>OZ020267.1:19541881-20231881 GCA_963971225.1 Melieria omissa | reverse complement strand
TATATGCGCCACGTTCGTTGCTTCCGTTTGTTTACCGGAATGGCAGAAAGAAGATGATGAATTTTGTTGCGTGTGTGCGTGTGGAGTGGGCAGTCGCTATGCGTGTTTGTGTGTGTGTGTGTGTGAAAGAGAGAGTGAGTTATTAAGACTGAGCGAGAACAGTGCAGAGGAAAGGCGCTGCCGCAAGATGAATGTAATTGCTATTGTTGTTATTGTTTTTGTTGCTTATCAAAATCGAAATGAATGCAATGAAAATATTAAGAAGGGAAATAAATAAGGAAAATTGCATTCTTTAGCTGTTGTATGCAGCATTCGCTCACACGAGCCAGTTGAGAAATTCAATTAAAACTTCAACGCCATCGCTTTTGTCTTGCCATGTCAGACAGACAGCCACACAGACGCCATCTTCATTTGAAATATAAAATTTTCCATAAGCCACAGTATTAAATATTGCACTGCATTGTTCTTAAATACCCAGCAACACATACGTGCATCTGTCTGTCTGTGTGTATGTGTGCTAGTTGGTGAGTGAATGTGCGTGTGTGTATGTGTCTCCCTAAACACTGCACGCTGCAACTTCATGCTCATAAATCAAATAAATGTAAAATTCCTTCCGTTTTCATATCCTGAAAGTGTTGAAGTTCCCTCTAGAAGTTTGCTTGCGTCAGCGTAAATGCTTCTGTGTGTGCGTATGTGTGGGTGTGTGTGTGGCTGTATGCACATTTCATGTGCAGTTGCATGCTCACATCCGTTAACTTTGCCATTTTGCTTACTTCCTTCCGCTTCAAAGGGACACCTAACAGCAAAATACTTGCAACAACAGCCAACAGTCAACCAACAACTACAACAATAAAAAAACCACATAAACAACTTTTACCATGTGTGTTGACAACAAGAGCAACAAAAGCCCAAGAATGACGTAAAAGTTGCTTTTTCACTCGACAATAGCAACAACAACCACAACATCATCAACAAAACCCTCAACAAATTTCAAATACAAAACAGCTACAACAACAACCCAAAACAAAGCAACTCAAAGTAACAACAATTCGAATTAAGCAACAAAAAAAAACAAATATTAACAAAGTGCAACAGTGGCGACGACAACAACGACAACGCAAAAATCACTACGATAACAACAACAACAATAACAACAGACATGTGAGTAAAGCAAAAAATCGCTCGTATAAGTTTTTGATGGCATTTAATTATGTGCACAAGGATGAATAATACTTGAGAAATTTCTACGCTCAACTTTTTGCCAGCAACAGTGACAGCGCCACAACAGCAACAACAACAACAACCGCAGCACAAATAATACTTGCAATAACAAAACAATACAAAAAACATAGAAATAAAATCAACAGAGCCAACAACAGCAGCAATGGCCACCTTCTTTTGCCGCCAACAGGCACCAAGCAACAGCGCCAAAGTGGTTGTTGCTGACATTTTTTTCTGTTGCTGCCACTTGGTAGTAGCTGTTGTTGTTATTGCTCCAGTCGCTGTTGTTGTTGCTCCAGTCGCTGTTGCTTTTGCTGCCGCTGCGTTTGCGCATTTATCAAGCATTTTCGCTCTGTGTATTTATTTCGCTTTATATGTGCTTTTTATTGTTGTTGTTGTTGTTGCAGTTGTGATCTACGCAAGCGAGCATGCGAGTATGTTTTGCTATATGAGTTTGTGTGTGTGTGTGTGTGTGTGTGTGTTTGTTGCCACACCAGAGCGGATAGCATTGCACCTCATGTGGCAAATAATTTATTGTTTGCCTCATGTTACTTTGAAACTGAAAAATTTAATGCATTAGTTGGTGCAACAATGCAACGCAAACATGCTCACATACAAGCAAAACACACTCATACACACACACAGACTGATATATGCACTCAACTTGCTGCCACTGCACGAAGCCGGAGCGAGTAGAATGAAAAACGCGAGCGAGAGTGATGCGTTGTAGTGCTCGAATAAATTCTATTCTGTCAACTGTTGCAAATTTATTCAAATTTAAATTTGAAAAAACAAAAAAAGAAGCGGAAAATTTGATTGTAAAAATAAAGTACATGAATTTCTGTAAACGTGAAATTTATTTAGGAGAAAACAAAATTATATATGAAGTGAGTGGGTGATGAAGTTTCCAAATATGAGAAAAACAAAGTAAAGTTGGAGAAAAGCTGGACGGTTAAATAGGAATAAGTAAAGTAGATCAGCTCGAGAGGTTTTTGAAAGTATGAAACCAATGTTCAGACGGTGAGAAGATGCAAAAAAAAGAGCATGAATAGAACTGCAAAAAAATTAATACAAAATTGAATAAAAAGAGTTGTTGTGGGACATGAACAGTGATTAAAGAACATTTGATATATTTTAAAATTATATACATAATTCAAATAGGATCTGAGGTTTAGTTTCCATGACTCGAACCAATTCAATGCAGAGATTTAATTTTGCATGACTCTGTTACAAAAATCGATTTGCATCTCATCAGTGATCAATTGTTGTTGGTTTGTAAACAGTGACTTATTATTGTTTGTGTGTTGCCATAAATCGGCGACCTAACGTAAATCCAGAATAAGAAATCTGAGTCCAAGAGGCCATTTTTCTTATTGTTGTTGGTTTTTCACCATTAGCCGACGACTTAATGTAAGCACAGAGTAAGAAGTCTAAGTCCAAGTGGTCATTCTTCTTATTGTTGATTTTTGTTACCATAAACCGGTAACTTAACGTAAATCCAGAGCCAAAGTCTTAGTCTAAGTGGCTGTTTTTCTTATTGTTGTAGGGATTTAGCCATAACCGGCGACTTAACCCATTCGAGACGACGATTTTTTTCGAACACGGTCCCCAGGAGCGAAATTTTATTTTTCTTTGTATTGTACACAGTAAAACGAATGCCAATTTTTTTTTTCCTGTACTTCACAGATTTCAATAGTTCCAGAAAAATCTTATTTCGACGTCTAGTTTACTCAGAATAACTGAGAATTGCACATTACTGTCTTATAGCCTCGGGAATCCATTGCACACACGGTGTGCAATCGGTCTCGAATGGGTTAATGTAAAACCAGAGCATTAAGTCTAAGTCCAAGTGGCCTTTCTTCTTATTGTTGTTGAGTTGCTTCCATAATCCAGCGAGCGTAACTCTCTTCGAAATTGTGACAATTTTGCTTGTTCACGTAATCATTTAACCAACCATTGTGGAAAGATCATTTCAACTGTTAATATTTCGCAACAGAATACGATTCTTTTTACGCACTTTAGCAATTTCAATTCATTGAATAACTTTATGATGAAATTGTGTAAATATAACAGAACATAAAAGACTGACAGACAGAGCACTAAGCTATCAAAGTTAGGTCAAAGCTGTTGCATACCCATTTACTATACATAAACAAGTCTGAAGGAATAGGTGTGTGGCAAAACCTATTTGAATTTACTTATTTTGAGTACATTGACATCAACTCCACATGGCATTTTGTCTGCAATGTTCAGCGCTAACAAAAATGCAGCAGAAATTTGAAGTTTCAATACGTCAAACGGTGCGTATGAGTAACCTGAGCCCCAAAGTCACAACTCGCACGCGCAGAGGTCGCACTTAAGTTCAAAGTCGCACGCCAAACGTTGGCGCTAACTTTTTCAACTTGTACGTACAACACTTTGAAGTCTAGTGCAACTTTTTCAACAGATCGTTCGGTGAAATGTCATAAAGGAAGGGCGCAGGCGCAGGCTACTGTATTGCACGCAGTTTTTGCACTCAACTCATTGCGACTAATTAAAAGTACTTGAAAATGTTTGTTAATTTCACATCAAACGAAACGTGTGATGCAGGGGAACGAGCGACATTTACTTAATGTTTAAATGAAATTATGAATGGCAAATTTAACTTTATGAAACATGTTGATATTTTATGGCTTGTTGATTTTTTATAATGCAAGCAGCGAACAGCGAGAGACAGAGCGACGCAAGTGAGACGCGAGTGACGCTATGTGTGTGTGTGTGTGTTTGTTGGCGTGTGGAGTAATTTTGAGAAATTGTAAAACAAACTCTTTGAAATGATTTTACTTGTCATTAATTTTTGTTGAAATTAAAAAAAAAAAACGTAAAGTGGATGCGGAGTGGGCGACATAAAAGGCTGGTAATGGGCGACTGTGGCGCAAAGGAGAAAGTTTTCAGCTCTATGTAGCGAATAAAACAAAGTGTAGAAATGTGTACACACGCGCACACATATACACGCATTAAGGGCACTAAGCGAGTGGCCTGCTTTGACACCACAGCGAAAATTTACACACACACACACAAGTTTATGTGTTTGTATGTATGAGCAAGTAAGTATACTCGTCAGCCAGCGCGGTGCATTGCAATCGCGCACTGCATGTGGCTGACTTAAGGAAACATGTATGAAAATAAGTACACTTGGGCTCACTAACTACCACCGCGACAAGTTTTGCGTCACGCTTGCCCGCTGGTTTCTTTGCGTTTGCTTCTGTGATTGCGTCTGTGTATCTGTAGCATAATTGTGCGTTGCACGTGTGCACTTAAGTGGATACAGTCATAAATCATCGAAACAACAACATAACCAACGTGACGACAGGTGCGCAACTAAAATACTATTTCGAGGGAATAAAATAGAGGCGTACGCCTCAGATACAGATAAAGAGATAGAGATAGAGATAGAGATAGAGATAGAGATAGAGATAGAGATAGAGATAGAGATAGAGATAGAGATAGAGATAGAGATAGAGATAGAGATAGAGATAGAGATAGAGATAGAGATAGAGATAGAGATAGAGATAGAGATAGAGATAGAGATAGAGATAGAGATAGAGATAGAGATAGAGATAGAGATAGAGATAGAGATAGAGATAGAGATAGAGATAGAGATAGAGATAGAGATAGAGATAGAGATAGAGATAGAGATAGAGATAGAGATAGAGATAGAGATAGAGATAGAGATAGAGATAGAGATAGAGATAGAGATAGAGATAGAGATAGAGATAGAGATAGAGATAGAGATAGAGATAGAGATAGAGATAGAGATAGAGATAGAGATAGAGATAGAGATAGAGATAGAGATAGAGATAGAGATAGAGATAGAGATAGAGATAGAGATAGAGATAGAGATAGAGATAGAGATAGAGATAGAGATAGAGATAGAGATAGAGATAGAGATAGAGATAGAGATAGAGATAGAGATAGAGATAGAGATAGAGATAGAGATAGAGATAGAGATAGAGATAGAGATAGAGATAGAGATAGAGATAGAGATAGAGATAGAGATAGAGATAGAGATAGAGATAGAGATAGAGATAGAGATAGAGATAGAGATAGAGATAGAGATAGAGATAGAGATAGAGATAGAGATAGAGATAGAGATAGAGATAGAGATAGAGATAGAGATAGAGATAGAGATAGAGATAGAGATAGAGATAGAGATAGAGATAGAGATAGAGATAGAGATAGAGATAGAGATAGAGATAGAGATAGAGATAGAGATAGAGATAGAGATAGAGATAGAGATAGAGATAGAGATAGAGATAGAGATAGAGATAGAGATAGAGATAGAGATAGAGATAGAGATAGAGATAGAGATAGAGATAGAGATAGAGATAGAGATAGAGATAGAGATAGAGATAGAGATAGAGATAGAGATAGAGATAGAGATAGAGATAGAGATAGAGATAGAGATAGAGATAGAGATGATGGCGTTTCTTCGTGACGTCAATTTGAAGAAACCGAAAAATTTGGACCATAAATCAAGGCACTTTGATAGATCAAACTTTGTTTGATATTTCGGACAAATATATTCTTTCTTGAACAGTTTTTCGGCACAAAAACTAATAAAAACAAATATTTAGCTGCTTCGCCACTTTTTTTGGTGTTCATAAGTAGTGCCAACGCACAAAAATTATGCCGCTCACGCTTCACAACAATAAGAAAACGCAAACAATAAAATGAAACTGGAAAATCACCGCTCAAGTGGGGCTGTTCCACGTGCCTAGAAGGCGTCACCATGAGACAGCTGGAATTGAGTTGAGCACGCAGAATTTGCGAGTCACCTGGTCGCACCATCTGTAACGCATAGTTGCACAAAAATCCACTAAACATTTGCGCAACCCAACATGCGCCCTCTGCACCCGCAGTTTCCTCGCATATCGCAAACCTTATACATGCTGGCCCGTCCAACGCCGCACATTCTAATTACATTATAATGTCCCGCATTCCACTGCCACTGCATGTCACCGTCAACCACTTTTAGACCGCCCGACCACGTAGTGTGCGCAATGTTAATGACCGGCAATGAGCCTGAAACAAGTACCCGCCAAATTACAACTGAATACCTGGTGCGCGCCCACCAGCGGCGGAACAAATAAAAACCAATGCGTTGGAAGGAAAAAATCGATATGACGTTTGGCAATTTGCTACAGTCGCTTGAGCGGCGCGCAACAGGAAGTGAAAATTCAGCCAAACAAAACAAAAAAAACCACCCAACGAAGCACCAACAGCAAAGACCAACAACCATCACAGCAACAATGGCATAAAACAATAAACGGCTGCCGCGCTGCCACACAACGTTGAGGTTGGTGGACAAGGCGGCATGAGGACAACAAAACGGCAAAGAGGGAGAGAAGAGAGAGGGAAGGGAGAGTAAAGAAAAGCGCAAGGACCATGTAAACTTGGCGAGGAAAAAAATTTTACAAGCAACAGACGAAAAAACTAATTTGATTAATGAAAAAATGCTGTGGTTAATTAGTTAAGGCAACAACAGCAAGAACAATGACAACAACACCAACAGCCGACATTAAGTAAATACAACAACTAATTACACTAGACGCAGAATGCCCAAACCTGCGCCCCCCATGAAAACCGAAACACCAGCCAGCTGGCGGTAGGTATTTGCTTTCAGTGTTGTTGTTGTTGTTGCTGTCATTGTATTACTTACACGAGCAACAGTAGTTAAAACAATGAGAATAAATGTGCGCAGCATAAGAATTCAAAATGGAAAAAATGTGTTTGGGAAAAATTGCGCGCGATAAAAATTTGAAATAAAATAAATATTTACGTGCAACATTAAAACAGTACGTGGCAAAGCCAGCGGTGGCTGCATTACAGCGACAACAATGCAAACTAATCATAGCGAAAATGTGATTAATGTCATTTACGTTCACATTGAAATTGTTGAAAATTGGTAAATGAACGCAGAAGTAATGGAAAAAACGTGTTGAAGTCACTGCGACGAACTCACGTTCGCAAAATTTGATGTTGCAATGAATTAATGGAATTTTGAACGTTTGATTTTTTTATTTCATTATGATTCTAGTTATGTTTATTTAGTAAATCAGAATCATCAATTTAAAACCTTTTGATAGAGTCCGAAGAATGGCAGCCATTTTGACTATTGGGACTCTTCGAACCATACTCACTGAAGCACTTTTTAACTTCTGCCATTGGCTCCCGATGGAGTTTCTAACTAAATTTCGTGCTGATTGCTATACAGTCAGACGTCAAATGCCGCTTAAGTGGACATGGTCCCGGCTATGCCAGGATCGTTACACACCAGTGAACATCGACTACATCTCTCCCTCTTTCATGTTTGACCATAACTCTCAATATTCCTAGCAAGAAGGACTGGTACAAGAATATGATTCAGTTGACACTTTTACAGACGGTTCCAACTTGTTTTAGCTTCTTCAGTTAGATGGTGTTAAGACTTTGCTATCGCCAACGTCTTTCAGGCCGAGGTGATGGCCATTTATCGGGCGTCTCTGCGGATTATATGCAGCTTGAATATAGGCTCCTAAAATGGTTCAGCATGGTTTGAGACCTACTCGACCCTAACTCGAAAGGTCTAGAAGTCCATAGACATCACAATGGATCCAATTTGGCCCAAGTGCGCTCTCGCTGGAGAGCTGCCATACGTACCTACATATTTTCTTTGACAGTCAGACAGCTTCCAAATCTACATCAAAGTTAGTTCTTGACTGCCATTATTTCCTTTATTCTTCAGCAAGAAGTTCTCGTGCTCTGATTTGAACGGTTCGGGGTCATAGAGGCAGATTAGTGAGGAGCCTTGGCAACATCGGAGCTTCCCTCGCATATGTAAAGTTGAAACTCAAACGACATTATCTTGGAATATCAAGCAAGATGTGGACAAATGAACCTATTTGTAGCACTGCCTGGCAAAAAGGACTATCACTCAATATGAGGACCACTAATCAATTGCTGCGCCGTAGTCAGCACTTCGATATGTGTGCACTGTGCGGGTCACTGGGTTAATTGGTAGACATGCTACATAATACAACATAGCAACTTTTTTGCTACATATGTTAACAACTTTTGTCGTAGTTCAGGTGAAAAATAGTATTCGCTTGCCCGAAGAAGGTATCAGCTTCCTGGCTCACCATTCTTCATCTGCCTGAGAGAACTCGAAGTAAACTTAAGTTTCTTGGCTCTTAATCCCTAACCAGTCTGTGAGAATATGGCCTGGTAATCGTAATGGCATTCAAATCTGCCATATTTGCCGCAGAATTCACAATGTTTTACTCGGTATTTTCCAGCAAAACGTGATGAAAACGAAATAAAGCAAAACGCAAACCAATCAACGCATCAATCAGTGCATTAATGCAAAACTAGAATAAAAAAAAATCATTTAAGTCGATACAAAAAAGTTCAGCTTCAGAAAAATATTCATTTTTGTTGTTGTAAAATCTACCATAACCCATAAGCAGTTAATATTTTATGCCAAACTAAGCCCAATCCTGATCATGATTGCACGCTGCCGCACACACACACACACACACGACTACTTACGACTCTAAGTAATCCTTCACTCTTCTCATCAGCTGTGCTAATATTTCAATCGAAAATACAAACTTCAACTTGCCTCGTCCGACCACAAACTCCTGCAAAACTCTTACGAAATATGCAGATTTTTGGGCATAAAATCTAAATGATATATGCGAAATATTGCCATGGAAAACTAATTTGAGTGCACAAACATGAGGCCAAACGTTGCACAAAAATAAACTCAATGAAAATTTCTACAGCAAACTGTATGATGCAGTTTGTGTAGCAAATTTTGTGCAAAAAGTTGCACTGGTTGCCATCTAAGCCGACGTCGTAAGTGCGCAAACAATGTTAATAGTTTGAGTGATTTTGTATGCGCTGCCTGTCGATTTGGCACCACTGAAAACTAATGGACTGCAAGCGAGTAGGCAAACAATACTCACCCGTCCGTACACACACACACAGAGGCAGAGGCATACAGACAAGTTTCGAGCGCAGCAGACAATTCATTAGTAAATTTTCATAATCTTGCTGCAACTTTTATTATATTTTGCAATGATGCTACTGCAATATTTTCGACATATATTTGAAGGGATTAAGTTAATTGGTTTGCAAATGAAAAGCATTTGAGAAAATTTGGTCCATGCTGCCAGTGGCAGTGAAGTAAGTAAGAGGTAAAGTTTTCGTTTGGGCAAACATTTGTTTGATGCGGTTCGACTTGGAAGCATGGATGCAGATTTTTTGAGGGCAATTTGAATTTGGCGTGTTTTTGTTGTGATTTGAAAGACGTAACAACTCAAGTAACGAATCAAGTAATTAGAAAATATTTGAGTGATTTTCGATTTTTTTGTAATGAAATTTAAGTTGTTTTTTCCTGATTGAAATAGTGAACCGAAAAAAACTAAATTGGAGATCAATTGCTGCAAAAACGAATCAATTTTGATTGTTGACTGTGAACAACGTAACCACTCAAGTAACGAGTCAAGTATTTAAAAGGAATTTAAGAGATTTTCAGTTTTTTTTTACCTGATTAAAAGAATGAACCAAACTAAAGATTTTACATTAAGATTTCAATTATTTACAAGAAATTAGAGTTCAAGTGTTGCAAAAATATACGATTTTGATTGTTGATTGTGAACAATGTAACCACTCAAGTAACGAGTCAAGTAATTGAAAAATATTTAAGTGATTTTCGTACTTTTTTTTGTTAGTGACAGTTAAATTGTTCTTCTCTGATTAAAATAGTGAACCCAAATGTGGATTTTGTATTGGGATTTCAACTGTAAAAAAATGGAATTGAAAAAATAAACAATTTTGATTGTTAATTGTGAACAATGTAACCACTCAAGTAACGAGTCAAGTAATGAAAAGAAATTTAAGTGATTTTCGTTTGAGATTTGAGTTGTTTTGACCGGATATAGTGAAATAATTACCCCAACTATATTTTTCGATTTTGTATCGAGAATTTAACTATAAAAAAAAATTAAATTTAAGTGTTGAAAAAATAAACAATTTAGTTGTTAATTGCAAAAAAGTAACCATACTATAGATTTTGTATCGAGATTTTAACTATCAAAAAAAATTAAATTTGAGTGTTGAAAAAATAAACAATTTTGATTGTTGTTTGCAAAAAAGTAACCACTCAAGTAGCGAGTCAAGCAAAGGAAATTGAATTGATATTCGGTTTTTTTAATGAAGTTTCAAATGTTTTGTGTTGATTGAAATATTGAACCCAAAATGCAGATTTTGTATAAAGATTTAAACTATAAAAAAAATTTGAATTCAAGTGTTGAGAAAATAAAGGTAACCACTCATGTAACGAGTCAAGTAATGAAAATAAATTGAAGTGATTTTCGTTTGAGATTTGAGTTGTTTTGACCGAGTATAGTGAAAAAGTTAACCCAACTATAGATTTTCTATCGAGATTTCTACTATAAAAAAATTAAATTTAAGTGTTGAAAAATAAACATTTTTGATTGTTGATTGCAAAAAAGTAACCACTCAAGTGGCAAGTCAAGTAATTAGAAAAAATTGAAGTTATATTCGGTTTTTTTTAATGAAATGTTAAATGTTTTGATTGTTGATTGTGAACAATGTAACCGCTCAAGTAACGAGTCAAGTAATGAAAAGAAATTGAAGTGATTTTCGTTTGAGATTTGAGTTATTTTGACCGAATATAGTGAAATAGTTAACCCAACTATAGATTTTGTATCCAGATTTTAACTATAAAAAAAATCAATTCAGAAAAAATAAACAATTTTGATTGTTGTTTGCAAAAAAGTAACCACTCAACTAGTGAGTTAAGTAAAGGAAATTGAAGTGATATTCGGTTTTTTAATGACATTTGAAATTTGTGCTGATTGAAATATTGAACCCAAAATGCAGAGTTTGTGTAAATATTTTTAACTATAAAAAAAATTGAATTCAAGTGTTGAAAAACTAAAGGTAACCATTCAAATAACGAGTCAAGATATTAAAAGAAATTGAAGTAATTTTCGGTTTTTGTATGATTTTTTTTGTATGAGATTTGAATTGTTTTAGCTTGATTAAAAGAATCCCAACTGTAGATTTCGTATCGAGATTTTAATTAAAAAAAAATAAATAAAAATATAAAAAATGTTGGTTGTTGATTCTGAACAACGTAACCATTAAAGTAACGAGTCAAGTAATTAAAAAGATATTTAAATGATTTTTGATGTTTTCTTAATGAGGTTTAAGTTATTTTATCCTGTTGTGAACCCAACCCAACCCAACTATAGATTTTGTATCGAGATTTCAACTATAAACAAGAAATTGGAGTTAAAGTGTTGCAAAAAGGAAACAATTTTGAGAAACTACTTCTTCAGAACCTTTATGACACAACTTTTAAAAGACCGACGTGGCACAGTTGTTACTGTTAACAAGAAGTCGGCGAATCTTCATTGAGTTCAGTGGGACACACGACATCTGTTTTGTTTTTATTCCAAAAACCACAAAATGTAAAGCGACACTTAAGCATGTCTGTCCTTTAATACTGCTCTAGGTTTCAAGTACTAATTTTGAAACTAATTCCAACTCAACATTTTCGAAACTTGATTTATTCCAAATATATTTGAATGTTAAACCTAAAACCTCTTTTCGTTCGAAAACTTTTCACATTACTCTCGAAAAATGCAATGCTAATCCCATTTCATTCATGAGTTTCCCACTCCAGAAGCAACAAACATTCAGTTTGTTGTTCGTTGTCAGCGAATCTCAATTAATTAAAAGTTGCTTACGTTGATCGCATCTTCAAGTAAGTGAATAAATTGAAGTAGCTAATCTGCACGCAACAGCCACAACAATTTGCGATAATGAAACCGACCGCAAGCGCAGCGCCAAAGTGACTAATTACAATTTAAATCCAATGGCAGAGAAAAACGACACTGTGACGGCACTCGGTGCACTCGCAGCGGAATAAAAAATCGAAAAGAAAAAGAAGAAGAAGAGGAAGAGGAAGAGCGAAGCGCCACGGCGCCACTGATATGTTTTTGTACGTCGACGCAGCTCAACTCAGCTCGGCTCAGCCCACTCCACAAATGCTGCATTGCAGCGCCACTTGTCACACAACCAACAATCAAAGAGTCGCTGGCAGATTGCAATCGAAGTGACGGCAACTATGACTTCAACTTTGACATTGACTGCCGCTGCAAGGACGCGCAGCAGCGATTTGAGTGAGCTCCAAGTGGCAGCTTCAAGTGGCTGAAGCACGGAACAAACATTTCAATTTCAATTCTCACTCAATGAATAATGAACGAGCTGACTTTGTTTTTGTGCGCCCTGAGCGGGAATATCGAGATTTTTTTCAGCCAAGAAAGTAATGAAAATTTCAACTTTCAACAGTGCCACGCAACGTGGCCAGCATGCGGAACGCAAGTTGACTGAGAAAGAGACAAACATGGGATCAAAAAAGGGACAGCATTATTGTATAAATATTGTCAAATTATAGCAGCAAAACATTTAATTATTTTCAAAGCACTCGAAAGCTACGTTTAAAGTGTCAAGTGACAGAGATTAATTGCAAAATTTCGACGGAATAAATTTTAAATTTAAACAATCTTAAAACGTTTTTCTAATGCATGAGAGGCACTTTAACTCTTTAACTGCCTTCGTCACACTACTGGCCCTCTTCCACATTGACTGCTATCGTTTTGCAGTATTCAAGTTGCCACAAAAATTACTTTCGTCAAACAAGAAACAAGTCGTTTGCAATTAGCATAAATCAATAACATTGAAAAGTGCTTGAAATAGCAAAATCTCTGCGATGTGAGAATGTATGTAGTTACAAATTAATTTAAAATGCACTACAGCCACTCTGATGGATATTTGTATTTGATTATGTTGTGTGTAGTTGTGCGTGTGAAGGATTTGGCATCTTACGTATCTCTTCATTCACATCTCTTAATCCTTCACTGCGCTGAGCGCTTCCCTCAGGGCCGCACCGAAAGTGGACGACTTAATTAAATGTGATGTGAATTTATAAAAGCCTTTCTTATTGTTTAAAATGTGAGTGTTTTTAATTAGACATGCTGTTGGTTTCTGGGGTCGATTGTCCTTTGTCGATGTCAGCAGTAAATCAAGTGTTGTGCGTCATCCAGAAAACCCCGAGCAGCACCGCAAATGCTCAACAATTTCGGCATGAAAAGAGCAAAAGATTCAAAGGAAGCGAAATTAAAACCACAAAAGTTGGCAATTTCCTATCTTGTACATGAGAGTTCATACTTATACAATTATGGCTTAAATTCAATGAAAACTTTTATGGCTTAGATTGGTTGGACGAGCGTTGAGGTTTGACTGATTGATTTATTGTTTTGCTTGTGAACCAAAATAGGCTTCAAGGATGATGGCAACATTTTTTCCTTGTTCACTTCGTTTGCGAGAATAGCATCGTTTTGAGACTTTACACCCATTACTGCATCAACCAATTGAAAAACAGTTTGTTGAACAATGGGTCAAAAGTATGGAACTTTTTTTCCTTATTCACTCTTCTAGGAAGCAGTGGGTCACCGCAAGACATTTCCTTGTGTTGGTTACGCTAATCGGTTGTGTTTTTCTGCCACGTCCCCCATGTTGTGAGCTTGTGGCGGCACCACCAGGCGGGTAGCTGATGTGGCAACACCACAATTGTCAAATCCTGTTACAACCCTGGTCTTCTGTCCGCCATTCCTTGCTTTCGTCTCTTCCTAGTTTGACTGCTGGCGTGCGCAGACGTCGTCAACTTTTAATCCGAAATAATATTGTGTAAAATTGTCAAGACTTTACGCCCTTTGCCCCGCCTTTGAACTAATAAATAGAACGGCCGCTTAGGCTGCTAAAAGCTACCGCTCATACCGCCATCTGTTGTGTAAAGAAGGTGACAGTAAGATGGTTGGGGACTTCGCTAAGATCGGTTTGATACGCTGCTTTACGCTAATGCTCGCTTCCCCTTACAGCGTCTCTAGAGCACCGTATGGATCTGCACCGCGCCAAGCAAAACGATTCACAACCCCACAGACAGAAGAATGTCTAGAAAGCTCCTTATGCTAAACAAGGAGAAACTCCTCTTCTTCACTAGATACCCGCTTGGTCTCAATTACATGTGGGATTTCCTATTCGGATGTCTCCAACAAGTCTCAGAAGGGAAGGGAATTTTTCCAGTTAAGGGCGGCAATCTTAGTCCTGGAGAAGATCTGGATCTTAGAACTCCAGAGAGTGTTAAAACTAATAAAAAAAGGTCCCAACCTAGATTTTTTTTTTTAATTTGAATACCCCACAGTAATACGTAGGTTGCCTTTTATATTTTTTCAATAGATCCCTATTGAAAAAATATAAATATGAAAAAAATATAAAAGGTCTAGTAAGTTTTCGAAAAATTTGAGATTGCCATTGAAAAGTTAGTCATTTTTTACCATAAACGGGCTTAGAACATTTCGTTGTTCAAGCTCTATTTGTGTTGTTTACACTGACTTGAAAAATTCATCTCGGTCAAAAAATGGATTTAACTCGTGAACATTTTCGAGCAATAATTTTTTACGATTTCCGAAGTGAATTATCTCAACAACAGTGATTCGATCGCCTTCATTCGACAATTGGTGATGAAGCACCAACCCTCGAAGCAATTTATAGCTGGTTTAACGAATCCAATCGTAATCGCCGTTCGCTCCAGGACGAATTTCGTTAAGGTCGTCCAAAATCGGTCATTGTGCCAAAAACCATCGATGCTGTGCGTGAACCGATAATGAAAGATCTACATGTGACATACCGTGAGATAGAGGCATCCCCGGGCATTTGTTCCACGGCCTTTCATTCGATATTGCATGAATATTTAGCTGTCGGAAAGATTTGTTCTCATTGGATCCCGCATAATTTGGCAATTGCTCCAAAAAAAGGCTCGTGTCGATTAGTGCAAATAAATTATGGAAAAATTCGATCGCGGTACTTCGAAAGACGTTTATAAGAACGTGACAGGTGACGAATCAATGATATATGCGTATGAGTGCGAAACAAAACAGCAATCGACCGTGTGGGGTCTTCCAAGACGAGCCAAATCCAACAAAAGTTGTTCGGGCAGACAGCACATCGAAGAAAATGGTCGCCTGTTTCTTCGGCAACACTGGTCATTTGGCTCCTGTGCTATTAGAGCAACGTATAACGGTCAATTCTGAGTGGTACACAACAATTTTTTGGACAGGAATGTTTAATGAAATACGGAAAACAACCGTCGATGCCGAAACATTCTTCACCAGGAGAAGCCTCAAACAACCGCCTATTTGATCGACCAAAGCATCGATTTGATGGGTCATCCGCCATACGGCTCTGACCTAGCACCCAATGACTTCTTGTTATTCCCGCACATAAAAAAAATTGCGCGGTCAACGATTTTCATCGCCAGAAGATACTGCTGAAGCATTCAAAAACCATGTTTTGGAGGTGTCTCAATCGGAGTGGAAAAAGTGCTTGGGCAATTGGTTTGAGTGCATTCAAAAGTGTATAGTTTTCCAAGAAGAATACCTTGAAAAGCAATAAAACCATTTTAAATGATAACAAAATGCATTTTCATCCTTTTTGAAAAAATATAAAAGGCAACACTCGTATTGTTCAGTAAGAATTACGGCCTTTTTTTTGTATGACAAAGAGAAACATTGAATAATTTTGTTATTTGTCATAATGCTCAAAAAATTAACCCTAAATAACACACAATGGGGTTTCAAACAAAAATTTAAAAACACATACAAATTCTAGGCAATCGTTGCTGTTTTGGCGGCAGCACAACTAACCTGAGAATTTTTTAAGTGCGCAGCGTCGTAAAAACTCTCAGTGAATCAGAAAACAGTTTGAAAAGTGTGAAGCCGATCTTTCAAAATCTGGTCTGCTGTGAAATACCTAATAGGCAGTTATGAGTTATGAATACCAACTAGCCAACCAAATATTTGAGATTCATGCAATGTTTAAGCATTTACAATTACATAACCAAGAACTTCACTGCCGCCCAAAAACGCTACAATAAATCAGTATTTAAACATAATTGTAACTACAAGGCTTTTGTTTTTATTTTTTGTGCTCATAATTAGCCAAATCAATACAAGTGAATTGTGATTTATTAGAAATTAATTTCAATTGTACACAAAAACAACAACGAACAATAACAGCAACAGTAGTGGCGACAACATGACAACAACACAAAGAGCGGCAGTCTCGTAAAGCCATAATAAATATTACCGGATTAATGAGTGATTTTCTATAACTAATTACATTGAATAATGGCGCACCAGCAATTATAATTTCCTGAACACCAAACAAAAGGCACACACACACACATACACACAATCTGCGTATTGAAACGTATTTCATTTACTTACAATTGTCAGTTATTGAGAAATTTTCAATGAACGTGAAGGCAAAGCGCTCGCTCCTGTTTGTCATCTTCTGAATACATATGAGAATTTCTGTTCATTGCCGCTGAAGTTGTTGTTGTTACAGAGTGGATATTTTTTACATTGCACTCAGTCATAGTGCATAATTAAAGCAATGCATTAGCCGATAACGAAACGGAACAATAAGTCATTCGCACAACTTGTCATTATGCGGGAATGCGAAGGACAACAGCGGCCGAACAACTGAAATGCGTAGAACAATTAGCTGCTTGGCTATTGTGTCGTTAAGTAGCCACGTTATGCACGCACACACATACACACACCTATTTATATACTCGTACATACGTGTAAAACATGCGAGTGTCATTATTGAGATTGTTTGTGTAGAACAACTTCAGTGTACAAAAAAAATATATAGTAAAATGTGTATTGAAATGTGATATTTTTGCGCATTTGCTCAGCATTTAATATGCCATTAGTGTAGCACAACAACAACAACGACAACACCAGCAATATGAATAATAATTATAATAATTATTGTCTGTGCTTTGGTGTAAGCAAATCACAGCCGACTCGTATTATGTTTTGGCTCTAATGTGAGCCGAACTAAGCCACAGCAATGTAATGCAAGTGAAAGCATGTAACGCTGTATGTGTGTGTGTGTGTGAAGGACACACAATAAATTTTATAACTAAATAAATATTATAAATGCCTGATTTTGGCTCAAATTAACATTTTCATATCCCACATATTCCAATACACACACACACAAACTAACACATCCACAACTATGTTTACATATGTAAATGATTGTGTGCTACAAATTAACATTTTCATGTATCCATTTCATGGGCTTATTCGAGTATAATTTATTTAAGCTTGAGCCTTTTCTATTTATAATACATACTGAATGTATGAATAGCTACGAATACACACACACACCCACACATAAATACGTTCGAAGCGCACAAACACTCTCATTACATAATTTCGCGCTTTATTTGCTCATATTCGAATTCAATTACATGCATTTTGTGTGTAATAATATGACAATCCAATGGTTTTGAGCGACCGCCTGGCTTTGCGGGCATCCGGTGCGTATGAGTAATAATCACTATTCGAACGTTGTTGAAACAAAATTTCAATTTAAATCTTCATTTCGGTTGCTTTCTACTCAAATGTCAGCAAATATTTGAGGCTATGCTGCATCTTATTAGTGAATGTCACATCACAGAGATTCATCACAGTCGGCTATTTGAATGACTTCCTTAAGTAACTTAAAACAATTAAAAATACATATTTCAAATGGTAATTAGATGTGGATTAGTAAGGCATTCGTAAGCATTTCGTATGGTTTCTAAGGGACATCAGCATTCGTTATTGGTCGCCGTATTGGTCACTGCGTCAAAGAAAACACTTTTGGGCATTTGGTGCGTATGAGCGATTTTCTAGTCAAACATATCAAACTATTTTGTGATGTCATCAGTTGCATATTCTTGAGAAGATTTTCATTATTTATGATAATATGATATAAGTTGATAGATTTTGTATAACAAATGCGTACTAAAATATGATTTGTTGTGAATATTTTAGATTTCCCATGATAGAGTTAGAGAAATGTTTTCCTTTTGCTATGAACGAACACTGATATATGAAGTGTTAGAGTTAGTTTTAAATTTTACTCAGAACAAAACCCAAGAGACATATGAATCGTTATATAGCAATTCTCTATCGATTAGGCAGTATAACGTAGATACTGCAACCACTGTACTGCTGGAGTCAAACGTACGATTAGTAGCTGCTGAAATCAGGGACAGCCTGTCAGAACTTCATTGTGATCCCACAGTGGGATGGCTCCATTACAATAAACACTAAATTCGCTGAGTTGCACTGGCTCAATTACAACAAACAACAGAATATTTTAAAATCTTACACCGGCTCTGGTTGGCTCAGTTATAACAAAATAATGATGACTGAGTTTGTTTGGTTTGACTCACTGAATTATTTTCTTGGAAACCGCAGGCTAAGATCGCCTTCGATTCATAAAGAGTTGGCCAAGTTTATGAAGCGAAATTGTGGACATGTTCCTCTTACAATCTGCCCAGTAGAAGTGTGATCGACCAAATTTTCACTTACAGTACCGTTATCAAAAAATTTTGAATGCACCTAAGTAGCCTCATCATTTTTGTAATACGCATTGCAAAAATTGTCAGTTTCGTGAAACAATTATCAAGTACAGGGTGTTTTAACAAGATAAGTTCCACGTGGAAGGAGACACTTGAAACCGTATTACTTTGTCTACACCCTAAAGGGTCGTTAATGTCAGGTTTAGCTGCAGAAAAATATATGAAGAAGTCGAAGTCATTCGTACCGAGGCGAACGAATCGGTATATGGAAGCAAAAATGTCGACGATTTGGCTGGGCGGGGCCTTGATAAAAAGACCTCTCCAAAACAGGACAAGAAAATCATTGATTTGTTTACGACGAAGCCGGGCTTATTGTTGCGTAAAACTAAAGCAGTTTAAGATAAAAGTGGTGCTCAAATATCAAAAGAGGCGATGCGAGGGCGTTTAAGATCTAACGACGTTAAATACCGGAGCTCTCTGAAAAAAACTGTTGCTCTCATCGTCACACGTTCAAAAACGGCTTGCCTGGGCTTATGCCAATTCAGATCGGAATTAGAATGATGTAATATTTACAGATGAATTCCAATTTTGGGCAAATAGTAGCATAAATCGATCTTGGTGTGCCGCCATCAACCGATTGCTCCAACGAACTGTTAAATACTCAGTAAAGGTCCATGTTTGGGGCTGTTTCTCAGAAAAAGGCTTTTCGTTATAACCACCAACTTGAACGCGGTTTTGATGAACAAAATTTATGAAAAAGCTTTATTACCATCAGCTGCGAAGATGTTCGGGAGATGAGCACTCTTTTGGATTATACAAGAAGACGATGACCCCAAACAACGCAGCCGAATGTGTGCTGAGAGGAAACAGCAAAATGGGGTAGAAGTGTTAGACTGGCCCTCACAGTCGCCTGATGCCAACCCCATAGAAAATGTGTACGGAATAGTAAAGCAGAAACTTAGAGGAAAATTATATAGACAGCAAAATCGTTATCGAGACAAATTCGGCGGATTTGAAGTCGATTGCCTCGGCAACTTGCTCAGAACTTAGCGCAAAGTATGCGTCGAAGGTTTGAGGCCATAATAGCGAGTGACGGCGACTATTGTTTGAAACGAATCGGACAAATAGTTTCCACGTTAGGACAATCACGCTTCTGCTGGACAGACTGTTCGAAATTATGCTGCTTGAAATAAAGTTGAACCTTCTACCTCGCAAATTCTTGTAAAACCTGTGTGATGTTGTATCGAAACAATGTGTATCTGCCTAGTTTATTACTGCGCTCAGTGTTGCCTGATGCCTGAAATTACTTTCTCATAAATCTAAAAAGAACTGAAATTTGTCCCCAAAATTTTAAAATATGTCATAAAATTTTTTTTTATAATTTTTTGACATTCTAAAATAAGAAATTAAACTTCTAATAAAAAATTAATATATATTTATATATTTTTAAGCATTCAGCTTCAGCTCAACAACAACTTAACACAAACAAAACGTATAAAAATAGAGATCGGTATGAGATTTGCTTTCATAAACTTCCATCATTCATTGCATGAATTATACACTTTGAAGCATACAATTTAATTAAATTTAATTAGACTCTTTAGCTTTTAATATTCAAGGCTTCAGTGCCACTAATGATGTCAAATTAATCACCACCAAAATCTGCTAAACTTTCTGCTAAACAATTCTTCCTCCCAAAAATTCTCCTAAAAGGCCAAGAATCTCCTAAAACTAGAAGAAAATCTCCTTATCTGGTAACAATGCAACACAGTCTGCACTGTTTACGAAGCAACAATAGTCTGAGATGAGATTCGATTTAGTATCCAAACAAGCAGAGTTCTTTGTTCCTCTAACTTCGTCTAACTTTTCGAATAAATGTGCCAAGGAGGCACCTTGAGGCCCTCAGTGTAGCCATGAACTCAACTTGAAACACACTTCGATAGTGAAAGTCTTGGATTCATTTCTCTGGAAAATATCTTACTCCCCACTGGATTGTCTAACTTATAACTGCATAAATGTTAATTTCGTCATCAGTCGATACCTTGCTTCCCATCTAGTTCCAGTTTCTACCTTGAGCGCATCGTAGTGCACCTAAAAATTTTAATTTGAATTTCCATTTAAATACGGAGTTTGCAGTGCTTTGGTGGAATAACTTGAAGTAAGAAATCTAAAACTCTTAATTTAAAAAAAAATCATGTATATTTAATAACTGATTAGAATCAATTGACTTGACCTGAAAAGTTAACACCCTGTTGCCTCTACTTGGCTACGCACTCACAATTTTCAGCCACAATGACGCTTTACTTTCCATCTCAGTCTCTGAAATTACTACATTAAACCACTTTCAGTAGACTCTACACTTTTTTGTTGTATTTTTAACATTTCATTAAAATAATCCGCATAGCTGCCGTTGGCCATAGCGCAGCCTAACTGTGCAGACGGGTGGCCGTCTAAGTGTTTCAACACGTACAAATTACACGCACACGCTGCTCGCTTTCGGTGCCAGCAATGCATGCAGGCAGCACTTCCTGCAGCCTGCAGTTTTCTAACTAAATTAGAAAACTCTTCAACGGCAAAAGGTACAAAAGGAACACTTTAATGTAATAAACTGAAACGGCTGAAGGGATGAGGCGGTTAGGGAGGGATGGCACTGGTAGCTTAGGAAAAAAATTAATTGAATTTTCAACCACACACACACATACACTCGCTCACACAAAGTAATAAATATGCATAGAATTAAGTGGCGCACAACAAAAGCGACAACAAAAGTGGTCGAGACAAAAGTGCCATTGTTGTTGCATAGAAGTGAAATTTCTACATATTTGAGCAAAATAATTTGGGGTACAGAAAATTTTAAATTTTTTGTTGTTATGAATTTCAGAATGTATGACGGTTTTGAATGATACTGAAATGGTGTCAATTTAATGATGAATCTTGTAAATTTAATAAAATTCCAATTGTTGTCTATAGAAGTGAATGTCTGTCTGTCTATTTGTTTGAAAATGTGTCTTTTATAGACTCGTAATCTATTCGAATTGGAATGGATTCGACTTATAGACTCAGAAACTATTCGAATCGGAATAGACTCGACTTATAGACTATTCGAGACTTATAGACTATTATAGAAACTATTCGAGTCTATAAAAACAAATGGAACAAAAACTCATTTCTGTGTCTAAAAAAGGAAAACAAACAAACAAACAAAGATTTTTATTGATAGAAATTTAAATTTTATTAAATTTGGAAGAAGAGAACTAAAACCACAATAAAAGACAAAGGCAAAAAGTAATTTCTGAGTCTAAAAAAACAAACAAACAAACATACATTTTTATAGATAGAAATGTAAATTTCAATAATTTTTTGAATCAGAGAACCAAAACCTCAATTTTTGTTTTTTATTTTTGCAATTTTTTCCAAGCCGAAATTAAATTTCATAAAACCAATTTATGGACAATAAAAAAGCTAAACAATAAAAAAAAAAAATATTGCATGACAATTTAAAAATGCATATTAATCACAAAGGCACACAGCCGCCAAGTCATCCGTGTGACTTGCTGTGGGCACTTTACCTTCAATGCCGCAGAGCGTAAAATGAATTATTTCAAGAGCACAAAATAAAATATGTGCGTCTAAACATTCTTCACACAGCAAAACAATTTGCTGAATTTATTTTTTTTTTTCATTCAACAACAATTTTTCAAATTGTTCACGTATTTACTCTGTGTGTGTGTGTTTGTATTTGAGTGTTTTTTGTGCGCAACAAATTGCGGTAATTGTCAGCGCAACCACATGCGTACAACAACAAAAAGTATAAATATATGTCACATATATGTACCTATGAACATGAGTGTACATATGTATTACATCAATGCGTATGTGTGCAAAATTTGTGGCTGCACATAAATTTCAATTAAGCCTCCGGACGTAGAGCAGTAGAACAAATTTGCTGCAGCATGTCGCATTGCCACAATGCAATAATCTCCTTTTCACCACAGTTGCGTCTCTTTCACTCACAGACATTCGAGATAAATGCAGTGCACAGCATTTTTGAGGCAAAATAAAACATAATGATTATTTTTATTACTTTAAAATTTGTATCGATTGCTTGACGAGGGCGATCTGTAAAATTTTCAACCTAACAAAGATAGCAGAAATTTTAAATTCATTTTTTAATGGTCTCCTTGTAAGTTCAGACACTTCTCTCAGCTGTGATTTATTGCATCAAAATTGCATTAAAAGCATTGGAAATGTTCAGGACTTTGGTTAACCCTTTCGCTGCAGATTTTTACTTGTGAAAGTTAAAATTTGAAATTTTTTGCTTAAGTCTTCTCTGTGGTTATATCAACAACATTCCATAAAAATTTGTTTAATTTTTGCTACTGAACCCTGTTCTTCATTGTGTTGCCAGATGACAGCTACCATATCGAGGCTGCAATCATTACTAAATGATAAAATTGTTTAAGCATAATTAAAAATTTTATTTTTCTTCATGTAAATTAGCAAAGAGTATTAAAAAAGTATATTTGAATTGGAGTAAAAAGTAAATTGAAAAATTTCCACATTTTTCTTTTTTCACTACGTAAAGATATAACAATAATAAATGTGCTTATTTCTGTTCTTTAAATTTATTTATTCAGTTTATTAATTTCGTATCATTCCTTAAACTCCAAACTTTTCTAAGGATGAACGAAAAAATGTTTTTTAGGAACCATAGAGGCGCTCAGACGCTCACAAAGTAGCATGAAAATGAAGCCAACAAAGAAAGAAGCAAAGGATGCCAAAGATTTTCGGGAAAATTATTCTTCGGCAGCTCGATAATTATCAGACAACACCATCAAATCTTTGATGAAAGGGGTTCCCGAAAAGTTAAAAAATTTTTAAAACAAAAATATTAAGAAATATATACTTAATAAAAAAAAAACTTAATAAAAATACTACTAATAAAATACTAATAAAAAGTGGGATTAATTTTTTAAATCGAACTTCTATTTCAGGAGATTTTTTAATTTTGTGATGGACAATTTTTTCAAACACAGTCCTTACACATTCTGTGGACATATTCATAGCCTCTGCTATCTCTCTCACTTTAATTCGACATTTTTCTAGCACCATTCGGTGACCTTGAGCAATGTTATAATATTGATTTCAGTTTTTCGACGCCCAGATAGTTCATTGTCTCCCAAGTTGGTTCGATCACGTTTCAAACCAACTGTCCATAATTTCAGAGTGGTAAATCATGGTACAGCGTCCCTTTACATAACGTCCAACTCTTTCTTAATTTTCGTTTTTGCATTGTCTATCAAAAACTATTATTTGGTGACAGCTCTATACAGGAATTTTGTCACTTTTTCTAAAACACATTGACTGCTTCAAACGTTTGTCAAACAATAACTGCGCTAGGAAAATGGCTGAAATTTGGGTGAGCAACTTCCAAAAACTTGTCAGCCTGAAGATAAAGCAAAGGATTACTCTTGCCAACAGGTGCTACTACGGTCTCGGTAGGCAATTGAGAACTAGAGACCTCTCTCGACCGACAAAACTTGCACTCTATAGCGAATTAACATCCAGCGGCTACGCTGGCTCGGTCGTGTCTGCCGCATGAACGACGAAGCTCCGGCGAAAAATGTATTCGATGCGATGGTTGGAGGTCGACGGATGGACCAATTTGAAGAGGCCCTGTTATCTCTTGGTGTGACCAACTGGAGAAGGTGTGCGCAAAGCAGAGGCGCCTGGAGAGAAGTTTTGCGGCAGGCCGTCACTCGATAACGGGTTGTTATGGCCAGTTAAGTAAGTAAGTAAGTAAGTAACTTCCAAAAAGACAAGCAAACAAAATCCTTACCACTTGTAAACGAGGTCATAAAGTTTATGTTGAGGTCAGAAACTTTTCAGACCAACAGCGATAGAGATATTTTCTTTTTTCTTTCAAAACATTTTCTGGTTGAAATGCAAATCGTAAAAGTTTTCACTTGCATCATAAGCACAACATCATTTAGAATGCAAATTATGGAATTGAATTCCAATACAGAAAGTGTAAAATGTTCCTCATATTTAAAACTCCTTTTTTGTAGGTAGACTGAAATTTTGCTCTTCAAAGGACATAAAGACAATAGCAAATAGAATAAAAGGACAAGAACAATATTCGATTTATTTCAATAGTGTCAAGTAATCTTTTTTATGCTCTCAGAGAACTCAAGTCTGTCTCGACTTCATGGCAATTAAACAAGGACCCTTTAAACATGTAAAGAACAAAAAAGTTGAAGAGTTGAATGAACAAGAAGAGAAGTAATGCATTACAGTTGACAATAAATGCAGTTTATCAATTGTTCTGGTCGAATAATCAACATATGTATATTCCAATCGGATGTTCATGCACAGGAAAGAAGAAGCAGCAATTAATTTTCATGGGCGTTAAACTAAAAGCGGCGATAACAGACCAAAAAATCAATGACCGCAACTGCCATATTGAAAAAACCACAAACAATGCCAATAAAAAATCATACATCTGGCCACTTTTGTACATATTTACATGCATACACACGAACACATGTACTTATGTGTGAGCTATGTGAAAATGATTTCGAAAAACACGCACAGCAATTGCAATAAAACGCAAAGCAATTCCACAAATGGGTGTGGAAAAAAAGTTGAAATGAAATTAAAAATACAAAATTAAAATTGTTAAAATACACAAATGAAACTGCAAAATAAAACTCAATGACATCTATACATATTTTATGAAATATGAAATTGGCGTTGGCGTTGGCGGCGGCGGCGGCGGTCTGGACGGCTGACGGGTGGCAGCCACTCGATATGCGCACAAGCGAGACGTGCCACAAAATTTACAATCAAAACCACATCCGCAATCACCAAAAATTAAAATCAATTTTTGCTGCGTGCACACTGCCACGAACGCACACAAACATACTCAACGCGGTGAGCGCGCAATGCAACGATAACTGACTGAAAATTCCCACAAGCAGTGCATAAAGTTAGCGCTTAAAGTATTAACATTCCATAAATAAATATGGTTTTTCATAATTTTTGACATAAAACTAAGCTACAAGGCTACACAAACAAATTTCAGTTGGTTATGGCGAACTTCTTTGTAACCTAATTGAGTTTCATTCAATTTGTGTTTGAAACATTCATAAATAATGGAATTTTGCTAATTAATATTAAACTTGAAATTTCTCTAAAACTATTCTTATATGACTGCGTTGCTTTAAAGTGAGCGAAATTTAAAATCGAAAATTTAATTTAATTTAAAAAAATGCATGATGAAGCAAAATGAAAGTTCCATTCGGAAGCCTGAGAAAGGTCCATCTTTCTTTCTTTAATGTGATTTAAGCGAATTATCTTTTCTATGTAGTTTCAAATATTAAATCAATTCGACTTCTTGATGAAGATTCAAGCTCAGTTACGTTTCTCAGGCTAAAAAGAAACCTACGCACCAAAAGCTGCCAGCGCTTTGCAGCAGAGCTGAACTGTTGTATAGGAATTTTTCTATTAGAGGAGAAAAAGCATTATAAGCCGAAGTGACGGATTTGAAACACCCACTAAAAACACACTTTGAAACACTCTCTCCTAACCTGCTAGCGCGGGACTTTCTGTCAAAAATTACTTCACGTCTAGCAGTAGAGAGGTGCCTCATCCTTTATGTTAACATAGACCATACCATACCATAGATATAGTGTCCTCTGGTGACTGCATAAACAATCTGAGGGGCGTTATATATTTTTGAGTTTTCATGGATAATCTCGGTCAGATCTATAGAAAAGCATGTGCCACAATCATTCCTGGAAGACTTAATGTCCCCATATGCTCTTCTTTCAATGTTGGAATACAAAGATAGAAAATTTTACAGGTTTGTCTGTTTTACTGTTTGACAGCTCAAACCCGTTCAAGGTCAACTCAGCTGGGAGCTCATTTACATAGATACTGAGGTGTCTGGAATTCCAGCACAACATGGTGTTGTTTTATCTTATGATCTATAGCTAGTTTGTTAGTTGATATTCCCGCTAAACATTCCCATACAATCTACGCCTTTTTAACCCACTGTGAACTACTTTCATCTACCTTGTTCTTGTTCTTTTATGAATATTTTTGATAGAATTTAATTTCAGATTATTTTGGTTGACATATAAAAAATATGTCATTTCAAGGATTTAGTTAGAATAAATTGCATGCTTAAGGCTTGATTACACGTAACGAGTAGAGTGAGAAGACAGCAACTCGAACGAGTACTCGTTTCGTCTAAACGGTAAGGCGAGTTCTTGATTGAGTCAGTCACTGATGAAAGTGGCGAGGGAGCCACTAGAATCACATTTTGTTTGCTAGGCCGAGCGACCACTACTTTACCGTTATATTTTTCTTTTTTCGCAGCGATTCGCGGAATCGCTCGTCACATGCGGAATGCGTCACACACCACTTTTCACTCGGTTGAGTTTAATTGCGCGAGTTGCTTAGTTCATTTTGTGCATTGTAAAACCGAACTGACTCGCCGCGTGTCGAAATACGTTTGAACAACTCGTCGCTTTTACTCGCTATCCCTCTTCTTTAGGCCTAGTACCATTTTGATGTCTCGTCACTCGACTCGTTACGTGTAATCAAGCCTTTAGGTTGAGCAGTCCAGCTTTCGAAGGATGCAAAATGAAAAAGCCGTTATTAGTTTGTGTCACGAGCAGAAAACCTCTTTAAAGGGTTTACTATCTTTCAAAATTGCTACAAAGGCAATAACAATTGACTTAAGTAGTACAGACTTGATCTGTTCGGGACAGATGTATGCAGTAGTACTAAGGGCCCTTGAGTTCATCTGAGGCGCTAGCGACACTGTCAAACCTAACCTTACTTATGTGGACGGAGCAAACAAGATTAGAGAACCCTTATGCCACACGGAATTATTCCGGTGACTTATACCGCCTAATGACTACAGCAACACAAATAGGAAAAAGTAGCTCAGATGATTGCTAAATGCCCAGCTTTCGAACGTAAATGGAAAAATGTCTCTGACGGAGACTGAGCCACTGAAACTCAAGCTGCGAAAGTCCTTTGCTCTAGAAAAGCGTTAAGTCACTTAAAAAAGATCCAGAGTCGATGTCTGGAAACATGTTGAGGGAGGCTGTCTAGTTCAAGGTCGAAAGATTACCTAACGATGAGACCGAGCAAATCTACTTAAGATAAGTAGTCACAGATCCAAGCTCGCTTATCCAGGAAGTAAAAAACAGTGGACACAGTGGACAGTGGACAGTGGACAACACCAGTGATACATGCAAAAAGGTTTTGGGTTTCAGACCCTCAAATATCTGTTTGTAAGAAAAATTGTGAATGGGATATGAGAGTTTCAAATGATATTGGACTCAAAAATTGTGTATGGAACTCTACCCCCCAAGGGATGTAAAGTGGGTCGCCTCCTCGTGGTGCATCCTGGGTAACGCTAAATGGCCCACACCACCTCCCCCGCCCGGTGCTCACAACCGCTAGGTGTGGGTTTCGGGCATCGGCACGATCTGGCTTCGTCTACGGACTCTCTTTTGTCTTCTGACTAATTCTCGTTCGCTTTGAGCTGGTGGCTGTGGCTTCCGGACCTAGTACCACCGGGGTGAAACCTTGTGCGAACGGCTCCGGTCTAAGGTCACAGCTCATCTCCGTCCCGTTAAAACCCTGGCAGGCCTTAGGGTACGTTCCCGATCGGTCACCATTGAGTTGGTGGCGTAGGTTTGGTTGAGATAAACTCCCAATTTGCACTGGTTCGGCTCTGAACACACTACTCCATAAGGGTGTGTGTCAACCCTCGCATGGCCTCCCTGCATTTGCATAGATAACCATGGGACCATCAAGGTGACTACGCGCTCCGGTCGGGATAGCGGCCTTAAGTGGGGACCCGTTTCGCATGGACAAGTCCAAATTCCTAAAAACACCGGCCAACCCAAAAGGGGACCCAAAACGTTTGGTTCGGCAACAGCCGACCAATCAAGCGCCACCCTCCACGGGAGGCGCTGTCGCAGCAAGACCTGTGGTGCAGTCGAGATCCACCGCCTCAAGGCCGGGTCCGTCTACTTCCGCACCACTCAAGGGTCGAGCTGCTCCCACCCTTAGCAAGCGCCCCCCCGCGGCACCGGTCTCGGCACCGCGTAGGGGGATCCATACCCCATCCGTCCACTCTGCCGGTGTTGCTACACCGGCTTCCAAACCAACACCAGGCTCCACTGGTGCTGGTTCCAGCACCTCCACTTCTGCTGCCGTCCGCCCGCAACACATTAGCGCTTCAACACGGGCGTACAGAAACAGGAGATCGGCTATGAGGATACTGAGCCGTTTCGGTTCCTCGGATCCGAGTACCCTATCCGACAAGGATAAGGACGCTCTCCTCTGGGCGCAGCAGCACAAAAACGACCGACCAATTCCCTTGCCGGAGGTCGCCGTGAAGCGCCAAAGATCGGGCGAGCAACTGGCTCCTCCTGCAGCCCAGGACCCTAAACGGCCCAGGCTGGCGGTCGTCAAGCCAAAACCTCTGCGACCGTTCAGCGAGGTGGTCAAGGAAGGCATTGTTTGGGCTATCATCGACCGTGCTAACAGCGATGGCACTATCTCCGGGGCGAACTGGAGATTAGTGCAAGCCAAACTCACCAATGTCTATAAAGACATCGTTTCGGCCAACCCAGGCTTCTCCCCTACATGCCGCGATGCCGGATGGTATCAAGGGCATGTCAAACTCATCGCCTGTGCAGATCAACGCTCAGCGGATCTGTACAAGCAGGCGATCAACAAGATCGGCGAGGTCTGGCCCGGCGCGAAGCTAGCCGCGGTCTCGATGGACCAAATCCCCAATCGCCCGCGTGCAAAGGCCTGGATCCCAGCTGAACCCTCCTCTCCAAGCGAGATACTGGAGCACCTTCAGCTGAGCAATGTGCACCTCCCGACTCATGATTGGAAGGTCGCCAAAGTCAGCGAGCCGAGAGGACATCTTCGGCAGGCGCTCATCGTCATCAACGAAGAGTCGCTAGCTCCGATTCTGGCAAAGGACGGAGAAATAAACTACGCGTTTGGGTCGATCGTCCTCAGCGTATATAGGTGCGATCTACAAGGTAGCACCCAGATACCTAAGGGGACGGCTCCCGAACCCGGTCCATCCACCTCCACTTGCACCATGGCCCCGTCGGAAGAATGCCCATCCGTCGACACCGGCAGTGTCATGTCGGCCTCCGAATATGTCGGTGAGTTCTTCGACCACGTGGCTATGAGTGTCGATGGCGCCACTGAGTCCCCCTTGTCCGACGAGGAGGATTCAAACGCCACAATTATTCCCAGTCCTGTAGATGGTGCAGATTGTCCAAATTAATCTGCACCACTCCATCGCTGCCTCGGCAGCTCTTCTTCTTCGCCTGATACAAACAGGCGAAGACATGGCGCTGATCCAAGAACCCTGGATCGTAAATGGTCGGGTTTGCGGTCTCAACCTTGATGGCTATCGGGTTGTCTACATGGTAGGTCAAGGTAATCCCAGATCCTGCATCCTTGTCAAGAACAGTCTTAATGCTCTTCTCCTCCCCAGGTTCAGCGACTCGGACAACGTGGCTGTAGCGGTCCTCATCAACGCCGTGGTGACTTGGGTTGCCTCCACCTACATGGCTCACGACCACGGCTCCTCACCACCTCACGATAAGGTGAAAATATTGGTTTCCGAGGCATCCCGGAACCATGTTCCTGTCGTCATCGGTGCGGACGCCAATGCCCACCACGAAATGTGGGGCAGCACCGACAACAATGAGCGCGGTGAGTCTCTTTTTGATTTTATTCTTGCACACGACTTAGTTATTGGCAACAGGGGTAACGAACCGACCTTCCTGACTTCTATTAGGAAGGAGGTTCTCGACATCACTCTTGCCAATAACTTCTCGTCCAATATTCTTAACAACTGGAGGGTTTCACAAGAGTGCTCCCTCTCCGATCATAGGTATATTTGCTTCACGCTAGGTGACCATGTTCCCAACGAAGTCGTGGGTACTGACCACCTTATTAACAGGAAGCGCACTGATTGGGAAAGATTTAGGGCCTGTGTTGAAGCAGGCGCTTATGCTATTCCCTCCGCTATCGACAACTGCTCGGACATTGAACGAGCGGTTGACTCTGTCACGTCTCTACTGAAATCTGCTGCCGAGGCAGCCTGCGTCTCCTCGACACCTAGGGGCAAACCAAAGCCTCGCTGGTGGAACCCGGAGATTGCAGAGCTTCGCAAGCAATGTCGCAAACTTTTCAATAGGGCCAAAGTCCTCGACGACTGGTCTCCTTACAAACACAAACAAAGGGAGCTCAAATACGCCATCAGGAAAGCTAAAAGGGTGACTTGGAGGAGCTTTTGTGAAATTATCGAAAGTTCCTCTGAGACCAGCAGACTTCGTAGAATACTTAGTTCTTCCCCGAGGCACCTTGATGGTATCCAGACACCCCAGGGTGGCTGGTCAACATCAGGTGCTGAAACACTAGAAGTTCTGCTGAACACTCACTTTCCTGGTAGCGTAACTGTCAACGACCACGATCACAGTCTTCCTGAGGTCGACCGGGTCCCCAGAGCACCCCCCTCAACTTGGTTAACCGAATCCCATCTATATTGGGCCATCAAGTCTTTTGACCCATTTAAGTCCCCAGGGCCGGATGGTATCATACCAGCTGACATCCAGCACTGCGCTGAGTCAGTCGCGCCCTGGTTGCTACGTATTTACAGGGCTTGCCTGGACTTCTCCTACATCCCCTTCAAATGGAGGGAATCTAGGGTGGTCTTCATACCTAAGGCGGGGAAAGTGTCCCATGTCAACGCTAAGGACTACAGACCTATCTGCCTATCGTCATTTCTTCTCAAGACCTTCGAGAGAATTCTAGACCTTCATATCAGGAATTCGATCGATCCGTCTCTCCTATCTAAGTCACAGCATGCCTACACAAAGGGCAAGTCTGTTGAAATCGCATTGCATTCACTTCTCGAGACGGTCGAAAGATCTCTCGCCCACAAAGAGTTTACTCTGACGGCATTCCTCGACATCGAAGGAGCCTTTAACAACGTCTGTCCTCAGGCGGTTGTTGAAGCACTTTCGAATCTAAACCTAGACACGAAGCTGGTAAGATTTGTCGAGTGTCTGCTCAAAATGCGTGTCGTTAGCTCCGCAATCGGAAACACGCGCATCAAACGCACAGTAAGGAGGGGCACACCGCAAGGTGGGGTGCTATCTCCACTAATCTGGAATCTTGCAGTAAACTCTCTTTTAAATCGTCTGGACAATACTGGGTGCAGAATTGTTGCATATGCGGATGACATTGCGATAGCAGTCTCCGGCAAATATCTTTCTACGCTTTCTGAGAAACTAAGTTATGCGCTTAGGATTCTATCTCAATGGTGCCGTGAATTCGGCCTCGATGTCAACCCCTCGAAAACCGAGGTTATGCTCTTCAGTAGGAAGTATAAGATACCTCAGTTCGCACTACCTAAGCTAGACGGTGTTAGACTTAGCCTTAGCAACAATGTTAGGTACTTAGGTCTAATCCTCGACTCTAAACTAAATTGGAAGGCTAACATTGCTGAGAGGGCACGGAAAGCCTCATGTGCTCTCTACTGCTGCAAACGGGCCCTGGGTGCTAGATGGGGACTACAACCCCGAATAATGTCCTGGCTCCACTCAGCGGTAGTTGAGCCTAACCTACTTTATGGTGCTGTATTCTGGTGGCCTGCCATAAGTAAGGCGGTCAACTTGAAACCTCTTGATAAAGTCATGGCGGCCATTCTGGTTACAGGGGCTCTCCGCACTACACCCACGAAAGCATTGTTTACCTTTCTTCACTGGTTCCCAACCGCGCAGCGGGTCAAATTACATGCGAAATGCTCTGCAGTCAGGCTAAACGCGATTTCCCGCTGGGCCAGACCGGATCTTGGTCATTCCAGGATTCTTACTCAAGATTGTTCGGTGCCAGATGTAATCGATCATATCTGCACCCCCACTGAATTTGATCACGGATTTTCGGTCCGTATCCCTAGTAGAGGAGAGTGGACCGATAGCGAGCTACCCTCCGGAAACTCTATCAATATCTACACGGACGGCTCCAAATTGGCGAACAAGGTTGGCTGCGGGATTTTCTGTAGCCAACTGGGGCTTCGTCTCTCCTTCCGCCTGCCGGACCATTGTAGCGTCTTTCAGGCAGAAGTAATGGCCATTTACCAGGCCTCAATCTGGCTCATCCGCGAGTACGCGCATGAAACGGATGTCCATATATATTCGGATAGTCAGGCAGCCATTAAGTCGCTCGCCAGAGCGACCACTTCATCCAAACTGGTTCGTGACTGCCGAAAATCCTTGAACAGTCTAGCTAGGCGCTCCAACGTCTCACTACTCTGGGTGCCAGGGCACAGAGGCATTACAGGCAACTGCGAGGCGGACGAACTAGCCAGAGCAGGCACATTGCTCGCTGAAACCTCGTCCTTCCTCCCAGTGGGAGCCCCTATTGCATCGATTAAATTGATGCTCAGACAATTTTACCAAAGAGTAGCGAACCAACTATGGTCTGAGGAACAGACCTGCAGTATCTCTCGACTAACCTGGCCTTCCTATAACATGAAACGGACTAACCAGCTGCTTAACCTTAGCCGTCACTCAATAAGCACAACGGTCTCGGTGCTCACGGGTCACTGTCTTATGGGTAAGCACGCGGAGAGACTGGGACTGCAATCCAATGACTACTGTCGAGGATGCGGGTCCGAGGAGGAGGAGGAAACCGTTCTTCACCTGTTGTGTCAATGTCCCTCATTAGCCAGAAGAAGACTTAGGTCTCTCGGCTCACCTTTCTTTACAAGTCTGACTGAGCTATCGCCTCTGAATATCAGGGATATAGCCAGGTTCGTAACAGAATCCTCTTGGTTCTCAGCGCAGTAAGGGGGAGTCGCGCCATCCACCGTGGTATCACAATGAGCCATAAGTTGTGCTTAAGTGAGCTTCTCACATAGGAGGCTGCCACTCCAACCTAACCTAACCTAACCTACCCCCCAAATGAAATCATATCGCTCCTTCGCTGCAAGAACGTCATAACTCAAAACATTTTTTTTTTCAGTTTATGGCAGCCCTGTGTGTATCTGTATATGATCTTTTATCTGTCAAAACCTCTTTGTAAAATATTCAATACTTTACTCACAAGCCGACATGAACAATTTTTAGATACCTTGAACTTCCTGCAATGGTAAATTTTAAAATTGAATTTTTTTGGAATGATGTAGTTTTGAGTTATGGCGTTCTTGCAGCGAAAGAGCGATATGGCTCTCTACTCTATAAAAATAATGTAAAAGAGTGCTTAGTAAAAGCATTAGCGGTATCTGTGCCAAAGTTGATCCCGATGTTTGTACTCGTTCGAGAACTTTTGTACCAACCAGCTAAATGAACCAAGACAAACGGACTGATATGTTGGCCGACGCTCGTATGGCCAGATAAATGGATGGATGGATGGATGGACGCACGGAAAGATGGAAGCATGGACAGATGGATTCATATACGGCCGCATGGACAAATGGATAGATAGACAAAGGGATAGAAAGGCACATGTACAACCACAAGGACGAACAGTGATATATCCATTCATCTGACGATTCTGTTTCTTCTTCTTAGGATGATCACATGTTTATAACTATATATAGGTACATCTTCAAATCAGCCACGTCTTCTTCTTCTTCTTCTGCTACAAGGTTAAACTAGCAAACGGTGACTAATGTATCCAACGATTCCAAATCCAACTCGTCTTTCCCCCTTAAATGCTTCCAGTGTTGCATTTTTTTCCAATACCACACACTTTTTTACAATTTGACAACTTTATTTTTTTCCTATAGTTATTCAGATTTTTTTCAATTACTACAAAACATTCTCTTCTTTTTTTTTATTGACAATTTAATTAAAATTATTTAATTTAATTTATTTTGCTGTGAGTGTATGTATGTATGTATATTTTCCTGAGTGTGCCAATTTAATTAAACTTATCGGTAAAATAATTTCACATTTCATTCGTGAATACTCGACTATTAAATATCACAAATACGTTTTTAATCACCTAAACCCGCACAGTGCCGCGTCGTCCGCGTTGGCCATAAATTTCTAATTGGAATGCAAATCAAAGCGTTCAGTTTCAGCGTATGTGACATTAATTATGTGGAAATTAAATTAATATATATTTAAATAAATAAATGCAGAGGCCCGCAGCGACGACAATGCGGCAGAGCGGCAATGAAGCGGCAGCAAATGGCACTGACCGGCGCATACATGTGAAAATGCACTCACACACACACCAACACAATCATATCTGAGTATCTGCTTGTTTGTTTGTGTGTGCGTGTGTGTGAGTGCATTGGTGCAAATAGTTCGTGCGAATGCACATTAAAATTGCGCAAACAATGATTTGGCATTAGTTGTTGCTGCACTACTGTCATTGTTGTTGTTGTTGCTTTTGGTGTTGCGTGCAAATCATTTTCCGCAGCTGACGGCGAGAATGCGCGCGCGCGGTTAACACACAAAATAATTAAGCAGCTTAAAGTGCAAATCCCCCAACCACATAACATCGTCGACCGCTGCCGACGCCGCCGCCGACGCCACATCTAACTAATGCGCCGCAACATTCCGGCGGCATTGAGCAACAGCAAAACTGCCCTCGAAATTTGTGGGCAGCTGAGCTGGCAATTGAACGACTATAGTATCATTGTTGTATTTGCTATTATTGTTGTTGTTTTTGCTATTGTGGCAACACACTGGAATGGCGCTAGGTGCAAGCTTTCACACAAACTGCGGCCAAGCCGTAGGCGACCACAAATTTGCACATATTAAAATAGTTAAAATTTCAATTTCAACTCAAATGTAAATGACAAACGCAAAGCGTCACAGCGTCCGTTGTCATGGCGACTGAGCCGTGGACTGTTGCCAAGCATTTTTTTTTGGCGGTAACGGCTGCGGCTTTCATTTACTTGGCCAACGCATTGAAGTTTTTAATTTTTTCGCAGCTGTGTTTTTTGTTGCTGTTGATGTTCTTGTTTGTTGTTGCTTTTTGTTTCGCTTTCACATTTATGCAATTTTCACATGAATTCATTACATTTTGCTTTGGTGGCGCACTGTGGCCGTGTTGGCGTTGCTATCGTGACGTAAAAGCCAGTTTAAAGTTGCCGCCACCAACATTGGCAACAAAAAAACGTAGGTACTCGTGTTAATTCTCCATGGCAAATATGGACGTCGACATGTGTGTTTTGCTGTGTGTTTGAATAATTTGCTGCAACATTTGAAACATTGTTGGTGTCATTTAAGGTTAAGTCTGGTCTCAATGGGTCACAGTAAAGTTTTTCGTTTCAAACAGACACAAAATGGAAGTGAAGGATTTAGAAGTTACGACTTTAAATCACAAATGACAATGCAACATTGCTTGTTTATTTGTTTTAAAAATGTGTCTCTGGCTTTGTAGTTCGTGAAAAACTGCGAACAGTATAATTGGACTCCCAATCAACACCAATGCGCAAGTTTTAGTGGATGAAGGTCCAATACTCACTACGACTGGTTCAGGTTTTCTGTCTATTTCGTAAAAATTGTGACTTTTATATAGAAGTTCTTTTAAAAGTTGAAGACAGAGGTTGAATATGTTAGAGAAGAATTTATAGAAAACAAAATTATAGGTTCAGTTCTTGCCCACTAAAGAGCACTGCTTGGAAATGGTCCAAATGAAAGGTGGAACACATACGACAATGTCAAGCAAAAACGGGGGTCAAACCATGATTGACAGTGAGGAAGGTTTTGCTATGTTAAATCATCTACTAGGATCTGTTGTCCTAAGGCCAAACTGGTTGTGTTCCATCAGGACAACGCCAGGTCCTACAAATCGATAGTGACTCGCCAGCTCCACAACGACAACGTCAAGCGAAAGCCAAGCCAGGATAGACGGTGAAGAAAGTTTTGCTTTGGGTTTGGTTTTGGATCGAAGAAATTGTCAAGAAGCGGTCAGCTTTGTTTAAGAGAAGAGGAATATTTTTTCAATCGGATCAACATCAGGTCCTAGAAATTTTCAGTGATTGACCTCGGAAACTTGATTGAGACCATTAAGCTTCCAACTTATTATTCCGACCAGACACCTTCTGCTATCAATGGCGAATGATATTGTTGATGAAAAAAATAAAATAAAATAAAATAAAATAAAATAAAATAAAATAAAATAAAATAAAATAAAATAAAATAAAATAAAATAAAATAAAACAAAATAAAATAAAATAAAATAAAATAAAATAAAATAAAATAAAATAAAATAAAATAAAATAAAATAAAATAAAATAAAATAAAATAAAATAAAATAAAATAAAATAAAATAAAATAAAATAAAATAAAATAAAATAAAATAACATAAAATAACATAAAATAAAATAAAATAAAATAAAATAAAATAAAATAAAATAAAATAAAATAAAATAAAATAAAATAAAATAAAATAAAATAAAATAAAATAAAATAAAATAAAATAAAATAAAATAAAATAAAATAAATAAACTCTGAATAACCCAGTTTCAAATAAATAACCCAGGTTTTTGCCAATAGAAACGAGGATTTATGCGAAAAAACCCATAATCGCATTACCCTCAACTGGAAAAATTGATCAAACAAAACGATTTTGAGGCTTATTTGAACTAAATCGGATCATTTCAACTATGTTAAAGCTGAGCTTTCAATTTCATGCAAAACAATGGCTTTTTTAACATAGCAGACACCAATATTAAATTTAAAAATATTTAAAATAATTATTTATTTTAATTTTATTTAAAATATTTAGAAAATATAAATAATACACATTATGAAAATTCAAGACTTTAACTTTCCAAGTATTAAAATTAAACGCAATTAAAATAAAATATCAATTTAAAGCTAGAAGTTATTTTACATCACAATGAAATATCCCAAAAACTCAGCCAAACGGCCAGCAACTAATTCCTCGTTTTCTTTATCGAACGCTTTTGATAACGTCAATCAATTCGTTCTCAGCCCTTTTCAAAGCAAAAAAAAAACATCCACACCATTCGAAAAGAAACCTTCCAAAATGTCAACAAATCGCAGGGCCACACACTATCAAAAACACATAAATTTTGTGCTGCCGGCGTGTAGGCAAATCAAACAGTTACGCGCATTACGCAACTAAGCCGAAAGTGGCAACAATATACAACAATGGGAGACCCATAGTCGACAGACAGACGAATAGACAGTGAAATTTTCGCAGCTTAATCAGCTCGCAAATGTGCAGTCAGCCCAAAAATGTGACTGTTGCTGATATTTTTGCATAAAATCGACATAAATCTGCGTGAATGCCACACGTCATATGTATTTGTGTAAGTGTGTGTGTGGGTGTGTACAAGACTCTGTATGTGTATATATGTATTTCTGTGTAGGCAAATATGGCTGGGCAGCTCAATCAAACTCAAATCAAAACTAAAATTTACGGCAAATTTTAATGTGGCACTTTCCATGCTAAGCCGCAAATAAAATCTGATACAACGACAACAACCACAAAAAGTGTCACGCACACACACACAACAGCAACAGCAAAATCGCCACTTCGCAGTCAGTCCGAGACAGCCACAGGACATTAGACAACCAGTTAGTCGCACAACAACAACAACAACAACAGTAATAAAAACAACAAAACGTAGCGAGAATACTGTGTCTGTTGGCGAGTTAGGCGCTGGCAGTGCCATTACGCACGGCGACTTTAATGTTCCCCAAACGTTAATGTTGTCATTATGACGACGCAGTGCGACACTTGCCACATGCCTCGTATGAATGGCGAATGCGTATGTCGCATGCGTTCCACACACGATATCTACGTTTGTATGTGTGCGTGAGTGTTTATGTTATTGCTGTAGGTGCGCGTTATGCGTGTGTGTGTGTGTGTTTATGTGTTTATATGTGCGATGCTTAAATTTAATATTAAAATATTAAAATATACGACAGCTTTGCATGTAAAACGAAAATTTGCCGCTTCACTTTTTCCATGCTTTTTGCTCGGATTTTGCTTTTTAACCTACTTTGATTTTTCGGTCGACTTTTTTTCGTTTTGAGAAAAAATGTGCGAAAAAGATGTCAGATACCTTCAGGAAGGTAGAAGAACGTGAAGTAAAGACGCGCGCTCGATATGTGTGTTGCAGCGACAGAAGGAAGGACGACAATGGAATGAGGTTGGAAGGATTTTTTAGTGGTGAATCAATTTTCAAGTGATGCCTAAGTAATTTTTCTAATGAAATCAAAACCTAAGAGGCTCAAAGCAATCTCTCAAATTGAATGTTTTCATGTTTATTGCGTTGTATTTTATACTTACAACTATTGTGTTAGAAATATTTGTCACTGAAGGTTTAAAAATTTGTCTCAGATGTGAATTGTAGTCATTTGCAGCCGCCACATAGACAACGTAGCGTATGAGTGACATTATTTAACTCTCAAGCAAATTATTTTTAGCAATATTTACAGCCGCCACATGGACAACGGAGCGTATGAGTGACATTATTTAACTGTCGAACAAATTCCACCACATGGACAACGGAGCGTATGAGTGACATTATTTAGCTGTCGAACAAATTCCACCACATAGACAACGGAGCGTATGAGTGACATTATTTAACTCTCAAGCAAATTATTTGTAACAATATTTGCAGCCTCCACATGAACAACGGAGCGTATGAGTGACATTATTTAACTACTGAAGCAATTGTCCCAATAATTCCAATAAATTGTTGAGACATTTTCTGTCATAAGTGTAAATCGAAACAGCGTTTGGGACATTATATGCCAAAGTATGACAAAAAAAAGTGTCTGCAGCTCATCAAAAAGTGAACTTTTCCTCTCTTTTAGTTTACTTCAAGTACAAGTGAGCAGTCTCTACGGTTCCAAAATAGTTAAGACACTATTCGCTTGGATGTACCTATGTATTTATCAATTTCTTAGGGTCCAAAAGAGTTAAGGCTCTGTTCATTATTTGTCTTAGAATGCTCTATGTAATTTTTTTTATTGAGTCGGGTCTGAAAAAGTAAAAAGCACTGTTCAAATATTAAAATTTCAAAGTAGTAGCAATGCCCAAATCCAAGTGAACTGTCAAAATGTAGCGTTGTAACATTATAAGTAAACCAATCAATGACAGAGAAGGTTTAAACCAACCTACTCGCTTAGCTCTTCAATCTGAGATAAAGCTCAATGTATCTGTTTGTATGTATCCAGTTCTGGGCACATATGTTGCACATTTGACGCATAAAGAATACCTACTATAAAAAATTATAAAAATTAAAAACTGCTTCCACCACTTCCTTTTCCAATTGTTTCCTGCCACAACTCCCACATCACAACGGCCCACAAATCAACCCAAATTTCAACCAGCCAGCTAGCGGTGACAACCACAATGGCAGGAAGCGAAGCTGACAGTCGATTTAAGACCTTTGTCACAGTCTCAAGTGCCAACCATACCACCAACAACAACACATCAAATCCATTCGCAATGATAAGCAACAACAGTAATGCGATTCAATTTGCGCGCATTACAAATCAATAAAATTTCATTGACTGTGTGAATGAATGAGAAGTGTCTGTGCTCATGTGTCGCGCCGCCATGTCGTCTGTATGCAAGTGAGCAGTGTTGCGGTGCCCTCGCCGCGCGGCCAGCTCTGCCACACGTAGGCAATATGAATCTATTAGAACGGATGATTCGCAACAGCCGGCTGAAGTGAAGCGCGTGCACGTTCATTCAGCAGTCGGTTAGGCAGGCGAATTGGAGGAGGAGGAGGATGAGGAGGGGCGAAAGCGAGCATATAAAGCAGACAATTTGGCGAATGTGGCAAATTTTGCCAATGTAGCAAATTTGGCACAATTTTCTTGCGAGCGCCATTTCTTCCACGCGACTGCAAGCGCGCCGATGTCGTAAAGACGACAAATACAACGACAAACGGCCTTGCAACATATTCGCGGTGCGCCATTTTTCTTTCGCTATTTTTGCTTTTTTTACAATCACTCTTCATGCAGGGTACGTGGGTGGTGCCTCATGTTAGTATGTATGAGTGTGGGTGTGCATGTGTTGGGCCACTTGTTGCATGCATCAGTCATTGTTAGACTTTTTATTATTTTTTTTTGTTTGCCCTTTTCCGACATGCGTTTTATTTTAATTTTTTATTTGTTTATGACACTTTGTCAAGTTGTCAAAATGTCAACGTACTCAACGTTGTCACACACACATATATACAATTTGCTTCTGTGGGGTTGTGTATGTGTGAGTGTTTGTGTGTCGCACCAGTTAATGTCTGTCATGTGTTAATACATGACGATTTTATTATGATGCCGGGCCATCGTTTTTCAACGGCAACAACTAGAGCAACAACAACAAAAGCAATGTACACAATAACAGTAGGAAAAAGAAGAATTTATACGATAACTGGTACTTTTTTTCGATGGCAATGAACAATGGGATAACAAAGAAAATAAAGTGGAAAGAGAAATAAAAAAAGGAATAGCCGAAGGGAGAATGACTACAAAAGTCAAAAGATTGAAAAGAAAACAAAAGACAGAAAGAGGTAAGAAAAAATGGAAAGAGTTGCAATTGAAACTGAAAGAAACGTAGCTATGGAAAACAAAAACCTCAAAAACAGAGAAAAAATCAAAATCGAACCAAAAGAAAATGTGAAAACGCATAGCTCGGAACATGTGAGAAAAAAAGCTGGATCAAGGTGGAATGAGAAGATACAACGGAACAAGAGGAACAAGAAGACAGAATATAAGAAAACCATTAAAACAATTACAATAAAAATTGAGAAAGCGGTGACGCAATTGAAACTGAAAGAAACTTAGTTATGAAAGCAAAAGTGCATAAAAGAAAAGAAAAATAAAAAAAAATATAATATAGACAGGAGAAAATAAGAAGAAGAAGAAAAAGTCAACAAAGTTGAGGTACAATTGAAACTGAAAGAAACGTCGTTATGGATACCAAAATGTCCGAAACAGGGAAATCAAGATAGAATAAAAAAATGGTGACAAGTCAAAGGACTGAGAATTCAAGAAAAGGATATGTAAGAATAAGATCAAGGAGCTTCAGACTCATCAAGAAGAAGAACAGACGAAAAATCAACAATAAAGTCGAGAAAGTATTCAAGAAGGAATAAGAAAAGATGATGAGAGAGCAGTTGAAGAAACTATATAATAAATAATAACTGATAAATAATAAATAAAAAAATGATCAGGTGTACAACTTTGCTTCCGCCATTTTCCGATAAGTGGCTGTACCGGCTGAGGCTGGTTGAAATACATAGATGGTAATGCCTTTAAAGTGAGTGTGGACAGTGCCTAACGAATTGTCATCGCCGTTTCAGTGACAGTTGTTCTTGTTTTCGTATTATTCACGCTCGAAAATGTCCGTTTATGTGCCCAATTCTCGCCATTTGCGGGAAGTTTTACTTTTCTGTTACAATTCGAAAAAAAAAATGCAGCTGAAGCGCATCGAATGCTCTCAGAAACTTACGGTGATGCTGCTCTGAGTGAAAGAACGTGTCGGGAGTGGTTTCAACGTTTTAAAAATATCAAGAGCGACATGACAAAGTCATCCTCCAACACGACAATGCTCGGCCACACGTCGCAAAAGTGGTCAAAAAGTACCTGGAAACGCTGAAATGGGAAGTCTTGCCCCACCCGCCGTATTCCCCAGATGTCGCCCCTTCTGACTTCCACCTATTCCGTTCGATGGCACACGGCCTGGCAGATCAACATTTTCAATCCTTCGAAGAATTGGAAAAATGGATTGCTTCATGGATAGCGTCAAAAGAGGACTCCTTTTTTCGAGCCGGGATCCGAAAATTGCCGGAAAGATGGGAGAAAGTTGTCGCTAGCGACGGACAATACTTTGAATAATACATCTGTAAGCACTTTTTCGCAATAAAGCTTTTAATTTTGGAAAAAAACGGCGGAAGCAAAGTTGTACACCTGATAAATAATAAATAACAAATAATAAATTATAAATTATAAATAATAAATAATTTAACGATGTAACTCTGTGCTGTGTTATGCATGAATGCTTTTCCAAGCATACTTTTAGGCATACACTTTGGAGTACGGCTGGTTGGCTGTAATTCCGATATGGCAGGGATGGTTCGCGAAGGTGATGGGCTGTGCCAGAACAATCGAGATAGAGAGTACAACTAGAATGTGCAAGAAACATCGACGCGATAAGAAAACAAATATAAAAAGCAGCAGTGTGCAACGCAGAGGGTCGAGTCCTAATTGAATAAGCAAAATAGTAACAAGTGTAGATACAAGCAAAGTCTAAATCTGTAAATAAAGTGATTGTTGGTTTTTGACTGCGTTTGCGCTGAATAATTTAAGTGGTTTTATTTTTCAAGCACAATCCAGATACGAACTTAGAGAGGTCATTTTCGTAACAATAATATATAATAAATAAGAAATAATAAATAATACTTACAAAATAATAAATAATATATAATAAATAAGAAATAATAAATAATAAATAATAAAAGTAAATAAAAAATAATAATCAATAAATAATAAATAAAATAATACTAAATTATATGGAATGAAAGGCACACTTAAAAACACATATAAGGCACAAAAAGAACCATGAAAGCATTAGATAGAAAAAGAGCGAAAACAATGTCTTACTTGGGAAGCATGCAACACGGAATGAAATAAGAAAAAAGAAAAAGAAAAATGAATATTATTATGGGTCATGGGCTCAATCTGGGCCATAACTAAACATAAATTCGAAGCGCTCAGACAGTCGTCAACGATAGCTGACTTTCAGCCTGAAATCCACCCAACAATTTTGTCCTGTGGATCCTTGGATGAATAATAAACCAACTAGTTCCTTCATTTCAATACACGAATTTGCTATAAAAATTTCGTCTACTTCAGTTTTCCACAACTTTACTTCACATATTTCCCACTAGGCGCACCTACACCCACCTAATGGTCACTATTTCCAACTTCTACATTACTCCTCCCTCTTCCTTTGTGCAACTATTACATCTCCCTTTTATGCAATTTTTCTCATAATTTCTCGCTGTTTATCACTGTCAGCCGCTCGTAAGCCAGAACTCGAAACTCCGCAGCTTCACAATTATCAGTTTTATTTTCTCGTTTCCGTTGTTTGCAATTTTTATGTGAATTCCCCCTTTTTGTTCCACCCACTTTTATTTGTGTATATTAATTTTTTGCTGTTTGACTTGTGCCGTGTGCTTATTTGCCTTTATCGCGAGAGCGCCACATTTTTTCGCTATGACAACGTAAAGTAGAATAATGAATGTAATTTAATATTTTTGACTGGCGGCCCCGCGACCACATTGCCCCCACCCGGACTCAACTCAAATGACATCGAAAATACGGATGCAAGTTTGTCGACATGTGTGCGAGTGCGAGTGCGTGCCTGCATGTGTCTAATGTGTGCAAGTGTGTGTGTGTGGGTGTGTGTGTCTGGCTGCTGCTCGCTTAGCTGCGCTGCTCATGCTGCCGTTGCTATTGTTGTTGCTGCTGCTATTCGAATGCCTCGTCTGCTAATGATGCTCATGTGTCAGCAAAGTTGCCTCTTACCTACTGTCGTTGTTGTTACTGTTGTTGTTGTTGTTGTCGTTATTTTCATTGTTGCGCACATTGTGCACTGCATGAATTTTATTTATTTATGTTGTCGTTTCGAGAGAAAAAACGCAAACACAAAATGTTACTATGTATAGAAATAAAAAAAAACGAGCGCACAACAACATCAAAGGGTAGGCGGCATTTGACAGCCGAGCAAATTGTTAATGATGTGCCACCATAAATTCCATCCTTATCCAATTTGTCTTCGGACGACTTTTGACATTTTATACTCGCATTCGGGCAAATGGAGCAGCAAAACGTATCAGCTTACGGCCAATGATTATAATAAAAAGTCAACTATTCATCATAAAAAGAAGCAATACAGAAATAAAGAGTTGCATAGTGCAGAGCCGACTGGGGATTGTCACCATGTGAAAAGTTTAAATAAATGTAATCAAGTATGCAGTTCAACGGTAGAATAGTATTTGGAATTAAACTAAGCAGGAGTCGGAGGTAGGAGTACTTCCAAACTATTGCAGTGTCTTCCAAGCAGAAGAAGCAGCCATCTTCAGACATGAATGACTATAGAAAAAATATTTGAATTTTTAGAGATGTTTAGGCAGCAATCAAAGTCTTAAAGAATGTATTCACCAAATCAAAAGTGATATATTTTTGCTTGTTCTCACTTCACGAACTTGGACCTAACATAATTTAGAGATTTGGATAGTCGCTGCAAAATAAAGATTTAAGTACCAGACTAGTTATGGAATATGGCGCACAATAGATCTTCTAGGTCGCGGTGCACTATCCTCACTAATAACACTGCACAACAGTATGTCTGTTGCTTGGAGTTTTTTACATGAATCTGAATCGTTTTTCCACGCTGTTTTCAAAACCATACTCCGTTTTTATGTAACAGCTCTACTTTTCGCAAAAAATGGGCGTGTCACTTTTTCGACTGTAATTTCTGAACCAATAATCCTATCGACATGATTTTTATATCGTTGCACTTACAAGATATCACACCATCTTTCCTGACATTAATAAATTGTATGCGTTCTAAATGGGCGTGGTAATAAGGTTTCAAAGTAGGAAAATATTGAATTTCAAGGCGTTTTTTCTGATGGCGAAAATTGTACAGATGTTTCATAAATCAAGTTACGAAGTATATGAATATCTTAAGAAGAAACATCAGGCAATGCAACACAGCCAAATTATTTGGCGAAATACATATTTGCATCAAAATAATAGCAAAAATGTACCATAGCCATTTTCATCACTTTTCATACTTTTTCCTTAAAAAAATTAGAAGCCTCAAAATATGCTCTTTTATATGTTCCATTTACAGTTTAAAATAAAAGCAAAATACAAAAAGATTTTGAATTGCTCGAAACAAAAAAAAAATTTGCATATTTTAAGCCCTTAATTTTTTAAGGAAAAAGTATGAAAAGTGATGAAAATGGCTAGGGTACATTTTTGCTATTATTTCGATGCGAATATGTATTCTGCCAAATAATTTGGCTGTGTTGTGTCAGCTTTCATTGTACACCAAACTCGTTAATTGATTAACAAAAAATTTGCATGTTTTTGACTATCCAAGAAAACGCCTTAAAATTCCATATTTTCCGACTTTGAGGTCCAATTACCGCGCTATTTTAAAACATATAAAAATAAGTTGCATCGGAAAAGAAGCCGTGCGGTGTTGTTAATGTGATAAGGTGAAAATCATGTCAATCGATTTTTTGGTTTAGAAATTGCGATCAAAAATATGGAAAAGTAGAGAAAAAACTGTACCTATATCTCACGAACTAGAGCTGCTGGAAAAAATCTGAGGGTAGATTCGAAATCAGCGCACCCAAATTAGTAAGAAACAGTAGAAAAACTCCATGCAACAGAAAAAAGTGTTTTTTGTTGTGCTGTGTAATAGTTATGGAATTTGATTGTGTAGTCGATAAGCTCGCAAGACGTGGCACTAATCTATCGAACCACAGATTCACAATTAGACTGTACAGCCTTTCGCAACATGAGAACTGCCTGTAAGCTTTTAATTCCTTAATATAGTCTGGAATTAGTGGCAGTAGCAAAGGATCTGTGTTTTAACGAAGCAGCTCTGATCTGAGCTGTAATATCAGACACACAACTGTATGTTCCTTATTTTGATCAGTAGACAACACATTAGAAAAGTCGTGGTGATTCTAACCCGACAGAGTGAATTTAGAGGAGGAGAAGACTGTTAGGGGAGACGGACAAGCTACCTTCAAACGAATATGGGAAGCTTCAAGTTTCCATTTCTTTAACTTTACACATGTACTTTAGTTTATTCACATATCAGAATGACTTGAGAAGGCTATCCTTAGGCCCACAGGATCAATTTTTCCTCTTTTTTCGAACCCTCTTCTTCCTTTACCCGCCATATAACTTGATCTAATCTATGTTAATTATAACAAGAAAATGGAGCTGTAAATATATTGAATGCCGGCCTCGATAGTCAGCAGGGTAGCGCACTTACTTCTCCACACCGGAGTCTTAACTCGGGCTGGTATAACACTCGTCACTTTTATCGTTATCCACATGAAGGGAATGAGAATTACAAGAATCGCACAAATGCGCTTGGAAGTGTGAAAGAAAAACTGCCTACCGAGGTTCAGATTCGGCGTAAAACTTTAGATCTCCTCCGTCCTTTCCATCATCCGCTTGAAATTTGAGTTCTAACACATGTTGGAAAAAAACAGTGTTGCGTACTCATTAAAAAAAGACCGGTGAAATATGAGACACTTTTCCCTCTCCTCCTCTAGTCTTTCCGCTTCTCCTGCCCTTCCTCTGGGACAGAGTACAATGGCCAAATTATATTGAATGCTATGGAAGGTTGTAGCCTTCCTCCCCACCTTCGCAGCATATCATATCACATCACATCAAATATGTTGACTAGTCGTCACCTCAGAAAACAAATGTCGTATGTTCCATTGAGCCTAGTAAGACATACGACTTTTGTTTTCTGAGGCGACGACATTTGTTTTCTTACTAGGCTCCGTCTGGTTAGAAAAAACACCCGGTTAGGAACTTCTCGAAGCTGGTCACTTATTCAAACCCTTTTTCGTTATATTGAACTCTTACCAAATGTAAATAACTTGTTCGCAGTTATAGTGGGGCATGGTTATTGAATTTTTACAAAACTTTAAGAAAAATATATTTGTGGTCTAAAATTGTACTTGCTTACTTAATACATAAAATTATCAATAATAATTACCTTTGAATTGTAATTTTAGTGCAACTAAAGGTGCTTGGGAAATTTTCCAATCTGAAAAGCAAAGAAAACACGTGTTAAAAATATCTTTTTATAAGTAATAATTATAATAAGTAATAATTCAATTCGCGTCATTTATTCTTAATCCTTTTATTTTTTACTTCATTAGAATTGCAGCTTCCTCGCAGCCTTTTTATTTAACAACTTTCGAACCAATAAAGTTAGAGTAATGAAATTTTGACACGTGAAGAATATTTTGGATTTTAACACACATACTTTTCAAGAAAATTCTATATAAATTTTCAAGGATATAAAGGATTAAAATTTTCAAAGGACCTTTTCATATCCTTTTTTTTACAAATAGATGAAAAGTCAATTTTATTTAAATTCTTGAGCCTTTCTTTTTTTATTTGATATACATATCGCCATATTCTAACGAAGTAAAGTTTTTTTTATATTTTTTTTATTGTTTACCCCCTTCGAAATTTTGAAGTCCTTTTAAAAGGACAAAGAATGTAGAAATGAACAACTGAGCACGCTGTATTTCTACGTTTGGGTTCTACTTTCAGTTTCTAGTGTGTAAAAAATGCTGTCGTAAGGTGTTATCAGGTACAAATCCCCTAGGTTCCAGGATACAGAGAATTGTACAGAAATGAAAAGGCAGACAGCCCTGCGGCACTTTTCAGACTGAAGCGCTTCAGTGAGCAGGACATGCACACTCTATCAAAGTCAGTAAGATAGGAGAGAAAATTCAGGATTTCAGATCACAGCCAAATCTCAGGGATTTGAACCATTCCAGCTCAAAATTCAAAAACCAATTCAGTCTCCACGCCAATTCAGTAATCATTTTGTAATATTTTATGTTGCACATGATCGAAAAATTTTTCCAGTAACCCACCTTCTCAGTCTTTAAATCTCCACTCTTAAATGACCCTTTACCCCAACAAATTCTTGAAGCACCAGAAACTATTTTGCCAGACGCTTTAAAATGCTCAATTTTGCAGCACAAATTGACTTTATTTCGACTCTTCCATCAGCAAATTCAGCCAGTTTCTCTTGCCTGTATTTCATGTTGTTGAACAAAAACACTAAACCAACCAAAAAACAATTCTCGTTCAAATTTAAAAACCAAAACAAAAAGACTCGACAAAATAAAAACAAAACAAAAACAAACACAAAAATGCTGCATGCAGCAAATTGCTGCCAGTGAAGCGAAATTCAGGCCAAAAATGTGCAGTGTTAACTATGCAACTCACTTCTATCCCGTAAGTTGAAAATGCATTTCAGTTTCTTTTATATTTGCTCGATTTTGCTGAATTTAATTTTTGACTTTTCGATTCCTTGAATATTTGCACAACTTTTGGCGGCATAAATATGTATACTCAAAGTAAATAACTATACCGTTATTTGTTTGTTTTCCATGCTTCCGAGCCTGATTTGTTATGTTTTCTGGCAACGTACTCGCATTTCTGCAGCCACTGGCCGAGTTTGCTTAGTCGGAAGCTGATAGTCTTTCTTGCTTGGCTGCCAGCTTTGTTTCATTTACGTAATGTTGGCTTTTATTTAACTCGATTTGTGCAGCAATTGAATTTTACTGAAACAATTGAATCGATAGAGCGCTACGCAATTGTGCCAACCGATGGGAAAGCGGCAGAAAGAGCGAAAGCGGGAGACGAAATAAGGCAGCGAAAACTGTGAAAATGGGTTTTAGAGTTAACAATGGCGGCGAGATGTTTGTTTGTGTGGTTAACGTGCAACTGACCATTCAATCTGCACTTCTCTATCCCTCTCTCTCTCCCTCTCCCTTGTTTACGCTGCATGTTTAGCTCTTTTTCTGCGTTGCTGCGGGTTTGTGTTTGTGCTTCGGTTTGGCTTCACGTCGTTTTCAAAAAACAATAATCGTTTTGCAGCCATAAGAATTAATACCATTTGCTGGTTAGCTGGCATTGTTGTTGTTATTATTATTGTTGTTGTTGTTTTGGCTACTGCAACACAACTGCCAATTGGTGCAGTTCGACCAGTGATTTTGCAAGTTTTTCAACGCCCGGCAACCGGCGCAGCGACTCAGATTTTAGCTTTTGATTTTCCAGCATTTTTCCGCCAATATGCACGTTGCCGTTGTGTGTGTGTGTGTGTGCATAGCTTTACATGTGTTGCTTTTGTTTTTGTTTTTATTGTTGGTTGATTCTGACCAAAGGCAAATTCTAAGTGTGCCCATTGAACTTTCATAAAAGTTCCGGCAAATTGCACCAAGTAATGCAATGTGCCACACACACACACACACACATACACTGCCTATGCTATGTGTGTGTATGTGTTTTGTGTGGGGCTTAAATTAAGTCAATAAAATGCACACAACATTGGCTAAAATGCTTACCGTGTGCTGGCAACTAAAAAAATGTTGTTGGCAGAGTCGACGCGAGTTGGATTGAAGTTGGTTGGTTTTTAGCTCGCGGGCAGCTAAAAGTTGAATGGCTGGCAATTCGTATTCATGCGGCTAATGGCGTTAACCTCTTGCGAGAATCAATTCACTTGTGTCGAGTACTCATTCAGGCATTCGTAGCAATTGCTCAAAAGATGAATGCTGCGTTGCCTCAACGCAGTTGTGGAGGTTGTAAAGTGTGGTTAATGTGCTTTTCTATAGTTATTAATTATTGAAATCGTCAACAATTGAAACAATTTAAGCAATATTAAAGCAGGTAGAAATGATTCTATTTGAATGCGAGAGATTTAGTTTGACCAAAGGTTTGAAAAATCACTAGGAAACTGTTTCGAAACCATCGTCTTCAGTCTGGTACGCGGACATTTAGGCTTTTCAGATCATGTACGCTAAATTGTATGAAAGACTTGAAGATCTCTAATGACAAATTAAAAGGATGCCATTTTCTATGAGATGTGGTTCTCTGAGCAAAATTCAGCATTGCCAAACAATTTTGAACATTTTTCGATCGTCAGTCAACTTGTACAAAACAAACTGTGCAAACACTTTTTTTCTATGGCCAAATTTTTATTTATTTTATTTATTTTATTTATTTTATTTATTTTATTTATTTTATTTATTTTATTTATTTTATTTATTTTATTTATTTTATTTATTTTATTTATTTTATTTATTTTATTTATTTTATTTATTTTATTTATTTTATTTATTTTATTTATTTTATTTATTTTATTTATTTTATTTATTTTATTTATTTTATTTATTTTATTTATTTTATTTATTTTATTTATTTTATTTATTTTATTTATTTTATTTATTTCGTTTATTTTATTTATTTTATTTATTTTAATTATTTTATTTATTTTATTTATTTTATTTATTTTATTTATTTTACTTATTTTATTTATTTTATTTATTTTATTTATTTTATTTATTTTATTTATTTTATTTATTTTATTTATTTTATTTATTTTATTTATTTTATTTATTTTATTTATTTTATTTATTTTATTTATTTTATTTATTTTATTTATTTTATTTATTTTATTTATTTTATTTATTTTATTTATTTTATTTATTTTATTTATTTTATTTATTTTATTTATTTTATTTATTTTATTAATTTTATTTATTTTATGTATTTTATTTATTTTATTTATTTTATTTATATTATTTAGTTTATTTATTTATTTACTTATTTATTTTATTTATTTATTTACTTATTTATTTATTTTATTTATTTATTCACTTATTTATTTATTTATTTTTTTATATATTTATTTATTTTGAATATTTATTTATTTATTTTAAATATTTATTTATTTATTATTATTGTTTAATTATTATTTATTTTTTTATTTGTTATTGTTTATTTTAACTTATTTTTTAATTTATGTTTGTTTTAGTTTTTAAATTTTTTTTATTTTTTTTTATTTTTTAATCTATTTATGTTCATTTCATTTCATTTATGTTCCAATTCCAAGATATTCAATGAAAATTTTGGTGATCTTTGATGAATTCACGCACCGCTTTGATAGAATCTGTGCTTTGGTGGAATCATTTTTGTCCGCACAATCGATTTGAATCTCTCATAGCATTCATGAACTCTGTCACGAAATAAAGAATCATCACCATAAACTATTATAGATCAATTAAAATGTTTCAGTAAACCAAGTTTTAAACAACACTAAATATTAATTTTTGTTCCCAAAAACAAACACAATGTCACTTTAGATACAATAACTCCGGTTTGAATGAACCAAAATGTTATGAAATTTTGACTTGAAGTCCTAAAAAGTGCCTTTCCAACACACTTTCAAACGTCCTGTTTGTTTGTTCTTAGACAGATTCTACAACGTGAAATACAAACCCTCGGTACACATTTCAAACTGATTTCGATGAGTGTCTCGGCGCAGATGGACTACCCGAGCCAAAATCGGCTAATGGAGAAGAATAAAGCCACTTCAATACAAGAGGCAAGAACTCCAAGCTAGAAAAGAGTAATCGATTTCCCTAACAACCGAGTGGATTTTTATGATCTTTCATGGTCTCAGTGCATCATGAACCCATTACCATCCAACTCTTTCCTATCTGTTCTTCTTTCCATTTCATTCTGCGATATTTAACATGTCTTGCCAAATGAGAACTTCATCGTCCCAAATTTGCACAATTTTGCTCTGTTCCTTTTAAACTCTTTACAAGCTCCAATCAAAACCCCATTAAACAAAACAAAAACACAAAAGTGCAAAATTTTATGCACAAACAAGAAGACACAATCATATTTGCTTGTATGTCTAAAGCACAAAAAACAACTGCTACGCATGTCAAATTATATATTTTTTTGCCAATTAACTGACAATCAGTTTAACAAGTGAAACAAAAACACAGACAGTCAAATATAGAAAACAAGCGACGCAACAATGTTTCCAAGGACATTGACGAGACTGTAAAAAAGGACCAACGAAGCCAACATGAGTGGCCGCAATGCGCTTAACGAATACACACATACACAAGCACACACGTTGAATGATGTGTGCGTAGTAGAGAAAAGGCAAACAGCACAACTGGCACACACACACATACACAAAAGTCGAAAGGCATTAATAAACAATGAGTACAACACTTCCATCGTGTAATGCCAATTTGTTGAGCATAACGGCAACGACTGCAAATAAATAAGTAAAATAAATAAATAAGCACAAGTGAAAGGAATCGACACACACGCACACACACACACACACGACTTCGAAAGCGAGTCTGACCAGTGCGTTCAGCTCGAGGCGGAGTGCAGCGAACAGCGGACAACAGGGAGGCGAGAAGCTCATTAATAAATTTCATGCGATTAGGCGCAACAATAAATGCAATAACAACAACTTAAACAATCAGTCAGTAGCAGTCAAATCAACAAAAAAAAAAAAACGAGCAATTCAATTGATCAACCAACAAAAATCACGAAACAAAAAACAGCAACAATGAAGTCGTTTGCCATAATTTGAACGTTGGCCTAAAATATATGAACTATGGAGCAGCAGATGCAGAGTGAAAGAGGGCGCCACAAGGCACAGTGTCATAGAGGCAAAGAGAGAGAGAGTGTTGGCAGCGTGTGAAGCGGTCTGGCATTCATGTGGCTCGATTAAACGAAACGACAAAAACTGAATAATGCGTTCAAATTCGAAATTAATGAGCTACGCTAACCATTGCCAACAACAATGATACTAATACAGCAACAGTGCGTTTCAATGTTGTTATAATAATAATGACAATAATTATTATTATTGTTGTTGTTGTTGTTGTTGTTGTTGTTGTTGTTGTTGTTGTTGTTGTTGTTGTTGTTAGCAGACTAACTAGCTGACACAACGCCTTCGCCCGCTTTCGTTTCGTTTCCCATCCTAATCGTTTTGCCACCACACGAGTGTTGTTTGTTGTAAACAAGCTAAAACGATCAAAGCTGTGCCACAAAAAAAAACAAACATAAACTAATTATTGCCAAGACTATGACGCAGCAGTGGCAACAACAACAACAACAAGAACACCAGCAATAATGACAGCCACAAGAGTAATGCACAAAAATAGCGGCAAGGCACAACAATAACAACAACAACATAAGAAAAAAATAACATAATACACCAATTCAAGCAGCACCAGCAAGAACAACAACAGTTCCAAAAACAAAAGTGACAATGAAAAAAATAAACAAACATCATTGACAACAACAACAACAACAACAATAAAACAAACAACAATGATTAAGTGAGTTTTTCGCTGCGTCCTGTTGCTGGACGCTGGTGGGCGACGCTTTCGATCTGGCTGCGCGTTTAATGAATGTCATGCGACAAGCATTGGTGGGCGGTGGGTGGGCAGGCGATAATAAAAGACCTGCAGCGACGGCAGCAAATGAGCGAGAAAAAAATAATCGAAATTAAGGACTCCCCGGAGCGCCGATGCCAAGGAAACCAAAACCGAAAAACTGAAACAAACATTGGGGCACGCAATAAAAAACCGCTGGGCGATCGTCCAAGCAATTATTCACACAAAGTGTTGCGCTAAGAAGCAACAACATAACCTTAATTTTCAGCAAAACAACAAATATTTTCGACGTCAGCGTGGCGCACATGAAAGCATGGAGATGAAGCTGATGTAACCGAACCAAAGTAACCGAAAAAAAGGTCGAAAAATTTATACCGACTTTCGGCTGTAAACTTTCGACTTTTGCACACCGCTACAGCCACACTGGTTCGCCCCTCAAAAACACCAGAAAAAATGCTTACAAAAATAAAATTCAGAACGGATCCAGCGTCGCAGCATCACTGCCATTGGGCTGACCATGCCGGCCTGCCGCGCGCCGCTTTCCGCCAGCGAGAAAACTCACGCCAGCGTCCAACAAAAATGTGCAGCACAAAAATTTTTAACGCCTGAACAACACCCGAGGGGGTGATTAAAAAATAATAAATTTTACTTAGAAAAATAAAGTGGTACACCAGGCTACAACCGCAGCCGCACATTCGCTCACTCACATATATAAAAATACACTCACACACACAACAGAACCCAGCAATAAATTGTCACCGCTTGCACTCGCATTGAATTTGAAAACCTTAATTTTACTGGTACACATAGTATGAACGAGTGCAAGAGTAGGGCGGGGGGCAGGGGGTGGGGTGTGGGGATTTCTTTCCTCATTCTGGCTTCTGAAAAACACCTACTGCACTAACAACCAGTAGTAACTAAGTGCTTCATAGCATAGCATAGCATAGCATAGCATAGCATAGCATAGCATAGCATAGCATAGCATAGCATAGCATAGCATAGCATAGCATAGCATAGCATAGCATTGCATAGCATAGCATAGCATAGCATAACATAGCACAGCATAGCATAGCATAGCATAGCATAGCATAGCATAGCATTGCATAGCATAGCATAGCATAGCATAGCATAGCATAGCATAACATAGCATAGCATAGCATAGCATAGCATAGCATAGCATAGCATAGCATAGCATAGCATAGCATAGCATAGCATAGCATAGCATAGCATAGCATAGCATAGCATAGCATAGCATAGTATAGCATAGCATAGCATAGCATAGCATAGCATAGCATAGCATAGCATAGCATAGCATTGCATAGCATTGCATAGCATTGCATAAAAAAATGGGCCTTGTCGACACGCAGCCAACAACCCAAGGCACAACAGGAGCAAATCAATCTAAATTATTTCAAAAGATTCTGGAATGCTTGAAAGCATGAAAACACTTGACACGCTTACTTCAAGCAACACGTGCAATGTCAAACTTTTTGCTGGGAAGCCGTTTCTGAACACAGCCGCTCGCTCACTTTCTACACACTTCCCGCTCTCAAGTTCGGCCAGCTGCACTTTGCTGTCTTCGCATCGCCCCCACCTGTACGCTGCCGCCAATTTATATCGGCTCTGCTTGGTCTTCCAAGTGTGAACACGAGCCGCATAAAGTGATTTTGTGTGTGTGTGTGTGTAAAAACATGGGCACAATTTTTGGCGCTGGTGTTGCGCAGTGAAATTTTAAAAATTCATTCAGAGCTTTTCATTTAGCAAAACAGCATTTTTGCATTTGGCTGTGTGTATGTGTGTGTATGTGTGTGTTCGTATCTGTGCGTTGGTGTGTAGTTTCTTGCATGCCCCATTTAACAATTTTTGGCACTTAATTTCATGTGAAGCGTATGCCAAAAAACTTTACACCTCACCCGCTGCCCCCCGTCAGTCCCCCGCTGGCTCTCGCCTTATTTATGCGGCAATTTAAAATTAAGTTGGCGGCAAGCGACGAGGAGTCAACGTTGCGGCGATAATTTTGCCAAGCACATCGGGTTGAGGCTGCAGCGGCCGGGCTAACGATTTTGTTGCTGTTGTTTTATGCGCACACAATTGAATTTGATTTGCGGTACTTTAATTTATGATCAGATTGGGAGTAGACGCAAAATTGTGTGTGTGTGTGTGTGTGTGTGTGAGTGCTGGCCGCATACTTTATGACCGCCGCATGTATGTATGTATACATGTGTGGCTATGTGTTGGCTGCCTGTATGTATGTGTGTGCTTCGTTTTATATATTTTGTTTTTGTGGCTTCATATGTTGAAAGGTAGAGCTGCAAAACTTTGGTGTTAACGATGACCGTTGGTGTTGTTATTGCATTGACTGGATGTGCTTAAATAGAACAGACACACAAGTCTTGCTACATGACAGCTTCAGTAGGTATTGTATAAAAGATTTAGTGGTACCAAAGTCACACTATATTCATTATGAACTGCTGATGGGAAGTACTGAGAATTTTCGAACAAGTCTGTCTTTCCATCTGGAACCAATGCAATGCTCGAGCAACTTTTTAATCCTTTAACTTTAACCCCAAGGAATGTTAGTTATTAAACTTGTTCAATTTAGTGCTATGTATGATCATAATAACATAATTCCATAAGTTTTTTTACATTTTTACTGGACCTTGTTTTAGCAACAACAAATGTTTAAAAACTGGTTGGACCTTCAAAAACTAAATAAAAAGTTATTGACGCTTAAGTACAAAGTTTAAGCGAGATACCAACAGGAGATATCGACAGGAGATATCCTGATCAGACAGCCAAACCGTTCTTAGGACTATGATTGCAGTTTCAAAAACATCAAAGACTGTTCCGAACTGCAACAAATCTCTTTACCAGGCAGCGTCATAATCATCTTTGCTAAGTCCCGAAACTTATGGACACTTCACATTACTGTAGAACAGATAAGATCGTCACACAAGTTCCATACAAGAAACTAACCTAAGATGGACTGAAGTCGCACAAATTTGGTACATTAAACCTCCGTCGTTCTAGAGAGCTTCTCTTGCTACAAAGAGACCAGATGAAAACCATGACTGGTGTTCTGATAGATCACAATTTAATTGGAACCTATGGAAGAAGCTTGGATCTGCTTTCTAATGACTTCTGTGGAAGATGTATGACCGAGGAAGAAAAGGCAAAAGCATTTCAACTTCAATGCAATTGTCCGGCTAAAAGAAGGAAAACTCATCTGGGTAACTTCTTTTTTAACAATTTAGGGAATCCAGCCGATAGAACTATTTAAAGTCTACTAGGTTTTTCAAGAAGTTCAAATTGGCTCAAAGACTGAATGGAACAAAGCTCGATTGATTGTGGCTCTATGGCCCAAGTACGCTCCATCTTAAGCTGATCTAGTCGATAGGATTATTCAGAGTCTACTAGGTTTCGCAAGGAGCTCAAATTGGTTCAGTGAGTAATGGGAACAAAACTCAGTTGATTCTGGTACCTCAATGTGTCCTTGTGCCCAAAATAGCTCCATTTTTAGGCTATCTAGTCAATAGGACTATTCAGAGTCTTCTAGATTTCAGAGAGCTCAACTTGGCTCAGTGAATAATCGAAACAAAACTCGGTTGATTTTGGTACCTCAATGGGTCCTTTTGCCCTAATTAGGCTCTATGTTTGGGCAGTCAGTCCTACCTACTTAAAGTGCAAATCTGTTCATTTCGTTCAGCCATACTTATTTTTTGTTTGTTTAACGTTAAACACAAAAAAAAGCTCAATTTCTTCCAAAACGAATTTACTTCTCTGCTCTGAACTTTCATTTCTTCATTTTTAAATACTTTTAAGTCATCCAGCTATTCTAAAGATTTTAAAAAAAATTTGATTACAGATATCATAGATGGCTACGAATGTTCTCCTCTGCTCTGAATTTTTATTTATTTATCTAAAAATATCCTTAAGAGTTCCAAGTAAAAAGCAAAGTAAAGCTCTAAGCTCAAAAATAAACGTAATTCCTGGAATCAACTTCCATGTTGTCATATGTCAACAAATAAAAATGCGAAAGGTTTAATTATCGATTCAAACCACACCACAAATGAGCTTTTTATGAAGTAAAAATGTCCTTTTTTTTCAAGGCATCTGGTTTTCATTACAAATAAATTGATTGACGGAATAACAAATGAAAAAGATAATTAATCAATTGATTGACCATCAATGATATTTTTTAATCAATCAATGGGTTAAATTATCATTCATTCATTCATTTATTCATTAGTTTAACCCTTTTAATATTTCGTAGCCCATTCAATTATTCTTGCATTAAATTATTCATTGCATACTTTTTTGCTCCTTTCCTTAGCTCGTTCATGAAATTCACACAAATTGCATGCATAATTAGGTCACAAACCCAAAGTTTTTGTCTACTCATAGAACATATCAACAGTCAGCAAAGGTTGGTGCTTTAAAACAGTTTTTTGTGTGTGTTTTTTTCGGCCCTTTTTTAGGCACCGTTTGCCTACATTTTCGTGCCAGAAGGTGTTTCGCAGCCGAACTTAAATACTTGTCAGCACAATTACCTCAATCAATTATTGATTAGCTATACAATTTTGTTTTTATCGCTAGGCAAGTCTGCACGACGAACGAACAGACAGACACGAACAGAAACACACTCGTATATACTCATGTTTGTTTGTGTATGTAAGTGTGTTGAAACGTTTCTCTGTAGGTGTGGGTCAATGAAAGTGAAAATTAAACTATTTGCATGTCTGAGTGCTTTCATGAAGTTCCAGTCAGACAATTAGAGTATTTTTGTTTGGGATATTTTTAATTTTTAGTAACATGTGACCGATTCTGTTTCTCTGTGTTTCTTTGTAGAAATGGGATCGCAAGTTATTTTAGGTCATTAGTCAATATACATACATATAGACAAACAATTGTTCTGACTGATTCATTCATTACTGTCCAATCCAAACGGTTGAAGATACAAACATAAAATTGTACAAGTCAAATTTCAGAAATAAAGTTCAACTTAGAAAGGATTTTCGAAATTCGGGGTCTAAAGGAACAAAACATGGGTTAAGGTATTATAGGGAGAAACTTGATATAATGGATCCATTGATCAGAAACTTGAAAAATACACAAAATAGTTACTTCATACATTTCAATTCATTATCATTTTCAATTTCAGTTTTTCGAAAATCAAAATCTGACAAAGTCAACAATGGATTAAGTTTCGTATACGGCAAGACTATAAAAAACATGAGGCCCGTCGATTCATAGACTACAAAATTGATAGACTACAAATTGATTAAAACACTTCAAATACCAAAAAAAAATTAAATACGAGTTTTTTATTTTTGTAAAAACTAAAACTTAAAGGGTTAAAAGTTTTTATTGAGAAACAAGATTCTTGAGACCTTTTAACTTAAAACTTAACTTTAAGAGACATGTTTTTAATTTTTTTTTTTATAATCGAAATCTGAGGGGTCAACGATGGGTTTAAAGTTTGTATGGAGAAACCTGCTTTTTAGACTTTGAACTTGAGTTTTCTAACTTTAAACATGGTGAAAGTGTTGCCAGTGAAAAATAAACCGACCAATTATTTTTTTTTAAATAAAAAATCTGATGGGTCAACGATAGGCTTAAAGTTTGTATGGAGAAACATGATTTTTAGACTTTCAACTTGGTTTTTTTGACTTCAAACTTGGTGAAAGTGTTTCCAGTGATAAATAAACCGACACTTGATTTTTTGTTTTTGGAATACAAAATCTGATGGATTAAAAGTTTGTATGGAGAAACATGACTTTTAGACTTTGACTTTAAACATGGTTTTTTGACTTCAAACATGGCAAAAGTGTTTCCAATGATAAATAAACCGACACATGATTTTTTTTTTTTTTTAAGAATACAAAATTTGATGGGTCAGCGATGGATTAAAATTTGGTATGAAAAAACATGATTTTTAAACTTTAAACTTGGGTTTTTTGATTTCAAACTTGGTGAAAGTATTTCAAATGATAAATAAACCTACACCTGATTTTCATTTTTTTTTAACAAAACGGGATCAAAAATTTGTATTGATTGATTGATTCATGGAGTTTTTTGACTTTAAAATTGGTGAAAGTGTTTCAAGTGATAGATAGATAAACCAATACGAAATCAAAATGTGACGGTGTCAACTATGGGTTAAGAGTTTGTATCGATAAACATGATTTAATAGGTCTGTTGACTTCCAACATGGTGAAAGTACTCTTAGCAAAAAATTAAATATTCGAAATGTGTTTTTTACTTTTTTTGAAAATCAGAATCTAACAGGGTCAACAATGGGTTAAGAGTTAATATGAAGAAACGTAACAGTTATAGAGAAACAGTTTATATTAACTTCAAATATGATGAAAGCACTTCAAATGAGAAATAATTAGACAAGTATTTTTTCTTTTTTTTGTCATCAAAATTTGACGGGATCAACAAATGTGAAAGTTTTCATATTTTTTTAGTTACAAGGAATATATCTTTTTATTGTTTTCTGCGCTTCAATTCTCATTTAATTTATTTAAAATTAATTAATTTTATTTTATTTTATTTTTATTATTTTATTTTATTTTAGTTTATGTTATTTAATTTAATTTTATTTTATTTTATTTTATTTTATTTTATTTTATTTTATTTTATTTTATTTTATTTTATTTTATTTTATTTTATTTTATTTTATTTTATTTTATTTTATTTCATTTTATTTTATTTTATTTTATTTTATTTTATTTTATTTTATTTTATTTTATTTTATTTTATTTTATTCCATTTATTTCATTTTAGATTAATTTTTAAAAATTATTTTTTTTTTAAGTAAAATTTTTGTTAACATGATTATTATTACCAGTTAAGGAAAAGTTGTATCAAAATTCGGTGTATGAATTGATACATAAATTTAAGAACAAATCTTGCATTAATTTTACTCAACGCTTCTTTCTTCTTCTATTTGTACTCGTTCGCCTTTAGTAATCATTCTTTTCATCATATTTTTCATTCACTCTATAATTCCTATATGAAAACTTATTTCCAGCAAACTTAGTTCAACTGCATAAATTTCATTGCTATTTACACTCATGAATGTTTGTATAAAATTCGCTCTATTCATATGGTCCGCCAAGTCAACGCTCGCCACGAAAGCGATGCGATGCGATAACAAATCGTGGCAATTCAACTTGCGAGTGGTGCTACAAATGATTACCCTTCACCCCGTTCTGGGTTTGCGCTTAATCCGAGCGGAGCAGCGCATGTCAAACGTTTAAACAACGATTGACTTGGACATCTATTAGACATAATCATGGCAGCCAGTAACAGTCACAGCAACTACAACAACAAAACCGGCAGCAAACGCACACAACCGCGTGGGACCGGCAGCCGAAGACACCCGCGGGATGTGAGCTGATGTCCCCAAAGTTAACATATTGCAATTTATACGCCCGGCCAGCGCATGCATGTGTGATGAAGCTGCATCCAACAATAACAACAACAGCAACAACCATAGCAGTGGCCGTGGCGAGTGTGTGCGCGCCGCTAAGCATTGGTGACACTGCAGCGGTGGACATGCGGGACGAACAGTACTGGAAAGGCTGGCCGACGTTTGTTCAGGAAGCAAAGGCAGCAAAACAACAAAAACAAAAAATGCCTCAAACGTTCAACGCTAACCAACGAACCAACTAAAGCTGGGAAACTATTGATTTCCGTTATGTAAGGTTGCGCTGCTCGTTGCGCCACGACAGGGATTAGCGCATGAAGTGCAGCAGGCGAGAGAGAGGACGCAACGGAACGAGCGCTCCAACTATGCAAATGCACGCACACCAGCGCACATGGCGCGTACATGCGAGTCAGCCACAGAGTGGCGTAACGCGGCATTGCAGCGGGCGCGCGCTGCCTGAGTGCCACACGGCGTATGAGGAACGACCTAAAAACTTTGGTCAAAAGTCATTCGGAAAGGCAATAAATCGTTTTGCATACAAAACAGACACAAACGACGAACGAAAGGACGCACAGTTAGATGTATGAACAGACGAACGAACGGACAGACAGACGGACAGACGGACAAACGAGCGCAACGGAAGGAAAGAAAGCAGGAAGGAAGCAAGAAGCGACAAGCCGTTTGCTATTGGTTAAAGAGGGGAAAAGAGTGTTTCAGCTTCAAAAGGGGAGGGTGAGGAAGTGTAATGAAAGAGTAAAGGGTAATAGTGCAATTTCAAGCGGCAAAAAAATGAAAGCGGCAATTTATTGGCAATGCAAATGCGTGGTGGGTGGGTGGGTGGGCCGCCACACGCGAATTGTCAAAGAGACGTGCAGCTGTAAAAAAACGAGTGCAATGCTGCTTTGTAAAGTTTTGCTGTCCACAAGCGTTTTATTTCGTAATTTTTGTTCTTGTTGTTGTTGTTGTTGTTTTTGCAACTACATCTTATGCATTTAACGCTGCTGTTGCTGCTGCTAGCAAATGAACAACCCGGGCACGTGCTGCTGGCAGTTGAAAAAGTTTAATTGGCAAAGTAAGTGAACAGCGAGCAAGCGAAAAGCACAACGCTGCGCACATATTGATTGGTTGGAAAACGTGAAATGTTGAAAATATATCTCGTACTTGTAGCCATGCATAGAAAAGACAATATGGTCAAGGACTGGAATCTTGTTTGAGTGTCCTTTGCAACCCAAATAACTTTCGTTCAACACGTAAAAGTTTTTCAAAGTTCCTCGTTGTGGTTCATGTTTTATTAATCAATGTGAAAAATTGTCTCAACGCAAATATGTGAATCGTGGACTTACTTGCATTTTTACAAATTTAAATAAGCAAATATTTTAAATCAATGGCAAAGGCGGGTTTAAGGCGAAAGATGGTTGAAAATGTTCATTAAAAAATTAGGCCAAATGGGGCAAATGAATCAATCAATGATCTAAGGTAATTCAAACATTGGCTTGATTGAAGTGACTATGGGAAAATCTCTATTGAACGACTTGCGAACAGAAAATCAGTTTGCAGACTATAGGAAGTCTGACTCGTGGGGAGTTGTCTGATCTTTCATTGGGCTTATTCCCAGATGGAAAATAGGGAACCATTGATAACATCAATGGTAGTTTGCTCATGTGGGCAAACTACCATCATCTGAATTGCTATTTTAGTTTTATATGTAGAATCAGTATAGAGGAGTTCCGAATAAAAAACCATGACAGAAGCAGTCAAACCATATAAATTGGGAACAACCGGGTCTTGCAAGGGGCCAATCGGCTAGACACTTCTAGTGATGAGGCTGTCGTCATGTCGCCAAAGTGTTTTTTAGGTTAGTCAGAGTCACAGAAAGCAAAGTCTTGGTAGCTAAAGCTGTAGTAAGCAGAAGCAGAAGAGGCAACGTAGATGATCTGATAGATGGTTTAGCTAAAAAGGAGTCCAAACAAGACTTTTGTGGTTCCGAGACAAAAATCATACCAAACAACTAAAAAGTCAGGAGTCTGATCAAAAGTTATTTGACCTTCAAGGCACCGTGATATATGGAATGACCAACTGTAGGCAGTCGTAATTGTGTCATTGGCGAGCGAGCCTGGAAGAATTATTAGACCCGCTCAGGAGCTTCTTGGATGGCTGACTGCATTGATGGCAGACAAGGTTATATTAGGAGACGTCTGTCTCATTTAAACTTTGACGAGGGAGTTAGCTGTGGACTGTGGCTCGGGGATGAGGAGGCAACTGCACACATTGCATACGATTGTGTGGTTCTAGCTCGTAAAAAATGTTGTCTACATCAACCATTCATGAAGAGAATGACGACCTATGAACGAGATATAATGTTCAATATATGATTAGAACGGGCGATGTTTACCACGGACCCCTGGATGACTAGACATGATTTTAATGGATATAGAAAGGAAAAGTTAGGATAACAGATTTCAACACATTTCATCACCTTTAAAGAGGTTCTGGTTCTTTTCAGCATTGGATCTTTTTTATATTTTATTTTATTTATTTATATTTTATTTATTTCTATATATTTTTCATTTATTTTTGATTCTATATATATATATATTTTTTTATTTTATATATTTTATTTTATTTCATTTCATTTCATTTCATTTCATTTCATTTCATTTCATTTCATTTCATTTCATTTCATTTCATTTTATTTTATTTTATTTTATTTTATTTTATTTTATTTTATTTTATTTTATTTTATTTTATTTTATGTTATTTTATTTTATTTTATTTTATTTTATTTTATTTTATTTTATTTTATTTTATTTATTGTGTTTCATTTATTTCTATATATTTTTTTTATTTTTTGTTTAATATATATTTTATTTTTTTTTATTTTATTTTTATAAGTCGAGCCGTTTTCGTTGTTTATTTTAAGGCATTTTTTCCACATCTTTAAACAAAACTTTCATCAACCCACATTTTTTAAAAGTGAACAAAGGAAACAACAGTTTTTTAAACGAAATTTTTCACATTAGATTCAATGTTCAACGTTTACAAAATATGATAAGAGCTCGAAATAGTTAACCCTTTTGCTATTTTGTTGCCATATGGACGTCTGAAGCCTTTATGGTTATAAGAATACATTTGTTTGTGGATTCTTGGAATAGCCTAAACTTTAAGGAATAATACAAAATTAAAAAACTGAATATTTGAGTTAACAAAAAGATAAGTATAGACGTTTTGTGAACATTATATCTTTACATTGTAAAGAAAGAAAAAGCAGAAACAAATTGGAGATATTTTTAATTTTTTTTTTTACTTCAGTTCAGATACATTTTTTTAATAATTTTTTTAGCAGAAGAAATTTATTTTTAGTTATTTTAAATATGCGTAAAATTTGTATGTTTAGTCTATATTACAGAAACAACAACAACATGTCAAGCTGTCATATGACAACACTTTAAAAAACTGGGTTAGATAACAAAAATTAATAAAAACCAGCATGTTAAGACTTCATCGATAAATTTAAAAATTAAAACAAAAACAATAAATAAAAAAATTCACTTTCCTCAGTAAAAATCTGTAGTGGATGGGTAAAATACATTTAAAATATAGAATGGCAAGAAAACATTTTTGTAGAAACAGTTTCTCAACCAAAAAACCCTAAATGTTTGGATAAAATTTGCTAAATTTTGCTAAAATGCAAATAATTCTTGAAAAAGTCACAATAAGAATAAACTGAAACTGTTTTATTTTACCTTATTTATTGTATTCTGATTGAAATTACTGACTGTTGTTGTTATTGAAACGTAGACTACTCACTGTACTTAAAAAAATCATATTAAAACTTTTTAATACAAATCTTCCTACAAAGTGTTCATCTTTTTGCTTAAAATCGAAATTTATCTGTGTATGTGTAATGCACTCTACATGTATCTGCAATTCTGAAAGCTCTCGTTGCACTCGAATAACGAACTTATCGACAGCACATTTTCGTTTTCGGCTGCCGAAAATCGATTTCCGTCAGCACTCGCCGCGTAGTGTTGCCATAATTGGCCACTTTGACTGCCGCTGCTCAATGTCCTTGATGGGGCTCGGCAATTGGCGCCATGGCGCAGCAGCAGCAGCAGCAGGAGACGCAAATCAAATCTGGCAAATACATTTTATGGCTCAACGGAAAATCATACAAATTTAATGCGACCCATAAAACATGCAAATGTGCATGCACGGCACACCAAGCACCCAATAACAACAACAACAGCAACTGCCACTCGACGCGCAGCACACACATTGCACATGCCCGGCACGTAGGCATCGTATGGGGCACAAAAAAAGCCCAAAAACCGAGGAATTGTGTCACAAGCGGCGCCGCACTCGATGCGCAAAAGAGCAGAAATGTTTTCGGCGCGCTGCCAAAAAAAACCAAAAATCGCACAAAGGTGCAAAGAGTGCCGCACGTGTGCAGTGCAAATGCGTCAAAGCGACACAAAATGGTTGAAAAAATATGCGCGCTTCAAAGAAAAGTAGAGAAAAAACACAAACAAAAATGCGCCACTTTAAAGTGGACAAAAACGGCCGACAAAACGCGCACATAAACGAAAAGATGTCATTCGAAGGCACAAACCTGTGCAATGGCGTTGCATGATTGACAGATTGCAACCAAACCGCGACAAGAGTGCGAGCCGCAAACAAAAGCCCGAATGGCAGGTGTGCTGCTACGCGATTGCAGCGTATGCTAACAGCGTTGTGGTCGTTGTTTTTGTTGCTGCTGCTGCGAGACAAAACGTTCAGTTTAAATGCGAACGCAAGCGGCAGGCGGCGTATTGTACACGAAACAGGACACCATCGAGAACGCTGCTCGTGATTGGCTCATGTCAAAGTGCACACACACACACACACACAAAATAAGAAAAATGGCGCCCGGCAAAAACAAAAATCGCATCGCCCCATCAAGGACGCTATTGAATTTTGTGTCTCACTAATTGACTTGATCGCTGGCGCGTGCCCTGTGATTGATGATTGAAAGGCGACTCGAGCACAAGTCGTCTCTGTCGTCTATCGTTGGCAGCAATGCAGCAATGCAGCGATGCTGTGAAGTGGCACAGAGTTGCGAACGCGGCACAACAATTACGAAAACGATAATTTGTACGGTCGAGCAATGCAATAAAGTGTCAGCGAGCTCAGTGGATTTTTTTTCGATAATTGATGAAACCAAATTTGTTGTTTTTTTTAATACAAACAACTTTCGTCGATAAACTTTGAAGCTGTAAGCATTTCTCATTATTGCCAAAAAAAATTGGAGCAAACAAATTTTAATGATTTTAATGATTTTTAGGTTTTTAAAACAAACATATAAAAAAATAAAAAAATATAAAAAAATTAAAACTATTACAAAAATAATAACAACAAAAACACAAATTATGTTTTTTAGGTTTTTAAAACAGTTTTGGTTTGGTGCATGGAAAACTAATGTATTTTAGGTTTTTACAACAAACACATAACAAAAAAAAAATTTTTAAATAATAACAATTTTACAAAAATAATAATAAAAAATACAAAAATTAAATTTTTAGGTTTATTAAAAACACATATATAAAAAAATAAATAACCAAATTATATTAAAATTATAAAAATAGTAAAACTAATAATACAAAATACAAAAATAATGTTTAGGCTTTTAAACATAAACATTAATAATTGCTATTTTTTTTTAAGCAATCGAACAAACCATAACATTAACTCTAACACTAACAACAATACAAACAAATATGCTAACAGCAATAATTATGCCAACAGTACTAACAGCGGCTACAACAAAAACAACAACAACCATATCTTACCTGGCGAGGATTACAACAGCAAATATCCTTGAAACAACAACAAATTGCATGACACTAATAACAAATCTAACAAAAATAAAGACCCTAACAACAACAATCATGACACCAATACTAACAATCAATTAAAAACCAAAAACAAATACAACTCTATGGCAATAATACGAAAACAAAATCTGAAAAATCATAATAACAACAACTAGAACACCGTCAATACCAACAATAACTACAACAACAACATCTAGCAACATTCCACTGAATAACAAAAATAACAAAAACCAAAGAAGCAACAACAATCATTGCTTTAGTAATGAAAACGCAGCTAAAACGTGGAAATCGTCGAGAATAGCAAAAAAAAAACCAACTCAAAAAACTAACACAAACTTTACGCTCCACTTCCGTTTAATGTGCAAGTCTGCATGCATCCAACTAAGCTGTGGCAATCTTCAACATGTGTGCGTGGAGCAACCCACAGCCTGCACCCCGCACCTCATCACACGACGGCCACGCCAGTCGTTCATGTCGTCATGCGGCGAGCGCAAGAAAGCGTCAAACGCGCAATTGAATGGAAATTCTGTTACCACTCGATTTGTATGCAAAAGCAACAACTTTAAAAACAACAAAACCAACAACTGCAACACCCACAATTGTAGTTGCGAACGCAGCCAGCCAGTGCTAACGATCGCAAAGAATGCAAAAGGAATGCGGCGCTGCTGTGCTTTGCCGACATACGACACGCGACATGCGGCAATGCAGCAAAGCGCGTATTCACGTTTGACAATTCGTCATCGTCATCATCTTCGGCATTGGAATTGGTTGCACTATTGCACTCTTTGCCGCAAGCCTTTTCCAAACGCAAATTCCAAATACAGGCCCTTTGTGTGTGTGTGTGTGTCTGTGCAAGTGCGAGTGCGAGTGTAGCAACCGCAGTTTGTGGCAATTAATTTGCATTCTGCCAGTTGTCATTCCTCTCGTGCACACTTCATGACTGCGCGCGCAGTCGGCACGCACCTGTTCTTGTTTACCGCTACGCCGCACGCAAACAAACCATCATTGCAGCCGGCGCAGCTTGATTGATTTCCTGCGCCTTCCGACCACCACTCTCCGCCTCTGTGTGAGTATTGCGCGCTTTCTTTGTGCCAGTTTTGAATTTGTATCCTTGTTTCAAAAATGCTCAAGTGCAGTTCTGCTGAGCGTCAAATTGCCGCGGGGACGAGACGACAGGCGGTTGCAATTATTGAACTCGGCTCACTCTTCATCAACTTTATGTACGTTTGGTTGATGACACTTTTTGCGCAGTAGACAGCGTCGCCTAACCTAATTACGTGTTGGGCTCATTGACGTATCGATTACTGTTTCTGTATTTGCTTTATTGAATTATGCACATTTTTTTTGTGCAAAACAACTGTGCCTTAATTTTCAGTCGAAATATTACATTTCATTATATGTTTTACATTACACAAAGCACGCAGACAGAATATAGCTTCGTCTTTTCCTGTTCTTTAAATCCACTTAGGTTAGGTTAGGTAAGGTAGGAAAGCTATGTTAAAAGCTATGTTAACCCTTTCGCTATTTTGTTGCCATATGGCAACATGCTACTTTGTGGACGTCTGAATCCTCTGTGGTTGCAAGAAGAGATTTTCTTTTGTTGGTCTTTTGAATAGTTTGAAGTTTTAGGAAAAATACGAAATTAATAAACTGAATATTAAAGTTTAAAGAAGACCAGTAGACACGTGTTTTTAATGGTATATCTTGACTAAAGCCCTGCATGAATATATATTTATTTTGGCGGCTACACTACTGTACATACTGTACGGATACTTGGTATTCGAAGAATGTGTACAACGAAACGAATAGAAACGAGAACCAGCGAGCGTCGCTTCTCGATTCTATTCATATTCGGTGCATAGCGACCACTGCAGTGCTCGTATTTAGGAAGAAGCGAATACTGCAGTGCTCGTATTCGGTAATCGAGAACTTTGCAAAGTATTCGAAGATCAACAGTTTCATCGAATATTTTTATGCGCAGTATGTCACTTTTCCATGTGTATACTTGTTGGAGCGGTTGAAGTGGCTTATTAGTTAATACGCAAAATGGAAATTTTTGAAAAAAGTAGCATAACAAATAAATAAATATTAATATACAACATAAATATTTCTAAATAACCTTAGGAATAATAAAACGAGTATATACGGATATTCAAAACGTTTTTACTATTATTCAAATGCTTTTGTGCTCGTTTTCCCGCTTCGAGCGAATATGAATAAATAGTGTACGTCTACTCGTTTCTGTTCGGAGCTTACTCGTACTCAAAGAAAGCTGTACTCGTATTCATTCGGACCGGTCCGCAGACATGAAGTGAAGTATTTTATTCAAAAGCATTTGAATGTTTTCGAATAGCAAAAGTGCATACTCGTGCAGTACTCTAACTTGTAATAACCAATATTGATGGCTAAAATTATTATTTATTTAAGTAGATATTTGCAAACATAAATAATAATTAATATCTAACACAATTTTTCAACACTTTTCCGTTCGACACGCAATGAACCCCACAATCTGACAAAAATTAATTTCAAAACTTATCTCATCTCATCAATCATTCAACAAAAAACCGCCACCGAAGACACAAAACGTCTTTTTCACTTGAAATAATTTCCTGCTTATGGCAATTTTCGTCTCGTTTTCTATTTGCGGTCAAATTAAATAAACCAAAATTCGTGTTTTTCATGTAAACAAATTGCTGGCCACATAAATTGACATTTCAACCGACTGACTACAAATTGCTCGCCCACACTGCTCCACAACAAGCAGCCAGCTCATAGTTTTAATTGTCTAAGGATTTTACAGTCTCAAATCAATTCATCACATTTGAATATTAGGCAAAGCAAAGTGTGTGCAGCGTGTAAAGTGAACGCATTGTTAATTGCAGGTCGCAAGTGGCGCCAGTGCAGAGAATTGAGCAAATTTCCAAGACACACTACGCATGCCGCCATACCAACACCCACACACACACGCGCATCATCAGTGTGTTGTGTGCGTGTATTTGCGGCAGCAAAATCTAATCTAATTAACCTGTGGCTTCCGACAATAATTTAATTTCCTACTAACAGAACATCAGGCGAACCGCATCGGCACACAAAGGCGCCAACGCACACACACACACCAACACACACAAGCGTGCCAATGGAGAAGGATATTTGTGTTTGAGTGTGTGCGTGTGTGTTTGCACATGAACTCAAGATATTTATTAAACCATTAGTTGGGCGCACACTCAGACTCAGACACCTAAATGCTGTGTTTATGTGCGCAATTATTGCGTCGAGGCGATGCGGCAGCAACGTGCGGTGTGGTGTAGTGTGAAGTGGTGCTGGCTGTAAGTAAGCTGCCTAATTTTAAGATTCCCAAAGAAACAATGCCGGACTAAAGGCACAAAGCAATAGCAATAGCAGTCGAAATGATTTTGCTGGAAATTGCTTTGGTCACACCAGATATCAACAGAGCTACACAAATCTCCAAGTTTGGCTCAGGGCTGGAAGAGTGAGTGCGAGAGTGAAATATAACACAAATAAGAAGGCTGAAAATACTAAATATATGTAAAGCTGAAAGTGGCAAAAATTCTGCCGGCAAGAACAAAAATAATGCAAACAATCGAATAATAAATTGGACAGACTCTGCAAATGGCCACAAGGACTCGAGAGCGATGGGCGAAAGGAAAAAACTAGGAGAAAGAGAAAACTAGGAGCAACAAATTGTTGTGGACAGATACAGCTTTCAATGATTTTAACTGGCAAATTTAATGTGACTTGAGATTAAGATTATGTCAACAAATGAATTGTCAGACCTAAGAGGAAGAAACACCATTTATTGAAAGTACTGGTACAACAATTCAATCTCAGTCAAAGGTGATGCAAAGGGTTGGGAACAAAATTTGAGAATGTTTATGCATTCAATTCTTTGAGCCATTTGCCAAAACCAGCTATGAGGTTTACGTTTTTTTCTTCAATTTTTTTTTCTTTTGATTTTTTAATACTTTAAATGGCCACAAAAACTCGAGTGCGACGCGAAAAGCGAGAAAACTAGGAGCAACAAATTGTCATGGACAGACGTTTTCTATGATCTGAAAAGGCAAATTTAAAGTGACTTAAGATTAAATGTATGTTAACGAATGCATTGTCGAATCCAAAGTGCGAAGGAACACAATTTATTGAAAGCACTGGCACAACAATTCAATCTCAGTCAAAGGTAGGTGGGAACAAAATTTGAGAATGTTTTTACATTCAATTTTTTGAGCAATTTGCCAAACTCTGCTATGAGGTTTTAGTTTTTTTCCCCTTTTTTTATTGAAAGCAACAAATCAATCTCAGTCGAAGGTGATGAAAAGAGTTGGGACAAAAATTATAAAATTTATGAATTTGAAGTTTGGTTTTTGCTTAAATTTTTTCCATTTAATTAAAAGCATTTTTTTTTTATTTTTTAAACGCCTTTCGTAAGAATTTTCAAATTACATATTGGTTCGAGCAGAATATTTCACCCAAATGCCACCAAATTTATTAAAATGAAGCACAAAAAAATTGATTTGTTAGAACTTCAACTAAAAAACATTTCAACTTCTGGTTCACAACAAAAAACTAAAACAAAATGTGTTTCTTTGAAAACTCGGCATTTTGCCAGACAAGAGCTACGATGGTATCACAAGCACAACAACAACAATAAAATGTTCAAAAAGAACAGTAAAAATAGAAAATCTAAAGTTAATATACATTAAAATAAACAAACAACAACAAGAGTAACAACTTCTGTATTACTTTCATTTTATTATTTTTAGTTGCAAAACCCAAAAAACCAAAATAAAGGAATTTTTAATTTTTAACATAAAAACCGATCACATTTCATATGTTCGAACATAGAAACTAATCTTATTGTGTGAGAGTGTGCAATCTCTATGAGAATTCGAATTAGCTGAGATCAATCAATCCACACGGCTCACACCAAACTCTGGATGACCCGAAACTCATATGAGATTTTCAGGAAGTGTAGGTTTTAGGTATAACAACACCTAAGACTACAGATCACAGTATCGAATATTCCAAGTAAAGCTACGAAAGTGTGCCATTGTATTGAAATAGTCATCAGATAAAGCTGAACCAGATTTGCTGTAGTGTGACTTATTCGTATTGTTCGAGGTAGAGACCTTGGTACAATGTACTTTACTCAGAGTATGGTCCATCGCTAACTATAACTTTTTCCCATCTCTAAGGCAGTTTATGGGATTCGCGTTGAACAAATTCCTCGTTTTATGAAGCGATTCAAGATTCGAGCCAATTTTCGGCTTCTTTATAAGAAGTGAATTGCCGTCAGTAGTCAGTGGGCAGTGCCGATTAAGTGAGGTTTCAGACAGGGCGATCCTTTGTACTGCGACCTCTTCAACTTCACCATGGAGAGTGTTCTGCGCAAGGCCGGTGTACATCGTAATGGCATAATTTCCAACAAAAGTGTCCAGCTCCTTGCCTACGCCGATGACATTGATGTCATCGGACGTAACAAGTGAGATGTCACCGCTGCCTTCGCGCCTATCGAAAGAGAATCTGCCAAAATGGGTCTGGTGGTAAATGAGGGCAAGACGAAGTATATGCTTTCTACACGCAGGGACACGCAGCGGTTAGGGTCTCACGTCGAGGCCGACAGGTATACATTTGAAGATGTCAAGGAATTCGTCTACCTTTGCAGCGCCATCAACAGCAGCAATGATGTCAGTCTGGAGATAAAGCGTAGGATTACTCTTGCCAACAGGTGCTACTACGGTCTCGGTAGGCAATTGAGAAGTAGACCGACAAAACTTGCACTCTATAGGAGGTCGACGGCGAAGAGGGAGCAGTGTCTCCGGTAGAAGGACCAAGTTGACGAGGCCCTGTCATCTCTTGGTGTGACGAACTGGAGAAGGCGCGCGCAAAGCAGAGGCGCCTGGAGAGAAGTTTTGCGGCAGGCCGTAACCCGATAACGGGTTGTTATGGCCAGTTAAGTAAGTAAGTAAGTAAGTCATCAGATAAAGCTGAATCAGCTTTGCTGTAGTCTGACTTATTCGTATTTTTGTAAGTTTTTCAATATTCAAAGAAAATTGGTACAATGTACTTTATTCGAAGTATTGTCCATCGGTAGCTATGACTTTTTCCCATCTCTAAAGCAGCTTATGGGATTCGCGTAGAACAAATTCCTCGTTTTATGAAGCGATCCAAGATTCGATCCAATTTTTTTCTTCTTACTTACTACTTTTGGTATCGATTCTAACTAATTCTGGCTGATTCTGGATTCAGTACAATTAAATAGAAAAATTCTTGGCTGACGCCACGAATTGGTGGTTAAGCCTTCAGTCAGTTTTCTTTAGCCCCAGTTTAATCATTTCCCACTAAGCGAACAATGACACTTCGAACATTTTGTTTTTCCAATTTTGGTTGCAACTAAATTTGAATGGCCGAAGCCATGAGTGACTGGTTAAGTTTGTAGTGAAGTTTTTTCATCTCACAGTTTAATAATTTTCTGTTAGAAGAACAATGGCCCTCGGAAAATTTGGTTTTCCTAATTTTGACTGTGACTACATTTGAATCCCGATCCTTGGGCTTGCGACATCAGATCTCTTTGCTACACATGGACTCGTTTAGATTTTTCAAGCAATTTTATACAACTTATCCACCAGTCTTAACCAACCTTACATGTTGTCAGCATTTTCTTAATTTTTTGTTTTTTATTTTCCTTGTTTTGCTGTAAACGCCTTTGCTGTTCGAAATTTATTGTCAATATGCTCCACAGCGGCATCCAGTCTATTGGGTGTATATCACCTTACTGTTCTTTTTTTTTAATGTTGTTGTTGTTGTTGTTTTTTGCTGTCCGCGTATGCTATTGTGTGTGTGTTATGCGCATTGGTCGCATGGCTTGCAACATTTTTCACTTCAGCTGCTGCTGTTGTTCGAATTCTTTCTGGTTCTCCCACGGTCCTCCTTCCCCCCTCACTTCGAATTGCACCACATGAGCAGCTATGCGCCGCTTGTGCACTGGCACGGAAGCCAGCATCGTCTGTGGATGAGCACACAAAATGCACAACAATATTACAGCAACAACAACACACCTGCACACCGCCACACAGCGTTTACGTGCAACTTGGCTTTGCCACTGACAAGCTGCAACGACTTTGAGTCCGCATTCAAGTCCCTGGCTTAGTCACTGCCTGTTGAGACTGACAACAACAACAAGTACAGCACTGGACCCTCGCCGCCCGCCAGTCGTCAATCGCAATTGCAATATTTGTTCATCGTAAATTTTCGCTTTGTTATCGATAGTTCAGCTCGCTCTGATTTGCTGCTATATTCGCTTCGAACGAAAATAGCAACAACGGGCAAAACGAGAAACTAAATAAAGCCAACAACAACAACAACAAAATAGGAGACAAAATTTCCACCCTGGCATCCTTTGGTGCTTTTGCACATCATTTGTTGTCCAATGTATCTGCGGCTATGTATAAGTAAGTGCATATGTGTGTGTGTGTGTGTCCATTGTTTATGTGCCACTTTTGGGGCCAGTGTGTTAAATTCCCGATTTAATGGCAATTTTATTTTCTCTCTCGGTCTTTTCCATTTCAACATACCGAATGTTGCCAAAAACGCAACAAGCAGCAAAACAACAATAAAAAAGTACAGAGGAAAAGTTGAAAACTTGCAACTTGGTCCTTGTGTTCTGTCAATTTTTGTTTCTAGCGGCATTGTGTTGTGTCTGTGTGTGTGTGCTGCGGTCTTGCGATGCTGTGCGCTGCAATGCAAACGCCTAATGTCGCTGCAGCCAAGTGACTGTCCTCACAATTTCAGGTGAAATTATTGCCTATCATTGCAACACATTTGAGTCTTGCAGCCAAATTGAATTTTTCTGCTCACTGCTGCACACTTGGGGGGCTGAACACTGGATTTGCCATTGCAGATTAATGTCAGTTGCGAAACTGCAAGGACATAGACACAACGAATGCTGCTAATTGAAGCGCCACAGGACTCTGGAAAACTCATTCGAAGTTGGCAGTTTGAAGTAGCTGTGGATCAGTGCCTCAAAATTGCACTTGGCCAGAGTTCGGACCGATTTTAGATTCAATAATCTCGTGAGAGTGATAACTTGCTTTCGGTTGGATAAACTGAATGGAAAATCAATGTCAGTGTTCATGTTTTCATGTTTTTATTGGAAGAGCGACAGTCGAATCAAAGTCAGTGTTCATGTTTTCAACAGAGGAGCAAAAGTCGAATCAAAACTTGAGAGCAAGGCGGCAAGTAAAAGGAAAATCTACTCAGAATATTTTCATATGAAATCATGGACTTGGATGTTGATTTGATTTGCTAAAATTTTGCAGGAATTTGTCACATCGGTTCAATGAAAGTTGATCAAAATAAAACATTTCTCCAAACTCCAAAAATTCTTCATTCTTTGATGTTTGTACTTCGATGTTTTTATTTCGTTTTCATTCAATATTTTCAAATGAAATCATGGGATAACATTTTGGAAAATGCTATCGAATCAGTCCACAGTGATTTGTTCCATAGAAAATCTTAGAAATCCATAGAATATCTTTCATAGAAAGTCTCAGAGTTTAACGATTTTGATGTCATTTGAAAGGTTAAACTTCATCTAAGAAAATCTGTGCAAAAAATTAATCCATGTGTGTGTGTGCAAAAGCTACTAAAAGTCTAAACTTTTTTGGAAAAAAAATTGTGTCTTCTGTGTTTTTTTTATTACAGAAAAGCTTAGAATTAAAATTTAAAGACCTAAACAGCTACTGCAGCAATGGTCTTCAATGTTTTTTAGTCTATTGAGTTAAAAAAAATCTTAAAAATATATGGTTAGAAGAAGAAGAAGAAGTTAAAAGTTACTAAAAGTTTCAATATAGATTAAGAATTCATTTCGCAAATTTTCTCTGTTAATATTTTATTCAAATTTACAAAAGTGAAGCTTCTACTTGACTTTAAATTTTAAATATTTTTCAAAATTTAAAACCTGAAAATGGTCAAAACCTAAAGAAAAATATCTAAATAGTACACAGTGCGACAATTATGTATTAAGACCGATCGAACCATATCTCAGCAACAAAACGCGCCACCTGTGTGCGAACAAATGCGTAACAAGCTTCTACCTTCCTCTGCTAACTGTCAAAATTTCATGACATTTGGTTGACATTTAATATTTATTAAAATTCATTTTGCAAAACACGTTTTCGTTTGATGTTGAAATTAATGCAAAAATTAATGAGAGTCAGTCATTCTAGAGACATTGTTGCAGCCGCAGAAAATGATTCAAACTTCCTGAAAACAATTGTTACGGGTGATGAAACATGGTGTTTCCAATACGATCCAGAAACCAAGCGTCAAAGTGCGGAATGGAAATCAAAAAACTCACCACAAGCCAAAAAAACACGAAAAGTTCCAACAAAAATCAAAACAATGCTCATCACATTCTTCGATAGCAAAGAAATTATCCACAAAGAATTTGTTCCAACTGGTCAAACAGTTACTGCCGCATATTACCTCGAAGTTTTGAAGCGTTTGATGGCCAGAATCCGTCGTATTCGACCAGAATACGGCAATCCAAAAAGTTGGTCGATAATGAATCGAGTCGCATAGCACTCATTGTTTGTAAATTTTTGGCTCGGAATCAGGTCTGTGTGTTGAATCATCTGCCGTATTCACCTGATTTGGCACCGTGCGACTTCTCTTTGTTTCCGAAACTGAAATTGAAGTTGAAAAGATGCTTTTTTGATGACACTCAGACCATACAACGGGCTTCAACGAGGCACTGGAGGAAATTTCGAAAAATGAGCTGGAACACGCATTTAAATCGCTATTAAATCGATGTAACAAGTGTATTGAATCAGGAGGAGAATATTTCGAATAAATATACTGAAAAATTACACCGTTCGACAACAAATTTTACACACGAAAAAATCGGTGTACTCGCAAAACTAGGGGCCAAACGTAGTAAAACTGCGTTTTTAGTTTTTCTCTCTGACGTCAGGATTTTTTTTAAAAGGACTTTGAAATTATAAGGACATATTTATTTCAAAAAATTATTTTAAAAATTGAGCGCATTGTAGAAAAACAATATGGGTATCAAATGAAAGAGAAAAATCCTTAGAATCTTAAAAAAATAATGTTTTTGGTGTAAAAGGACGAAGAGGTATTGAAAATGTCCTTTTAAAACTTTATCCTTGAATATCCTTTAAAATTTCCAATATTTTTTTTGGAAAAAAATATATCTTAAGGACTAATATGTACACTACCACATCCTCGAATTTCGTTCTTCTAACTTTAATAGTTAAGGACATAAAAAATTGTATATTTCTCATTATAAAACAAAGATATATTGCACCGTACAACAAAAATAAAATCTTTAATTAACTAATTAGCAGATATCGTGTTTAAATTGTGTTTTTTAGAGGCAGTCTTAATACATAATTGTCGCACTGTGTATGTAAAAGAAATGTGCCTTGATTTTTTTTACTTTAAAATGCTTCTTTTTCTGTCGAACTATAATGCAATTTGAAAAGTGGTCTAAACACCTATTTTTTTTTTACAAATTATACTTGATTAATCCGTGAAAGTATGGTATCAACATGTAAAATAAAAAAAATATTTTTAATTGGAATCATAAAAAAATATTGTCACATAAGTCCAGCAAAATCCTTACAAGCTTTTTTAATATTTTGGCAGTAAAGTGTGGATTTCATTAATTCGATTTGTAAATATTTTCAAATGAATTCATGGTTTAAAACATTTAATTTTGCACTGACTTGTCACATCAATCCATCGAAATTTTTTTATATAAAAAACTTTGATAAACGATGAACTCAATTTGCTTCTACAATGTTTATGTGCATTTCAAACTGTATTGAAACTACATTTTTTTTATTATCAAATCTACTAAACGATGTTCATTCATTTCATATAAAACAGTTTAATTGAATACACATAAAACAGTAATCATAGAAATGTCATGAAACATATTACACAAATTTTTTCTTCATAATAAATTTCGCAAAATGTCATCGATATGTCTTCAACTAAAATCCTCCAAGCCGAAGGGGAAATTGTCTGTGTAATTTTGCAACCAATATCAGTTTAGTGCGCATAAGTTGCCGCACTAAATACACTCTTGAGCCGCGCCGCAACCCGTCAACACGCCACAGCGCCATCCCAACTCAGGGCTTACTTCAATATCTTCATTTTGCGCGCCGTTATGAGTGTTGTGTGCGTGTGTGTGTGGCGTGCGTGCGTGTGTGTAATATGAATAGCAAAATATGCAAATTAATTCCAGCCACACCAAACCAACGAATGAGCGAGCGCGCGCGCTCCAACCGACGGAATATTCATGCGCCGCGTGCGGGCGTGTAGTGCGCGAAAGTGCGCCGTTAAGCGAGCATGCGGCGCGTAATGACCCATTCCCAGCGACGCCCACCACTAGCGGCGTCGAGACGCGCCCGCACATGCGGACAATTTAATATGAAACCGAGCATCACACACACACACATGCGCGCGTGCATCAATTTCATAAAATTAATTTTTTCTTGACTCTAACAACAGCGACAGCCGACAGAACAACATCAACAGTCGAACAAACAAAAGCACAATCGAAAGGCTGAGCGAGGAAGTGGCCGCCGCGTCAGGATGAGTCGGTTGCTAGTCGCGAAATGAAGACAAAGTGGTTGTGCATAGAGCAAACGCCAGAAGTGAAGCCACAACATGCCAGACTGCCAGACACACGAGGCAGCTGAGAATGGCGAAGCTGCGGTTAAAAACGTTCAGCGTCGTGGCGCGGCGAGGCGAGGCGGGACGCCGGGTGGCGGTATTTGGCAAAGAGCCGGTAATACATTTACACGCCATTAAGTAGTTTGCAAACACTTGCACGACATGACGAAGACGACGACAACGACAACGACGAAGACAAAGACAAAGAAAGACACACAGACCGACGCCGACATATTTGAGCGTAGCTATGTGCAGTTGTGTGTGTGTGTGTGTGAAGGAATATTGTAGCAACAGTTTGACGCTCCTATTGCGCCACATTGCATGTCGAAATGACAAAAAGTCACACAACAACCTCAGCCAAACATATCAAATTACATTTGGCGCTAAAACGAAAAACGTGTGTGAATTGGGAATTAAGAAAATTAAGAAAATGTAGACAGCGTAAAGTGGTCGGACTTATATGGGCATAGCGGTCAAAAATACGAGAGATATCAGCCTGAAACTTTGGTCACGTATTTCCGAAAATGTGGCAATGATTTCATGGGAAAATGAGAGGAAAGAAATGGTAAAAAAATTGTTCCTGTTTTTTTGTGAAGAAACAAATTGTTTCCTAGATTTTGCTCGACAAAATTCAAATATATAACGGCTCAGAGGCGCACCCGAGGGGTTTGGAGGAAACAAGCCCCCCAAATATAAATATTTCTGGTGAAAATTATGGTTTCAAATAGTATTGGACTCCAAAGGTGTATCCTGTGTGCGTCACTGTAAAAGGTTATTAACTCAAAACGGAGCGTGAATTAAAATTGTATGATCAGAAGGTGGAAGATAGTACCATTGATATATCTCTACCAGCCTCTTAGCAGTATCGAGCGCAAAATTCTTACATTTTTCAACATTTTTTTTATAACCTGAAAACATAGCTTTGGCTTTAACCTTAAATTTAGAACTTGTATTAATCATATTGTTACGAAAATCCAAGTTTGTTTTCCAAGGTTCGTTTTGATTGTGTTTGAAAATAAAACAACTTCAATTACTCAGCGCAAAAACGCAGTCAGAAATCAACAACAACAAACAAACTTTATTTACAGATTTACACTTCCTTGTATCCACACTTGTTACCACTTTGCTTGCTCAACACAGACTCGACTCCTTGCGCTGCCACTGCTGCTTTTATACTAGTTTTCTTTTCGCGCCGAAGTTTCTTGCACATTCCAGTTTTACTTTCTATCCCGATTGTTTTAGCAAAGTCCATCACCTTTCGCGAACCATCCTTGACATATCGGACTATCCAAGCGAATTATACCAAATTTGCCTCACTTCAAAGTGCATGCCTAAAAGTATGCTTGGAAAAGCATTCATGTACAGTACGGCACGGAGTTTCTCGTCGTATCAATATTTTAACTTTAATGCTCCAAATTTTGTTAGGAAAAGTTTTCCATACGACACATTTTTAACTGATTCCTATGTTCCTACGTTCCTATGGCAGCTATATGATACAATTGGGCGATCTTGTTCAAATTTAGATATGCGATTCAGTATAACATTGAACTCTCAAATACGAAGTTTTGTGAGTATATCTTTAAATATAGACTTGTTAGGACATTTTTTTTTGCCAGATTTACTAATTCACCCAATTTGTGGGGTCTCAAACCCCTTTTCCTCCTTTTCCCCTTCCACATTTGGACTTAAAATATCTTGAACATTGCCAACTCAATAGACTAAAAAACTGAAAATATGAGTTTCAATTTTTTTGAGAAAAAAGTTTCAACTTTGAGCCGCTTTTGCCCAGACACTAATTGATTTTTTGCACAGATTTTTTGGGGTTTTCTTAGTTTGATTTGTTTTTCAAATTACATTAAAATCGTTAAATTCTGAGACCGTAAATTTTTTGAATTTTGTCTATGGAACGAATCACTGTGCATTGTATTTACTTCATTTTTTACTTAAAAACAACAACACAATAACATAAACAGACAACAACACCATTGCAAAAATGGCAAGCTTTTTTTGCACTTTTGCACTTCAGACACTCACAGTCTGTGGAAGATTGCACGAAGCATATCCTGGCAGCTGAATCTAACAAACTAACACACAACTAATCTTAAAACGTGACTTAGTATTAGGAAAAATGAATGAATGGGGACAACGAGGGGGAATACTTCTAAAACTTTAAATGCATTTTCAGAAGTCAGACGAAAAAAACAGAATATAGTAGTTGTCATTTTTGATTTTTTTGTTTTTAAGTACACTTCACTTTAAATATATCGCATTAATTAAAGTTAAGTTTAATACCTGCATGTTCAATATCCATTTATTTTAATTTGAATTTTGGTGATTTTTTAAAACTCCAAAATTGATCATAGCAGAACACTGATCACAATCAGTGTTACCACTTGAAACATTTTTTTCCGACCAAACTTAAGACCAAACTTAAGACCAAATTCGACCTCAACCGACCAAATTAAAAATTTGCGTTATCTTTAAAGTCATTTTTAATTTACATTTTATTTATTTTTTAATAAATTGTGTGTACTAATGAAAACATATTCACATCACAAAACGGACCAAAATTCATTGAAGCAGACCAGCGGACCAAAGTAAAAATATCTGACCAAATTTGGTCCGAACTCTGCACACAATGCACGGCAACTCTGATCACAATGCACTAACCAAGTGAACACGTGTTCCCACTTCTGATGCTATTTTTGGAAAGGACAATCTGAGACACAAACATTTTGCCACGGCCCTTGTCCAAAGATCATAAAATATTACCAGTGGAATGACATATCTATCGGACGATGGTATACAAAATTTCATTGATATCTGCTTTATAACTCCTAAGATATTCCTTATTACAAATTTTGTTTGTATGGGAGGTGCTATGCCCCCTCGTCTAATACCCAACCCATTCGCCCTATGGAAGGTCACAACTATATCGAAAGTCTGTGCCAAATGTCATTGATGACCTGTAGTTCTAAAGTTATAGGGTCGTTTGAAAAGTGCCACAGCCCTTGTCCAACCCTTATGACCCTTTACCATTGAAACGACACACCTAAATGGTGGCCCTGTACCAAATTTCAATGTTATTCGACTTATAATTCCAAAGATTTTCTCTATTAAAAATGTAGTTTGTACGGAAGGTGCCACGCCCACCTGTAGGGTCACATTTCTCCCACTGCTCAGCACCCTCCAGACACAGTTGTAAGTCATAGATTTGTCCAATCAAATGACTTGGATGACCTCAACACCTGCAAAACTAATTTGATGATTGGTCTTAAGAGAGACGCATACAAATCTTTCTATCTGCAACGTTATGGACTTAGATACACTGACAACTAAATATTTTAACACAATCTTTTCTAATCTAAACAATAAATCGTTCTTTTTTTACTTTTAACAATTCCTAGATTCAGGTGTTATGAGAATTTTCAAAAGAAGTTGTTGGCAACTGTGATTTTTTAACAACCTCCACCTTAACACTTCATTCCCATGCAAAGTACAGTTGCGAATACCCCATTATCTGATTAACTGTTGTGGGCGTTGCAAGCGTCACTGAAACTAAACCTTCATGGTTTCATTGTACACAAAATGTTTGAATTGTGGCAAAGTGCTCAGTGACCTAAAGGTGGCCCAGTCCGAACGAGTGGCAACCAAATCTACCTAACGAACTATATGTTTTTTTTAATACCAAATTGCTTTTGTAGACCAAAGTGTACAGAAGGCATCAACGACACAATATTTCAGTGCGTAAGTTGTCGCCGCAATGTTTGTTTAGTTGACAGCGAAACTTGTACAACTACGCCTTAAAAAATAGTGGCACACTGAAGCGCTCAACATACCGCATGCCGGCGCCATGTGCAGGCAAAGTGTATTGAAGCCGTTGAAGCCAACATCAACGCCGCCGCTCATTGCATTACAACACACTTTCCATTACCGTAACGCCAGCGTTGGCCACCAATAACAGACACCGTCAACGCCAACAATGAACGTGCGAATTGTGCAAAGCAATGGTGTTGCTGGAGTGTAGATGGCTACATATGTGTGTATGTGTGTGTTATAAGTAAGAGAGACCATACGCCGCCACAGTGTGCTGTCAACTGGCGCATGACTACGTAACGACGTGGCTATGCGAGTGGAACGGTGTGTGTGTGTGTATGTGTGGTGTTCAATAACCGCATAACGATGTGTCGCAAGTGACAACGTATTTGAGTCCCCACACAAACACACACACACACGCGCGCACAGTTGAGTGCCAGTCCCATCCAGACAGAGGCAGCGTCGCGTGTATGTGTGAGTCCCTTTTTGCATATTGATATGCAAATCGGATCGAAAATCGTGTACGACACATGTAGCGGTGACGTTGGCGTAGATTAGTTTTACTATCATAGCGCAAGAAAGCGCAAAAATTGGGAGACAAGAGTGAAAGCTGCGCTGACAACGCCCCCAGTTGGCGATCGTATTCACTCGTGCTAAACACATTACGAGTTTGTCTATGCCGACTGACCGTCACTGCGACAGTACGTGTGTCTCTGCCGCTGTTCGTTTTTCAGTTTGCTGGTCTAGCATCGATAAAACCAAATCCCATACTTACACGCTGCCGCATCTAAAGCGGCCAAATGGCGCTGGCGCAGCAACAAAGCAACAAAGCACTTACGTTGGTTAACTGCGTTCAGCTAAAGTGCCCTTCAGTGCCGCTCCGACCGGCAGGCGGAATGTAGTTAACATTGTGCATATGTCTGCGTGAACGTGACATACGTGGCTATTATCAATAAAACGAGACAATGCCACTGTTAGTGAAATCGCAATGGCGAATTTGCCATTGAAAGCGTCGCAACGAACGCGCAATTTGCCAAAGCTTTAACTTAATCGATTTCAACTGTGACATTTACGGCAAAGTTATAGTGCACGACGATTTCTAACGAGATCGCCAAACATTCACTCTGACACGTACAGCAAAACAACAACAAACATTCTCACACACGATACCAGTCGGGCAACTCTGGCCTCGACACGGCCAGCTTACAATTGTCAACGACAAACGGCCAACGAACAAACATTACCTGTCACAAATATTTGTGATTGGTGTTGTTGTTGTTGTTGTTTTTTGTTGTTATTTGGGTTGTTGTTGTTACTGTGGTTGTTGTTATTATTGTTGTTGTTGCTATTTTAGTTGCTGTTGGTGGTGTTGGTGTTGGTGTTGGTGTTGCGGTTTACTTAAACTAACTCAGCCGTTCGACGCTCATTTGTTGCATGCCACATTTAACAAGCGTGCCACAGCATCCATTATGCAACTTGATTGTAGCAACGCTATGCTTCGTAGCGTCCTTATTGTTGTTATTGTGAGTTATCACAAAGCTGCATTTGCCCAGCACACATGCACACAATGCTCATTGTCATTGCTGGGTTTCACTTTGTCATTAGCTTCATTTGGTTTCTCATATGGGTGAGTGTCTGTGTGTGTGTGGGTGGGAGTGTCTGTGTGTGTGTGTGTGTGTGAGTGATTTTATTTGACATACTCTGACAGCTCCTGCAGACCTCGAAACAAGGCACAGAGAATGTCAACATGTAGGTTATAGTAGTGACTTTTCGGCAGTGTATTTGTAGGTGGAACAACAACATTGAGTATGAAAGTTTATTGCCGCTAAAAGAAATACAGGGTGGCTCAAAAGTCATCAGCTTAATAACAGATGCTATAACTTGTACAAATGGTGGCAAAAGTATATTTGCTTTTACATATATTCTTTCATTCATTTATTGAATCATTCACTCATTCATTTACTTATTCATTGGTTTCTTCATTCATTTATTCACTCATTAATTTATTAATCATTCATTCATGCATTCATCCATGCATTCATTCATTCATTCATTCATTCATTCATTCATTCACTCACTGATTCCTTCACTCATTCATGCATTCATTCATTTAATTCATTCATTAATTATATTCATTCATTCATTCAATAATTTCATTCATTCATTTTTTCATTCATTTATTCATTCATTTATTCTCCATTCCTTCATTCATTTATTAATTCATTCATTCATTCACGCATTCATTCATACATACATAGATACATTCATTCATTCATTCATTCATTCAATTATTCACTCATTCATTCCTTCACTCATTCATGCATTCATTCATTCATTCGTTCATACACAAATTAGAGCCAAATTTATTTATTCATTAATTTATTCATGCATTCATTAATTCATTAATTTATTCATGTATTCATTTATTCATTCATTTATTCATTCATTCATTCATACATACATACATACATACATACATTGATAAATGCATTCATTTATTTATTCTTTCATTCACTGATTCATTCATTCATTCATTCATTCAGTTAATTCATTCATTCATTCATTTAATTCATTCATTCATTGAAAAATGTTATTCATTCATTTACTAATTATTTCATTTTATTCATTCATATATTTATTCTTTCATTCATTCATTCATTCACTTTATTCATTCATTCATTTATTCTATAATTTCATTCATTAATTTATTCATTCATTTATTCATTCATTTATTCTATAATTTCATTCATTCATTTATTCATTCATTTATTCATTCATACATACATACATACATTCATTCATAAACAAATTAGAGCCAAAGAACATTGTGTGACAACTTTTGCGCCACTCTGTACTCGATACGATTTCCATCCAATTGTTGTATAACTTGTATTAAATTTTTTATATATGTTGATATAGTTTTTCTATTAGTTTTTAGTATCTTAGTATTTATTAGTTTTTCTATTAATTCTGAATCCAAAGATCCATTCTCAAAGTTTCAAAAAGTATGAAAGTATGCTTCGATCACTTTTGTATTGGATAATACTAAGTACGTCATTACAAACCCAATTACTGTAGTGTTGATTTGATTTGATTTTGATAAAAGTCATCAGAGAGAATCAACATTGATCATGTTTCTCATATGAAGAATGAAGCTGCGGCGAAATAGGTGTTGTTCGATGCGGTAGTGCGAGGTCGACGGCGAAGAAGAGACTGTGTCTTCTGTGAAAAAAACAAACTGAGGACGCCCTATCATCTCTGGATGAATAGCAGAGGAACAGTGACGCACACAGAATTTCCTTTTGGGAGGGGTTTTGCGTGCAACTTTTGAGCCGAATACCATTCCAGACCATATTTTGTACCAGTATGTTTTGCCTTTGGGGAGGCAGTTTGAACCCCCAAAACTCTTCTTGTATGCGGCACTGCAGAGGAGCCTGGAGAGAGAGCGTCATGCCACAACCCGGTAATGGACTGTTATGGCCAGTTATGAAAAAGTAAAGGATCCTTTTGAAGCGATAGAACTTTCAAAAGAATTAGACAATCAAAGCTGCTGCCAACTGCTAATACGTATTAGGAAACTATTCATTATTAGGTAGCTATTTCATTGTGCAAGGACTCATGCCTCAGAAACATTTTCCGATTATTAAAATTTATTTCGTAAATTGAGAATTACTTGAACAATGAGGTTCACTGATAAGGACCGCCATATTTAAAATTACCTATAAAAATACTTACAACTCTATATACTTTTCAGCTCATTTCTAATCTCACTTAGACTAATTTCCACAACTCTGGTTTAAGCATTTTTACCTGCAAAGAAATTTTTAATGCACATCATTTAATACATATTTTTATTTATAACAAAATGATAAAAAAAACTTTAAATATCTTATAGAGAAATTATTTTTAAAAAATATTAGATACATAAAGTGTTTAGCAGTTTTTATTCGCTTTCGCCAGCTGCCACAAGTATCATTTAGATTGTGTTACAGATTGAAAGCGAACCCGCATCCACCACTCACCACTCCTCGAGCATTGAATGTGCGAAATGAACTTGCAAATCCTGCAATAAGCTCTTTTTGCCCAACAATTTTCCAACGCACATGAACTCGGCAAATGCAAAATCAAGATTTCCGCACACAATATGTATTTAAGTTGAAAGAAGACGAGACGAGAGCATTGCGCGGCATTAGATATTCAAATTTATGCGGCATGCAAGCAAATTTGACTTTGTTGTCTTCTTATTGCGTTCGCCTGATGCTCGCCGCATTTTTAATAGACGCCAACAACGCACTTAACAACGCGTCTTATCCCACATAACTTACTTTTTATCTAACCGCCAGCGCAAGCAAATAAAATGCAAACAATTTCATGTGAGTGTGTGTTTGTGTGTGTGACTGCATGTATAGTCAAAATAAACACACACACACACACACTAAAACATGCGCCCAAGGCTGTGTAATAAAATGAGAAAACTTAGCTTTTCTTTTAGTCATTCGTGATGGGGAGGGACACGCGCACTGGCGAACCTGAGCAATTGCAATGCGTCGTCCGTTTCCGTACGCCCAGAGCGCGCAGCTTTGTGCGCAGTAAAAGCCCAAAGACACATTTAAAAGCGTATTAACTTGTTGTTACGGGCCCCAACGTCAGCCATGCAATGACATAGAAATTCACACACACACACACACATACATGTCGAAATGTGTTCACGTAAAAGTATACATGTGTGTGTGTGCAGAATATCCTTAGAGCGCACAAAGCAATGTGCAAGCAGCACTGACAATGGCAATGCCGAGAAAATTAAATCGCCGCCGCTTCAATGTTTTCGCCAGCGTTAATCCTTAAATCTACGTAACGGCCAACTAAAAACAGATTGCACCAACGTTGCCACACTGCAGCAACAGCAATAACAACGCACGCCTCAGCCGCTCACCGAACTCGTTTCGCCTCACATTTCTGCAAATCCGCAGCAACATGGCTACGCTGTTAGTTGGACGTTTGTGAACTCAATTTGACCGATTGGGATGGTGGAGGTGATTGCTGTCGCTTGCGTCATTGTTCTCATTTACTTTGTGACTTTTGTATTTTTCAAAGTTTATTTTTTGCCAACTTTTCCTTCACTGCTTTTCCTTCGGGCGCAGATTCCTTGAAATGTTTTCCGCGCCGACTTTAGGATTTCTGCCGCTTTGCCATTAGGTTTGCTTCTTCTTTTCATCGCTTGCTAACTCTGGTTTCAGCGTTGCCAGATCAGGAGATTTCCTCCTAGATTTAGGAGATTTTTGGTCTTTTAGGAGAATTTTTAGGAGGAAGAATTGTTTAGGAGAATGTTTAGGAGATTTATATTTTCAGTTAGGGGATTTTTTGGATCCTTAGTGGATTTTTTTGGGATTTTTGGATTACGAAGTACGATGTATTGGGAACACGGGCAACAAAACATATTTTGGCAACTATTGTCGAAGCACCCTATTGTGTTAAAAATTTGTCAGCTTACAAAATCTAAGCTCGTTCCATCTCGTTCTCACTTATTGCTGTCACAAAGAAATCCCGCCAAAAATGGCACTTTTTATTTAATTCAATTCTTATATGTTTTGCTTTTGTTAAGTTTTTGTTGTTAAGCTGAAGATGAATAAAAAGGCTGAATTTTTTTTATTTTTTTATGAGAAGTTTAATTCTTTTAAAATGACGCAAATTATAAAAAAATTTTAGGAGATTTTCTTACTTACTCCGTACTTGTTTAAGATTTAGGAGAAAGTCATTTCAGATATCTGGCAACACTGTCTGGTTTGTTGTTGATTCTTTTCTTTACTCCACTATTCTACCATTTCATCCATTTATATCTATGAACTTCTCAACATTTCCAAAAAATTTAACATATTGTTTCGAAAATGAGTTCTTTAATCCCTGGATTGTGCTTGAAAAATAAAACACACTTCAATGCTCAGCGCGAAACGCAGTCAAAAACAAACAATCACTTTATTTAAAGATTTACACTTTTCTTGTCTTTAACTTGTTACTACTTTCCTACTTGTCTGGTTATCGCGCCGAGTGTTCTCACACATTCCAGTTGGACTATCTCTGGATCGTTCTCGCACATTCAATTGGCTTATCTCTCGATCTTTCTCGCACATCCCATTATCATCGCGAGCCATCCTTGCCATATCGAAATTATAGCAAGCTGGCCCTAGTCTAAAGTGCGTGCCTAAAAGTATGCCCGTAAAAGCATTCATGCATAGCACAGCGACAGAGTGCCTCATCGTTACAATATGGTCCCTTTAAATTTTCTTCGTACTCTTCCAATCTTCTCGTCTGGTCTTTGCTTTGCTTAGTTCTAGCAAATACTACTCTATCTATCCATCCATCTTTCCATCTTTCTAACTATATCTGACTCCATTTTCTCTACATTTCCCATTTCTTATTTCTTTCATTCATTATTTCACATCAACTCTCTCCGTTCGCTCTGTTTTCCTACCGTCCTTTTACCTTCCTTTCCTACCACTATTTCAATTGTACTTCTTCGCTGTTTCATCAGTGTCTTTCCATTACATTTGTTGCTACACAATGCCCATACATCTTTCCTTTCCCCCTCCCCCAATTAAACTCATCTTCCTCTGCTCATTGCAATGACTTTGTCTCTGGTTCGGGACATTTGTTGCTGTCGGTTATCTCCTCTCTCATCCGCTTACTGTACCGTCTCCTGCCCCCTTTTCACTGTCTCCTCCTTCTACTCAATTTTATCCACCTTATGTGCGCCCGCATTGTATTGTGTTCCATTATCTTGTGCGTTTTTCTTCAGCTTCTATCTACTCTCTTGTCGTCCTGACTCCTCAATGGGTTTTCACGTTTTCGGTGCCGCCTTTGGCGACTTACCACTTGGCAGCAGTGTATGCGTGTAATATGGCTGCTAATAGCCCACATTCATTCTCAAAGTAAGCGAAGAAGTATTGTCCTGTCATCCCGTTGTCCTGTCGCGTCCTGCCGCATTCGCTGCCAACGCGTGTGACGCGCGTTGTGTTCTCCGCACTTCACCGACTGTAATTTCATACTTTACGCGCTGCAGTTGTTTTCGTTGCTGCCATAGTTGTTGCTATTATTGTTGTTGTTGTTATGCGAGTAGTATACCAGCACATCAGAGCGGAGTGAAGGCAGTAGTAGAGCAACACTTTATCGCTTTCATTGCGCGGCTTGCAGTTGTCCTGGCGCGCATACATGGCATACGCGCCCAGTGCCGGATTACTGCGACCGTTAACGGACCGCGGCAGAAGGTGAGCACATAGCAAAATAAAGACAAACCGAAATGCGAGAGGATTAAGCTGTGTGTGTGTGTGTGTGCTGCAATGTAGGACGAACGTGCGAAACGCAACTGCAAATTAAGCAAAGCAACAATTTATTTTATCTGTTAGCCGTCCCCGCACGCATGTGCCGAGTGCACTGTGTCTGCGTATGTATGTTTGTATGTATGTGTGAGTGAGTGTGTGCGGGCAATTTTCGTCCGCTCTATCACATTGACTCCTGTGGCACACAACGTTGTCCCTTCTTGCTGTTGACGTTGTTGTTATGATGGCTATTGTTGCTGTAATGGTTGCTTTTATGTTGCTTCTTAGTTCTAGCTTTCACTTTTATCGCATTCTCATTGCTATTGCAGACAGAGGGCGGACGGACGAAGACGCACGAGTTCAAGTGGGTGCGTGCGTCAATTGCGCTGTCGTACTGCTTTTACTTTCTTCATCGTCGTCGGCTGACTGCTGCGCGGACTGACTATTTATTGGCTCGTGTGCGTTGACAGTTGTTGGCAGTGGTCGTAAGTTCACTTTTAATATGATGCAATTTCGCATTCGTGACGTGTCCTAGTTGTCCATTGTCTTCGGCTTTGCTGCTGCTGTTGTTGTTGTTGTCATTCGGCAGAGAAGCCTAATTGAAGGGGGCGTTTCGCATTTCCCTTTTTCCCAATGGACGTAATTACTTTTCTGCTTTCCTTTGCTTCAACTGAAAGTGCACTGCGCCTGGAATGAAGGCCTCAGCACTATTGCCGTTAGAACTAAAGAAGATTATAGCTATGTTCTTTGATAGAACTTGCGCCTAGATGTAACTGAACTATGAACTGGAGCATATACGTTAGGCTGGAGTGAAAATGGCCAAAAAAAAATTTTTTTGGAATATCAATTCGCTAGATATCTCAAAATGTGCCAATACATCAATAGAAAGCTGTGTAAAAATTAGAAATAAATTAAACAATTTTTTGATCTCCCATCGCGGCTTTTAATTTCACAGTATTACGCGACATTAAAGGTAGTCATCTTAAAATTTAGTTAATAATCAAATACCCTTATAATTACAGTATTTAATGATGCCAAAGTTATAAACACATGGTATAAACTGCTTAGGAACTTTGGAAAGATGAAATTTGGAGTCACCTCTGTCGTGATGAGATCCGTGAGCTCAGCGTCTGTCATGGCTTTAATGACGGGAGGTTCCGAAATAGGGCAGACTGCCCAGTCAATCATGTCGAAGTATTCCACGGCGTCGAAGTTAAGTTTTGCGGGAACCTTGAACCTTCGTATTTATTCACTGGGGACTGCGGTAGCTCTGGCCTTCATCGCTCGTCGTAAGCCCAACTCACGTATATGTGCTCGATGTTGCGTCATCATGGCCAGGAGCAGATTTTCTGGTTGAGCAAAGTTCGCGTTACGGTGAATAACGGGGTCAACGATTCCCTTGAGTTTACGGCTGAGGTAACGTGACTTGACGAGCATCTGGTGAATGTGCCTATCTCCCTCTTTGCATGATGGCTGGGGTTTTGTGCCAAACCACATCCGAGCATATACGCGAATGATAAACGTGACCATCGTTGTTAGATTCTTGGACGGTTTCTTGTCGCTGACATACAATTGGAGGATTTGATTGGCCGACGCGTCGTTAACCATCGTGAATGATTCAGGCACCCAGGGTTCCCACTGCCAGATCGACGCTACATTCACCTTTGCTGATGCTATTGCACATTTCCAGTAGATACCGCTTATTTGTGCTCAACTCATTTGGGTTCACATTGGAGAGTTGCTCGGTCAGTTTAACTGGTTGATATGAGGAGACAGGCTGTTCGCTATATGTCATTAGCCGCTTTCCGATAGATCCAGAGAATCCATGAGGGCCTGTAGTCCCGCCATCAAGTGACTGGAAGAGATTGCGCAAGGGCAGCTCATTGGCATGGAGTAGACATATCAGCCACTGATATGCCGTTTACTTTTGTGCCGTCACACCCGACAACTTTAATATTTTCTGTCTTCGCATTTCACTCTTTGAAATTAGCGACTAATGACTCATGACTAGCGACTGGCTGACTTTGCTGCAGCCTGATGACGGAGACGTATGACTGAAGTACGAAGAACCCGGCTGTGCGTTGATGGTTATGTGTTCTTCCGATATGGTTTTTCTGTGGTACTTGTTGTCGACGTTGAGAACTTGTGTCAAAGTTTTATTCTTGCGGCGATCGAAGAATAGTCCATCTATGCCCTTGTGAGTGTGGTCAAACTGGTCGTCCTCGTTCTGCCTCAGTTCCTTTCGAAGTTTACTGCGTTCTCGACAGATTATGCTTCGGTCAATTACTTTGGATCGGTCGTTGGGTGATTCGAGACCAAGATCATGCAGAACTGATGTTGCTAATACAGCAGCCGATCTGTCCGAAACTCTGGTCCGATCACAAGCTATAGTGGGGGAAGGCAGAGAGAAAGCCATTTTTTGACATTGGCGATCCTGATTTGGCTTACTTTTGACTGATTCTCTATCTGGAATGTACTCATCGACAGTAGCATTGTCAGACGAGTCCGATCTAAGTTTTTGTTCGCTCAATCGGGACTGCTACAATAAATAACTTAAAAACCGCAAACCTAAAGCAAAGGTTACTGAGATTTATTTTGAATCCTTAACTGAGTTGAAAATACGGCTTTCACTTCTTTTGATGAAAAACAATTATTTCAATTAGGTGATGGGCGATCAAGGAGATGTTAGAAACTAATACAATTTTGCAGGATTGGTACTATGGACATTTGGCACATTTCCAAAATACTAGCTTCTAAAAATTTTAAAATCGAGTTTTTCACTCCACCCTAATATACGTACTGGAAATCTAAGAATTTATACAGAAAATCATCCATAACTTTTGATTTCTCAAGTAATCGTTCAAGTGAGCTGGAACCACAGATGCGAGAGTCTTCTGCGGACCTTAGTTTGGTCCAACGTTGTATGTATAAACTATTACCTTGTCACCTGTCGCTGAGCCATGCATGAATGCTTTTACGGGCATACTTTTAGGCACTTTAGAGTACGGCAAACTTGCTATAATTCCGATATGGCAAGGATGGTTCGCGATGGTAATCGGATGTGCGAGAACGATCGAGAGATAGTCCAACTAGAATGTGCGAGAACGGTCGACACGATAACCGGACAGGTATGAGAACGATCGAGAGATAGTCATACTCGAATGTGCGAGAACGATCGAGAGATAGGCCAATTGGAATGTACGAGAACGATCGACGCGATAACCAGACAGGTACGCGAACGATCGAGAGATAGGCCAATTGGAATGTGCGAGAACGATCCAAAGATAGGCCAATTGGAATGTACGAGAAAGATCGAGAGATAGTCCAACTAGACTGTGCGAGAACGGTCGACGCGATAACCGGACAGGTATGGGAACGATCAAGACATAGTCCAACTAGAATGTGCGAGAACAATCGACGCGATAACCGGACAGGTATAAAAGGCAGCCGGGTGCAGCACAGAGGGGGAAGTCTGATTTGAACAAGCAAAATAGTAACAAGTGTAAATACAAGCAAAGTGTAAATCTGTAAATAAATTAATTGTTGGTTTTTGACTGCGTTTTGCGCTGAGTAATTGAAGTGGTTTTATTTTTCAAGCACAATCCAGAGAGACGAAAGCCTAAAGATCTAAACTAATTTTCGTAACAATATATATAAATTTTATAAATAAATTGGAGGAGAGGCCAAGTCTCAGACTGTATCAACCAATGATTTAAAAAACTATATCACTTCTCAGATGACTGCACAGATCCAAAGGCACAACCAGGTTTCTTTGGTGGAAACGATTGGGCGTTTCCACTAACTTTAAGGTTATGGCTAGCTGAAGTTTCAGTTACAACACAGTGCCAGGTGGCCATTTCTGACAAGCTCATCAGTCTCACAGTTGCTAGCGATACTCAAAACTAGATGAAATTGAAACTGACCATAGGTGGATCGCTGATAACTTTTTTAAATTACTCAGGGTGAAGCGCCGACCTTTGAAAGACTAGAACAGAACTCGAAACAAGACGTCATATCTCTCTTAAAACTTAAGAGATCAACGAGCATCGTAAAAGATCACTTCTGTAATTGCACCTAAACGGAACTCTGACTGGCATCGCTAAGGACCCAATAGGGTCCTTGCTGGCAGCCAGTATAACCTAACCTAACATAACCCGGGTGAAGCAACACTCAGCAACCAGCAACGATGAGTCGTAGACCTCTCCATTGACGAGGTGATATATTAAATGCAACTTGGAGCTTCTAAATTATCTCTTAATTTCGTACATGTAACTGTTCAGCAACTGTCATATCAAGCAACATTGCCAGCCTATGCCCCCACACAATCAAATCTCTCCTACGCTACTGTGACAGACAATTACTAACAACAACCAATACTAACATTTATCTGAACTTATGTCACCATTCACGAACCATGTCAATTTCTTTCTCTCTTCCCAATTTGTTTGTTATTTTTTTTATTTTTTTTCGGATTTTTCTCTTTTTTTGCGTCTGATTTATCACAGCATCTTGCCAATATTTTGCTTCGCATCTTTGGCATTTTTATTCGTTTCGCTGCAATGAAATTTATTTTTTCATTAGCCAGCCAACAATATCAATTCGCCTCCCTTCCTTCCGTCTACGCACTATTCATTGCTCTGCTGCTGTTCTTCCAATAATCTTGCAGCCACTTAGTGCCTGACTGACTATTGCCACTCTCTGTCCTACGCCCACTCGGCCGCTGTTGTTTATGCTCTTTCATTGTTGTTGGCAACATGCCACTGTTGTTGTTATTGTTATTTTTGGCCATGGCTTTATATCGTTTGCGCTTTGTCTCATCTATGTACTTTCGTTATGTTGTATTTGGTTTTAATATTCCGCTGACTTTACGAACGTGCAACCAGCGAACGTCAAACCAAAACCATATACGACAAGTGAGGTCAAAATTTGTGAAGGGGTCGCACAAACAGTGATCGACAAGTCAAAAAGTTAGCAAACTTGTGAAACTTCGCGCGCCCACCATGTCGTATACGTAATGTTTTTTATGTGCTGGAGTTTCGTTTATAGCGCATTCGAGTTGTGCTTTCTTTCGACGTTCCTTGGCCATGTTTTGTGCACTTGTGCTGGTCACTTTCGCCATGCTTTCAAGTTCCGCTTTTGTCCATTTCGTTTTCTTCCCAATTACATGCGCCTTGCCAGTCTCCCAGTTCCGGAAGTGTGTTTTTCGCCGATTTACTGAGTGACTTTTTCCACTGCTTCTTCACTTCGTGTTCGGCATGTCAGTACAATTGCTATTGGCGTCCTGCGGTCCTTTTGGGCCGCTCTTCCTCCCAGTGCCACTAATGTGTCCTGTCGATGTGTTTTCCTTCTTTTGCTGCCTTTTTCCGTTTTTCCGGCATTCGCTTAAGCTTGTACTGGCTGCGGGCTATTTTCGCTTCACTTGAATGCCACCACGCACCATTGCCTTGCATGCTACTCACACACGCGTGCTCATCATACATGTGTTTGTGTGTGTGTGTATGTGTTCGTTCGTGGTGTATTTACTCTGTAATTTGTATATTTACATGTATCTGATTACTGTTCACACTTATTACATTGCGCTTTTGTTGTTATTGTATGTTCTTTTTGTTTTCGTTGCTTTTTATTTGTGTCTCTTTGCTGCGATAATTTCAAATGTGATTACTTTATTTGGTATTCTTTCGGCGGCATTTGTTTTCCAATAGTCAATGTGTTTATGATTGTGTGTGTGCCATGTGTGTGTGTGTGTGTGTGTGTGAGTGGCTGTGTCTAGGCTCTGATCAGCTGCTAGATAATCGCTATTTTCGTCCTGTCTGCTCGCATTTTAAGTGGCTGCAATTTGTTGCTCAGTTCGCAATTTCTTGAATTTCTCTGTATTCGCTTTGTCTGAAATGGCCAAATCTGAAACGCATATGGCGAAAATTTAGCCTAATTGGCATTGTATTATTTTTTGTTCACAGATTCGTTTCTTGTGTATTTCTGAAGGCCATTTGATATGCAATGGCTGACTTTGTATTCGAATTTTATCAATTGGATTAATATCGCAGAATGTAATGTCTGACTTAGTTGAGTTGACAACAAATTGATGACAAATTTTATAAAATACTATTTCCCGTGTGAATGTTCTCCACTCGAGACTACATGTGGCAGAATGCTCAACGTTCTTTGCCTAATTTCATTATTAGAGATTCACAGATTCATACTTGACTCAAAGTGGTTCAGAATGGACGGTAGATGACAAAAAGTCTTAGGGACTTACTAGTTGAGTAGTTGGTTAACCTAAATTGGCGAATAGGTTAAGTGAACGTCTCGAGGACATCGGTCAGTCCATACTAGAGATAGAGAGATAGATGATTTCTGTTATCACAGATGCTTTCTCTCCTAGGCGCTTCTCCTCCTCAATGATTAAGTCTTCTCCAAGTCCGCTGAACAGATTAGAAAGAATTTTGTTATTGATCTTAGTAGCTGTGGGCATTTCTATGATGTAACCATGAGGCACTCTGTTGCTGTGCTATGCATGAATGCTTTTACGGGCATTCTTTTAGGCACTTTAGAGTACAGCCGACTTGCTATAATTTCGATATGGCAAGGATGGCTCGCGATGGTAATGGGCTGTGCGAGAACGATCGAGAGATAGTCCAATTGAATGTGCGAGAACGATCGAGCGATAGTCCAACTGGAATGTGTGAGAACAATCGGCGCGATAACCAGACAGGTACGAGAACGATCGAGAGATAGACCAACTGAATGTGTGAGAACAATCGGCGAGATAACCAGACAAGTATAAAAAAAGGCAGCCGGGTGCAGCACAGAGAACGAGTCTTATTTGAACAAGCAAAGTAGTAGGAAGTGTAAAGACAAGAAAAGTGTAAATTTGTAAATAAAGATATTGTTGGTTTTTGACTGCGTTTTGTGTTGAGTAATTGAAGTGGTTTTATTTTTCGAGCACAATCCAGAGAGCGAAAGCCTAAAGAACTTATTTTCATAACAATATTTCTTCTTCTTCTTGATTTCGCAACAATACTATTTAAAGAAAACCCAGCCGATAGACGTGAGAACCATTAAAGCATTGTTCAGTTATTACTCCCATTCTAACTCTCACCTTTCTTACTCAGTTCCTGAAGATTGGCGCATTCCAAGGAACCTATGAAGTGGAGGAGATCACTAAGCAGGACATGACTAAACAGATACATCTTTTAACCTGTAGGTTTCGTACGCATACCAGCTTCAGAAGAAACTAATCTAAGATGAGCTGAGGGCAACACAGGACTTACTGCGCATCAAATTTGGCTTTCTTCTCTTACTGAAAAAGGATATCTGGTCTCACATCAGAACCATTACTGGTATTCTGACGAGTTACCTATTAGTTGACACCTGTCTGACCTGACTTCTGGGTTGAAGGTAGCACACAATTTACTTCCGTCTTCCTAGAGAACTTCTCTCACTAAAAAGGACCAGAAAGGAGCCATGATTGGTGTTTGGATTGTCCACTGTTCAATTGGCACCCAAAAGCAAGAAGGTTGGTATTGCTTTCTAATGACTTCTGTAGAAGCAGTATTTAGGAGGAAAAGGAAGAAAATTCACTTCACCTTCCAGGAAGGAAGACTCACCTGAGTAACTTCTTTTTCGACAATCTAGGTGATTCAGCCAATGAGACACTTCACAGTCTACTACGTCTATCAAGGAGCTCAAATTGGCTCAATGTGTAAACGGAATTGATTTTATTAACACAATGAACCTACCTTCATGGACCTACTGAATTCTGCCACTTTTACTTACTCATACTTACTTTTACTGTTACTCATAAAGAATTTCCAGGAAATGGTTCCAAATTTAACTCTTTCTTGAACATATTTAGTTATTAAAGAAATATTGATTTTTTCACCATACACGTTTTCAACTGTTTTATTAATAGCCAGTGACCTTTTTTCATGGACATTACTCAAAGTTTATCACTCAAGAAAATATCCACCCATTTTATTTCAAGTCTCAGCTTGTATGCTTCAATTCTGTTCTACACAGCTATTATAGTTCTTATATTTGTTATTGTTGTTGTTGTTATTTTGGGCCAAATGCCAACAAAAAAGTTAAGTCAACAGCTTTAATTAAAAGACTCAACGAATTATGGGTAAATAAAATTCCACAGGTGGCCACACAACAACAACAACCTGCAAACAACTGCTCACTCCAAACACAAAAATCCAAAGTAAACAAAAACAAAAAAAAAATTACAACAAGAACACCAACAAATTATGCATAAAAACTTTACCACTTTGTAAACATTTATTATGTTTTTTTTATGACTTTCTTTTGTTTTTGTTTTGTTTTATATCAAAGCACACACACAAATTACTCGTTGCCATCAACAAAAAGCTAAAAGCAATAAAAATTACAACCAAAAAATATAGAAAAAGAAACTTTTTAATATTTTTGGTCTATAAATCAAAAATGAAGCAAATGTAGAAAGGACGCAATTTTACACCTCTCAACTGGCTAAATTGCCAAAAGCAGGCGAATCTATTTCAGTATTTAGCTAAACGCATTTGTAGTAGCAACAACAACAACAACAAAAACATTATAACAACATTTACTAAACAACAATAAGCGAGCTTAGCATTGTCAGCTTTGTTGTGGCTGATTTGCCTTTGCCCGGCCACACAAACAACAATTGAACGGCACAACTTTAAAGACAACAACAACAACAAACAAAACAACAGATACCTGCACAACAACATTTCGTGCTACAAAGACGCACATTTGGGCCCAATTCTGCGTTTTAACCCTCGCACGCGTACAAAGATAGAATTGACGCAGGCAGCCCAAAAGTGGAATAAACAAAAAAACGTTGCATAAGCGCAGGGCGCAGAGGTTGGCAGGCAGTCAAAACAGCCGGCGCAAAGACAGCGGCCATAAGTGCGGCCATTACACAGGCCACAGTATGAAAAGAAAGAAACACAACAACAACAATGACGAACCGGGTATTAGGAAAAACGCGTCCAAGAAAAATGGCAAAAAGGAGCAACACAAAGAAAAGCTAAACATTTTCATAACTGCACAACAAGTGCGGACGTTATAGCGGACGCGGAAAGCAAATGGAAGTAGAAAGTTGCAGCAAAGTCAAAGCAAGGCAAAAAGCCAGCGAAGCGCCCAACAATACCAGCGACGGCAAGAAAGTCGAATGTAAGAAAACGCCAAAAACTGCCGCCAGGCAGCTTCCATCGCACGCTCAGTGCCGACTCAGTGTAGCAAGCAACACAACAGTTCGTCGCCTCAGAAAACGAATGTCGTATGTTCCATTGAGCTTAATAAGACATACGACATTTGTTTTCTCAGGCGACGAGTTGTGGGTGAGAGCACTTTACAATGCTGAGACACACAAACAGCGCAACGCTGAGCCTACACTTGGCCGTTTAGCAGCGACAGCGACAGCAACGGATTTTCTTGCGGGCACAACTTGTGGGCGTCGACGCAGCTCGCCAGCGTTCATTACACGCGCGGCAGCACAACACAGCAACGTCAGACACACTTTCACGTAGTCGTTGGCGAACGCGTAAATTCCTGCGTTCGGTCCGCGCCCGCTTCAAGCGTCCGTTGTAAAATTCTGCCATGAAAGTCGGCAAAAAAAAGCCAAACAGCTACTTGCGCCGCCGCCACTTGCCACATTTCTCAAGTAATGGGCGAACCTTTTGCCATCGTTTGGCGTTGCGCAAACGTTAAATGCTTCGCTTGCTTTTTTTCCGCATTGCTGCAAATGTTTTGCTGGCTTTTGTGGCGCTTTTGTTTTGTTTTGTTTTTTTTTTGTTTTTTGTTTGGCTGTTGAACTTTTTTAAATTTCACCACATTTGCGCACCTTTTGCCACTTTTCCGCCGACCGTTTGTTAGGCACTTTTGGAACATGTATTTGCTTAAGGTTTGTGTACGTGTGTGTGTGTGTGCTATTGTTGGCCAACGCCAAACAAATGCCTTAACAACAACAACAATAGCACGGAACACGCGCGCGCGCTCCTGGCGTCAGGCGCTCATTTCCGTTTATCGCTTTTATACGCAGCGCAGCGCTTTACTAACCTCAATTTTAAGCAATTAGACAGCTCACATACTCGCTTGCCTACCGTCCCGTCTGTCCATTCGCACACGTCTCGGTTTGTTCGTTCGTTCGTTCGTTTGTGCATTTGTATGTGTGGCAATGGCGGAAATTGAACTGGAACCTGCTGCAGCGCATTGCAGCATGTAATTTCCGTTTCCGTTTTCCGCCAGCCGTTTGCTTTCGTTGGACGCTCAAATGAAATTGAAGCGAAACGAACGAAAACAACGCATTAACAACTGCAATTACAGCAACAATAACCATTTTTACAATAACAACAACAATAACCGAAGCCAATGTAACTGCGGCCGCAACGCTACCAGCAATAATCAACATTAGAAGTGACAACGTATTAGCTGATATTACATGCAATTGACACCGCTCGCTCACACATCAAAACACACAAACAATACATAGCACACACATGCACGCACGCACGCATATTTGAGCACCCATGACGCCAGCAACAACAACTGCCAACACGCAAGCCAATTTGTTTACAATGCGTGGCCACTCGCGTGCGACTGCAGTCGGCGCTTTCTGTGTGCCATTTGAGTGCTGCATCTGTGTGTGTGTGTGTGTGTGAGTGTGTGAGTGAGGGTGTGTAAGTGCGGCACTCTTATTGAGTTCAAAGGCTCATAAGTGTCAGCTCTATGCAAATATTTGAGTTGAGTAGTGTGGGCTGCTGATGTTTTGCCGGTTGGCAACACAAAATAACTAAATGTTGCTGGGAGTATTTTCAGAGCAGCTGCAACAGATTCTTGTGCCAGAGGTTTTGCAAAAGGTTTTGAGTGCAAAAAATACAAAATTAATTAAGGTTCAGAAATTCACCACCAGAGGGCGTCTCCCTTATGATCGGAGTTGGGGTTCTAAAAAGCCAAAAATAAAAAATTTACTGTCGAAACCCCATTACTGTCACCTTCCCATTTCGAATATAATTGTAACTTTAGATTAGTGTTAGGCATCTGTGCTTATTCCGAGGCATCGGTACTAACTGGGGTTCTTCTAACTGTAAAAAATCAAAGAGCTAATTTTATTAAATCTCGGGCTGGCTATTTTGTTGGTAATATTCTTTCCGCGAATACGTAAAGCAGTTCGCTTCTAAAACTCACTTGCACAAAGTACCCTTTTTTGCAAAAAGTACCTTTTCATACGTGCAACTGATAACACCGTGCGACAAAAATTAAAACATTTTCAAAAAAGGACAAAATTCAAGGATGTAGTAGTGTACATATTAGTCCTTACAATATATATTTAAAAAAAAATATTGGAAATTTGCAAGGATATTCAAGGATAAAGTTTAAAGAGACATTTTCAAAACCTCTTCGACCTTTTGCACCAAAACATTAAATTTTCTAAGTTTCTAAGGATTTTTCTTTTTCATAGCTTAGTGTTATTCCAAAATGCGCTCAATTTTTGAAATAATTCCTTGAAATAAACATGTCCTTGAAATTTCAAAGTCCTTTAAAAAAAATTCTGACATCAGAGAGAAAAACTACAAACGCAGTTTTGCTACATTTGGCCCCTAGTTTTGCGAGTATATCGATTTTTTGTGTGTAAAATTTGTTGTCGCACAGTGTAATTTCTGACCTCCAAGACATCCACTGAAAGGAATTTCCTTTCACAACCTTACAACAATCAAAGTCAAACCAAAAAAAAACCAGCGTATTTCTATGTCTAATTGCAACATTTTATTATGCATTCATTGCTTTTGCATTATCAGAGCTCTTCATTATAGTTCTCGGCCAATGTCTGCTCCACCCATGGCCGCAACTTTGAAACACTCGCGTATACGCCAGGGAGTTTTACTTTAGGGCACAAATCTCCCCACGACACAATGCCAATGACCTTGTCCTTTTGCACCAACGGACCGCCGGAGTCACCACGGCAAGCGTCAGTGCCACCCATTTTGAAGCCGGCGCAAATCTCACTATCCCTCACTCTACCCGGTCGTAGCTCATTACATTTTTGGTTACTGATAATCGGTACTGCCGCGAACCGCAGAATTGTCGGGAATTTCTCTGTTTCGGTGCTGCCCCAACCAAACACAGTCGCCCAGCTGCCGTGTTGCACTGCCTCTCCAACGTCCGCCAGCCTTATAGCCCGGATAGTGCTGCTAAATGTCAGCGGCGTTGCCAGCCTTAACAGAGCGATGTCGTTGTTTGTTTTATCATAATTTGGATGAACATGGAAGGCCTCGACTGAGAGGTCGCCTGACCATGTGTGGTATTTCCTGCCCGCATACACCTTGATGTCCTTCGCTTGCACGGGAATCTTGTTTAAGCAATGCGCAGCAGTGAGAATGGTTTGCTTGTTGATTATGGATCCACCGCATAGAAAGGAATTGTTTATATGCAAATATACTACGAAACCTGTGTCCACATATGTAGCAACACTGCCGCCCACAATGCGGTTGGTGTCGGTTAAAACGTGGGTAACCACTGGTGCGGCGACAAATACCAATGCTACAATAAACTTTCCCAGATAAACGTACATTTCGATCGCTTTCTGAAACTCGAATGATGTCCAATGCATCGACTGGGGCTTATAAAGGTGACTGCCACCGATCGAAGCAATATTGAATCACTGATAGGAACGCATGGGGAGTGTTGGCTCATTACCAACAAAGTGCCAAATCGATATTTTCTGTATTTTATGATCAAACGTAGATAGAAAAATTAAATTAAATAAACCGCGTAAATTGGTTTTCAAGACAAATTGTCAATAACCACTAATTGTTACACGTGGCTTTAATGATTATTCGTCGTTGTCGTTCGTTGTTGTTGCACACTCAGAAAATTGAAAATTATCAACAAAGATAAGCTTTTACAATGTAAAACTGTGGAACTTGGCAGCAACGCGAAGTGTGTCGGTTCCAGAGTCTCGATGATGATAACACTTGCATGACTTTTCCTCGCTTTATGAGTTATTGTTTTCGAACATTGTTGAATTAGAATAGTTTAAAATTTAATTTTCGATTGTAATTAATTTTTTTTAATTAATTTTATTAATTAGATTTTTCAGTTTCCTTAGAGTTTTTAGTCGTTAGGCAGTTTTCTACTTTAATCATTCAAACATAAAAAATTATTTATATTAACCATTTAGCAATTGCAATTAGCGCTTAATTTAGCATAAATTGAGTTCGATTCGCAATGCAACCCTGTGTCGTGCTGTTATCTATGAACAAATTCATTCACAATTGACGAAACCAAAACGAATTTGAGAAACTGACAAAGACGAAAGACGTTTGTTAATTTGGTTGAATTTTAAGGGATGTTGAATAAATATTACAAATGTTCAATAAATGTTTTTAACCCTATCTGGTCAATTTCCATATTTCTTGAGATTAAAATTGTTCCTTCAAAATTCTGACTCTCATAAACATTTTAGCAATAAAATACAAAAAAATATCAAAAACATAATTTCAGTTAATAATTACAGCTCATTCAATTTTGTAAGATATATCGCAAAATGGTCCGCAAAGGAGTAAAAATTCATGAAATTTTTCGTTTTTTTAAGTTTTATGAACAATTTTGTTTATTGAAAACATACATTATAACAGTTGTTGTTGTTGCAAAGCCTTTTTCCGTACGTTCAGTACGTCTTTCTACTAAAACTAAAATATGTTCGATAACATTTTCGATAACAGCTTAATTGAGATGTAAACTAAATTGAGATGTGTGAACAGCAAAAGCGATAACCTCAATTAAAGAACTAAATTGACTCAATTTATTTGGTAGTCTGAACAGGAAATAAGCATAAATTGAACTTGTTTCGTAATGCAACCCTGTGCCGTGCTGTTATCTATGAACAAATCAATTCACAATTGACGAAACCAAAATGAATTTGAAAAAACTGACGAAGACGAAAGACGTTTCATAATATTTTTGATTTTGAAAATCCGTTTAAAAAAATTGTGTAAATGTTGCAAAATGTTAAAATACATGTTTAAAAAACCGTTTTATTATTTAACTGAAAAAACTTTCTTCTATTGAAACAAACATATGTTCGATAACATTTTCGATAACACCTAAATTGAGATGTAAACTAAATTGAGTTGTGTGAACAGCAAAAGCGATAACCTCAATTAAGAACAACATTGACTCAATTTATTTGGCAGTCTGAACAGGGAGATTAGTGTATTGAACCAACGAAAAGAAAGTCGTGGATTTCGATTGGTGATATCCAGCTAAAATCTTAATTGGCCCACTCGACTTACAACAACATCACGTACTGACTCACTTTGAATCAGTTGCATGAAATGAATTTCGTTAACTTGCGTAATCAATTACTAACTAATTGGCGGTGACACGAGACTTCTAATTTTGTTTTTCCGATAAAGGATTCCATCCCCAAATATCTGTATTTGACAAACTTTCCAAATATCGATTCAACTGGTGTTGAGCTCAAAAGTTATCAATGGAATGGAATTTTAGTACAAATTTTGAATAAGTACGAAATAAACACTTAAACAGATTTTCAGTTTTGGCTTAATTCTGGCGTTCAAGTTAATTTCTGAGCTTTGATGCATTCAGAGACCTAAAGTGGAATTTCATGCCGAATATTTTCGTGGTACATTTTGTCCTTAAAAAGTCATGTTTTACAGGACATATTTGGCATTTTAGAAAAAAAGGGTCAAATTGGCCCATAAAAATAGGAGCTACAGGGTTAAAGTGCTCCACAAAAATTTTCTTCGTAGTATTTTACATCAAATTGCTGAACACATCATATACTTAAATGTAAGGTTACATGGTTTTCGTTTGCCAATTCACCATAAGAATGAGCAAAAAGGGGAAAACTTTGACCCACCCTAAAAAATTAAAAGATGTGAACTTTAAAAACGCCGATACACGTATATTTTTTTTGGCCCCCTCTACTAGAATCCGTTGACAGAACCTTTTTATTTAAAAAAAGTTTGATTTTGTTGTGCAGTGAAATTGAATATTCTGTCGTTTGCTGTCAAATGTTAAAATTTGTTTATAAATTTGTATACTTAACTAGTGGGGCCCCGCGGCTTTGCATGCAAATTTAAAGGCAATGTAGTCAATTAATCAAGTTCTTCTTAACCCTTTGTTGATCCCGTCAGATTTTTTTATAAAAAATTCATATCTAATTATTTCTTACTTTTAAAAAAATTGAAAAAAAGGTGTCGAATTATTTCTCATTTAGAGTACTTTCACCAAGTTTGAAGTCAAAAGGCGTAAAAAATCATATTTCTTCACACAAACTTTTAAGCCTTGGTTCACCCCTTTAAATTTTGATTTTCCAAAAAAAAAAATAATTTCAAACACGTGTCAAATCATATTTGATTTCAACAGTTTTAGTAGTTGTCTGGTTCATAATTATTTTGCTTTAATTTCAAATTTCATTTTATTTACTTAATGCAAACAACTTCGAGTTATATCAAAATTCACTTCACAGTAATAAGAAAACTGAGTTCTTTATATTAACAGTTATATTAATATTTTTCTATTGTGTTGTTAATAAAATCCAAAAATCTGTTTTAATGTTTATGAAATTCACACATGAATATTGCAGCCGCACACGCAGCCTTGGCCAGTAACAAGTTCGGTCGTCCTTGCGTCACACCAAGCGGAGGCTCGGCGTGTCCGGGCACTGCGTTGGCCGCTCGTCTTGTCCAGTTGGCACTGGCCTAATGTGCTTAATTAGGCTAACGACTGCGGTCGCTGTGTTGTTGGATTTAGTTATTTGCTTTTGTATAATTAATTACTGCACTAATTTACACGTTGACCGACTGCAAATGCGACTGTGGATGCGCCACAGCGAGTGAGTGTAAGTGCGAGTGTGCGTGTGTGTGTATGATTGTGTGTGTGTGGGAGTGTGTGTGAATACGATTTACGCATTCCACATTTAATTATTTGCTACGCTGCTGTTGCTGTGTTTGCTGTTGCAACATTGTTGCCGTACTGACGCAGCTGGATTGCGTCCAGCTCTCTGAGTTTGCGACTATGTGACCAGACCAACTCAACAAGAACAACAACCTAATGCAATTTTTATGCAAAGTTTCATTTTATTTAACTCGAAACTGTACCGAAATTGCAAAATTTCATTGCAGCTCTAATGAATAGTGTGCGGCAACTGGACACAACAACAACAACAAATATAACAAGAATAACTGATAAAATTGATTTGAATTGAATTGAATTATTTTGCCGTTTGTGTTTCAATGCCGATATCGAATCAATTATTTTGACTGCATGACAGTCAGCACTGCAAATTCGTGCAGTGTTTACACATTTTTGAAAACAATTTGTGTACAATTTGTGTGCCAGTGTGTGAGTGTGTGTGTGTGAGTCAGCATTCGTACAAAATCGAAATTGATGCAACAAATCGTTGGACAAAGCGTACAGAGGCAGTTGGGTATCAATGCTGACCAATAACAACAACAACAACAACGTTTATTGCTCACAACGTACCCGCACATACATAAATAAGTCGACATGTATGTATGTAAGTGTGTGTGTGGTGTATGCGAGGACGATTTCAACATTATGAAATGTGCTGGCAGTCAGTCACATACACGCCGACGGGTCGAACGAAGCGACCGTATCTATTTAAGTGGAACTGAAGTTGGCAGCGACAGCATTACGCACGTGATGCTATTAATTTGAAATGTTTACACACAAAAGGACAAAGCACACACACACATACAGAGAGACTCGGCCGCACACGCACATCGTCACAGCGGCAGTCTGTCATAAAGCAATTGAATTGAGCTCCACTGAAAGGCTGTTATTATTGTCACAACTCAGTGCTGTACTTGTGTGTGTGTGTTTGTATTTGTATTTGTCGTTTCGGCTGTAACAATAACAACACCGCCAACAACAGCAACAGCAACCACAACTGTCACGCTGACCCGCAAAGAGTCGGCGAGTGAATGTGGCACAAACGGCAACGGACCATCAGGTCAGCACACGCCCCCTCGACATTGACTGCTCCGCACAGTGTCCACAAATGTGCTGCGTGCATATTGCATGCAGTTGCACAACACGCAACTAAACATGGCATCAACAGCATTTTCGGGCGTAAAAAAAAGTGTGTGTGTGTGTATGTTCAAATTTCGGGCTAAAATGAAATGATGACATTTTCACCCGAAAGCAGCAACAAAATTGCAAATATTCAAAACAAAAAAAAGATATAATAACGAAACTATTTTCCAACATTTTCCAAACGAGTGACTACTTTGAGTATGATTGCAGTCAGTCACGTGACATTTGCATTTGTTAAATATAAATATTCGCCTCTTTCGGGCATTGTCTGTCACCGCAAATGGCATTCGCACTGAATGGATGAAATTTAACACAAGAATGACTGGCCGCACAAGCGACCCTTCAATGTACGTAAAACAATAAAACAGTAAATTACTCACTCTGTTGTTTTCTTTTAATTAATTTATTTTAAAATAGCAAATATAAATGAATATACATGAAGTGGGGTTTGATTTCCCTAATGGATTCCTTTCTTCTAATTATTTTCCCATCCCATCAGTGCCTGCAAATGTTGCTGTAAATCCTCGTCTTAAGCCTCGTTTGCACTGTAGAGCTTTTTTGCATAGAGGTGGAGAAAAATCTTCTGAGACGTAGACTAGACCCGTGGAACTCTGCACTACAACTTTACATCTCTTACTCTAGTGAAGACTTTGCTCGACTAAAAAACTCTACAGTGTACAATTTTTACATGTTCAATAGAACTTCACACTTGCGCTACGCTCTATCAAACATGTTTGATCATTTTTTGCTCGATCGTAAAGTTAACTTTAGCCGTATTCACGATCTGTGGTTGTTGATCTGGTATTGTGTATTTTTGGTTTTTGTGGTAAATTTTGTAACTTTACAAAAACAAGTACATGCAACTAAAAGTATAACCAATTCACCAAATTTACAATCGGAAAACTCTTGCGTACTATTCTGTATTTTCTTGGTAGTGATCTCACTTTATAGATTCTACTATCGATAAATTCTTCCACTCATGGCAAGTATTTTAATTTGACTTAATTTTTGTCAATTCTTAGAAAACTTGTTCTAAGGACACTTAACACGTCTTTCAATACGAAGGAACCTGGGTACCTTTTGCATTTATGATGTAAAAATATCCTACTTTCGGCCAAGGAACGCTATGCTGATATTTTTAGTATCTTCCTAAAAATCAATTTACTATCTATTACAGATCTTATATAGAAAGAAATCTTTTTCCAGATAACTTTTAGAACCGATTTTTGAGCACTATTCCTTTATTCTATACGAAGGTACCCTCGTTCATATTCGAGTGGACCTCATTTTAAATTTTAAATCAAAGTTGTATTCAAATATAAGTTAAATTTAGGACATCCGATCGAAGTCATCGACTTCACATGCGTGTTACTTCAACATGTTTTACCCTTTGAAAGGAGAAGTTTACTCAGAAAAACTGAGTAGTCAATTGCCAACGTATGTAAGACCCAAGTAGGCGCAAAAATATTACAAATTTTTATTATTGAGATACCAGAAAAAAGTCAGAGGCCGTGGAGAATATCTTGAGAAGGTAACGTGAGTGGGTACTGGTGGTTAAAAAAAAATTCCAAAAAAATTTCATCTCTAACAAAATGTAAATACCAAGTTTTTACAACGAGGTCGTTCACGATCTGATGTAAAATTTCTTAAACTTTATCAAATTTACTACAAAAACCATAGATCGTGAAGAAGGCTGATACAATTTCGCTTTTGTTGATATATTTTTTGTTTCTTTTTTTGCTCAATTGTGGTCAACTGTGGTCCATATTATTTTGCTTTTGTGTGTCAACTTTTAAATAAGAAAATGGCATTGGCAGCGAAGAAATTGTGCGAAAAATCTGATTCCTATTCACTCCCAACATGTTGGTTGGTTGGTTGGTTGGTTTAGTGGCTGCCTCTGTATGAGACACACTTAGGCCTATGGGCCCGTTGTGATACCACGAATTCCACCCGTTTGAAATGTGTATGCAACACTGTTTTTCCAACATGTGATACAACACACATTTCAAACGAATGGGGAAAGGGAGGGATGGGATCTACAGTTTAACGCCGAATCCGAACGGCGATTGGCAGTTTTTTCTTTCACACTTGGAGGTTTTGCCATTGCCTGCTAAGAGCGCATGAGCGTAATTCTCATCTGCTTTATGTGGATAGCGATACAAGTAGATGAGTGTTTTTTCCAGCCCAAGCCAGTAATCGAACCTGGGGCGTTTGGTATGAGAAGCCAGCGCGCTACCCGCTGAGCTATCTAGGCCGACCTCCCAAGATGTTCTTTTTTTTCTCCCAGCAAACATAGAACGGCACCAGCAACTCGTTTGAGTAATAAGTAAGTATATATTTTTTTAATTTTCAATTATTTAATTAAATATTTTCCCATACCCAAATAACCATATGAACCTAAACTAAACAAATCAAATGTTTGGTTAACTCAGAAAAATTTAATGACTACGAAATTAAATGAAATGACTAACGATCGTGCTCTGCCATGCGACTCAACTCAAGTCTCGAAACAATTTCTCTACAAAAGCTCTCCGAAAAGCAGGAGAGTGATAGAGTGAAAGTCCAATTTCTTTGGTATAAAAAACCAAGCACAATTAGAAGAAACGAAAGCTATGCATTACACCCTCGCTTACGTGGTAATATATGTTTTTTATTCGAGTTTTTCATATACGAATTCGTGCATGGAAAACCTCATGCATTCCCAACTTTCCTGCTGGGACAGAACAGGTAGAGTCCGCTCTCTAATCTCCAATCTACCAAAAAAACTGACACTTGGATTTAGAGATCATGAACTGTTATCCAGTAAATAAAAGTCATTGAGTGATTTTTATTATTGACTTTTATCAATAAAAGTTACTTAATGACTTTTATTGATGACTTCAAACATAAAAGTCATTGACTCTTTTCAATAAAAGTCACCAATAATTGTTATCAATAAAAAAAAAATGTTTTTTGTGAACTATTATGAAAAAAAATCAAAAATAGTTGTTGCTAAAAGATTTTTAAAATAAAAATAAAAAATAATTCTGGTTTTATATTTTTTCCATAAAAATTACAAAAAAAAAGTTTAGTGCCAAATTTTATTCTCGATGCGAAAATAAATGTATTGGTAGGTTTCGTTTATTTGAATGACTTTTCGTTCATAGTAATTTTTTCAAATATACTCGTAGTTTTCATAAATAACTGTTATTTCCGGACCCTGAAGAAAATAATGATTAATAGCAGCCCATCAAGTACTCAGTCCAATTTATTACCGTGTGACAAGTTCCTACCCTTCTACTCTGATCAGATTTAATAAGCAACACCAAGCAACATAAAACAACTACAAAAAACATCTACAACTGGCAACTCCTCCTCCTATCTATCAGCAAAAAAGTCAAAAAATCTCACCATACGGAGAGATCGATAGCAGGCTACCCCATCACTGCTAGATATGGACTAATCAACCAACCTGGCAATTGATTAGTGTATCCAAAACAAGCCTTTTTGAGGTCCAAAGCTACTAAGCCGAGTTAATAAGTAGGAAAAAACATGAAGATACAATTACAACTTATTTTACTTTTATTTCCGCACCATTTACAAAGACTAAACTCTGTCGTAATGTCTTTCTTGAACCATCAATAAGATAAATTAATGCTTTTTGGTGAAAAAAGTAAATGCAATACAAGTTATTATTATTTTTTTTAGTCTACAACATAAAATATTCCAGCAAAGGTTAGAGTTCCAGCTGCGAGGGCCATCAACTAAAAGTTATTACTTATACTAAAAGGACTTAATGCAATCACTGTTACTACCTCAAGCGTTCTAGTGTTAATTCATAACTTACCGCTATTTAGTGCACTCTTCTTCTTTAGCTTCTTGGCCGCTGCCATTTGCATAACACGAACCGAACCGTACCGAACTGAACTGAACTGAACTGAACTGGGCGCAAAGTAGCGCAAAAGACTCTAATTGGCATGTCGGACCGTCGGCCGTACTTGACGATAGTCGTAATTATAGCGTGAGTTCGGCGTTGCACTCGACACACGGCCATGAACGTGTGCAGACATGCGCGTATGTATGTGTGTGCGTGTGTGTGTGTGCCTAATCACAGGTTCAGACATGCGTTGATTGTCACTAACGCGACTTTAATGTTTGCCATTTAGCGCTAAGCGAAAATTATGTACAATTTTGTATTCGTTATTGTTCTTGTTAGTGTGGTGGTGGTCATTGTCATAAACAACAACAACAAGCACAACAACCGACATTATAACCAATAATTACTGCACGCAAGCGCTTAATTTTTCAGGCTGTTTGCTTATAAAATGCAAAACGTAATGATCCTTTCGCAATCGTTGTTGTTGTTGGTGTACAAAGGAAATGCCCATTTTTATTCAATTTAAAAATAAAAACAACAAATTCCATTAAAAAGCATTAGTTCAGTAGTGTTGTTGCAATAATATGTAAAAAGATTCACACTTTTGTTTACTGAAAGTTCGGAGTGCGAAAGACAAATTAAAAGTTAAAAAAATTTAACATTTAACTAATTCAAATTCTATTTAATTTAATTTAAAAATTTAACTTTATTTAACGGAAATTAAACGATTTTATTGCTTCGTCATGTTCGGTCGCCTGATCTTGCGGTAGCAGGAAGAATAACTTGCTTGCACAATCACGAAACACTCACCGGGTGCCTCGCATGTTTACTAAGTTTCGCTATTGTATTGTCGGGTGTTTCAGATGTTACAAGTAATATTTAGTGAGCAATAAGCAATAAATAAGAGTAATAATAAATTTACCAATAATATTTACGATTTCGACTTAAAAATGTTTGTAAAAGTATTTTCCTGGGCGTTCTCTTGGAGAAGTATTTATCTGTGAAAATCGAAGGAAGGTCAATATTGATTGAAATATTTATCAACGAAGACCTGCTTTCAAGATGGAACAAAGCATAATTTCATTAACTAAAACAAAACGTTGCCATTTGTAAGGAAATTTGTTTAAATTATCAAGCATTTCTTTTACAAAGAAGTTGTAAATATCCACAAAAAAGCAATCATAATGAAGCAATGGCACAAGCAAGAAAAGTTTTGGGGTTTAAAACTTCCCTGTTTTATTTGTTTATGGGTAGCAACAGAGTTGTATACGGAATGTTGTATACAGAAGCTCCCCAGCCAACTAAATGAAATCCTGTGTGACTCACTGCAGTGAAGAATAGCACTGAACAATTGATGCGGCTTCGGCTTATCAAAATAACTGAAATCCAATTTTTTTTTTCGTATTGCAAAAATTTTCCTGTGTAGGTCAAGAATCCTGTCTATTATTGTGTAATCGTCCAAGGCGTGAAAAAAAGTAAACAGTAAGAAAAGTATTCCTGACGCTTTTGAAAGTAAAAATATTACGTTGAATCCTTAATCCCATAAAATTGCAAGAAAGGGTTCATCAATTTTTTTTGTCGGCCCACAACCATTGCGCAGCTTAGCAAAAGGAGTTCTTTCCATTCTAACCCCACATCACATCAATAAAAGTAATAATAATAGTGAATAGATGCGGAGATTTAATTTCAATATTTGTTTTGTTTTGTTTTAGTATTTCGATTAACTTTTGCTTTGATGGCTTTTATTGTTTTATCGAGTTCTACACTTAGTTCCACAGTTAGGGTTCTGCAATTAGTCAAATCAGATGGGTGCTTTTTGAAACATCGGCGCATATCATTCTTTTATGCGGGAACGCCGAAATCGAAGACATATTTTGCGTGGGTCGTAAGATTTGAATAATTGTTTTGAGAGGTGTTAAAAACTTATTAGGACGTATTATCCCAGTAGTCCCGAAAGGGTTAAGCAATTCGTGTGAAGTTATACAATCTACGAATAAAGTAAATGAAGAATAACTATGGTGAAAATACACTTCGAGCGAATTGAATAAACCCCTTGGGATCTTGGAGCCGCAGCTACTGTAAGCTGAGAGGAAATGGTAGAACAAACCTTCGTTCAAAAGTTCAGATGACTCATTATTGGAGGCGAAGATTTGACCATGAACTAAGCAATGTGTCTAAAGTTATACAATCTACGAAAAAAAGCAAATAAAGAAGACATCTCGGTGGAACTGAAAAAGGAGTTCGGCTAAGTTGAACCTGGAAACGCAGAACACAAGTCAGAGCAAGTCGTCGTTTTAACCCTTTCGACACCGAATTTAAGCCTGTGTCTCGATATTACTTTTTGGTATTTAAATCATGAAACACTTGAAGTCGCCACGCCTTTTTGTTAGAGTTTTAGAGGTAGTTTACTTTTGAACAATTTTAGTTTAAAACGGGTTACATAAATTTTGTATCAATATTTTTTAGTTACACAAAAATTATTTCATATTTATGGAAAAATACAAAATTATCAAAATTTTTGATTTTATTTAACCATTATTAAAAAAACAGGGTTTTAATCAGATGTGCCCAATTCGTAGACTTTAATTAGAACACAACCTTTCTCTGATATCGCTGCAAATTATTGGAAGTTATTTTGGGGATAACAGTAAAATTTTTATAATTCGCTTTGAATTCACTTCCAAAAATATGAATTTGTGGTTGCCCACTTAAATTTAACCCATAAATCAATCGTAGCTTTTGCTATAAGATGAAAAATAGGTAAAGTTGCTCTCAGGTAACTTTGGGGTTGGAAAGGGTTAAAGATCAAATGATCACCGATACCAGATTTTTAGGTTTCACAAACTGCTTTAAAACTCGCTTAGAAACATTGAAACTGTAAGGTTGCAATGGTTCAGGCGTTGAATCTCAACAGTTCGAAAGTATTTTAAGAAGAGAAAGAAAACTCTTAATAAGAAGAAAATCACATTGAATTTCACAAAAACTGTGCAGAAAAATTAAACTTAGAACTTAAAATTGCAATGCATTTGTCTATTTTTCGTCTCACTCGAACATCGAAGTCGGTTGACGACAACTTTTTTCCATTGTAACTTACAACATGATTATTTCTTGTAAGCAATTATTTGTTTGACCGCTAAAGGGCCTTGTCGTAGCGAATCTTCGAAGATTTTCTTTTCCAACAATTAATTAATTTTTTTTTTCACTTGTCGTTTCGCTTTCACTTTCTGCAATTTGCGCGCAGTTAGTTAAATGAATTATTTTCTTTCATTTTTGCTCTTTGTTTTCTGAAAAGTTTGCGTCTCTTGATTTTTTTTCCAAGCATTTAATGCAAAGATGGCAAACAATAGATGGAAAAAGTGTACAACGCACAAAAAAAGGACAAGGAAAGCGCTATGAGCACCGACGTTATCTTGTAATATGCCGAAGGAGACAACAAAAACCAAGCAATTATGAGAGCTGTTAAACTGGGGCAAGGCGAAATGTTCAAATTATAGCTGCGCGGCAATTTAAAGCGCAACAGCAAGGAATTAAAATCAACAAAGGACATAGCGAGCAAGCTCCAAATGTGCGCAAAGTCGAAAAAGGAAAAAAGCCAAAAAAAAAAGGAAAACGTGTAACAGCTGCTCGCGTATCTGCTTTTCATATTTAAGAGCGTTGCGCGATTTTTACGCCGCTCGCCAATATTTCACTTTTCATTTTATTGCTTTCCCTTTCATCTGAACGCCACTCATTCGCATAAATTTAATTTAATTACTGTTAACGAAAGACCATAATGTGTATAATTAAACAATTTACTTAATTAAATTCGCATTTATATATGAACAACAACAAACATTGGATCCCGCTGTGCCTGCGTGTGTGTGTTTGAATGGAACGTTGTCTTCCCTGTTTGTCTGCTGTTATGTTTTTTAAATGAAGCATTATGTATGTTTGTGTGTGTACACTCACAAACATAAACGAATTAATATTTTAATTTCATGTATTCATGTTAATTTTGGGATTAATTTTTGTTTGCATTCTTCAGTTGGTTTATGTTTTTCATTTCATATTTATTTTTATTTTTTAATGTGATTGCAACAGTTCATCTATTCCAACAGTCCAACACTCAACCAAAACAACATGAAAACAATACAAAATGATACAATAAGCTGGCAAGAAAATATTTCACTTGTACTTGTTTTTATTATTGCAGTTGTTGTTTTTGTTATTATGTTTATAAGCGCACATTATTGGTGATTGGCCAGCAGACAGCGTTGGATTAACGCCGCTGCCGCTGTTCACGTAACACGCAGCATGCAATTTTCATGTTCAAATTAAAATGCCGCATTAATTGCATATTTAATTAAAAATCATCAACAATATATATATAAGCACACACACCAAGCAAAATGTGAGAAATTTGTTGCCACTGACGATTCCCACCAAGCAAAATGTGAGAAATAGGCAACAATCGTCAGTGGCAACAAATTGGCGACTCGACGATCTATTGCCGCAGTGACAAATTAGCAACATGTCATGAAAACACGTTGTTTTTCAGGACTTTGAAATATCGAATTGATATATATTGTATTTCAGGGAGATTGATTGCATTTAAAAAATTTGTATTCATTCGTCGACGGTTCATTGATCAACAGCATTGATTCAAGCTCGAAACAATGAGAGCAACATTGAATATTTGTATGCAAATGAAATTCCATCCCAACCAAAACTGACTGACATTTTATAAATTGATAACTTCCCAAACAATATGATGTATTTAGATATGAAAAAGAATCGTCCAGGCGATAAGAAAACGACACGTCACGGCGATAAGAAAACGACTCGTCACGGCGAGTTGCTTTCGGCGGACGTTTTAGAACGACTGGTGATACGAAATCAATACGCTGGCGATATTACCGGCGATCAATTTGTTGCCGGAGGCGACTCGTTTTCTTATTGCCGGCAACAAAAAATGTCTGGTGGGCAATTAAATACAAGGGGCGCATTATGTACGCCTGAGTGGAAAAGTATGCGGCAAGCGGAGTTTATAGTTGAAAAATCAAAGCTTAGAATTTATTTATAGGTTTTCAATAAAATTTTTTGGGATATTTTTAAATGTTTTAATATGTTAAATTCGAAAATATTTAAACGATTTTGTTTCTTAGTACAAATAAGGATACATAAACAATAACATTGATCATCTATATTTTTCTATTTTGTTTTAATTTTAACAGACGAGCCAAGGATGACCTCTAGAAATTAATTGGTGATGATTTGTTTGCGTGTCTCATTCAATAATTATTTGAACTGCTTCAGGACTGTCTTAATCCATAGTCTTTTTTTTTAACAAATGAAATATTATTTCAAATTGAAAATGATTACTTATCAAACTAAACTTTCAAATAAAAAATGCCAATTTAGCAATAATTGTTAACCATTACTTTGAAAATATAAGTAAATAAAAACTGGTGTCCGACCGAAACAACTTTTTTGGGTTGAAACCGAAACCGAATATTCGGTCGGACACTAATAAAAACCAATATTTCCACCATTTTGCAGCTCTTCAGCTGTTTGTGGAATCACTAACAAAAAATTTCGAAAAGCAATAAAAGGCAATGGTTCTAGGATGTCATTTTGAAGCTTTCAATAGGTTTGTGAAATTACTAACAAAAAATTTCGAAATCATTTGTCGAAGAAAATGGATCTAGCATATCATTTTGAAGCTCTTCATAGGTTTTTGGAATTCTCAGAATCTCGTTTCTCAATCCTTATTACAATCAAAATACCTTTTTGGGTTCTAAAGTGAACTTTCAGTTGGCCGCTTTGGTAATCTGGTCTTCCACACCGAAGGTCATAGGTTCAATTCCTAGCTTTCCAATTTTTCCCTGATTCAAATTGTTTTCCATCCTTTCAGCTAAACCCAGTCAAACCTTTGAACAAGCTTCTATACTTCTCATTCCAATTCAGTTTTTAATGAGCAACTAGTAACAATAAACCTACAACGGGCGTCGTTTCACTTAGGTTAGTTACGTTAGGTAGGGAAGGGTGTGTGCCGCACTTCCACCAAGTTGGCCCATTGTGAATCCCTTCTCAAATGGTTCTGGAGCTAACTCATTAGTCTCAATCCGAGACAAGCCAGCCTCTTGACAAAGTGAAGCAGATCCAGATTTTCAGGTCCACCAGGAATCTTGCCCTCAGCGTACAAAGTTTGCGTTCCTGCAGAGCCGGGCAATGACACAAAAAGTCTTCACTTAGATATACAAACCCGAAACCTGACTCCTTAAACCATACCAAACCAATTCTTTAGCTCCTATCACAACCCACATTATCTCAACCTTAGACTAAACCTAAATGGCTTCTTAACTATTTCTAAATCAAGCCTTTCTTTAGATACATTCATGCATAAATATTGCAACACGATGAGGTTTAATTGTGTACTCTGTGCGTTAAAATATTTAGACTTTAGTGAGGAATTAAACCAAAACAAACACTTATAAGAATGCCTCGTTTTATTTAAGACAAGAGAAGAAAAATTGGTTCTACCTATAACTAGCTCGTTTGGACAATCAGATATATATCTGTGGTCAAAAGCAATAATCGCCTAAGTCGAAAATTGCTGTTTCGAGCAATCTCGCTGTAACCCATTGCTGCCTAATCGGTAAAATTTTACCCATGAAAGCTGACTTTTTAAAAAAAATCACAGAAAAGTTCGTGGTAGAAATATCTCAAAATCATTGATAGGAATGGTTGGGGTAAAGATGGAACTACCTTAGTCTAGTGGAGGTCACCCTAAAATTCCGCCATTTAGCTAGAGTTAACGGACTCCAAAAATTGTGAATTTTTCGTAGGTGGAAAATGTGGTGGGCCACCACGTCCCTAGAACCTCACAAAAATCTGCCTCCTAACTCACCTGTAAACAATACTTCTTTTGTTCACGTGTTTAGCTGATCACTTTAAAAAGTATGGAAAAAGCTACCATTGATGTCTAATGGGTACAAAATACCCAATGAATATCTTAGCAATGCAGAGAGAGAAAGCTGAAAATTGTTTCTGATCATTTTGGGTCAATTCCAGGTGGTGTATGAAATTTTATCAAAATCGTATAGGCGGAACTGGTACCCGGCAGCAATGGGTTAAAGTTTTAGCGCGTAGTGTGTTCGTTAGGGGAATGCGAATAGGTTTTTATAAATACCTTTTTTTATTTTAAAGTTACAAAGTCCCCGATTTTACACAAACGTAGAAACTCAATTTATTCTTAAGTCGACTTAAGCTGTTATTGCTTTTGACTACAGGTATCATAGCACATATATCATTCGAAATAAGTTCATCAAAGACACCAACCTCTGCGTTTTCCAATAACACCTCCTGCCTAGCCACACAAATGCAGAGAGGGCACATTACACAACCCAGTAAAAAGTTTTCACATGTGTGGGCGTCTCTCCTGGGGAACGACATATGGCAGTCGCATCACCTAGAACTGCTGACGATAGACTAATCACCCGCCCTGGCAAAACGTTTGATCAATCGTTTGATGTCATCAAAACAAGGTAATAGCTCTTTGATGGCTTATGCTCTCAAGCACAGTAAAAAAGAGGGAGAAAAAGTTCCATTTACCAGGTATATACAAATCTTTAGTTTCTAGGAATTTATGTGTTGCTTCTTGTTATATCCTTTCATGAGAGGATTCTTAACCAAGTCACCATATCTGAGATACATTTTCTATTGAAAACATCATTCCAAAACTTATGTTATCGCATGGATGGATGGATGTGAAGGGGAGCCGAGGAAATAACCTAAGAGGGATCATTACCTCAAACACTCAGGCTCTATAGCCCATTGTACTTAAGGCTCAGGAAAAAGGTTGATAGAGGAGATGGGAATGGGAAAAGAATAAGAGAAAGTGGGTGGAAAGGGAGAGAGAGTTATGAGTTCTTCTGTGCATATTTTCCGGACTCAGTAATGAATCTCAAGAGATCACACAGGGCGAGAGAATGAACTACTTCCATTCTCATAACATCTGAACACAGCGTGCGCAATCTGGTTCTAGAGAAGGCAGGACATGCACAGAGAAAGTGCTCTGTACTATCTACCTCCTACAGGCAAGACACGCAAGTCGGATCTTCGATGATGCCCATGTTGGCCATATGTCGCCCCCATGGTGTCCTGTGATTAACACGACCATTCGTCGGAGGTCTTTCCTTCTCAGCTTCTGGAGGAAATTCCCTGCTTTCTGTTCGGGCTTTTTTATCGCATAATTTACAGAAACATTGTGTTGACAACTTATTTTAAGAACAGAATCGAGTTTGTATATACCGACACAAATTCTTTAAATATTTAAATCCAAAATAAATAGTCTGAGTTAGAGGGTGACATGAAAAATTTCCGGAGACAAAAATTGTGGGATAATTTTTTACTATTATATTGGAAAGTAATATCTCTATTATTATTATTATTGATGGGGAAAATGCACTGAGACCTTCAAGACCTTTGTGCCCCCTTTCTTGACTTCAAGTATATCTTCAAGTGCAGCCTTCGAGATTAAATTTAATATAACTTCAAAACTTATGGATTTGCATTGGACATCTTTTGTTAGACGGTGTGGAGCAGTGTGTGCTTCTTCTGGTGGTATACGTACTCGACTTTCTCCTAACTAGTTTATGTATTGCAGTCTGATTTCCTGGTTTACAAAAACTGTAATATACGTCTATAACCTTCTAGTATACTATCCCTGACTAGCTCGTTCAATAACATTCATTCGATTGCTTTAAATGCTAAATTTAAATGAACCTAATATTTGCTGCCTTATTATTAATTTTTGGACTTTCAATCGATCATTAACTTTCTCGGCCGTAATCAACCAACAACCCTTTTACATCAGCTGGCCACTGACCGTTGAAAAATACCAAATAACGCCACCAAAACTCATTCACCATAGACGCGTTAAATAGTCAAACTTGTGCTCAGCAATTCCTGCCTCCCGCCTACCTCACAACTTCCCTCACACAAACTCGACGGCTCTTTTATCTTTCTTCACAATACGCCAGCATTTCAATAGCCAAAGATGGAGATGAAGTGACTCTTAATCAAAGCGATAAATAGGTTTGAAAAAAATCAAAAATATTGCCTTAACATTTTCTCTATTTGATTTTTGTCAACAACACAAAACCGGATACCAATAAAAGGGTAACTGCCATGGCGACAATCAACTCTGGCGCTACCAACTGTGAACACGCAATAACAACGCCATTGATGTGAAGCGACAATATGTCAGTGTGAAAGTGCTGCACGTGTACCAAAATGCAAAAGCAAAAATCAACTCAAAAGCAGCAACGACGAGACGCCGCTAGAAGTCAAAACGCAATGCAAAGGAAGCTGAAAATATGAAAAATTGTAAAGCATTTTTTAATGGAAATTATTTATTGCATAACTTTGACGGGTACAAAGAGGCAATAAAAGGCAACCGCCATAGAAGCGGCAGAAAAATACTGTCGTGCGAACGAAGAAATCTATGGGCGACGAGCAGAAATGAAAGAAGATGCACGAAAAGTGGATTAAATTTTACATAAAGGCAAATGACAATACAAACGACAAGTGGTTGGAGACGGCGATGACGATGGCGGAAATACAATCAGCATCATTATAATAATAACAACAATAATAAATAATAACATTAATAATAATTTGGGTTGAAAATATTTGGCGCTGACGTAACCAGAATAAGGCGACTTCGAGAAACTTCGGGAAACGTTGAATGAAAAGGCGGTTTTTATGTTTAGAAACATTTTAACCAGAGCTGACTTTAACTAATTACAGCAACTTTTGGTTGGAATTCTGTTCTATTATCGATTTGATTTTTAATTATATTTAATCATCGTTTGTTGTTGTATATCTTTTCAATAATGCAGCCACTACAGACTACCGACACAATATTTTATCATTTATGTTGTTAATACGCTGCGGTTGGTGCATTAATTGTAAATAGCCACAACAACAACAAAAAACGACAAAGTGGCACTCCAAAAAAAATGCAACAACACTTAACTGGTGCACCACAATAACCGCAAATGCCGCGTAATGAACGGAACAATTTTCATTAATTTTTTTGTTCAGCGCCTAAAACTACGCGCACCCACATGCACACACACGCACACACACACACACAATAGCCAACAATTTGAAATGTATGCTGCAACAACTGGCTCGCTGGCTGATTGTTTGGCTGGCGGCAATATTAAACGCTCTGATTACAAAATAAACGCGCTTTGCGCCACCAGTGAATGTGTGTAGTGATAAATAAATATCAACAAACAAGCTCGACTACAACGGCGACAATGGCACAACAACACTTCAAACCAAACCATTGGCAAATATGTCATCGTTGCGTGCGGCGCATGCAGACACAAACACCCACACAGACAACCACACAGACATCCATACAGCCAGACAGTGAGTAGATAGAACGACATTTGCTCGCATGTAGGCAACGCATGTAAAATTGTGCTACGCGCCTAAAAGCCGACTGCAATATTTACATAAAACAGTGTTAACAACCATAACAACACCAACAAAATTTATAACATTGATTGCATTAGTGTAAATTATTGTTGGCGAATATTGGAGCGCAACATAAAAATGAATAGTAAAAAACAACAAATCCTATAGAAATTTTTTTCGCATTTTGTTCTCATTGTTTTTGCATAAAATTGCATTTTGTCATTTTTTTTTGGGCATATTTGAAAAATTCTATAAATAGTTTTTTGTTCTTTTGGTTTGTTTGTTTGTTTGGTACATATTTGCATTTTGTGTTTATGTTTTTGTTGTTGTTTATTTAATTTTTGCCACGCAAATACATTGTGGTGTCGTTAAATTAACCAGGTTTAATAACACAATTGCCAAAACATATTTGCGTCAAAACAAGCTGTTTTGTGGTGACGCAGATACACACGCAACACACACACACACACACACGCACACATGGAAATAAATATTAACCTGCATAGAAAACAATGTTGCATTGAAAACAGGTTTGCAATAAATTAGCATTAACACTGCACCAATGACATTTTCACAATTCCATTATCTCTGGAAGTAATGGATAAAATAAAATTGCCACTGCGTGTGGAGGCAAAAAGTGATGCAATAAATAGAGTTGAATTGCAAATTTGTTTATGAGATTCAATGGCGACTGACAGGTGCACAAATGTGTGATGTTCACTTTTATGGCGCTGTGCAAAAATTATTTGAAAATGGTTTGCAACATGTTTGGTAAAAATGTTTTTAAACAAAAATGCGACAAAAAATTCACTGAAAATTAACGCAGCGCATTGTAAGTGCTTCCAAAGCGGAATTTAACATAGAATGTTATAAAGTTTTTAGGGCAAAGAATAGAACTCAAATGTGAGAATGTCATTAGTACTGGGAATAAAATCCAGAGACCTCATGTCTTGATTTGGACACTCTTCTTCTCACACTTCTTCTGAGGCAAATACTCTAACTAAGAGCGTCTGAGACCCATATGAATGCAAATAGTACACCGTGCGGCAACAAATTTAACACACAAAAAAATCCATACACCCGCGAAACTTGTAGATGCCAAATGTAGTGAAACTGCGTTGTTAGTTTTTCTCTCTGACGTCAGCATTTTTTTTAAAAGGACGGAAGGAAGATTCTAAGTGTTTTTCTCTTTCATTTGATACCCATATTGTTATTCTACAATGCGCTCAATTTTTTAAATAATTTTTTGAAATAAACATGTCCTTGAAAATTTAAAGTCCTTTTAAAAAAAATCCTGACGTCAAAGAGAAAATCTAAAAACGCAGTTTTACTACATTTGGCGCTTAGTTTTTCGAGTGTACCGATTTTTTCGTGTGTTTTGAAATTTTTTGACGCACAGTGTTATGAGCCGATGTGCTTTAGCCTTATAAGTTGTAACTACTTCTATATGAAAACAATGGAAGTTGAAATAAGTTTCTATACTTGTTCCATTCTTACGAAAATACAAATCTTCCTATACACGAACAGTTCAAAGATAGACTGTTGGGTTGAAGCAGGCGGCTACTGCAGGGATTTTGTGATAGAAAAAGCCTTTAATCTGAAGATCTCTGTAGCATCTTTCAAGCTTAAGTTTTTTCAATAAAAGAAGCCTGAGAAGCCTGAAAGATTCTCTAACAGCAAATTGTCAAAATAAACGACACTTACATCTTCTCCAATAGCTACGCTTCCATTAAGGCACCAACCCTATAGTAAAATCGAAATTAGTCAGGTAAACCATACCATCGCCTGGTCACGTGGGTATGAGAAAGAGTCGGCCGATCGTTAGCCATCACAGCCAGGATGGGGTCTGCTTAGGACTCACGACCTAAGCGTGTAGTGCTGCTTTTAATACGGTTACAGGATTAGTTCCTGAGAATAGCCGTCAGTATTTAAGTAGCGAAATCTATCCAGCTGCAGCTTGGTTCGATAGATTTTTTGTTTGCAGCTCCCGTATAAAAGACGAACTGCTTCTAAATTCTCATAAGAATGCCTCTAGGCTAACGACAAGGATCCCGGGTCATTGGCTAATTTGCTTCTAAATTCTCGTAAGAATGCTCTAGGCTGACGGCAGTGATCACAGGTCATTGGCCAATTGATCCACATGCTTTGAGATTGGCGATTCTTCACAACCCTTTTTGCAAAAACTGCAGCAAAGAAGACGAAGGGGAGACACTTGAACATTTTTTATGCGTCTTCCCTACCTTAGTGATGAAAAGACTAAACTCCTGTGGAAACTTTCTAAGAAGCTTTTAGCCGACTTTTCGGAGACAAGACTGAGATGCATTAAGTCCCATCATGACAATGCCGCTTGGCTTTAATGATAAGTTTCCTCTCCTATCTTGTTTTACTTCATTATTCCCAATAAACCTCTATTTTTCCTGCTTCATTACTTTTCTATCTTTTTCCTCCTTTTTTTTTACATTGTATTTTCTATTATTTATAATGTAAAATATATATTAAGCTTCATTTTTTATTATATAATTTTGTAATTGATAGATTTAAGTTTATTTGTGATTGAAGAAATTTAACTCTGATTGAGGTGTAATGAAACGACTTGTTCTTACTACACTTAATCGTATTCTAAATAAATAAATAAATAAATGCAATTTAGTGCTAATTGAGCAAGTTCAGAGAGTCGTCGGAGCTCAGGCGCTGCTTCCTACCTATATTTCTACCATTGAATGTCTCTGCAGACACAGCCACCCGTGCCATCGTAGAAGCATTGTCCCGAAAATGTTCGATATAAATCAATTTTTTTTGTAACTTGGACATGGACTATTTGAAGATATATTTGAAGAATTTTAAGGCATCTAAGGAAGGATTAAGGCATTTTAAGGCATTTTTAAGGAAAAAGTATGAAAAGTGATGAAAATGACTATGGTACATTTTTGCTATTATTTCGATGACAATGGGAATCACACAAATTAATTTGGCTGTATTGTATTACTTGATGTTTCCGCTTTCGTGTTATACATAACTCGATAATTGATTTACGAAAAATGTGCATGTTTTTCAACATTAAATAAAACCCCTTGAAATTCCATATTTGCCGACTTTGAGGTCCAATTTCCGCGGATTTTTAAATCTTATAAAAATAAGTTACATTGGAAAAGAAGCCCTGAGGTGTTGTAAATGCCACAAAGAGAAAACCATGTCAACCGGTTTATTGGTTTAGAAATTACAATCCCAAACGTGAGAAAAGACAGGGAAAATACGAAAAAGTGACACGCCCATTTTTTGCGAAAACGGAAACTAAGTTTTAACAACGGTTTGCGGATTCGAAATCAGCGCTCTCTGAATACTTTAGAACTGATGTCAGACACAGAAAAGCCGACCAAATCGAAATTTGTTGCCCTGTGTTATCAGATCGAGAGTATTTACTAAAGAGCTGCACAAAATTTTCTATTTGGCACACTTCACTACTGCACAGTACTGTCAAGTACTGTACTTCAGTGTCGCAATGACAGCAAATTCAAATGTTCAATAGTTCTATTCTGCAACAAAGCAAGCACTGCATCATTCCAAAACCTTTTCGCTACAGCAGCGACAGTGCTTGTGTTCTGTTGCGAAACAAAACATCAAAACAGAACGCTATAATGAGGTTAAGTAACGGTAAATCATAGCAAGCACACGGAGTGAAGTAGAACTTCTACTTCACACCGTGTGAAGCAGAACTTCTACTTCACACCGATTGAAACAGAACTTCTACTTCACACCGAGTGAAACAGACTTGAATAAATATCGAAAACAAATATTTAAAACCTGCGTTTTTTTACATTAATGTGGTTGTAATGCTTGAAATGCAGCCCAGATCCCATACAAAATACCAAAAACAAACATCAGGTACTCCGATCGTGCAAAACAAAACACCGTATGCTTGAAAATTTTCTACTTTAGTGCTTCACTTCAGTCTTGTTCTACTGCAGTGTTGTTCTACTTCCGTGTTGTTCCACTGCAGTATTGTTCTACTTCAGTGTTGTTCTACTTCAATGTTGTTCTACTTCAGTGTGGTTCTATACTTCAAGGTGTGGTTTCGTGCAGTATTCGTATGAATATCAAAAGCTTCCTTCACTGCAGTGCTTGTTTTGTAGTGAAAGTGAAGAAGAGCGGCAGTATTTGAAAGCACAGCGATGGCTTGCAAGTCATTTTTATAGTGCTTGCGCAGCTCTTTGGTATTTACAACCGCAATAAAATATCAAAATTTTATTAGGAAAAACAATTTTTTTAAATAAAAAAAAATAATCAGAAAATCTTTGAAACACATTCTTTGCTCCTTTGCGGATATCTAAAGACTACACCCTACTCACTTAGGGCTCTCGTTCTTCTCTGGGTAGGAGGGGTTCCCGTCGCAGTTGAACTTCGCTTGAAACATTCACATTGTTGTCGGTCGCTTTTACGTCGATCAGCCACATTACGTGACCTATGCGTGACCGCCTTGGCCTACCCACTTACCTAACTGCCTACATACTTATAAATATTTATAAGACTGTTAACCATTAAGAATTTAGTATAACTGCTGGAAATGTCAAGTTATTAAGTTTTGCAGAGCACCGCGACTCGGTTCGATTTGTTACTTTGTTAGATTGACTCAATAAGAATTCGTTCCAAGGTAGTTTAGTTTACTAACTGCTTACAGTAATAAATCTCACGGAAATGTAATGAAATTGGTATCTAAACGTTCTTAAGCGCATAAAATTAAAAAAATTTAAATTAAATTGAAAACTAATTAAAATTAAAATACAAATTACAAAAATGTTTGAAAATAGTCGTAAAATAAAAAAAAAATTCAGTTTTGTATTAACGGCAGCCGCCGTGGCTCAGTTGGTTAGTGCGCGGTCCAACGAGTCGCATGCAGAGCGACGCAAGATCGAATACTGCATGTAGTAACACCTAAAAAAATAACGGGAAACTCGTTTTCTCTTTCGGTGACTGTCCTCTCAGCTGGAAATGGCAAACCTCTGAGAGTAAAAATTGCCTATGAAAAAGCTCCCAACCTGCCGTTCGGAACCGGCATAAAACTGTAGGTCCCTTCCACCCGCGTACAAAATTCACACGCACAACACGGGTGGTTGAGGGAAGCTAGGCCTTAGTCTCGCGCAAGCGGGCTGTCGTGCCAATCAATTATTATTATTATTAAGTATTTTAATTTTTTATTTATTTTATTTTAATAGTAAACTCACGAAAGATTTTCTTTCTAAACCTAAGAAATATAACAAAAAATAACTTCAATGGAGTAGTTTTTACTTTTTTGGGCATTCTAGTGTTAAACATCATTGCTTTGTGACTATACCAATGAGTTTTGGTAGAAGCTGTAGATATGGTTTTCACTGGTTTTCAAACCCATCAACTTGCTACTATTTCATGGTTTAGGAGGACAGAAATTAGGTCAAAAACTTCAGAATCTTTGTAAAAAACTTCAAAAGTTTCAATATAACCAAGAAACAACCAAGAACATAATTTTTTTTAAAAACCAACAATAAAAATACAGACAAAAAGTAGAACTTATGATCGAGGCAGTATTGATTTTTGTCGATGATGATTTCGTTATTAAAGATCAACATATGTAAATACCTATGAAACGGAAATTTAATTTACAAAAAATACATTTATTGTATAAAGAAAAGAGTTCCATTGAGCTTATTTGGTTATGGTTAGTGTTTGTGTATTGTTGTTGGAATTTTTTTAATCATTTAATATAGACGTCAGCAATTGTAATTAAAGTTGACATTTTAGTTTAGTTTACATTAAGCAGTTCTGATTTCTGTTTTAACATAACTGAAACAGTTTGAGATCTTTTACTGTATCAAGAAAGTTAGATTGCATTGTCATATGTAATGAAATATATATATTTTTTAGAATAGTTCAGTTTGTCTCCCTGTATTGATTAATTGAATTGATAAAGCGCACCAAATATCATTTTGAGTTTTTTATTTAATTTATTTTTTTATTTGTTTACTGAATCTATCTATGGTTAAACAACTTTCGAGGCCATTTGAAAGCAAAATTTTTTGTGCCACCATTTTTTAAGAAACAGATGTTGGAAAGGTTTCTACCCCTAAAACCTTCTTTCCTTCCACTTCACTTATGGGTAAAAAGTTCCCTTCTCTGTTTGGTTTATAAATTGAAGATATAATATTTTATAAGGCTGACTTCAATTCTTATATGTTGCTCCATTTGATGCCAGTGACGTATGAGACAAACTGAACTATTCTAAAAAATATAGGTATATATTTCATTACATATGACAATGCAATCTAACTTTCTTGATACAGTAAAAGATCTCAAACTGTTTCAGTTATGTTAAAACAGAAATCAGAACTGCTTAATGTAAACTAAACTAAAATGTCAACTTTAATTACAATTGCTGACGTCTATATTAAATGATTTAAAAAATTCCCACAACAATCCAACTAAATTAGCTAAATGGAACTCTTAAATAATTGAGGTTAAATGCACCAACACACACACACACACAAAACCCCACCAATTAAATTCGTTCAATTTACCGCATGAACAAAAAAAAATAATAAATTACATGGCCTCAGTTTTTGATGGCATTAAATTAGCATAAAATTGCATCAACTTTGAAGGTAATGCAATTAGCCGAAATCAAAAATGTTTTTTGTTTGCGTTTAGCGCACATTTCAAGCTCACTTATTGCGAGCGTAAAAATCCATTTCCGCACTCAATCCGTCAAGTGTCGGTGGCAAAAACTACACTTAGTCCTTCAACATGGCAATTTCAATTTTTCTTTTTTTTTGTAATTCCAAGTGAATATGACTTTATTGACGGTGAATGTACAACAAAAAAAGAGAACAACAATGTGCACACAATCATTGAAAGTATGGGAAGCCAGACGACAGAAAGTGCGGCCGTAGCGACACAAAAAAACCATTGAATTTTTCAGTCAAAGCCGAATGTAACCGCAATTGTTAAATTCACTGAAATATGTATGTGTTAGGTTGTGTGTGTGTTGTGTGTGTAGTGAGTGTTGTGTGCGTGTGCGTGTGAGTAGCATTTATGGCACGGAGCGCGTTGGCTTTAGGCAAATCTGTAAAATATTTAAAGCACCTTCGTGTATGTGAACAGTAGACATTTTATTATGCAAAGGGCAAAGATCCGCCGCTGATCCGCCCGAATTGGAAAACTTGTCAATCCATAGGATGTAAATATTTTATGAAGCTTTTGTGTTGTAGTGCGCTGACAATTAAAAACTCTCTGCGAAATATTGTCAGTTTGGACAAGCTTTCGCCATGACAAGTGCCAATGCTGCGAATCAACACACACACACACACACACGCACTACTCGGCCACATGCAACACTCGAACACTGTTGGTGGCCCTTTAGGACAGTCGATGCACATACAACAGCACAACATGCATGAAATTCACTGCAACTTTTTGCACAGCATGCGATTTTTTGTGTGTCAGCGAGTTTTTGTTCTTTTTTTTTTTGTACGCGTCGCACTTGACCACAGATGAGGCATGAAGCCATCGCGAACACGCACACGCACACAGTGCCGGCACAAAAATGGCTGAAACAATTAAATTAAGTGGCGCTATTTAAATGTTTTATTACGTGAGATGGCACTCACACGCGCACACAGCAGTCAGATTTTTACAGGTTAATATGATTAAGCGGAGTGTGGGCGCAAAAAATTGACTCAGCAGTACACACACACACATATGTTACAGTTTTTATTTAATTTTTTTGTTAACAATGAAACTTTCACAGACTGTAGCACAAACACACACTCGAAGAACGAACGTTGAACATGTCAAAAAATAAAAAAAAACAAAATCGAATAAAGACATTGCCAATTGTTAATAAACTGCCAATGCCAACTAATTACAGTAAAAGTCAATTTCTGTGCCGCATTACAGTTTGTGCGCTTCTCAATTGGCTGATTTCATTAATTGCCAACACACATATGTATATATTTTTTTAATTTTAAATTATTCAGAAAAAACTTGACCTATTAATAAATACGAATTAATGACTTGTGAGTAATTGCAATGTTTTTCATAATAATTAATTTATTAATTGCGCGAAATCGCAATTGAATTGCAATGTTAGTAAATATTCCTTTACAACATCAGCCTAAAAGTATGCTAACCGACATTGTAACAGATGCCAAGGTTGACAATGTAAAATTTTTGCAAATATTGAGAACGTTTATGATTATGTGAGTTGAGCTCACATAGCTTTTCTGTAGCCTAATTTCAGGCTCATTGTATGTGCAGTTTCCTGGTGGAGTCAAAGCACCACAAACTAATAACCAAATGAATAGATCTTGCAAATTTAAACCGTTTTTAAGGTTTTAAATTCAACTTTCAAGTTTATGGTTGTCAGTTGACATCACATACGCTTTTCTGTGGCATAGTTTCAGGCTCATTGTTTGTTTTGCAGTTTCCTGGTGGAGTCAAAGCACCAGGAACTAATAAATAAATGAATAGATCTTGCAAATTTAAACCGATTTTAAGGTTTTAAATTAAACTTTCAAGTTATTGGTTGTCAGTTGATATCACATACGTTTTTCTGTGGCATAATTTGAGGCTCATTGTTTATTTTGCGGTTTCCTGGTGGAGTCAAAGCACCACAAACTAATAACTAAATGAAAAGTTCTTGCAAATTTAAGCCGATTTTAAGGTTTTAAATTAAACTTTCAAGTTTATGGTTATGTCAGTTGAGCTCACAAACGCTTTTCTGTAGCTTAATTTCAGGCTCATTGTTTGTTTTGCCGTTTCCTGGTGGAGTCAAAGCACCACAAACTAATAACTAAATGAATATATCTTGGAAATTTAAACCGATTTTCATGTTTTAAATTAAACTTTCAAGTTTATGGTTATGTCAGTTGAGCTCACATACGCTTTTCTGTAGCCTAATTTCAGGCTCATTGTTTATTTTGCCGTTTCCTGGTGGAGTCAAAGCACTAGTAAAGCAAGGAACTAGTAAATAAATAAATAATTCTTGCAAATTTAAGCCGATTTTAAGGTTTTAAATTAAACTTTCAAGTTTATGGTTATGTCAGTTGAGCTCACAAACGCTTTTCTGAAGCCTAATTTCAGGCTTATTGTTTATTTTTCAGTTTCCTGGTGGAGTCAAAGCACTACAAACTAATAAATAAATAAATAATTCTTGCAAATTTAAACCGATTTTAAGGTTTTAAATTAAACTTTCAAGTTTATGGTTATGTCAGTTGAGCTCACAAACGCTTTTCTGTAGCTTAATTTCAGGCTCATTGTTTGTTTTGCCGTTTCCTGGTGGAGTCAAAGCACCAGGAACTAGTAAATAAATAAATAATTCTTGCAAATTTAAGCCGATTTTAAGGTTTTAAATTCAACTTTCAAGTTTATGGTTATGTCAGTTGAGCTCACATACGCTTTTCTGTAGCCTAATTTCAGGCTCATTGTTTATTTTGCCATTTCCTGGTGGAGTCAAAGCACTAGTAAAGCAAGGAACTAGTAAATAAATAAATAATTCTTGCAAATTTAAGCCGATTTTAAGGTTTTAAATTAAACTTTCAAGTTTATGGTTATGTCAGTTGAGCTCACAAACGCTTTTCTGAAGCCTAATTTCAGGCTTATTGTTTATTTTTCAGTTTCCTGGTGGAGTCAAAGCACTACAAACTAATAAATAAATAAATAATTCTTGCAAATTTAAACCGATTTTAAGGTTTTAAATTAAACTTTCAAGTTTATGGTTATGTCAGTTGAGCTCACATACGCTTTTCTGTAGCCTAATTTCAGGCTCATTGTTTATTTTGCCATTTCCTGGTGGAGTCAAAGCACTAGTAAAGCAAGGAACTAGTAAATAAATAAATAATTCTTGCAAATTTAAGCCGATTTTAAGGTTTTAAATTAAACTTTCAAGTTTATGGTTATGTCAGTTGAGCTCACAAACGCTTTTCTGAAGCCTAATTTCAGGCTTATTGTTTATTTTTCAGTTTCCTGGTGGAGTCAAAGCACTACAAACTAATAAATAAATAAATAATTCTTGCAAATTTAAACCGATTTTAAGGTTTTAAATTAAACTTTCAAGTTTATGGTTATGTCAGTTGAGCTCACAAACGCTTTTCTGTAGCCTAATTTCAGGCTCATTGTTTCTTTTGCCGTTTTCTGGTTGAGTCAAAGCACTAGTAAAGCAAGGAACTAGTAAATAAATAAATAATTCTTGCAAATTTAAGCCGATTTTAAGGTTTTAAATTAAACTTTCAAGTTTATGGTTATGTCAGTTGAGCTCACAAACGCTTTTCTGAAGCCTAATTTCAGGCTTATTGTTTATTTTTCAGTTTCCTGGTGGAGTCAAAGCACCAGGAACTAATAACTAAATAAATAATTCTTGCAAATTTAAGCCGGTTTTAAGGTTTTAAATTAAACTTTCAAGTTTATGGTTATGTCAGTTGAGCTCACAAACGCTTTTCTGTAGCCTAATTTCAGGCTCATTGTTTCTTTTGCCGTTTTCTGGTTGAGTCAAAGCACTAGTAAAGCAGGGAACTAGTAAATAAATAAATAATTCTTGCAAATTTAAGCCGATTTTAAGGTCTTAAATTCAACTTTCAAGTTTATGGTTATGTCAGTTGAGCTCACATACGCTTTTTTGTGGCATAATTTCAGGCTCATTGTTTTTTTGCCGTTTCCTGGTTGATTCTTGCAAATTTTAAGGTTTTTTTTAATACATAGTTAGAGTATGGTTAATCCATGTTTAAAAAATGGCATTTTAGACTTCAGGTAAAGATTCAAAAAACAAGAAAAAAACACTCTCCAAGGAAAACAATCAATATTTCCTAAGCTGCTCTTACAATAAAAAAAACTGAGTACGCAGTTGTGATCAGCGTCTAGAAATCGTTTAGAAAAGTATGGTTTGATTTCAGACAAAAATTTATCGATTTTGTTGCCGTGCGCAACAATTCTGTGCTCAAAAGCAATAATCGCTCAAGGCCACAAGTATAAATTTAAAAACCTAAAATGAGTTTGCCAAGGAGTGCGTCATTAAAAATTGTTACATCGAATAATTAAAACTTCTTAGCAACCACTAGTCAAATGTTTGAAAAGTTTGGTTTTATTTAACATGTCTTTTATGTCGATTTTAGAATTTATTAAAAGAAATTATAATACACTTTCAAGGGTAAAATTTCTAACTTTCTCGGGAATACCCCTCATGAGGGCTTTCATTGTTCTTTCGTTAATTTTCTGGGTAGAAGCCAGAAGCCATTTTATCCATTTCTCTGAAGCCATTTTATTTAATTATATTTATTTATATTTATTTAATAACAAAGTTTTCATGGTTCACCTGATCAATGAAAGGTTTGATTTTAATTTGTATTAACGAAGTTATTAGTAAAATTGCATATAACAATTTTTAACGACGCACTCCTTAGCACTTTTAACTTCATGATGACTTAAACTGACTTGAGCGTTTTTTTGTTTTTGACCACAGAATACATTAATAAAATTATTTTATATTAAAAACCACAAATGATATATGCAAACAAAACCATCTTTCCAGTTCTAATTACATTTTTTCTATCAGATTTTTATTGTCTTAAAAACCAAAAGATTTATATGTACTGGACATGTGTCAACATAGTCAAAGGTTGAAGGCCTAAAATAAAATTATATAAAAAATGCCATTGAATTAAACTTACGTTCTATCAACACAAAACTTATGGCCAAATCACTGTTCACTGTTGCCAGTTACTCTGTTCGCGTGGCTTCACTTAAAAAAAAATTATATAAGAAAAAAACCCCTAAATAGCACAAACATTCGTCTTTGTAACAATAGATACACTTTTACGGCCCTCGAAACGACGCCCAAAAAATAACAAATAACAAACTTTATCTACGCAATGAAATTCCTTCGCTTTTGTCGACCTTTCAACAGCTTAACTTGGCAACAGAAAAAATGTGCGCTGCACGTTTGGTCCCTCGGTTGCTGTGCTGTGAAATATCTCTAAATGGAGATTAACGAACTCGACTGCAATCAGTGTAAGAAATCGGATAGTCTGCGCTGTGCAAATAAGTAATGGAAAAAAGTGCTATTCATAATTAGCTCGTCGCAGAGGATAAAAGGTCCGTTTCGTAATGACTGTTGTTGTCGCTGTGCGGTGAAGTGTGCACAGCGACTGATTATGTTTTGGCAGTTAAAATTAGATTTGTGTTAAACATTTGATATTTAAATTTTGCCAAATTCATAAAACCAACAAAACATTACTTGAAGATTATTACTGAGAAGGAAACAATATGAGAGCTATGGAAAATATTTCTAGGAGAAATATTTGAGAAACACTAAAAATTGTATGAGAAATAATCTAAAAATCATTATGGTTCTCAACCAGATGGATTGTTATGCAACAAGGTTTCTGAAAGTGAGAACGCAACTTTTAATATGTTTGAACCATACTTTTAGTTTAATTTTGTTCAGGAATTTAGTTATCAACTTTTACCTGATGAACAGGTGGTACTATGTTTACTCATTTAGGCTCTATTCGTCTTACCAGTGGAAAGGTTTGAATTGATATTTTATGCTTGGAAATTAATGAAACAAAGGACGATAAAATATTCTCGACAAAATTGTGCTCGACACGGTAGTTGATGGCGGATGGCGTAGAGGATGAGGAAGAAATGAGTCAAGAACATCTTAACATCTCCTGGGGAAGTTGTACGCAAAGCATAGTCGCCTGGAGAGAACTTTTGCAGCCAACCACAACCGAACAACGAGTTGTTATGACCAGTTAAATAGGTAATTAAATAATAAAAAGGGTGGACCAGACAATGGTTTCTTATGTTTGAAGATGTGTGTGGAATATGTATGTTTTATCCAAAGGTGAACTCTTAGAAGAGTAAAAAGAGTCATTTATATCATCGATCTCCAAGCACAACAATACCAACTAACAATTGTCCCTTTTCAACATAGCTCCTGATTCCAAAGTTTTTTTAAGCTGGAGTCTTTGAAGATAATAAGAATACAATTACAAACAAGCAGCATGGATTTGTAAGTGGCAGATCAACAACTTAAATTTTTTCACTTCCTTCAAAAGGCGTTGGAATCTAGAAATCAGGTGTATAGGTTTATACTGATTTTACGAAAATATTTGAAAGAGTGTAACATTCTGTTTTATTGATCATCATTATTAATTGAAATTATAATAATTTTTTTTTTTTTATAAGATAAATATAAATAAATTTCATAATTTCTTCAAAAATTACCAGAAAAGTAGGACAAATGTTTTTTGTTTTTTATTGTATAAACAAAAAAAATCATATTTATTAGAATATATACAACTGCACACAACTAACAAAAACAATAATTTTTATTTTTAAAAAATGTATTTTCATTTTTTTATTTAAAAAAAATTTAAAACAAAAAATTATTTTGAAAAAACAAAATCATCAAAAAAGTAGTGCAAATGTATTTTTACTTTATAAACAAACAAATTAATATTTATTAGAATATATACAAAAACAACACAAAACCAATAAACAAAATTAATTTTTATTTATAAAAAATCAATTTTTATTTATAAAAAAGTTTATTTTTATTTATCAAAAATTTATTTTAATTATTTTTATTTCCAAAAAAACGAATAAATAAATAAATATGAAAAAAATAATTTTATTATTTATTTATTAAAAAAATATAAAACAAAATAAAACATAAAATAAAGCATTTTTTAACTTCAGACGTCTAATAGTCCAAATAGACTTAATTTTAAAAAATTGAATAAAAAATTTTTAACAAAATATGACATAAACCAAAACATTTTTTTATACTTCACAGCACAATAGTCCAAATAAACTAAATTTAAAAAAATTAAAACAAAAATAAATTTCAAAACAATTTTAGATAATTAAAAAATAAAATTAAAAAATTAATTAAAAAATTTTTAACAAAATTGAAAATTAAATTAAAAAATTAATTAAAAAATTTTTAACAAAATTGAAAATTAAATTAAAAAATTAATTAAAAAATTATTTAAAAAATTAATTGAAAAATGTTTAACAAAATATGACATAAAACAAAACATTTTTTTATACTTCACAGCACAATAGTCCAAATAAACTAAATTTAAAAAAATTAAAACAAAAATAAATTTCAAAACAATTTTAGATAATTAAAAAATAAAATTAAAAAATTAATTAAAAAATTTTTAACAAAATATGACAAAATAAAAAATTGTTTAAACTTCACATCACAATAGTAGACTGAATTTTAAAAAATTGAAAAAAATACATTTTCAAAAAATCTTAAAAAATTAAAAAATAAAATTAAAAAATTAATAAGAAAATGTTTGACAAAATATGACATAAAATAAAAAATTGTTTAAACTTCACAGCACAATAGTAGACTGAATTTCAAAAAATTGAAAAAAAATCAATTTAAAAAAAATTTTAAATAATAAAAAAATTAAAATAAAAAAATTAATAAAAAAATTTTTAACAAAATATGACATCAAATAAAAAATTTTTTAAACTTCACAGCACAATAGTAGACTGAATTTTAAAAAGTTTAAAAAAAATATATTTCAAAAAAATTTTAAATAATTTAAATAAAAAATAAAATTAAAAAATTAATTTAAAAATGGTTAACAAAATATGACATAAAATAAAACAATTTTTAAACTTCACAGCACAATAGTAGACTGAATTTTAAAAAATTGAAAAAAATAAATTAAAAAAAAAATTTTAAATAATTATTAAAACTAAATTAAAAAACTAATAAAAAAAATTGTAAAACAAAATATTAATTTAAAAAAATTGAAAATAAAAATACATTAAAAAAAATTTTAAATAATTAATAAAATTAAATTAAAAACCAATAGTCCAAATAGACTGAATTTTAAAAAATTAAAAAAAAAATAATTTTAAAAAAATTTTAAATAATTAATAAAATTAAATTAAAAAACCAATACAAAGCTCCTAAAGTCCTAAATTCAATGGCTTGTAGCGCTCCTGGCCACACTCACACATTATCACAATTCCCAGTTTCGTGGAGACATCATTAAAAAAAATTAGTAGCTGTTTCCAAGTTCCTTCTACTATAAATTATTAAAAAATATATACAACGAGTTAAATGGGTAAAAAGTTTAGTTTCTCGGTCATTCACTCTCAACAACAAGTACCAAGTCATTAGTAATTACTTGAAGTCATTTCATTCAATTCAATAAATTATTTTATTTTAAATTAATTCATTGTGCAAATTAAAATTCCGTTTGAAATATATAACAACTAAAAATACACACACACACACACAACTCTAATCGACTACCGCAAAGTCTTTTGAACATTAATTATTTGTTGTAATTATGTCCTCGCACAAAATTAATTATTTACAACTTGTCCACAACCAACCACAAATTTCCCCGAAAACTATTCATTCAACTACTTATTTAGTCTGCAGTTGAAAAAACCTCTCATCTTAAAATTAAATGTCTCATTATTTTAATCATCATTTCAAATTCTTTAAATGTTCGCTTCAACCAAACGAAAATCACCGCAAAAGCCAGCAATTTCATTTCCCCAAATTGCCCATAGCCGCAAAAAAGGTCAACTCAAAGGGAAAGCCAAGTTAATTGGGAATTAAATTAACCCACCTTTGCACTGGTCCAGCTGCAACTCCAAAGCTGCTGCGCTCTTGCGGGAATACCAGAGTCCTTGTTGCTCGTTGGCGTTTTTCGCCAATAGCCACCAAGTTCAAAAGTTCATTCAGTATTACTGTTGTTGTTGTTGTTATGTCACCTTTGCTGACTTTTTGTGAATTTTGTTTTTGTCGCTTTTTGTGTTATTCCAGCGAGGCGCACAGATACTTTGCAAGAATTTCAATGATGCGCTGACGAGCTGTTGACGGGTTAGTCGGTTGGTTGGTTCACCTTCAGTGCAACTTCAACTTCAACGCGTAAAAATCGCCACGTTCATGTGTTTTCCGCATAAATTAAAGCACATCAGCCAAATCCCAAAGCGAATAATTGAATTTACGCGCACACGTACACACACGCACACACGCGCGCGCTCGCTGCCGTCAACTTAAATGCGCCTATAAGTATGCCAAGTTGGTTGGTTGGTTGGTTCGATGATCGTACTAGCAAAGTGTGGCATAAGGTTCACACGTTTGGCGGCGCGCTGGGGCGTATAAGTGCAAAGCGGCAACAACACACAGCAGCGGTCGCGTACGCTCGCAGATGCGTGCGAAGATGTGTGTGAAGTATCCTTTGGAGGGAAAAAATTGAATTATGGCAAAAATTGCAAGCAAGAAATATTCGTGCCAAGTCACTGCCACATCAACAGCAACACAAACAGCAACAATGTTGTTGACGTCGTGCCTGTTGTGCCTTGTTGTTGTTGGCGCCGTTGTATGCTAGAATGAGCGCAGTGGCAACAACAAGTATTTTGTTGCCGTTTCATGGAATTTTCTTCACTTTGGCACACACACGCATACACACGTACTTTTCGTCGTTCGTATATGTATGTATGTGTGTATGTGTATTTATTTGTTTGTGTGTATATATATATGCAGGTGTAAGTATATATATGCGGCAAGAAAACACACTTAAAGCAGCTGAATTTTTTCCGCGTTCATACGCCGCGTATGCACGCACGCACGCACGGACGCACACAAACGAAGAACACTCACGGCGTGGCGCACGGACACTGCAACGTCACTGCGAGGAAAATTCAATTTTTCCTGCTTTTCCTTTGCTGCCTATTTTTCAGCTTCCTGCGCTGCTGGCGCTTCCTTGCACTGCTTTAGATCGAAATGGGAACGCAGCAGTTTTAATGAAATTTTTCCAATTTTATATATTTTTTTGTATATATTTGTGAAACACACACATTGGTTTTTGCGGCGCTTTGTGCCCTTTTTCGGCTTTTTTCCAACACTTGAAAATTTCGACTGCACTTTTTGCCAAATGCAAGTTTATAGATTTTCACGCGAAAATTTTCGATTGTAAAATTTTCATTCACTTTTCGACCGCAAAACAATTTCGAGTGCAACCTACACTAACAGAAACTGCAACGACACGCACAATTTGCAATTTACACAATTTTCGCAAGAACGACAACGACAGCGACACGACGACACGACTATCATGCGGCGAATGGTCGCTAACAATCGCAACGCTCCGGCGTGAATGAGCAGCAAACGCAATCCGCAAACGAGCGCAAGTCTTCGTGCCAAAAACATGTGAAAGTAACAACAGGCTCAAACACCCCATTCGCAGGATCCAACGTCTGCGAAGTGCCAAACGGCAACAACAAACCGAAACGAACACGGCACGAGGCTGCAAACGAGTTCGAGAACGAACACGCGCCAAGAGCGCAACACAAATGTTCGCACAATTGAGCGCAATGACAACGGGTAGCACAACAACAATCAGCGCGTATCCTGCAGGGATATGCAGTGCGCTGTAGAACCGAAACACTGACCGAACCGGCCGCCAACGAAGTGGCGAATGAACCCAGGCGAACGGTTCTCTGCTCAGCGAGGATAATTGTGCCGTTCGAACCGAAAGGGTGTGTGTGTTCGATTGGTGCGCCCTTCGAACCCGAGCGAACCTGTTCGCCTCCCACTCAGCGACCAAATGCGAAAATCTCAATCTCAATTTTTAACCAAAGTAGATAATCTCTTTGACAGCGCGGCAGCTGGGTGGCGCTTGAGCAGAGGTAACCTCGCCCGCTGCCCGAACGCACCAACTGACCGACGAGTGTCCTCAATTTGAAATTCCTGCAACAACGCACAGCGAAAGGTCGATGGCGTCGTATGTTGGCCGCTATCCAAATAAACTTTCAATTTTCAACAACAAAACAGATTTTAACCATTCTAGGATTTTGCATGTGTCTTTAAAATTAATATTTTAAAAAATTAATTTAATTAAATTGATATTTTAAATATTCGTTAAAATCCATTTAAACTGCGCAAAGTGGAAATTGTTCCACAAGACGTGACGTGTTTTGCGAAAACATGCATCAACCCACTCGGACACAACCATTCACGGCCAAGTGTTCGCTTGCACTGATTGGTATTTTGTGCGCCGATAAGAAACACTCGTTGATTCAACAGTTTGGAAGCGCTCAACGCATGCGACAGGACACTGAAGTGGTGGAAGTGGTTGATGGATGTGTTGGGTGGCCATAAAACGATTAGCAATGCGCTCTCAGTGTGCCGCTCACATTTCACAGCAACGTTTATATCGTAAATTCGTTGAGTTTTGATTGCAGAGAGCCAACACATTTCTCCAGCAAAAACTTCCCCTCTTAACGAATGGTGAATTTACTCGACACAATTGCCACTCCGACCATATGATTGCAATGTTTTCTCCCTATTAAAGGCATTTTTCATGGGACAAGTGCATAAATATTTAACTTTACGCAGGGGAAACGCTTTGTTACAGCTCGAGGGAAATTTTCTCTTAAATCGAGTTGTGCTCTTAAAAGCATGAAATTTACTTCATTATGAAAGTATTTAGTTTTCAAAAGCATGTCCTTACTTTGCTTTTAGTGATTTAGTAGTTAATTTTATGTGTTCTTATTAGAGTATTCAAAAAAGGACGATTAAGTGTGAATTAATATTCATAAATAATTTAAAAATTTTACTTTATATTTTGTCATGTTTTGTATGTAAATGTATTCTACAACTGATAACCTAAATGGTAACAAGTCTTGTTTAAGTTGTTTAATATTTGTATTAATATAATAAAAATTAAATAATTTAATAATTTAAAATATAATTAAAAAACATAATTTAAATAATTCAAATAGTAATAAGTAATTAAAATTTAGCAGCAATAGCAGCAATGGCCTTCAGTTACTTCTACAGTGAAGGAAATGAAAGGTTAACTTAGGTAACATAGTTTAGATGCTTTAAGAGAATACAACTAAATACTTGTAAAAACCTGTAAGTTCCTTTTAAAAATTGTAAGACTACAAAAATTAAAATTTTCCTTGTCAGTGAGGTTGGAAATAGAGAAGTAATAAGGTCATCATGGAGAAATGCAAAGTTGATTAATAAACAAAACTTAATTCTTTTAAAAAAGTAAAGCTTTCGCTGCATGAAACAGATCTGCTCTCAGCATATCAGATGCAAAACAAGCAATTTACTCTTTCGGCTCTAACAAGAAGGAGTTTCGGTTGAATTTTTGCCTATCCATATTCAAAACATCCTAAAAAAAATTCAGATTGTTTCATAAATACAAAATAGCCGATCTCGATAGTCCAGTGGGAAGCGCGCTGGCTTTCCTTGTCGGAGGCCCTTAGTTCGATTCCTAGCTTAGACTGGTGAAACACTCGTCTACTTTTATCGCTATCCATATGAAGCCGATGAGAATTAGAATAGCACAAGTGTGCTGTTGGCAGGCAATGGCAAGAACCTCCAAATGTGAAAGGAAATTGCCAAAAAGCCGCCGTTCGGATTCGGCTTAAAACTGCAGGTCCCCCTCCCGAATCCGTTTGAAATGTGTTTTGTTTCCAACAGGTCGAATTTTTGCTCACACAATGGACCCAATTATAGGCCGAAGTGTGTCTCATAAGGAGGCAGCCAATACAAGCTACCTACCTACCTTACTTATACAAGATTAGTTCCTAAGCAAACAGGTTATTTTCTGGAGGCGTAATTTCTAATCAAAATTTCATAAAATTTGATTAACTGGTGAAACAAGAATGAACATGGACCAAAAAGCCAATATTAAGTGTTGTTTTAAACTTGGTATAGTTTTAACCGAAACATTTGAATTGCTGAATCAAGATTATGATGATGATTGTTTATTCCGTGGCAGAGTTCATGAGTGATATATGCGATTTTAACATGATTTTCAGGACATAAATTACGTCCAACATGTTAGCCAACTGAAATTCATGATCACCGCAAATTCCACCAAAACAGTGGTGGAAGATCAGCCAAAATCTTCATTGATATACTTTAAATTGGGTTTGAGCATCTCTATAGAATCACTTTATTCAATTTTAACTGAACATTTGTCTTCCGAAAAAGCTGTTCACGGTTTGTGACTGAGTTTTTTTTTTTTTTAAATCGTATTTTAATGATCAATTACTCTACATACTCGCCAGATTTGGAATGGTCTGACATTTATCTTTTTTGAAAACATACAATTTGGCAATATATATACAAGGGAAAGTATTTTGGAATCGTAAAAGCCATTCAAAAGCTTTAGACTAACATCCTGAAAGACTCCCTCAGCCAATGATCTGAAGCACTCATTCCACACGCTTTCAGAACTATGTTGAATCAAATAAATCGGGTTTGCAAAAAAACATGTTGTTTTTTTTAAGCCAACTGAATATGATATGTACGAGGTTTGTTCAAAACGTATCGCGAATTTTGAATTTTCGCGGGCTACGTATGTTCGATTTTTGATCTTTTGGTGGCGTTATGTTGGTACTCATGACCCTCACTTATGTTGACAATTTCGGCCATTTTGAATGTCCAGTCAGTTTTTGACAGCTATTGTGCGTGGGCGTGTTTTAGCTTGTCTTCGATTTTTGTCTATTTCAAAAAATGGATCAAAGAATTTGTATCAAATTTTGTGTGAAAAACAACTTAAAGTGCGCGGACGCATTCAGAATGTTGACTGTTGCATACGGCGAAGCTACTTTGGACAAAAGCAACGTTTATCGATGGTACAAAATGTTCTCAGAGGGCCGAGAAGAGAGAGCCGAAATTGGCCTTTGTACCATGATAATGCCCCTGCTCACACATCGTTACTTGTGCGCGAATTTTTGGCCAAAAAAAACACTCTAATAATGCCGCAGCCACCGTATTCCCCAGACCTGGTCCCCTGTGACTTTTTTTGTTCCCGAAACTGAAGAGGCCCATGAAAGGACGACGCTACGCCACGATTGAGGAGATAAAGACGGCATCGAAGGAGGAGCTGAACAAGATCACAAAAAATGATTTTTCAAAATGCTTCGAGGATTGGAAAAAACGTTATCACAAGTGTATAATGTCTGATGGGGATTACTTTGAAGGGGACTAAATAGATATTCATGAATAAATAAATAATTCTTAAAAACACGAAATTCGCGAAATACTTTTTGAACAAACCTCGTATGCTTATAACAACCTGTGAGGGTCAAATTTTTATGAGATACTTGCAACAAGCTGAGTTCTATGGGTCACTGAAATCTGTAAGACATGGGTTGGTACAAGATTGAATAGTTAGGAAAAACTATTCTTCAAAGGCCTAAACAATCTCATGCATTGTGGTGCTTCAAAGATTTGTTCATCATTAATTATTTTAATCATTATTTTCTATTCATCATTCATAGCACTATGAACAACATATCTTAAGGATGTGATATACTAAAATAATAGCATAATTTAATACAGAAAGATGATAAAATTCCAGTGTCTATTCTCACCTTGTTGTTTTAGTGATAAATTGACAAAGTTTTGAACCTTATATGTCATGGAAGCAGTGGCTTAGTGATTGGTTGTGATTGGTTAGAATTCAAGTCAAAGAATCATAAGTTTGAGACCTTTAATGCCCATTGTATTTTTAGCAAACCATTTGAAAAACTCTCACTTCTGTGTTTATGATCCGAAACCAGATAAAACATGCTAATGTGTAGTAAACATAGAGATTACTTGATGAAAAATTATTTCTTGCCCAATTCTTTACTCTTGTCGAAAATGAAAGAAACAATTTTAAGAAAAATTGAAGGAATTATCAATTAATTTAAATTTAAAAAAGTTTATCAATTAATAATTTTAATACAAATTAATCAATTAATTAAATAGATTAATTAATAATTCATTAATTATTAATAATTATTCATAATTAATTTAATTAATTATTAATTATTAATATTTAATTTAATTAATTAAATAAAAATAATTAATTTAATTAATTCATTCATTAATTAAATGTAAATAATTAATAATTTCATTATTAATTTAACTTTCAACTACTGTAATTAACTACTATACAAAATATTTTCTAAGTAATTGTTCATATTATTTAATTAATTAATTAATAATTAAATTATTAATTATTAATTAATTAATTAATTAATTAGACCTAATTAATTAGTTAATTATTAATTATTAATTATTAATTATTAATTATTAATTATTAATTATTAATTATTAATTATTAATTATTAATTATTAATTATTAATTATTAATTATTAATTATTAATTATTAATTATTAATTATTAATTATTAATTATTAATTATTAATTATTAATTATTAATTAATTAATTAATTAATAATTAAATTAATTAATAAATTAATTATTAATTATGTAATTAATTTTAAATTAATTAATTAAATGTAATTAATTAATTTATAAATTAATTAATTACATAATTGTTAATAACTAATTAATTACATAATTAATAATTAATTAATTAATTAATTAATTAATTAATTAATTAATTAATTAAATTAATTAAATTAATTAAATTAATTAATTCATTAAATTAATTAATTAATTAATTAATTAATTAAGAGAACGAAGAAGAGAATTAATTAATTAATTAATTTATTAATTAATTAATTAATTAATTATTATTATTAATTAATTATTATTATTAATTATTAATTAATTAATTAATAATTTAATTAATTAATAAATTAATTATTAATTATGTAATTAATTTTAAATTAATTAATTAAATGTAATTAATTAATTTAAAAATTTAAAAATTAATTAATTACATAATTGTTAATAACTAATTAATTACATAATTAATAATTAATTAATTAATTAATTTAATCTTAATTAGTTATTAACAATTATGTAATTAATTAATTTTTATAACTAAATAATTATTAATTAAATAATTACTTATTATTTAATTAATTAAATAATTTTAACAATTACTTGGAAACAATTAAAGCAACTCAAAATATGTTTGTACTAATATAGGTATTTAACTACTGTAAAAAATATTTTCTAATTGTTAATATTATTTAATTAATTAATTAAAGTAAAAATAAATTATTATTATAAATGAAATAAATAAATTATTTATGATAATAATAAATTATTTATTTGTAAATGGATTATCAATTTTTTTCATATTGAAAAACTTATTTTAATTAAATGAATGTTTTTCATTCACAACAACAATTTTGTTCTCCACAGTCTTATCTCTCTCAGCAGTTTGCAAATAAATTATTATTATAAATGAAATAAATAAATTATTTATAATAATAATAAATTATTTACTTGTAAATGAATAATTAATTGTTTTCATATTGAAAAACTTATTTTAATTAAATTAATGTTTTTCATTCACAACAACAATTTTGTTCTCCACAGTCTTATCTCTCTCAGCAGTTTGCACCTTCACCTATCATAGAAGACTAAAAGACGTTCAGGCACACCCTCGTTCTCGTCCCTCGCCATTTCGCTTCAATCTCTCACCTGACCACAGCAAAAGTCTAATCACACAACTAATTAAGACACTTCACTTCAACTTGTGCCCTCCTATTTGTCAGAAAGTCCCAAAAGCACATAATACAAACAAAAAAACCCAACAACAACAACTATAAGAAAATGCAAATCGCCAACAAATCGGAATTCTTCAAATGTGACTAAAATCGCGCTGTTAATTTTCTGTTGTTCTCCTTTGTATATTTTCTTTCTACGCGCTGCCCCACAAGACATCGAAAGTGTACAAAATAGCTTTGCATTTATTTTTTGCTGATTTTTCTAGCCCATGGCATAGCTTTCGGCCGGGATTGCAGCAACCAAACATTGCCAACCATCGACGCCTCACGCTCTATAATTCAGCGACTTGGCAGCGCGCCCCACGCGGCACCCGAAACGCAGCGCCGCAATTCCCAGCAACTCATAATGAATATTTATGAAGATTTAAAAAACATTTTCTTCGCGTCTGTTGTTTTATGATTTGCAATCGTATTTTTTTGTCTGCCACTACAACGTTTCGCCGCAACGCTGTTTAGGTTTGTTCTTTGTTTGCCGCGTTTTATTATTTTCTTGTTGCGGGCTGCGAAAACACACAGGCGACAGCAGGCGATGGACATGGGCGAGCGAGAAGTAGCTGACCGGCGCAGCAGCGTTGGTGTCGGTCTGGAAAGTGTCCGTGCACCATGTACGAGTAGTGACGGGTGTGAGGAAACCGCTCTGCCATAGCGATTTGCCACCACCACCAGACACCAACGACAGCAGCAACAGCAGCAGCACTCAAGTTCAACACTCATCTCTCGAATGCAAACGTTCTGAATATTTTGCCGCCGCTGACTGTGTCTGTTTGTGTGTGTGTGTGTGAATTGTTGTTTTTGCTTTTTTTTTTTGTTGCTACTGTGTTTGTGTGTTTTTATTTCTTAAATGATTTCATTATTTAGTTTGTTGTCCTGCTGTTGCCGCTGTCGTTTGTCGGTGCTATTGTCGTGGCGGCCAGTGTTGCCATCGTCACCGCCACCAGTGGTGCGCCGTTTTTTGTCGTCTGAATCTCTTTCGTGGCCTCATCTTTCATTCTTTTTTGTTTTGTTTTGGTTTGGTTTTTGGTTTTCGAGCCAACCACAGCGCCAGCGCTGGGCATCATCGCTCTGTAGGACATGGCAGGACATGGCGCTTTTATCCTCATTTCCCTCTGTGTAAATTTATTGATAATTTATTTTGACATTTGCGGTTTGTGATTGTCATTATTGTTTTTATTTTAATTTTTTATTGTCGTGTTGTGCCGCTTCGTGTTGTGTTGTGCTTTGTACGCTGCGCCGTCGAATCGGTAATTGTGTGGGCGTGTTCGGCGGTCGCACATCGACACTAGTTTACTTATAGCATCGACATTGCGACATTCGGCCTTTCCATCACTGGCTAGCGTTGATTTTTTTTCGGTTTGATATTTTCATTCGTCATTTTACATGCTTTTGATTTTGCCGTAATGTGATTTTTTATTGACTTGTTTTTCGGTTTCATCAAATTGTTGTGTGTAATTTATTCTCACCATTTGCATAGCAAAATATTGACAAACAGTTTTGCACATTTTCAACTTTGAGTGAAGCCTCCTGCGGCTTCGCTGCGTTTTTATCGCTGCACATAAAATTTTGCATAGAATTAGGCTGCGGACCACAAATCTTTATGGCTGGCGAAATGGGGAAAAGTGTAAACGAGGATTGTAACAAAGAGTGGGAGATGTTAATTAAATAATTTACAATAAAAGAATAAACAAAATCAAGCTTAAGTGGGCGAATGGAAATTGCGAATAATTTTATAGAAATTCTATGCAAAAGTAATGCAAGAATATTGATGCAGTGGAACACTCCACTCCAATATCTGATTTACCACAAATGTTATTGTTCTATCAAAAACCGACTAAGTGGGCAATGGCAAATATTCGACAAACTAATTTACTTACCTAAGTGGCCATTAAAACTAGTATGGGAGCATTCAATTAGCGTCCACAGACAGAGTGGGACAGACCTGTATTGACCAAATACTGAATACTCTAAAACAGTCGTTGGTTCGATATCGGCCGAAAAATTGGTTAAGAAGACTATCTATCTATCTATCTATGACTATTCTTGCATTGTCTCATATGCTGCCAACATTGATTCCTTGATGTAGGTTCGATCAGCCATGCATTTCGATATGATCGACTGTCCACCTAAGCGTATCGAATTTAACATACTGAAACAATAAGGCACTCTGTGCTGAATGCTTTTCTATGCACGAATGCTTATCCAAGCATACTTTTAGGCATGCACTACTTCAAGTATGGCAAATTTGGTATAATTCTCTTGGTATAGTCCGATATGGCAAGGATGGTTCGCGAAAGGTGATGAGCTTTGCTAGAACAAACGAGATAGAAAGTACAACTGGAATGTGCAAGAAACTTCGGCGCGATAAGAAAACTAGTATAAAAGCAGCAGTGGCAGCGCAAGGGGTCGAGTCTGTACTGAGCAAGCAAAGGGGAAACATGCAATAGTAGTAGTAAAGTAGTAACAAGTGTAAATTTGTAAATAAAGCGATTGTTGGTTTTTGACTGCGTTTGCGCTGAATAATTGAAGTTGTTTTATTTTCAAACACAATCCAAACGAACCTTGGAATACTTGGATTTTCGTAATAATACATTGTGCTGAATCTTTTTCTTCCATTTGCTCAGTAAGCCAACAAGCCAAATCATTGGATTTTGATTCGCTTAGTCATTAAAAAGAAAACGTGTCGTTTACTGAGTATCCCCGTTAGAAGGATCAAGTTGAAAAAGCGTCATCATCTCTTGGCCATTGGACAAAATAAGTCTTTGCTGTGAGTCAACAACCAACACTTAGTTAATAGAAAGAAAACGAGTCATTGAAGAAGAGCTATCTGTTGGTGTATTGAAATAAATGAGTCTTGGAGTCAACCAACATTTAGTTAATAGAAAAAACCGAGTTTTTCATATCTCTCTTCCGGATAATGTTGAAGAGGCGCTATCTATCATCTCTTGGCTCTTGGCCATTGGAGAAAATAAGTCTTAACCGTGAGTCAACCAACGCCTCATACATATAAAAAAATCGATTCTGTCGTATATCCTTTCAAGCTGAAGAAGTCCTATCATCTCTTTGAGTGACCGTTGGACAAAATGTTGCAATTTTTTTCTAAAACAGCTTGTTACTGTCAGTTAAGTTGATATTGTTTCGGCGTTTATCTTAATTGACAGCTTCAAACTAGCGGGAACGTTGGATCGAAGCGTTATCTCAAACTTACTCGGAACCAACTTATTCTTTAAACTGCCGAAGCACTAAGTATATTCTAGTCAAAGAGAGCTATATCATGGTTTCATGGGGTTTCATAGGATTTCATGTTCCGCCATCAAAAACTGTGATTAGCCATCGCAAGCCTCTCGACGAAATGACTGAGTAATTTTTTCCTCTTGTCCGAACAGCCTAGCAACACTGAGACTGGGATATGTCCATTATACTAAGACTTGATGAGTTGAGCAGTTTGATATCCACCTAAAATAGCTGCCCGGTACAAAGAACATACCAGGGAACTGTAGGGTAACTGAAATGGCCAGACAAGACACAATCAAAGAACTGACTTCAAAATTCGTTGGGTTGTACATTGCATGGCTATTTGCGAAAAAGTGACTAACACCTCCAACGATGCCGGAGCGACTTCAGAGACACTTCAGACAACGTAAAAACCCTTACCAAAAACTGGTCTGAAGGCGCACAAAAAGTCCACTAAACCTTAATAAGGGGACTGCTCAGAGTTGTTGTCGAGGACATTGCATTCTTGAAGAAGATTCGCTATCGATATTGGACGGCTTCTGCAGAAGTTGCAGTGGTAATGAAAGGAAATAAGAGACTCTTCACCCTTCTTCTATACGGAAAACGAAAATATCTCTGGGGGTTTTACTACAATGCCATTTTGGAAGTTGGCACCAAGGGTCTTCATAGCTTCAGATTGATTTGACGCCAACCAAAAAAAGGAGAAATAGCAATGCTGTTATACCACAATGGGCCTAGTTTTGGCCTAAGTGTGTTCTGGTATGGGTTCTGCCGCTTCTAGCGTTCTCTATTGCATACTAAAACTTACCAAAACCCCTACTCGCTATTTGGAATCAGCCAATATGTACCAAGAAGTAGAAGTTTCGAATTTATTTAGATTTCTAACGAAGCCTATTAGACAGCGACAATGAGACAGTGTTGTTAGCCCCTAGACTGTCCAAGAAGTTGCAGTTGAAGGACTTTATTCTTCTTTTGGATATAGCAGGACAAGTACCTACTTAGAAGGAAAAGTGTATTTTCTTCCTCTTCCATATGTGTGCGACTTTTTTGACATTTCCAAACACAGTCTGCAAGCTTATCTTTCCTGAGATTTAGTAGTCCGAAGATGATTAAAAACTAAGAAGCTAATAATTTTCCACACATCGCTAACCAATCAGCACTAAAATTGTTTGCAAGTTATTATTAGTTGAAATAGAGAAATCTACAAAAACTTGTAACAATGTAACTCATCACAAATTTAATTCTAATAACAATCCAAAAAAATTTTTAGAAGAGCTTAGAGACACACCAGACGCGTTCGCATGGTCTAAACTAACTTCAATTTCATCAGACAACAAAATGTTTATTAATTTAATTAAAAATTTTTTCTTTTTTCCAAAATACAGCGGCATAAATTTGAAAAGTACAAAAATAAAAGTGAAAAACTGAAAACTGCAACAACTACAAAATACTCTATCACACGCTCCAGCCTCCAGCACGGAAGTTGCCAGGAACGTTAAAGGCGCGCAGCGGAAATGCAACGCTGCAGGAGCTACTGCAACGTAATCAGAAGGCACTGGAGCAGATTAAATGCATTTCGTCAAAGTCGCTAACACAACATGCAAACGCTCAAACTCACACACACACATACAGTTACAGCAACACACTTCCGAATTTTATAATTTTCAAGTCGGTGCATTCATTGTGACTGGTGCAAGTGTATATGTGTGTCTGTGTGTGTGTTGTGTGCTATGTGGGAGTGCCGCAAAAGGCAGTGTTTTGCTTTTGCTCTTCGTCTATTTGTGCTTCTTCAACTTGTGCACAAGCGACAATAATGTAAAATTTTATTCTAAAATTCAACGCCTTATGCCCACACACACACACACATACACACATGCAAGCATACTGCATGTTTGTGTGTATATTTGTGGGCGTAAAGCAGTTTAGAAAGGATGTGCATGAAATTTCGTAATTCCAATTTCACAAATAGATAAACTGCTTAACAGTGTTTGCCAAACTTTTTTAAAAGTTTAATTCAAACGAATTTAGAAAACAATTTCGTAAATTAATTTCCAAGCCGAATACTCAGTACGAAACTTTGAGCAACCGTAGATAAATTGATACGGAAAATTTACACAGGATCACTGCTTGTTGTATGAAAAGAAAGAGAGTGAGTCGCAAAGTAATCACAAGGCCCCCTAAACTTTGTGTGCATAGTTCAATTAGTTCAATGATGGCAATTCTGGCCTTGTGATGTGATGTGATGTGATGTGATATGATGTGATGTGATGTGATGTGATGTGATGTGATGTGATGTGATGTGATGTGATGTGATGTGATGTGATGTGATGTGATGTGATGTGATGTGATGTGATGTGATGTGATGTGATGTGATGTGATGTGATGTGATGTGATGTGATGTGATGTGATGTGATGTGATGTGATGTGATGTGATGTGATGTGATGTGATGTGATGTGATGTGATGTGATGTGATGTGATGTGATGTGATGTGATGTGATGTGATGTGATGTGATGTGATGTGATGTGATGTGATGTGATGTGATGTGATGTGATGTGATGTGATGTGATGTGATGTGATGTGATGTGATGTGATGTGATGTGATGTGATGTGATGTGATGTGATGTGATGTGATGTGATGTGATGTGATGTGATGTGATGTGATGTGATGTGATGTGATGTGATGTGATGTGATGTGATGTGATGTGATGTGATGTGATGTGATGTGATGTGATGTGATGTGATGTGATGTGATGTGATGTGATGTGATGTGATGTGATGTGATGTGATGTGATGTGATGTGATGTGATGTGATGTGATGTGATGTGATGTGATGTGATGTGATGTGATGTGATGTGATGTGATGTGATGTGATGTGATGTGATGTGATGTGATGTGATGTGATGTGATGTGATGTGATGTGATGTGATGTGATGTGATGTGATGTGATGTGATGTGATGTGATGTGATGTGATGTGATGTGATGTGATGTGATGTGATGTGATGTGATGTGATGTGATATGATGTGATGTGATGTGATATGATGTGTGTATGATGTGATGTGATGTGATGTGATGTGATGTGATGTGATGTGATGTGATGTGATGTGATGTGATGTGATGTGATGTGATGTGATGTGATGTGATGTGATGTGATGTGATGTGATGTGATGTGATGTGATGTGATGTGATGTGATGTGATGTGATGTGATGTGATGTGATGTGATGTGATGTGATGTGATGTGATGTGATGTGATGTGATGTGATGTGATGTGATGTGATGTGATGTGATGTGATGTGATGTGATGTGATGTGATGTGATGTGATGTGATGTGATGTGATGTGATGTGATGTGATGTGATGTGATTAGATGTGATGTGACGTGATGTGATGTTATGTGATGTAATATGAAACCATTCTTTTGTACCAAACCTTGTATTGAGAGGATTTTTAAGATCTACTCACATTTGAGAATCCCCTCCTTAGGTTACCACAACGTCACATCGTCACCTGCACAACAAGTGCCTTTAATGATTTTCCTGGAATTTTAATTAAACTATTTCCTGTTGCGACTTTGCCCTCAACCCGCTCCACCCTTTGCCTTGCAGCAACAGCAACGCTAGCTGCAACAACGCCAGTCGCTGACGGTGCGACCTTCTATTTTCAGTGATGTTGACAGCAGCAACTCAATTACAGAATTTGCGCCGCTGCTGTTGCTGTTGTCGTCGCAGCTCGTCTCCGTTCTATTTCTAAACAAAATTGCATATAAAATAAGCTTTATTAGATTATTTTCGTATTAATAAGAAAATGCTCGAGTTTGCCGAGATTGCGAGCTGCGCAACTCGTTCCACGAGCAGCCGGCAGCGCCTGCGAGTAGCTGCAACATTGCCGACAATTGCATTTGTTCGAATAGAACGCTCGAAGCGTTTGATGTGATTCTTTCATTTTATTTCAATTTTTGTCACTGCCGCCACGGCTCAAAGCGCATCCAGCGGCGCAGCTGTCGACACCTTCGCCGACACCCGTTATCCCTGTCAAGCGCAGTGTATGTAATAACGCAATTTTATTGTTGTGCTCAACATGCACCGTGGCGTAGTTAGGACTTCCGGCGACACGCCTTTGCACATCCGCTTCGCTGTCGCTTCCTTTTGATATGATTGCACTGCTCTATTATTGTTTTTTTTATTTTTTGCCTTTATATCTCCCTTCGTTCTTTGTTTCCTTATTTGTTTGCGAAATCAATTCATTTGCATTTTTTTATAATTCGATTGTTGTAAAGTTCATTTCCGCATATTTGTTGTTTTGACAACGCGGAATATTAATGCTTTGTGTTGCGATAGTATGAAATTGACTTGGCTTGACACCGGATTACAGCTTCAGGCATTACCTCAAGGAAACTTTGAAACAAACAAAATCCGTGTTTTTGTCCTGCTATTTTTGGATTAACTTACCTCCTTGGGAACCATGTATCCACTGGCTTGAGTGGGTTCCCAAAATATAACATAAACCATTGGTATAACTCGATAAAAACACCTACATTCTTACCAGTGGCGTACATGGGGGCAGGGGGTTCAAAACTCCCAAAATTGCTACTGCAAATGAATTCGAGCTCAAAAGTTGTAGACAAAACCCCCACCAAAATGTAATTCTGTGTGCGCCACTGACTCTTGCCATTCATTTCTTCACCTACTAATAACATTACAGAACATTATCTGGTACGTTTAGGAATCAAACAGAGTCTATGCATGGCCGGGCATTTAAACCTAACCTAATCTTACCTTCGGCATCTATTTTACTCTTGGTTAGTCAAGTGTCATATGTCACATCACATATGTCACCCATAGATTCATAAGTTGCATAGGTTACAATTTTCATTTGAATAATGCAGGGTTAATCATCTTCGGACTACTATATCTCAGAAAAGTTAAACTTGCACACTGTGTTTGGAAATGTCGAAAAAGTAACACACATATGGAAGAGGACGAAAATACACTTTACCTTTTATATACTTTTCGCGCTTTGTTCAAAAGAAGAATAAAGTCCTTCAACTCCAACTTCTTGGACAGTCTAGGGGAGCAAGCCAATAAGACTCTTGTCCTATTGTCGCTGTCTAGCAGGCTCCGTAAGAAGCTCAAACTGATTCAATGAGTGATCGGTCTTGTCTGTACTGCTTTTGGTATCATAATAGACCTTCCAGGCGTAATCCACTGTCGCACCCAAGGAATGCTTTTGGGTTTCAAACCCTCCAAATATCGATTTGTTACAAATACTGTGGGAAGTAAATATGGATTTAAAAGTTGATGTTTCAGAACCCCGAAAAATAATAAAGTTCTGTACCGTCAATATATATTACTCGATATAAAGCTGGATGTAGTAATCAGAAGTTATCTCATCTAATTTCTTCCGCCGTGGCTCGGTTGATCAGTGTATTGGTCAACCGGTCTAAGGCAACAATCAACCTCAAATCCGACCCAACCTCAAAATATAGAACAGCAATATTTTCTTTGGCGGTTTGGCGGCTACCCTCCAAATAAGAAATGGCAAACCTCTAAGAATAAAATTTACTATAAAAAAACTTCCAACTCGAAGTTCGCAGTAGACATCAAACCGTAGGTCCCTGCCCTTCTACAACACGGATGGTAGCGATAAGATTGACCTTAGTCCTGTTATTGGGCTGTCATGCCTGTTATATATGTTTGTGTTCACTACTGTAGGGAATAGAAACCCTCAACCATGCATTTAATTTCTATCAGAGCTTATTTGATGCCGAAGTTATTGTGTCAATCCATGTGTCGTCTACAGCTTCAAATCCGTAATAATATTTCTACAATGGTAGCGACTTCTACTCCTTTGTGAGTTCCAGACAAGCGCAGTTGTTGTATTTTTCTATTCAAATCGTTCATCTATCATTTTATTCATATCAGTTGTTTGTACATGTATTCAGTGGTGCACACAAGGGGTAAAACCCCTCAAGGGGTTCAAACCTCAAGAACAAGAAGTGCTGGTACATGGATTCGAATAGTATTCGGATCAAAAGTTGTGGGGGCTCTTAGATTAGAACATAAGATTACTGTTTAGCTGATGTGCTGATAGATCAAAATCTAAGAAACTGCTTTTCGAAACGCTTCTCTAAAAAATATCGTTTTTAAGTTTTGCATTCATGGAACTAAAAACACTCAAGAGAACTATTTAGTTTTAGGATCATTTTTATGAAGACTAAAGTCATGGCTCAGAAAAGTTTAAAAAAATTAATAGCAATAAATAGAAAGAAAACGCGCCCATTAGGAAAACAAAAAGTATGTATGGAAACGGCAAACGAATTCGTACTCCGTTTCTTATTTAACATTTTGTGCACCTGTTCGTCTAATCCATCTCCCATTTTTCATCAATATTTACATACGATCATCTGTTCGTTGTTTCTCATACGTGAAAGCATTTGAAAAGGGCGCTTACAACTTTGAAGCATTTCCCTTTTGCCACCCCGCTCCCCGCCGTCTCTTTCCCAACTTTTCTCTGTATGTCTCGCTCTCTTTGAACAAAGTCTAATCCGATTCACAATTATTATGCACAATTTGTGCGAGTCGTAGTAATTTGCGCATTTTGACAACAACAACAAAAAATAACAACAACCAACCCAAAACAACCATAAGAACTTTTCATGAAAGTATAGCAGTAACACTGTTGTTGTCACAATAACAACAACAACATCTCTGCATCGCTGCCATTTAACAGCGCTGCGTGAAATTTATGAAAAACTTTGCCGTTGCTGTTGCTGCTGCCACCATTTACATTGCTGTTGTTGCATAGCGCACACTTTAGTGTAGTTCTGATTGTTGGCATTGTTGTTGTTGTTGTTGTTATGCATATGTTTTGTTGTTGTTGTTTTTATGATTGCCATGCATGCTGTGTAATAATCACCATAAACCTCACCTTAACCTGCAACAAAACGGAAATTTCATTATCGCCATTCAAATTGCTGCTAATGAAGTATGTAAATGCAAATGTGTGTGTGTGTACAAGTATGCATACATTGCGACTGCCGGTGTGTGTGTGTGTGTCAATTTTCATGTGTACGTAAATGTAATAGTAGAGTTTTACACGCAACTGTGCGTTGTATGTGCGAATGTGTAATGCGCGTAAATTAGCGCAAAACTTTTGCCACGTAAACACATGCAAAACTGTGAAATTTATTTGCACATGCATGTAATTATCTATGCATATATTTAAATATTTTTTGTCAATTAATTTGGAAATTTTGTCATATTTTATAAACGAAATTTGCACTCCAAATGTAGCCAAACACACAGAGAATAGTGGGATTTCTTAAAACTGTTCAAAATACAATATTATATAATTTTTTTAAATATGAAAATATTTAATGAGACTTAACTTGTTACAATATTTGTTTACTTCAAACTTGCTGACTTGAAGAAAACCACATCCTACAAGTTTCGGCACAGTGCGCTTAACTTATAAATAGACTTGTGTGTGCTTCATACGTTATGGCGGCTTAATTAGCAGCAATTTCGCAGTTAATATATCGTTTGGTACGAGCAGGGTTGTAGAAACTATATGGAACACTCAGCAGGCTCGGCAGACTCAGCTCAGGCTGTTAAATTTATTTCAATATTTCAGCTTCATTGGACTCTGCACAACTAATCAACTTAACGTTAATTAGCTCATTTAACCGTGATTTTCAAACACATAAAACCTATTTACGTAAACATACATGTGTGTTTGTGTGTATGTAAAACATGAAAGAGCTGCTTACCGCCCACAAGCCGCATTTGCGACTATTGTCGTTGAGCATTCACTAATGAGATGTCACAACAAAAATTTGTCTCAATTTAAAAGACATGTAGTGAGGCTCCGCTTAAATCATATTTAATATATCAATTATATCAATTATGTCAATCATATTAATCATATCTACCACATCAATCGTATCAATCATATCAATCATGTCAATCATGTCAATCATATCAATCATATCAATGATATTAATCATATTAATCATATCTACCATATCAATCGCATCAATCATATCAATCATATCAATCATGTCAATCATATCAATGATATTAATCACATCAATCATATTTATCATATCTATCATATCTATCATATCTATCATATCAATCGTATCAATCATATCAATCATATCAATCATATTTATCATATCAATCATATCTATCATATCTAGCATATCAATCATATCAATCACATCAATTATATCATTCATATCTATCATATCAATCGTATCAATCATATTTATCATTTCAATCATATCAATGATATTTATCATATCAATCACATCAATCATATCAATCATATTTACCATATCAATCATACCTGTCATATCTATCATATCAATGATATTAATCATATCATATCTATCATATCTATCATACCTATAATATCTATCATATCAATCATATTTATCATATAAATTATATCTGTCATATCTATAATACCTGTCATATCTATCATAACTATTATACCTATCATATCTATCATATCTGTCATAGCAATCATATCAAATATATCTATCATATCAATAATATTAATCACATTAATCATATCAATCATATTTACCATATCAATCATATCCGTCATATCTATCATATCAATCATATCTATCATATCAATCGTATCAATCATATCAATCATATCTATCATATCAATCATATTTATCATATCAATCATATCAATGATATTAATCATATCAATCATGTCAATTATATCAGTCATATCAATCATAGCAATCATATCAATCACATCAATCATATCAAATATACCAATCATATCTTTCATATCAATCGTATCAATCATAAAACTTATTTATCATATCAATCATATCAATGATATTAATCATGTCAATCATATCTCTCATATCTAGCATATCAATCATATCAATCACATCAATCATATCAATTATACCAATCATATCTATCATATCAGTCATAGCTATCATATCATTCATATCAATCATATTTACCATATCAATCACATCTGTCATATCTATCATATCAATCATATCTATCATATCAATCATATCAATCATATCTATCATATCAATCATATCTATCATATCAATCATATCTATCATATCTATCATATCAATCATATAATTCGCATCAATCACATCAATCATACCAATCATATCTACCATGTCTATCATATCTATAATATTATCATATCAATCACATCAATCATATCAATCACATCAATCACATCAATCATGTCAATTTTATCAATCATATCAATCATACTTATCATACCTATCATATCAATCATATCAATCATATCAATTATATCTATCATATCAATCATATCTATCATATCAATCATATGTATCATATCAATTATATCTATCATTTTAATCATATCAATCTCATCAATCATATCTATAATATCTATCATATCTCTCATATCTATCATTTCTATCGTATTTCAAATAATCTCGAAATAATCACCGAAACTATTCAATAAAATACAAACACAAAAGTTACTCATACGCACCGTAGTATTTGAATTTTATTACAAATGAAAGTTTTGAAATTTTCATAAAACTTGATAGTGCAATGCATAAAATTAAATCTGTCAAAATTAACTAAAACGTAAAAGTCGCACGCATGCTTGCATTGATATGCAGTGAAGCGTACACAGGAATGGATCTAATAAAATTTGCACACACTCGCACAAACAAACTCACATTCCCAGACAGATAGTGAAGGTGACACTATAGCACGCGTAATAACACGGTTTATTTGATATCCTTATTTCCGCTTAAATGAATGTGAACACGGAAGCGGAACTCGGCAATAAGTTTTAATATTGTCGAAAACTTCGCACACATACACAAACAACCCAAACGTCTAAATGCGCAGCCACAGTTGGCCACAGCTGGCGCAGCGCATTCACACATTGTTAAAGGGCTGCGCCGACATGGCCGCGAACTGTTGCCGCCACTACGCCACCTTCTCATCGTCCTCCTCCCCCTCATCGAGCGCCTCCATGACTGCGCTCTACCTGCCAACACATTCACATTGCTTTGAAAGTGCTTTGGCATTCAAAAAAACTAAAATGACTAAAACGATGTCGACGTCAATGCTGGCGCCGGTGTCGGCGCAATGCAAGCGGAAAATTTGTGAAAAATTGCTACAAATTTACACACTCAAATAGAAATTGAAAACGTCGGCATTGGCGCGGGCGGCGACGGCGACGGAAGTGGAGCAGCGCCGCATGTAAGACAAAAGTTCGACATGCAAAACCACTTGCAACGAATCCTTTCAACCGCACACACACACGCCACGGTAAGCTGATAGCGCGCAAAGTGTGCGGCATAAGGCGCTACTTGTGCTGATGGCAGTGCCAGGTGGGGGCCCATTCATTTTGCACAGATTTCAGATTTATTGCCAACAACAGTTGCCATACAATTAACACAATTTTATTGTGCAATATTAAACTGAAAAACGCCGCCAATGAACACCAAAGTGGCCACATCAAAGCCTAACGCCTTTGTAATGCGCATAAATAATGCAATAAGAACCAAAATTAAACAGCAACAAAGACACGGAACAATACCGCTGCTGCTGCCGCTGTACAATGAAAACAACTGCCACTGTACAATGAAAACATAAAACCAGCACGCAGCCGCCATAACTACAAAAAGCATCATCATCACAACAATAATGAACAAAACAAATGCAAAAAATGAAATGAAATGAACGAATGATACATAAATGCATTGCGCGGGCTTTTGCACTTAGCGCACAAAACGGCACACTTAACGACTGTTAACGCTGTACAGTCTGCCCGCGCTAACACAAATAAACAAAGAAATTCGAATAGTCAAGTCAAGTTGCTTGAATTTCAGTCGATAGCTTGCGCGTGGAATGTACAAACGACAGGACTGGTCCCACTTTATTGTGCCACTACTGTAGTATTAGCCGGAAATGTGCTGTGCCGGTAATAAAAGCAAAGCGCACGCTTGAAATTTTATATTTTTGATTTACACGCGCCGGCAAAATGAAATGATAACACAGCGTGGGACGCGAACGTATTTACAGTATAAAACAACAACAACAAAACGTGTAACAACCAAACCAAACATACAACAGACATTAGAATAGAAATGATTAAGTGTTGTTGCCACTGTTTTTGCACTACAACACGTTTTCTGGCATTTGACTTGTTTTATTATAAACTTTTTTTGACAATAGCAACAACTAAAAATTTGGTTGGCACATAAAATGGAGTTAAAAACTTTGCCTAGTTGTCCATTGAATTGATTAAATTGTTCCAATCAAAGTGAATTGAATTTAAATTAGTTGAGTTAAAAGTTGCAATTTGGAGTTTGTATGCAGAAATCAGCCTAAAAGTGGGCAATCAGAAGGAATTTAAAATTCCATCTTTTTAGAAATACTTAAGTTTTTAATATCTAATTATTATATTGTTCTCTTTGCTATCGAATCTATCAGAAAATACTGCGTGCATTGCAAGTAATCTTTTAATATACAACGAAGATCGTTTCAAAGCAAAATACAACAATGAGGAAACAACGGATAACTCACATGGAGCAACTCCAGTTGACACATAAGTGAACACTGATTCTAATCCCAGAAGAAAATATAAGTCCTGCTGAAAGAGTACGGCCGGTTGGCTATAATTCCGATATGGCGAGGATGGTTCGCGAAGGTGATGAGCTGTTCTAGAACAATCGAGATAGAGAGTACAACTAGAATGTGCAAGAAACATCGGCGCGATAAGAAAACAAGTATAAAAAGCAGCAGTGTCCAGCGCAAAGAGTCGAGTCTTAGGTGAATAAGCAAAGTAGTAACAAGTGTAGATACAAGCAAAGTGTAAATCTGTAAATAAAGTGATTGTTGGTTTCTGACTGCGTTTTGCGCTGAGTAATTGAAGTGGTTTTGTTTAAGCACAATCCAAAACGAACTTAGAGAAGTCATTTTCGTAACAATAGGTATACTCTTATATAAAGGCATAGCTTGGGATCAAAGTTCAAAGTTGGTATCAAATTAACTCAATCAATTCTCAATCAAATTAACCCGATATGGGTATCAAACGAAAGGCCTTTTTCATACCTTTCTATTAATGTGCAACATTAAATATTTAATATGTAATAATAAGAAGTTTTAAGCGAAAAATATTTTGTTTGTACAAATTTTTTAAAAACCGATTTTTTTCTGGAAAAAATCTTTCATTAAGGTGTAATAAGTTTGTCATCATATTGTAGCCTGAGGAATTTCCTTTACAAAGAAATATAAAACATTCGAAAATTTTTTTATTTTTGCTTTTATATTTCAATTTGAATTGAGTTAAAAGCATAAAAAGGACTCTCAACACCTGACATCTGTCAGCTACTGTCAGCTACCAGCTGAACATGTCACTAATATATAAGTAAAAATCCCATTATGATGGCAAAAGGTTGAACTATTTAACTCTCCCTCTGTATGTAAATTGAATGGAAGTTTATGTCTAACCACACCTACAACTTTCTGCTGTGCTCAACTAGTAACTTAAATAACAACTTACAGAAACTTGCACTTCATAATTGTGAAGCGACAAGTTTTTAGCGCTTCATAAATTGCAACAAAAGCTTAGACAACCTGAATACATTGCGGGGTTACAAAACAGAAAAAAAGACAACCTAACGAAAATGAGAAAGAGAGAAAGTGTGCGCGCTATGTTAACATAAATTTGCACTTTGCGTCAAAACTTGAAACAATTACTTTGTTAATGAAATATTTTACTTGGCAAGAAATAAAGAAAAATATGTGAAAAAGAAGAAGAAGCAACATTAATGCATGGGAAGCATAGATATGAAAATACTTAATGCATAGTGAAAAAAAAAACAAAATTATAGAGTTAAAATTAAGCCAATAAATTGGCGCTTTCTTTCTCTATTTGTGGGTTCTAATAAAAAAAATTGAATAGGCTTTCAAAAAGAATGGGTTTTCTTCATAGAAAAGAATATTAGAATCAGAAAAGCTGCACATTCATCCATACATTTGGTTGCCTATCAATGAGCTGGTGTAAAAATTGTTGTAGAAAACTATATAGTTCGGGTATTAGATTCAAAAAATCTGCACATTCATTCATATATTTGGTTGTCTGTCAATCGGTTGGTATGAAAATTGTCGTAGAAAACTATATTTTTCGCATAATCGAATCAAAAACATTACTCATCACAGTACATTCGTCCATTCATTTCATCGCCTGACAATTGGCTGATTGGCTGGTATGAAAGTTTCTGTAGAAATCTATATATTTCTAATCTATATATTAGAATCAAAGCACATCTGTCAATACATTTGGTCGCCTATCAACTGACTGACATACAAATTGTTGAGTTCACAAGTTTCTTTAACTATTCAAACTCTAACGTAAGTTTTCTGTTCCACAGCGAGCCATCTTTTTGTACTTAAGCGATCTTTTTCAGGCTGACAAAAAAAATGTTGCGTTCACAAGTTTCTTTAACTATTCAAGCTCTTATCTAACTTTTCTATTTCACACCGAGTAACCTGTTTCTGCTTATGTGATCTTTTTCAGTAGAAGGCTACCACTCCAACCTAACCTAACCTTGCTTTCAGAACCCAATTCATTGCTTTACATACCTTCACAAAAGTATAATTTCAATGCTCTACCACTACTGCAATGCTTGAGTGAAATTTTGTAAGTCCCTGTTATAGTGTGACCATCAACACATTCGCCGAGAGATCAACAAAGAACTCGTCTTTGCTTCACTCCAAACACTGTGAGCCACTTTGAATAAAATAATTTTGTTTATTCGTTTGTTTGGCCGCTTCCACTTTGCATTTCGTATTTGGCAATTATGTTGACCTTAATTAGCACATCGTTGCCGCGTGTGCATGCTTTAGTAGTTCTTATTATTAATTCTTTTTTACCTTGAGCGGCAATGCTCGTCGACCTGCCGCAGGCGCAACACTTCCATCAGCTCGCGCTCACTCATATTGCGGCGGCTGCACAGTCGGCGGTTGCACTGTTGTTGTCCTTGGGTTTTGAGCGGCATTGCGCCACTTGCAGACAACAAGCGACAACATTAACGACACTCACTCACCCTCCCCTTCTGCTACCCCTTTAACAGCCTTCTAGTGCTCATCGGCACACCGCAACGTCTTGAACGTCTTGCGCGAATGTCGCTCCGGCTGTTGTTGCAACACGTTGCACTCGGTTGTGTTGGTAGCTGCCGGCTGTGTGGCTCTGTTGCTGTGTTGCTGCATGCCAAATTTGGTGTTAATGAAATTCATATCCTGATGAGAGGCTGTGCCATGGCAATTACGTGTGCTGTGGATTTGCCACGGGGTGCAATGCGTTGACGGCGACGGCTTGAAGACAAGCTGATTAAATTGTTGTGTTGCGAAGGCTGCAGGTGTGCAAATTAAATTTCCCACGTAATTTGCAGTTTTTGCAATTAACTAAAGGCTCAACCATGTAGGGCGAAACAATATTTGGATTTGAGTTAGTTAGGTGCTGGGCTGATGTTGAAAATATTTAGGTACTTGATTAAAGTGAGAATATAAACATGAGAGACATTGTTTTAAAACTCTAAAACGAGGTTTCATTTTTACTTTTGATTGTTTTTTTATTCGACTATTTCAAAGTTCTTTTTTTTATACAATTTCTTAGCTTTTATTAAAGTGCAGATATAAATATAAATAAATAAATAAAATGAATTTACCTTTTTTTATTATATTTTTTCAAAAAATTTTAAGAAACTGATTTTTAATTTTATTAAATTTCTTAACTGTAATTAAAGTGAGGATATAAATACGAAATAAATTTTGTTTAACTCTAAACTGAATCTTTTTACTTTTTTGTTATTTGTTTTAAGAAACAATATTGAAAAAAACTGTTTTTTAATGTTTAAACTTTTTAAATTAATATTAAACTCTGTTGATGAAAACTTGAAACACAAAATAGTTGCAACTAAACAACTATAAATCAAATAAAAAGCAATTTTTGGTTTAAAATGAAATTAATCAAAAAACTTTTTGAAATTTTTGCAATAAACTTATTTCTTCAAAAATAAATATTTTATTACAGATTACTTTTATTGAAAACTTAAAATTTGTTATATTCTAAATAGTTTAATTTAAAATCTACTCTACTACATAATTTTTAAACAGTTTATATAAAACTTAAGAAATAGGGTAAAAGGTTCGGTTGTGGGCATAGTTCGGTTGTGGGCACGTCTTCGTATCTTTTGATAGAAAGCAGGCTGGGTTTTTTTGACTTAGGCCATTTGTTCATTATGGAACCACGATCTGTTTGTGCCAAATACTGAGTCGAACAGACACGCCTGCTTTGTGCTGGGACCATATATATCTTTCTGTGCTTAAAAAATAAGACATACAGTTTTTTAAACATTTTAAATGGTATCATAAATCGAAGTGAATCCATCGAGAAGGCGAGTAAAATGCATTTTTATTTAGTAAATTTATTATACTTTGTGATCCCATATTGATTACAACCAATATGTTTACCCCGAACAAATTTTTCACTACTTCTCAAAATGGCTGCCAAATTCGGTTGTGGGCACCGCATTAGTTCGGTTGTGGGCACCCGTCTTTTAGTGATTTTGTAAGTTTTGGTAAGTTATTTCATCAAAAATGGTCTTTAAACGCATTTTTTGGTTGTTTTAGCTATATCATCCGAGGGTAAATAAAAAAAATCCTCCGATATCTTTTTTAATGTGCTGGATGTAATTTGACATTGTTCTGCAGATAAGCTAACCACAAAATCGACTGCCGCAGCGTGTGCGATTTCCCGAACCACTCTCCAACGCTACAAAAAGAAGGTGGAAGAAAATTTCGGAGACATCAAAGCTGTCGACGGTGGTGTTTTCTTCTTTTTCTTCTTTTCGTGGATGTTATCGAATCAGGTTGACTGGTGTTTTTTACCTTCTTCACGTCACAGCACTTGAAGAGTGTTGATCAATTAGGTTGAATTTCATTTTACTTAAGGTCTTCTTGACAGCCTAGGAGAATGACTTGGTCACTTACATCTAAAGTATGCCGACATGCCGACATAATTAAAACTTAATATTTGTCTATATTCGCGTTGGTTTTTCTTCATATTTCCCCGTTTCCAGCAGATTTTCCAAGGGTGCCCACAACCGAACCAAAAAAAAAATTTCGTTAAAAATGACTACTTTACAAAATTAAAAAAAAACTTTTCTATTTGACGGAATCGATTTACTTTTGTCATTACTTGTTAGCTAAGGTCTCTAGCTTTCCATAGATGTCCATATGTCCAATTTAGAAGATCGTGGTAAAAAGTTATGAGCCAAAAACAAAAAAGTGCCCACAACCGAACCTATTCCTAAAAAGTATTTTTTAGTTGAAAGAAATTGAAACTTTTTCTACATAAAAATAACCTGTGCAAGTCGAAAATTGTAGCAAGCGTGGGACCTACTGAGCGACTTTTCTATAGGTATTTACTGAGTTAAGATGGCTGGATTGAATTTTGAATTTTGCTCATTTCAGTCGAGTTCGTTAAGTCTTCGAACGTGTAAATGCTTATAGGTCCTAAATCGTTCTGAATATCGGTTTACTGTCTTCGGAAAGTTTGTAGATATTTTAATGACCAACAAATTTGCTTAAGACACCAATACAAAAAAAAAACACATTCAAACTGTGTTTTCGACAAAAATGTCCCAAAAACCCCACTTTTGTCGAGGCATAAATGCAGCTTGGCGAGCCCTCGTGAAAAAATAAATGAGTATGTTTTTATATAGAGAGTTGGCTCCTGTATCTAACAAACTAAAAATGTTGCCTGGGAAACGCCCATAAAAGGCGTGGCTCGGGGTAAAAGTTCAAAGTTTTTATCAAAAAAACTCAATTAATCTCCAACTGATTTACACGATTTGGGTATCAAACGAAAGGTATTTCTTCTGCCTTTCTTTTGATGTGCAACATTAGATACGTAAAATGTACTTATAAAAAGTTTTAAGCGAAACAACAAATTTTTATAAAAGGAATTTTTTATAAAATATTTTTTAACGGATTTTTTTCTCGAAAAACTCCATTACTAAGGTACAATAAGTTTGTTATCATATTATAGCCTGTGAAATTTGCTTCCTGAAAATGTCTTTATTTCTCTAAGCAAATATTAAATTTGTTTTAAATAAAACAATTTTTTGTTTTAGGATCTAAGTGCCTTCTTTTTAAGAAATATATTAATTAAATAAATTGTTTTGAAATTAAAATATTGAATTAAAGTTTGTGTATGTAGTATAATGCTGCTGATGGTGTGAAATGATGTATAAAAAGAGTTATCTCTAAATAATAATATGAACTTTTAAGGTTATCTAAAAAATTTAATATTCAATTCAAATGTAATAATTTGTTTACAGTTTCAGTAAAAAACCCAAGTCAATACAATGAAAATATATTGGAATTTCTTCTAATTAAAAATGCAATTTTGCTTCATTGTTTTATGAAACAACATTATAACAATTTTTTGTTTATAAGATCTTAATGTTTTTTTTAATACAAATTAATAATTTAAAAATCATAAAAAATTCAAAAATTATTATCAAACTCGAATTAAAAAAAAAAAAAATTTTGTTTCATAGTTTTACATATATATTTAAAAAATATAACATAAATCATAATGAAAACATAATGGGAACTATAAAAATATTATGAAAATATACTTTATTCATACTATATTATTTATAATACAAAAATATTCAAAAATATAATTAATTATTGCGCAACTCAAGCAGCACTTTTGCCTTAAAATGTTATCAACAATGTCCCTGCATTTGACTCTACATATTCTTATTTTTTAATATTGAAAGCCAGCAATTTGGCTCCGGGCACAGGTAATATTTGTTGTACTGGTCAGCGCCGCTATTCTCCACAGACCTGCCGAGTCGTACTGTGTGGTCTGCCACTTCAATTTCAAATAAAACTTTTTCACTTGCCGCAAATCTCGTTGAGCAAATATGAAAAGCGGCTGAAAATGTACGTAACAGCGAGTTGCTGCACTGCGAAACGAGTTTTTGTATTTGGTGCACATGCCGATGCCGGGCACTGCTTTTTTTTCGGCGAAGCGTATTAGTGGCAACAAAGGTACAACAACAACAACAAACAACTGTTTTTTTAAGTTAATTTCCCAGAGGTGTTTAATAGTAGAGCGCAGCAAAAAAAAAACAAAAAATTAATAACATAAAATTGTGATGCCAGTGATGGACAGGCGGGGCAGTGGACATATTCGCACATGTGTTGTCACATAAACATGCATATGTGCATGTGTATGTGGGGGTCTTGTGTAACTCACACACACAGCCTGTTCCCAGTTGGGTCGACTGGCTGGCAGCAGCAACAGCGACAGCGCCACCGCAGCGGCACAATATGTCGTACTTGCTGCTTCCGCTCGGCTGCATTTGTTTACATTTTGCGCTTTTTTATTCCCACTCATAATTTCATTTCGTTTCGTTTCGTTGGGGCTCTTTGCTAGTGCGTTGTCCCCTTGCCGGGTGTCCTGTTTGTGTGCCAACTCGACGAATGGCTGCTGCTCGCCATTCCGTGACTTAATGTTGACTTCAGTTGACTCGGGCAACTTGTCACATGCAATAGCGACAATAATCACAACAACAATAACATATATACACATGTATGTTATTGTTGTAGTTGCATTTGCTCAAGCGTGATTTGAATTGTGCTGCGTAGATGGCAAACAGTCAACGAACCACCTTCACTTCATGTTTAAAATTCTGCAAGTGGGTGTAAAAAGTGATCAATTTGAGTGAAGGAACTTGATCGCAGCAAAAAGAACTCTTGCACCAACGATATGTGGCCCCAGTGTCTTTGGTTTCCTGTTGGTATTTTTTTCTAACAGTTCAATTCACATTTGTATGCAGTTTATACCTTAATTTCTCTTTTTCGCCTTCAATAGGTTTTTGTATCGTATTCTCTCTATCATTAACCCTTTCGCTATTTTGTTGCCATATGGCAACATGCTACTTTGTGGACGTCTAAACCCTTTGTGGTTTCAAGAATACATTTTTTGTTGGTCCTTAGAATAGATTGAAGTCTTAGGAAAAATACAAAATTTATAAACTGAACATTTAAGTTTAAAGAAGAGAAGTATACACGTTTTTTTAATAGTATATCTTGACATAGTAAAGGAAGAAGAAGCAGAAAAATTATATAACTTTTTAATTTAACGTTTTCTTCAATTTAGATACTTTTTTTTAATTTTGGCAGAAGTAAAGAAAGAAATATTAAAATTTTCGTTATATATAAACAGTTTTATGTTTAATATTAAAAATATTTACCTTTCCTTACTTAATTCTTTTCCCTCTGCGTGCCTAAAAAAATTAAAAATCTTCAACAATTTCTTTTCCATAACTTTTCTACACTCACTCTCCTTCTTCACTTTCTGTGCACTTCATTTCCCCCTTCAAAGTTCCTTGCCTCTTTGCCATTTTTCTGTCCTTCATTTTACTAACTACTTTCGCTTCACCAAATAACCTTCAACATTTTTCAGTCACCCCCACTCACCAGTCCCATAGTTCTAAATAAAACACCCGCAACCCTCCTTGTTGTCCTTCTCCCTAATTTTCGTTTCTTTTATTATTATTTTTTTTTGCCGTTTTTTATTGTTGCCATCCTTGCGCGTGGAATCTGTTGAATTTCAAATGTCAACCGCCATTTTCCAATTAGTAAACAATAAACGTTTGTCAATTAGGCGCAGCAGCACAGCGCATTTCTATCATAATTACCGGCGAATAGTCGAATCGACGCATCCTAAGCGCAGTGAAGGATGTCGCCAGACCGTTATGTTACGCTTCGAGCACCAGCCTCTCGGCCTCTCAGGCCAGCCGCCGCGGTCTCAATTGCACGCCGGGGATTAATTACACTCAAACCCGTAATTAGTTGCGCTCTTTCGGCGTGTTCGCCTGTTGTTTCATTTTGTTACATTTTTTCCGCTTGCAGCAGCCGTTTAATTATGTTAAAATAAGTTCGACGCTCGCGCGCCTTCATCGCTTTCGCTCGAATTTGCGGCAAATCGTTTCGGAAGTACTTGCAGGCGTGTTTGGAATTTAATTTCGACGCGCGGCCGACCTTCGCCACGCGACCCTATCCCGTAACGATTTGTAACGGCAACAAATTATGCAAAATTAAAACGCACCGAAACCGGGTGCCGCTGCTCCGCTAATAACGGTCCGAAAGCGTGCGGGGGAGAACAAAAGCGTGCGCCACTTGGTTAGTTTGCGCGCGAAATGACGGAAAACGATTGCAAGTGGCCAAGTTGCTGTGCAATTTGCACGTTGCAAGCGCGCATTCAGTTGGCCCCAAATAATTGACGCTTACCGAGTGTGAAATTGGCATTCCAGCGCCTGCGAACCCCTTCGGCCTTTGGCCTTTGACCCTTGACATAAAAGTGAAGAGTGCTGTCAGTCGCCTGACGCCACCCATCGGCAATGGCGGCAACAATAATTGTGGATGGAAATTTCTCATGCACCATTCAAGTTTTTCCACTTGTTTTCCCTGTCAGCACAACGAACACGTTGAAAATCGAATCATCACGCCAGCAAAGCTCAAAATTGTATCAAAATTTTGTCTTTTCAAAAATTCCGTTAATTGTTTCAATTGTTGTAAGACGTATTTATCAGTTTTTGCCCAAAGATGGAGTCCGTGAAGATGCGCAACATTCCCAAAATACCAATGCCCAAGCAGACATCGGTGGCGAGCACCAAAAGCAAGGTGGTGAGTATTTCAACGCCAAAACACCAACACAACGACACACACACACACACATGCACACTGGAAGCATTGCCGTGTTGTGGATGATTTCGTGTATCAAAGTGCTGAAAGTGGCGATGAGTCGAGTGTTGCAAATTCTACCAATGACCGGTTTAGAGACAATCAAACTGTAGACAGCAATGTTTGGCTGCTTTCAAGCTGACATTTAAAGTGCTGTTGTGGCAATTTTACATACATAGATACAAACAAATGGCAGTTGGAGCGTTGTAAAGACGCTGCAGCTTTGGAAATTTTTCAATCAAGAGCATTGAATGGACGTTTTCCGTGCTGTTTCATAGCAACAGTAAAGACGTTTATTATGATTTTTGTTATTGTTTCAAACACTTAAAGCATAGTGAAATAAATAAATAAATAAATAATTAATTTGGTGAAATAAATAAATTAATTAATTAATTAATTAAATAAATAAATAAATAAATAAAATAAATAAAATACATAAAATAAATAAAATAAATAAAATAAATAAAATAAATAAAATAAATAAAATAAATAAATAAATAAATAAAATAAATAAAATAAATAAAATAAATAAAATAAATAAAATAAATAAAATAAATAAAATAAATAAAATAAATAAAATAAATAACAAAAATAAAATAAATAAAATAAATAAAATAAATAAATAAAATAAATAAAATAAATAAAATAAATAAAATAAAATAAAATAAAATAAAATAAAATAAAATAAAATAAAATAAATAAATAAAATAAATAAAATAAAATAAATAAATAAAATAAATAAAATAAATAAAATAAATAAAATAAATAAAATAAATAAAATAAATAAAATAAATAAAATAAATAAAATAAATAAAATAAATAAAATAAATAAAATAAATAACATAAATAACATAAATAAAAAAATTAAATAAATAAAATAAATAAAATAAATAAAATAAATAAAATAAATAAAAAAATAAAATAAATAAAGTAAATAAAATAAATAAAATAAATAAATAAATAAATAAATAAATAAAATAAATAAAATAAATAAAATAAATAAAATAAATAAAATAAATAAAATAAATAAAATAAATAAAATAAATAAAATAAATAAAATAAATAAAATAAATAAAATAAATAAAATAAATAAAATAAATAAAATAAATAAAATAAATAAAATAAATAAAATAAATAAAATAAATAAAATAAATAAAATAAATAAAATAAATAAAATAAATAAAACAAATAAATAAATAAATTAAATAAATAATAAATTTAGTGAAATAATTTAGTGAAATAAATATATAAATAAGTAAATAAATAAAATAAATAAATGAAATAAATAAATTAAATAAATAAAATAAATTAAATAAATAATTTAAATAAATTAAATAAACTAAATAAATAAAATAAATAAAATAAATTAAATAAATAAAATAAATAAAATAAATAAAATAAAATAAATAAAATAAATAAAATAAATAAAATAAATAAAATAAATAAAATAAATAAAATAAATAATACATTTATTTCACTATATAATTTCATTGAGCAGATATTTATTGCTCAAAATTTGATGCCAAAAAGATTATTTCCACTCTTCACTTTACTATCCTCAGAAATGATAGAAAACTATTCCCTTCATCTGTTCCCTTCTTCCTTGAAGAAGTGAACCATAATCCTTTTACCAACCAAACTCAGTGAAATATGAACTCTTTCCATGTTTCTTTGAATCGAGAAAAGCCACGCTTTACTGGTTTCTACAGCTGGAAGATGACCGGACACCCATACGAGAGTAATTCAAGATGAGAACCAAATATTCCTAATTGATTCTTTACGTACACTTAGGTAGTAAAGTACAACACCACTGAGGCACTGAGGTCTTCGGAAAACCCAACTACTCAAAATTAGTATATATTTTTTCTGACTGGGGATTCAAACTCATAAACCTCTTATAATCCAACCCACCAGAATCCACCAAAACCCCAGAATTACAGCAAATCTAAACATTTCATTTAACCAATAGGAACAAAAATTCAATGACGACGAAAAGAAGACCATTTCAGAGCTGAAAAAACTCTACTTGGAAACCATCAAACTGGACGTGGAATTGCAGAAGGAAATCTACAACATGGAGAAATCTTTCGAAACCAAACACAACGAAATTTTCGAGAAGCGCAATAAGATACTCGAGTAAGTAAAGCAACACCATCAGAGTCAACGAAAAGTGCATGTTTCATTGTTGTTCAGTGAATTTAAGAAGAAACCACACGGTGACTCTGAAACCAACTTGACCAACTTTTGGCTGAAAGTGCTAAAAGCATCCTACACAGAGTTCATAAGCAAAAAGGATGAGAAAATATTAGCTGTAAGTATTCAGTGCACATTCAAAGTGTTTTTGTTTTTTTCACCGATTCCATTGCTTTGCGTCTGGCCGTACATCGGCAGCATCTCACCGACATACGCTCCAAGCTGTGCAATGATCCCACAGTCAAGTTTATAATCGAGTTCCATTTTGAGCCGAACGATTTCTTCTCGAATCGCCTTCTCACCAAAACATACTATCTGAACTGTCTGCCCGATGCGGAGGAGCCGCTCACTTACGACGGCGCCGAGATTTACAAATGCGAAGGCTGCAAAATCGACTGGAAGCAAACAGAAAAGGAGAAAGACAAGAAAGGTTTGTCCTTTTGGTGTCATTTTTAATATGCGATGGGTGGCAAGTTGCTGGCAGAACCCAAACCGCTTCCTTTTTGCTTTTCAGCCTACACATCGTTCTTCGATTTCTTCAGTCCGCCAGTGTTGCCCGAGGATCCGGAGGATCCCAATTACTGTGACATCAATGTGAGTTTAACCACAACAGTGTAAAGTGCTCTTAAAAATGCCTAATTAAAAATTAACTCATTTGAAAAGGAAAATTTGACATTGAAATGTGGTTTAGTTGTAAAGTAAATGCAAGCAAGAAAAATTTACAATTGAAATATAATTTTAAAGAATTCACTCAAATAGCAATAAATACAATGAAAATGCTTAAATTGTCTTAAAAAAATGTTTGAAAATGTAAAAATCAACTACAGAATTATGACAATTTCCTCATTTTCAATTTCATAATTTTCTCTTTCAGTCAAACTAAACTAATTCATATAATCGCCAACAGGAAATAGTTACATTAAAAAAATCTTCAACTATTCAACAGGCGATTTTGCAAAATGACTTCGAACTGGGCTTTTATCTGAAGGAGCGCGTGATTCCCAAGGCCATCATGTTCTTTACCGGCGAGATTGCAGACTGCCAAAGTTCCGACTCGGAAACCGACGACACCGACGACGATGACGACGATGATGACGACGACGATGACGACGACACTTCGGGCAACGATGCACGCGAAGACTGAATGTTTACATTTTCTATTTTAAATATTTATTTAGTCATGCGATCTTCTTTACATTTGTAAAAATAATATTCGCTGCATTATTTACTTAATAAAATTGATGTTAATTCAGTTTTTCATCTGTATAGTCCTATGCGACAGCACGCTTCAATACAGCCAGTCGTTGGCGATGTTTTGAGGTCGCCACCGGCGACCGTTACATGATTCGCCCAGTTGGCAATTGTGTAAAAACCAATTAAGTGGTTACAATCAACTTTTAAATACATAAAATGCCTAACGTAAAATTGCGGAAGAGTTAAAACAATATAGGTTAGTTTAAACTCAAAAAGGAGCTGCTGTATCTAAATTGATTAAATAAAATGCCACACACTTTAAGATCAATTCGGCACCTCGTCCTCTTCCGCCCCGTCGTCCTCGCGATTCGTATTGGTCATCTGCAGGCCGATCAGATGGTCGGCCACAATCTGACACTCGGTCTTCTGCGCTTTGAAGCGCTGCACGCCGTCGCTTGTGACGCTAGTGCCGCTCAAATCAAGATACACCAAGTGCGGCGAGCACTGCACCAAATGCTGCAACGAAATGTCAGTCACCTTCTTGTAGTTGCGCACGCTCAGCCGCTCAAAGCTGTTCTCGCTGGGCCGGTTGCCGATACGTATCCAGATAACGCCCTGCTCTACCGGATTCTGCGGTCGGCCGAAGCAGCAAATGCCGCGATCTGAGATCGAGGAGCGGCGCCGACATTGCCGCTGCGCTTCAGGCGGAATCAGACCGGGTCCATTGTCCTCGGGCTGTCGTGCAGTGAGCGGATTTATGATGTTCCAGAAAAGCGGATGCTGCAGCATGTAATCGAAATGACTCTCCAGTTGCGGCGGACGCACCTGCCTAACACGTGGCCGTTGATTGTGTACGTCGAGAAGAATGACATGATCGGGTCGAGGTAGAAAGCGACTGCGCGTTGGCACATTGCCACCGGGCTCGGGCTGAAGGCCAACAAGCTCAGGCGGATTAGAGGCAGCGCCGTCCGCTGCTTGCATCTCGGGCACAGGACTAGGCGGCGAAGCAGGTGACGATGTCAGAGGCGATGACGATGAAGACGAAGATGATGACGTCGAAGACGATGATGACGACGAAGAGGGCGACGTCAACGCATGACCGAGACAGGCTACGAGTCGGCCAAAGGGCGCTGCGGGCGGCGATAATGAAATGGTCACATTCAACTGTGAAGTGGCCGATGAGTTTGACGTTGACGCCTCATTATCCGATGTGCCGTTTACTCTGGGTTGCGCTGCCAGTGCAGTAGATGCTCTCGAAGTTGACGGCTGGCAGTCGTCGTTGCTAGCTGCGTGCTTAGGAAAAGTTTGGCCATATTTTGCTTCACACTTCATGTCCGGGTAACGCACAATCTCCGGGCAATCAAGCAGTATTTCTTTCAGCGTGAACACCGCATTAAAGCACTGCAAATCTGAGTCGTTAATGGGCGTAAATCGCAGATCCAAAAACTAAATAAAAACATACAAATTTTAAAAGTAAATTGGGTTTTAAAATGGCCAGCTTACCTCCAACTTTTTGAAGCCGAAACGTGCCGCCATACTTCCGTAAGGAATGAAATCACCCAAACGTGGACAGCCCTTCAAGCTGAACCAGCGTAAGGCGGGAATCTTCGACAGTATCATAATGTAGTAGGGTTCGAACCAGTCACTGTACTCAATGCCCAACTCCTCTAGCTGCGTCAGACGCGTGTGAATGCCACAAAAGATGCTCTGTTCATCGCGCGACTTGCGCACATTGCATCCATTAAAAACGAGACGCTTCAGTGTCATCGGAAAATCTAAAATCCGCACCTAAAATGTATAGCACTCTATTACCTACATTACAAATATTATATCGCTTTTGCCGCACAAACCTTGCAAAAGTCAATGGTGACACCCTGCAGCTCCAAGACACTGAGCTGAGTACTACGTGCCGTAAACGTGGTCAGTAGAATGTCGTTAAACAGCTTCACTTCGCTCTGGATTTGCTGCGCCGGGCCGCGTAGCTTAATGCAGCTGGTGTTTGCGTGCGTTCGCTCCAGCACATCGTCCAGTATACCGAACGGCAGTGGCTTTCGACTCAAGTCAATGTGCTTCCAAAAGCGATGGTCTAACAGCAGAGTGTGAAAACGTTTACAGCAGCTGATCGAGAACACAACAAAACGATAAACAAACATACATACAAAGTACAACAATTCGCTACTTGAGGAACTCACTTCATCAGCGCATACTGCGTCCAGGAGTCGAGATTCTTGAAAATCTCGAAAAGTACCTCGTCGGGAAAGTCGACGAGCTGAAATACTGTATTGGCTTCGATTTCACGGTACTTTGCTGCAGGTGCTCCATCGCTTTCGGCCTCAGCCGCTTCGTTTGCATCCAAGACACAGGTCCAGTGTTGTTGTTGGTCAGCTGCCTTGTCATTGCACTGCGAGTAGCGACGCTTTCGTTTACTCGGCTGGATGTCTACATGCTCCGTTATCTGCCCGCAGTCGGAGGCAACGTTTATTTCCATTTCACGTCAATATTTGGCTACTCTTCATGGAAATTACAAAATTTTCAAGCGTTGCATATACAATACAAAAAATTTTTCGCACTTTTGATAAAATGAAACTTGTATAGAGTTGCATTTACAGCAATTAAAATAGCTCCGGCCAGTGTTGCATTTTGAAGAAAATGGCGAACAACCAACGAGGAGCACAAATTAGTCCAATGGAAATATTTAAGTTAAATATGTATTTCAATCTTTTACTGATTGATAACACATATCAACGATCGACACAGTGACGAGTTTATGTAATGTAAGAAATTGGAATAAAATTGTATTATATTTTACAAGCAGCCGACTTGATTGTAATCGTTTTATCGATAACCAAGTCTGTCCATCACGAAGACGAAAAAATCCACACGCGAGAGTTGTTACAAAAGCCGTGCTGCTATTCTGTCAAAAGTTCAGTGAAACCTAATGGCCACATTAATGAATCTACACAAACTGTTTGCGTTCCGGGGTGCCCGCATCGGTTTCAACTGCCTCCAGCGGGCAGCGGCCACCGACAGCAGCAGCACTCTGCAATACGATCATGACCCGCAGCCGCTCTTCACAGATCCTGAGACACAACAGCTGCTGCGTTCCATGACACAGCTGCAGCTGCAAAAGGTGTTCCGCAAGATCACTGTGCCAGACAACAGCGTCGAGTACAAGTTCATGACCACGCAGCAGCTGGAAGACGAGTTTCGCAAAACCATCGAGCGAGCGCACCGCCGCCTGCAGATGCCGCCTGTGGTGCAAGTGGCCAAGGACGAACGCCGAATAATATCCAGCGACAGCACGCTGAAAGGCTTCTCCGACACCAAATACGTATTCACAGACATTACGTACGGTTTGCGGCAGTCGGATCGTAAGGTGGTGGTGCGGCAGACTGACGGCACGCTAGAGTACGCACCACTGGAGGAGGCCAAACGTATGCGACAGCTGTACTTTCCACTTAACGGGCGCAAAATACGTACGCCACGCATGTTTCAGGAGGAACATCTTCAACGCTGCCTGGACGAACACAAATACGACTTCATCATGGACCGTCTAACAGTGCAATATGAGCCTTACGAGCCGGACTTTCATCGCATCAGCAGTCGCGTATACCAGCACATCAACGAAAGCAAGCAATTCGACACGCTGCGTTCCACTCGGCACTTTGGGCCCATGGCCTTTTTCTACGCCTGGCATCGGTGTATCGACGACCTGCTGTACGACATGATAAGGCGAGACTATCTGCGCAACGGCGCCGAGCTGATAGCGCTGATGTACAAAATACACGACGTAAAAACAAACTACAAGGAGCTGCTAACCCAGTTAGATGCGCTCAAACCAGAGGAGGAGCCAGCGTTGACCGAGTTGCGGCAGTCACTCAAGACACAACATAAATCGAACGACATACACGAAGAAATCAAAGCGACCATTGGTAAGACACGCACAGACTTCGAGGCAGATGAACTGTGCCTGCAATTCATCGAGCACTACATCAGTGAGCATGCGCTGAAGAAGGTGCAACTAGAGCTGGCCGTGCAGACATTGAAGGAGATCAACGCCGAGAAGAAGCAGTTATATGAAGGCCTAACTAAAGCGCACGGAGTGCAGCAATCTTGATTCATTCGCTGATCAAATTTTGTTTTAAAGAAAATTATTAAAGTTATAACTGAATAAGTTCTTATTATAGTTTTATTTCTAAAAGAGTAGTGGTATTTAGTACTTTGCAATGTGTGTACCCAAGATGCTTATGTGGAGCTTACGCTCTGCTCCTCATGCCCACCAAAGCCATTTGACATCGTTATCGGTGGCACCTGTTCCTTTTTCCTTCGTGCTGTGAATGCTTTCAAGCACTTGTTGAGGTGCTGCGCGAATCCACTCCCACCGCTGCATCGACGCATGCAAAGCTGGCAATGCCGCACCAGCCTGTTTAATCTCAAGTCAGCCGTAAAACGTCTCTTAATAAGCAAGCGCTTCCCTCGTTGCGTGTACGCCTTATAAACTCGCATTCTGTACATTCGCTGACGCTGCTCCGGAAACTTTCCGTACAGCGAGTGGACATTCAGCTTTCTCTCCAAGCAACGCAGTCGCAGCATTCGATGTTGTTCCAGCTCGCCAGCGGTGGCAAATGACTTTTGGCAGGATGCACACTGGTACGGCTGCAGCCAGGCGTGCTCGTTGAGGTGATCGTACAGCTCCAGCTCTGAAATGGCCATAACTTCACAGCGAAAGTGTGGGCACTGCAGTCGTCGTGCGAGTTGCTTGCGCTTGCGCCTCAGTTTAACGGCGCAACGATGACCTCGTAGCAGCCAATCGTGTGCCAATTCAATGCCGCAGCGGTGACATAGCACTGCAGGCCCCCAATGCAAAGCCATGTGCCGTTCCATTGCTTCAGTGTTTTTCGCAATTTCACCGCACAGCAAACACTCCCGCTTTCCGTTGCTGTACTCGTGAGTTTTTTCCTCCACAAACAGCCTAAACTCTTCACTTCCGTCATTTTCCATTTCTGCTGATTCCATTTGCACTGTGTCACCAAAATCCAATTCATCGTCCAACTTGCATTGTACGCCAATACTGGCGGCGGCAGTGACGACCGTTTCTGTTTGCTGACCTCTATCCCGTATTGGATGTGGACTTGCGGTCATTGTACCAATGTTTGCCAACATTGGCGCCGCACTGACGCCAACACTATTAAATGTATTGGACATATGGAACGCCACTTTTGACTCGTCCATTTCACGCTTGATCTCGGCTTGCAAATCGTGCGTACCCACAATGTTGGCTTCAATGGCGACTTGGTGTGTGATGAAGCGCGTCTCTACTGCTATCATTTCGGGCAGCTCGACCAAAGGCAGTTTATGTCCCATTAGTACTTTTTGTAAGGCGATGTCTACCGGGGAGGTTACTGCCGGCGTTTCTGTTGAATGTAAGTCGAACACTTTAGATTCCAACCGATGAGGAAACTGCCTACTTACTTGAAGAGCCTATGGCCACTAGATGGCCGCCCGGTATGTTGCTCATTCTCATAAATTTATTTGAACTTCTTTACAAAGAAATACCAAACAAGCATTTGCCTTGTGCTGAACATACAAATAATAAAGCCGTTTGAACAGGGTTGCAAGACAGCGTATGGCAACGTCAACAAAACTGACTTTCTTAAAAAAAATTTTGATTTTGGATATACTACATAATCTTTGGATTTTATATTACACTGTGATTGTAAACCTCGTTTAAAATGAAGAAAAATTTATTTAGTTACATTTCGACGAAGTTTAACCAATAAGTTTCATCTTCATTCGTAATCTTCTACAGTGGTTAATGCGCCAAGATTGTTGTTTTTTTTTTTTGGAAATGTTTGTATGATTTGTTTCTTCGACGCACTAAATACTACTATACTTTTCTATCTGCCAAAAGTGCAGACAAATAAATAGTTTATTAGCTTTTTGAGTTGACTAGCTTTTCCTTGTTATTGCAATTTGCTTCAGACAAATGTAATTTTTTATTTTGGCTGCTTCTATTGGATAGTGTAGAAGTTTAATGAAAGAAGATTTTACTATGTATTTGTTTGAAACTGGTGCACACAAGAATTTCAAGAAATGTATATGTACCTGGTATTGTTTTGAAACTAACGATACATTAGGAAAAGTATCTATTTAGAAGCGATCAAATGCATTAAAAAATAGTTTACTCTACTTCAGAAAGTGTTTCAAAATGAACAAACTTATGCTACGTTTACATAATATATATAAACATACATAAATGCGTGATTTGGGCAAAAATTCTCAATTGCGAAGCCAAATTCCGCATTTCCCCATACAAATTCAAATCTACGAAATGGCTCATTTCAACATAACGACGAAGCAAATGCGATAACACAAGACCAATGTGATCGAACGCATCCCAAAATGAAAGCGCTTTCAAAAGCTTCAAAAGCTTTTACCTCTTATTGAGAAATCAAAATCAAAACAAACGGAAATTATCAAAATGGAAATTTTTAATTGAAATTTTTGTCTGCTTGAAATATGTAGAATATTCTTAGTATGTAAGGTATGTAATATATTTCTGTGGCATTTTGACAAAACAACCTAAGCCTAATTTTCAAAATGTTCAGGAGAGCGAAAATACTGGTAAGGTGCATAGCAAAATTTATACAAAACTCGACAAAAGTTGAAATTATACACGTCATATCTCTGTAACTAAATGTCATAGAAACAAATCGATTACATCTGCGTCTGGAAAAAAAACGCTATTTCGACTTAAGTTGTTTTGTCAAAATTTCACAGATTTGTATTCAAATATTGTTTTGTGTAGCAGCAAAAAAGCAACAAATTCTTTAGTCAGCAGCCGGAGAAGAGCTGATCTATGAGCTGCGGCAAGAGGAAATGAGCATTCAGCATTTGACTTTAGCTACCAAACGAAATGCCAATGAGTCAATGTAAACACTTTGAAATGACTTATTTGAAATTACGGATTTGGGCTCAATGTAAACGTAGTATTACTGTATCAATAATTGTTTAAAAAGAATTATGAAAAGGTATTTCCGAATAGTCAAATGTTTTTGAGAAAGTACAAAATGTATTTCACTGCCGTCAAAATCACTTTATAAGTCATTAAATTCATCAAAGAACTGTTAAATGTAGTTTAGATTTATTTCAGATTAATCACATATAGGAATATCCGCGAAATTTACATTATATTGTGTGATTAATTTATCAGCAAAGCGTTTATTTTCAAAATTATTCGCTCTCACAACATAAACTTAGTGCACGACTTTCTTCTTGCGAATTCATCTTAATATTTTTTTCACCTTTGGACATCACAACGTACTAATGCAATGCAACCCTGCAAGGTTAGGTGGAACGAAATGGGGCAGCGTGGTACAGTGCATTAAAAATGTCAGCACGTATTCACAACTGTCACTGGTATCCGCGTTTTTGCTGCAACTTATCATCGGCGGTACTTGCGTGCATTTTTTATAATTGTATTTTATTAATAATACAAAAAACCTGAACCATAACAATGGCTAAGCCAGCAAAGTCTAAGAAAAAGCAAAGTGATGAAGAATTTCCCACCGACTGGGACGTCGATGGTTATCGTGCCGACTATGAGAGTGAGGAGCACTGGAATTTGCGACGTGAATTTATGACTGTACACAAGGAAAAGTTTCCGGAACAGCGGCTGGTGTGTTTGGCGGCAGTGTTCACCAATATGGAATTCATGGGTTGTAAGTACTCGTCCGAAGTGATGCAGCTGGTGGCCGAAATGGCAAAGGATGTGGCCAAAGATTTCCGCGAGCGACGTGCCAACAAACTGAAGCGCACCTTCGTGGCCGCTTCGGATGCAGCCGAGGCGCGAGCTAAAGGTAGACGATAACTAGCTCTAAATTTTCTTCTGCCACAGAGGACAAATACTAAGTTGAACATTTCTCAATTTATTTTCTCTTTGCAACTAACAACAACAATAGGAAGCAGAAACGTCCACCAAGAACTAGAGGGCAAACCGGGTGGCAGCAACGCGGGCAATCAGCGAAACGCATCGAGCAATTATGGGGGCTCAGGCAACTACGGCGTCCAGGGCAGAAATTATGACGGACCCAGTGGCAGCGGTGGTGCCCGGGGAGGATATTATGGTGGTCGTGGTGGTCCGGGAGGAAACTACGGCGGACCTGGTAACAACTACGGAAGCAATTATCGCGGTCCTGGTATTCAATACGGAGGCAATTATGGTGGTCCTGGCAACAACTATGGAGGCAATTACGGCAACCAGGGTAACAATTATGGTGGCCCCGGTAACTACGGCGGCCGCAGTTACAATTACGGAGGGAATTATGGCGGTCCTGGTAATCAATACAAACCATAACTTCACAGCGAAAGTGTGGGCACTGCAGTCGTCATGCGAGTTGCTTGCGCTTGCGCCTCAGTTTAACGACGCAATGATGACCTCGTAGCAGCCAATTCAATGCCGCAGCAGTGACATAGCACTGCACGCCCCCAATGCAAAGCCATGTGCCGTTCCATTGCTTCAGTGTTTTTCGCAATTTCACCGCACAGCAAACACTCCCGCTTTCCGTTGCTGTACTCGTCAGTTTTTTCCTCCACAAACAGCCTAAACTCTTCACTTCTGTCATTGTCCATGTCTGCTGATTCCATTTGCACTGTGTCACCAAAATCCAATTCATCGTCCCACTTGCATTGTACGCCAATACTGGCGGTGGCAGTGACGACCGTTTCTGTTTGCTGACCTCTATCCCGTATTGGATGTGGACTTGCGGTCATTGTACCAATGTTTGCCAACATTGGCGCCGCACTGACGCCAACACTATTAAATGTATTTGACATATGGAACGCCACTTTTGACTCGTCCATTTCACGCTTGATCTCGGCTTGCAAATCGTGCGTACCCACAATGTTGGCTTCAATGGCGACTTGGTGTGTGATGAAGCGCGTCTCTACTGCTATCATTTCGGGCAGCTCGACCAAAGGCAGTTTATGTCCCATTCAGCGTTGCCGTTTTGGTTATTTTTAACCAAAAATGGTTATTTTTATTTTTGAAAATGGATTTTGGTTATTTGGTGATTTTTGATCCAATTTGGCTATTTTTTAGAACATTGCCCATTGATGACAAAATGTATATTTTAGAATATAGCACACTGATACAAAATGTATCTTAAATATCAATGAGCACAATATTATTGGGAGCGGCAATAATATTGATACTGATTGATAGTGGCAACTCATAGACATTGCTTTTTCTCGTAAAAGAGTAAGCAGCATTTTTTTAATTCGATAACTACAGTCGTGTCTGGATATAGTGAACTAATTATTGCAAGGCCTGCTCACAGTATTGAGGTTGTTCACAATATCAAGGTTAGAATTTTTGTTCAAAAACTCGTGTTATTTGTTCCAACTACACTGTGTCTATATATAATTAAAATATAATTAAAATAAAAACTAAAAACCGTACTTTCAACCACAATCGGTTTGCACTCGACAAAAAACATAACCACTAAGGTCAAGAAACAGCAAAAATACAAATTAGGGGAATACCCTCTTTCATTTTTGATTCATTCTTGTTTTTTGTTGCTTTTTGCTTGAAATTGCTTTCAGAATTTTTTTCACTATTTAGAGGTTTCCGTTTGTTCACTATTTAGAGTACTCCATGTAAAAATTTGGGTGTTCACTATATCGAGGTGTTCACCATACCCAGACACGACTGTATGTTTGAAAAGAGTCAACAACACTTTTTATGACTACTTTTTGTAAAAGTATTGTTGTTTTGTAAAAGTAAAGTAGTTGTCTATGTAAAATAAACATTTTGGTTATTTTTGTTACATTTTGGTTATTTTTGTTCCTGGTTATTAATTTGTTTTTCTTGTGGCAACGCTGGTGCCATTAGTACTTTTTGTAAGGCGATGTCTACCGGGGAGGTTACTGCCGGCGTTTCTGTTGAATGTAAGTCGAACACTTTAGATTCCAACCGATGAGGAAACTGCCTACTTACTTGAAGAGCCTATGGCCACTAGATGGCCGCCCGGTATGTTGCTCATTCTCATAAATTTATTTGAACTTCTTTACAAAGAAATACCAAACAAGCATTTGCCTTTTGCTGAACATACAAGTAATAAAGCCGTTTGAACAGGGTTGCAAGACAGCGTATGGCAACGTCAACAAAACGGACTTTCTTAAAAAAAATTTTGACTTTGGATATACTACATAATCTTTGGATTTTATATTACACTGTGATTGTAAACCTCGTTTAAAATGAAGAAAAATTTATTTAGTTACATTTCGACGAAGTTTAACCAATAAGTTTCATCTTCATTCGTAATCTTCTACAGTGGTTAATGCGCCAAGATTGTTGTTTTTTTTTTTTTTGGAAATGTTTGTATGATTTGTTTCTTCGACGCACTAAATACTACTATACTTTTCTATCTGCCAAAAGTGCAGACAAATAAATAGTTTATTAGCTTTTTGAGTTGACTAGCTTTTCCTTGTTATTGCAATTTGCTTCAGACAAATGTAATTTTTTATTTTGGCTGCTTCTATTGGAAGGTGTAGAAGTTTAATGAAAGAAGATTTTACTATGTATTTGTTTGAAACTGGTGCACACAAGAATTCCAAGAAATGTATATGTACCTGGTATTGTTTTGAAACTAACGATACATTAGGAAAAGTATCTATTTAGAAGCGATCAAATGCATTAAAAAATAGTTTACTCTACTTCAGAAAGTGTTTCAAAATGAACAAACTTATGCTACGTTTGCATAATATATATAAACATACATAAATGCGTGATTTGGGCAAAAATTCTCAATTGTGAAGCCAAATTACGCATTTCCCCATACAAATTCAAATCTACGAAATGGCTCATTTCAACAAAACGACGAAGCAAATGCGATAACACAAGACCAATGTGATCGAACGCATCCCAAAATGAAAGCGCTTTCAAAAGCTTCAAAAGCTTTTACCTCTTATTGAGAAATCAAAATCAAAACAAACGGAAATTATCAAAATGGAAATTTTTAATTGAAATTTTCGTCTGCTTGAAATATGTAGAATATTCTTAGTATGTAAGGTATGTAATATATTTCTGTGGCATTTTGACAAAACAACCTAAGCCTAATTTTCAAAATGTTCAGGAGAGCGAAAATACTGATAAGGTGCATAGCAAAATTTATACAAAACTCGACAAAAGTTGAAATTATACACGTCATATCTCTGTAACTAAATGTCATAGAAACAAATCGATGTATGTATGTAATATATTTCTGTGGCATTTTGACAAAACAACCTAAGCCTAATTTTCAAAATGTTCAGGAGAGCGAAAATACTGATAAGGTGCATAGCGAAATTTATACAAAACTCGACAAAAGTTGAAATTATACACGTCATATCTCTGTAACTAAATGTCATAGAAACAAATCGATTACATCAAAAAAAGCGTCTGAAAAAAAAAACGCTATTTCGACTTAAGTTGTTTTGTCAAAATGTCACAGATTTGTATTCAAATATTGTTTTGTGTAGCAGCAAAAAAGCAACAAATTCTTTAGTCAGCAGCCGGAGAAGAGCTGATCTATGAGCTGCGGCAAGAGGAAATGAGCATTCAGCATTTGACTTTAGCTACCAAACGAAATGCCAATGAGTCAATTTTAACACTTTGAAATGACTTATTCGAAATTACGGATTTGGGCTCAATGTAAACGTAGTATTACTGTATCAATAATTGTTTAAAAAGAATTATGAAAAGGTATTTCCGAATAGTCAAATGTTTTTCAGAAAGTACAAAATGTATTTCACTGCCGTCAAAATCACTTTATAAGTCTTTAAATTCATCAAAGAACTGTTAAATGTAGTTTAGATTTATTTCAGATTAATCACATATAGGAATATCCGCGAAATTTACATTATATTGTGTGATTAATTTATCAGCAAAGCGTTTATTTTCAAAATTATTCGCTCTCACAACATAAACTTAGTGCACGACTTTCTTCTTGCGAATTCATCTTAATATTTTTTTCACGTTTGGACATCACAACGTACTAATGCAATGCAACCCTGCAAAGTTAGGTGGAACGAAATGGGACAGCGTGGTACAGTGCATTAAAAATGTCAGCACGTATTCACAACTGTCACTGGTATCCGCGTTTTTGCTGCAACTTATCATCGGCGGTACTTGCGTGCATTTTTTATAATTGTATTTTATTAATAATACAAAAAACCTGAACCATAACAATGGCTAAGCCAGCAAAGTCTAAGAAAAAGCAAAGTGATGAAGAATTTCCCACCGACTGGGACGTCGATGGTTATCGTGCCGACTATGAGAGTGAGGAGCACTGGAATTTGCGACGTGAATTTATGACTGTACACAAGGAAAAGTTTCCGGAACAGCGGCTGGTGTGTTTGGCGGCAGTGTTCACCAATATGGAATTCATGGGTTGTAAGTACTCGTCCGAAGTGATGCAGCTGGTGGTCGAAATGGCAAAAGATGTGGCCAAAGATTTCCGCGAGCGACGTGCCAACAAACTGAAGCGCACCTTCGTGGCCGCTTCGGATGCAGCCGAGGCGCGAGCTAAAGGTAGACGACAACTAGCACTAAATTTTCTTCTGCCACAGAGGACAAATAATAAGTTGAACATTTCTCAATTTATTTTTTCTTTGCAACTAACAACAACAATAGGACGCAGAAACGTCCACCAAGAACTAGAGGGCAAACCGGGTGGCAGCAACGCGGGCAATCAGCGAAACGCATCGAGCAATTATGGGGGCTCAGGCAACAACTACGGCGTCCAGGGCAGAAATTATGACGGACCCAGTGGCAGCGGTGGTGCCCGGGGAGGAAATTATGGTGGTCCGGGAGGAAATTACGGCGGACCTGGTAACAACTACGGAAGCAATTATCGCGGTCCTGGTAATCAATACGGAGGCAATTATGGTGGTCCTGGCAACAACTATGGAGGCAATTACGGCAACCAGGGTAACAATTATAGTGGTCCCGGTAACTACGGCGGCCGCAGTAACAATTACGGAGGGAATTATGGCGGTCCTGGTAATCAATACGGAGGACGTAATCAATATGGCGGTGGCTATGTTGGCTCCGGTAATAACTATGATGGACCTAACAGCAACTACGGTGGCCAGGGCGGCCACCAAGGCAACAATTATAATGATTATAGCAATAATCCGTCATCAAAGCGCAAACATTTTGCTAACGACCAAGATCAGCCGCCCAGCAAGCGCACATCGCGCTTCGATCTGTTCGAAGGCTTGCAATTCGGCAAGTTTGTGCTCTTTCTCATCGGTGGTCGCAATTGCTTGAGGACCTCCGCACAGCGCTGCAATGTGCAGTACGAGGAAAAGGAATTGAATGGTCCTGGTGGTCGCAAGTAAATGTCCAAATGCTTAAATTCTTAACTTTTTGTATAAAATGTTTTTTGCTTTTAGGAATGTTGAAATTTTGCTCAGTGGGCGTGTGGTAACATCCGCCTCCGAGGAAAACGTGAAAGTTTCAAAAGCAACGGCTTTCAACAAAGCTCTGGACCTGTTGCAACGAAGTTGCTATTCAATAAAAGTAAATTAAGGTCTGCAACCAATTTTAAACTGCCCCTGCTCACATTTCCTTTCACTTGCAGCCGAATCCGTTTCGTGATACAATCAAAATCAACAAGACGAACAACCAAGTAGTCTGCGACATCACCAAGCAACAAGCCGAGACATTAGAAGATAAGAAGCTGGACGCCTCCAACAAAGGCTACAAGATGATGAAGTCCATGGGATGGACTGGCGGTGGGTTGGGATCGCAGACACAGGGCCGTGAGGAGCCTGTCGGGTGAGTGCAAAAACTTGTACTTGAAATCGAGCTGAGCTTGTCTAACGATATGTGGTTTGCAGTTATCTGCTGAAGAATAATCGCGCTGGTTTGGGCAATTCGGCTTGCAAGTTGGACCGCAGCTACTTTACGCAGATACTGAAGAACTATATCGAGTCTGACGATATACGCGAGCTGCAGTTCGAGCCCACATTCACGAAGGATGAGCGTGCCATGCTGCATGAGTAAGTTGCCAGCGAAAAATATCCTGCACTGTTGTAGAAAATATTAATAATTTATATTTTTCATGTGCAGAATTGCCGGGAAATTCAATTTGAAGTCAAACAGCTACGGGAGGGATGAAGACCGCCGTTTGGTCATCTCAAAGAAGAATATCAGTAACGAGCAGATACTGAATGAAATTTTGGTAAACAAGAATGCCAGCTATTGCGACAAATACTTTGTTCAAGTGCCCGAGTCAAAGGCGAGGCAACACCCAGAGCACACTGCCAAGTTGCAGTTAGATTCATAGATTTAAATGTATAGGACAATACATTGCAAGTAGCATTAAGCAGTTAGGATAAGCCGTTTACTGTGTACATAAGACCTGACTTAATAAACGTTTGTATAATCTTGACGTAAGAGTAATGTTTATGTTTACACCAACATCTATATTTATGGCCCACTTCCAACAAATATTTCAAAAGCAATCACGTGTTGCTTAATGTTCTTCGTCTATTTGAAAAAGATAAGTTTATTACAATTTGTTTATGTTTTGTTGAAAAGTGACGCCGACTTTCTACGTTCAATTACTTTTGTCCTTTTGTCACTTCTTTACAGCGCCCAAGCGGCTGGGATCCTGGCTGGGATAATGCACCTGGCCAGGCGCACCTCCCGCCGGCGGCGGTGGGATTGCCTCCAAGGCAGCTGCTGACGATGTCGCGGCCATCGGCATGTTTGCGTAGGGTGCAGCATATGCCTGCGAGTACATCTGGTAGGACGAGGCGGGTATGAGGCTGGGCGGTATCTGGTGCAGTTTCATGCCCGGCGGCAGTACGGTCACCTGCTCCTGTTGCAGGTTGAAAAAGTCGTTGGGATTGGCGGCCGGTGTGGGCGGTATGGAGGTCACATCGAAGCGCCGGTCCGTCTTGGCCACGCCTCCCTGTTTGGCCTGCGAGTGCGCCCACTTGATGGTCACTTTGCGACCGTGCAAAACTAGTTTGTTGAAACTGCGCTCGGCAGCCAGCTCGGCCGCCGATCGTTTGGTATACTGCACGAAAGCGCACTGCTGGCGCGGCACCAGCGCTATGGAACGTATTTCGCCGTACTGGTAGAACTGGTCGCGCAGCTCCGGCTCGGTGATCTCTTCAGGCAGATTGCCCACGTACAGTGTCGTTATGTTGCGGTCCTCGGGTGGCTCCAGTGTGGGCAGCGTAGCGGCTCGCTTCATGATTTTCTCGGCTACCGGATCGTTGCGTCCGTAGTAGCGATCTTTGATATTTTGTTCGCACAACGGATCGTCCGGTTCGTTGGGTTTGTCGTGTCGGTAGGGACACTCTTCGCCGCGCTTGCACTCGCCCTTCACCCAGAACGAGCAGATGTGCGGCCGATTGCGCTTGTAGTAGGGCGCGGTGCGCGCCAGCTTTGAGAGCATTTCGTTGGCGGCCAGCGAACGTCCCACTGCACCAGCAGCTTCCGTACCATCGGTATCCTGCAGCTCTCGATCGATGTTTTGAATGTAGTATTCCTTGTTGACGTCGCTCTGCGGCAGCGTGTCGACCACCTTGAGCGCCGCATCGCGCACCTGTATGGGCAGACCGTACTCCAGGTCGAGCAGACACGTCTGACAGACGTTCTTCAGGCGGGCGCAGGTTTGGCAGATTTCCGTCTTCTTGAAGCGCATACGAGCGCCAGGACACCAGCGGAAGATGGTGAAGGGGCGCGTGCAAATTTTGCACTCCTTGCCGAAGCGCTCCTTTATCATGCGCACATACGGATTGTCGCCCAGACAGGTTTGGCAGAGAATGGGAAACTCGGCGTCCTCCCAATTTTGCCGGTTGTACGTGTTGGTCGTCTTGGACATAGCCATGGTGCCGCCGCTTTGCTGTTATTGTTGGCGAATTAATGAAATCTTTTTGTGAAAGTGACGCACGAGCAACATTAGCTAAACAAAAAAGCAGCGTGAAAATGAAAACGAAATGTCAGAAATGGCTGCCAAATTGGCCATTATCATACAGGGTTGCATTTGTATTTGCATGTAAATTTGTAGAATTTAGCCGCTGTGCAGAGGAAATTGCGGTGAACAGCTGTTCTGTAGACATAAACAAACGTTTGGCAGTTCGCATGTTTTTTGTTTCTATAACATTAATAGTTCAAAGTCGTAATTATTTGCAATGTCGAGTTCTACCGGAAAGCCACCTGTTAAACGTTATCGTCGTGATGCGCGACACGATTCCTCGGGCGAAGAAGACAGCTATGTGCCCTACGTGCCGGTGAAGGAGCGCAAGAAGCAGCAACTGATGAAGATGGGACGCATTGTGCAGCTCACCGCGGAGGCGGCCGCACAACCCAAGTCCTCGAGCGAAAATGAGGGTGACGAGGAGTCACAAGGGGCCACCGAGGCGGAGCTGTGGGGTCGCAAGTACAACATTAGTTTGCTCGATCAGCACACCGAGTTGAAGAAGCTGGCCGAAGCGAAGAAGGTCAGCGCTGTCGAGAAGCAGCTCAAAGAGGAAGAGAAGATTCTTGAGAGTGTGACGCAGCAGAAGGCACTCATGGGCGTGGCCGAGTTGGCAAAGGGCATACAATACGAGGATCCCATCAAGACCAGCTGGCGGCCGCCGCGCTACATAGCCGCCATGCCGGAGGAGAAGCGCGAGGCCATTCGCAAACGTTTGCGTATTTTGGTAGAGGGTGTGGACGTGTCGCCGCCCATACGCAGTTTTCGCGAAATGAAGTTTCCGAAGGGCATTTTAAATGGACTGGCGGCGAAGGGCATTAAGCGACCCACGCCCATACAAGTGCAAGGAATACCGGCAGTGCTGAACGGTCGCGATTTGATTGGCATTGCTTTTACGGGCTCCGGCAAGACACTGGTTTTTGTGCTGCCCCTTATAATGTTTGCGTTGGAGCAGGAGTACCGTTTGCCCTTCGAACGCAACGAGGGTCCTTACGGGCTCATCATTTGTCCCTCACGAGAGTTGGCCAAGCAGACGTTCGACATAGTTTTGGTGAGTTTGTGAACAATCAACTTAACCAATATAATAATATTTGTACTCGCCACAGCACTACAGTCGCCACTTGCAGCAGTGCGGCATGCCGGAGGTGCGCGCCTGTCTCTCCATTGGTGGTCTGCCCGTTTCTGAGGCATTGGAAGTCATATCGCGCGGCGTTCATATCATGGTGGCCACACCTGGTCGCCTGATGGACATGTTGGAGAAGAAAATGGTGACGTTGGACATTTGTCGCTACCTGTGCATGGACGAGGCTGATCGCATGATTGACATGGGCTTTGAGGAAGATGTGCGTACGATTTTCTCGTATTTCAAAGGCCAACGACAGACGCTGCTTTTCTCCGCTACGATGCCAAAGAAAATCCAGAACTTTGCCCGCTCAGCGTTGGTCAAACCGGTGACAATTAATGTAGGTCGCGCTGGTGCAGCCTCGATGAATGTCATCCAAGAGGTGGAATATGTGAAACAGGAAGCAAAGGTTATCTATCTGCTGGAATGTCTGCAAAAGACTGCGCCTCCTGTGTTGATTTTTGCGGAAAAGAAGCAGGATGTCGACTGCATACATGAGTATCTGCTATTGAAAGGTGTGTGTGTGTGTGTGTGTGTGTTTGTTGCCATAGCAATTATATCCAACTATCTTTTGTTTCGGCAGGTGTTGAAGCGGTGGCTATACACGGCGGCAAGGATCAGGAGGAACGTTCGCGTGCTGTTGAGGCTTATCGCGAAGGAAAAAAGGATGTGCTTGTTGCCACCGATGTGGCTTCCAAAGGTCTGGATTTCCCCAATGTGCAGCACGTCATTAACTATGACATGCCGGACGACGTCGAGAACTATGTGCATCGCATTGGTCGTACGGGTCGTTCAAATACAATGGGTCTGGCAACAACATTTGTCAACAAAACCACGGAGCAGTCGGTGCTGCTCGATCTGAAACAGTTGCTGATTGAGGCCAAACAGAAAGTGCCCGAATTCTTGGATGAGCTGTGTCCGGAACAGGAGCAGTACTTGGATCTGGGCGATTCGCATGGCTGCAGCTATTGCGGTGGCTTGGGCCATCGCATCACCGAGTGTCCCAAACTGGAAGCGGTGCAAAGCAAGCAAGCGTCGAACATTGGGCGGCGCGACTATCTGTCAAATACGGCAGCCGACTATTAGGCAAATCAGTGCTACTATCAGCAGCTTCTATGCGCTTTTTTGCTATTGCATGGATTTCGACTGATAGCAATTGACGTAATTAAAAAGTTCATTCAGCATTTAAGTGTAGTTTGTAACTGTGTATTTTACCATATTAAAAGATTTAAAAAATTGTTTTTAATTTAATTTAAATTTTGTCTTTTTTGATTGTGTCGAATTTCCAACGATTAACTGTACTGTTTTTTAAAATTCAATGAATTGTACACTTCGTGGAATTGTAGCAACATTTTGATTATAATTTTTGTTTATGTTTTTGTGGCATTATCAGTAATCGGAAATGCCAATGAGACTGTTGTCATATCATCTCACTGAATGGGCTGAGTTTGAAAGGTACACGGATTGATTTAGGCTCAACTTGAAGCTTGAGAAATGCAAAGCAAGGCGTATTCAAAGATAATGTATATATAAAAAAATGGTACAATTTATGTGAAAATAATTTTAATTATTAACTGAAATGGATTCATTGAAATCATCAATTTATTGTAATAGAAAATAAGTATTTAAAATTAATCAAACTAAGGAAAAATGTACAAAAAATCTATAAAATGCTTCATTGTTATTGACTTGCAATGCTATTTACTTGCAATTTTTAGCATCATTTCTTCGAAAATATATGGATTTTTAATTGATTCGTAGGAACGTACAAAGCCATGATAAGCCAAAGCGGAGCAGATCGCTTATCGCTGCTCGTGCGATGTGCGCAGGAAGCGCGAAAGAAATAGAATCATAATAGCTATGATCGCCAGAGACCCGTGAGACTCTCCGCGAGAGTTTGCCGTTGAATCCGAGCTAATTTCGCACAAACTCAAGCTGAACTTTGAGCAGAGAGTGGCAGCTGCAGCCCACTGGGAGCTCAATAAAAATCACCGACAACGCTGTGCTTTTGCTTCAGTGTCTCGAAACCTGTCGGGCGTCTCGTAACAACACAGCGAATTGAATTTGATCGAACCGCGCTTACCTCAAAGTGTCTCTTGAGTTTTCGTTTCGCGTCTTCAAGAAAAAAGGTGCTCAACTGATTGATTATTTTAATAATTTCTACATATGCAAACCAACTATTTTAATTAGCAGCTGAGTTTTTTTTTGTGGATTTCATATTTTGGCCAATTGTGCCCGGAAGACATTGGTTGTGTGATTTTACTGGTTTATGTTGTGTGCTGTGTGGCGAGCGGTTTGGTGTGAATCAAACAGGTATTTGCGCGTTGTGCGCACTTGGGCAATGTTGCCCTCTGCCTGCTGACTTATGCAAGTGCACTGAGGTGTCGGCACTTGTAAATTGACTGACTGGTTGTTGGCTGGTCGCGTCGCTGATTGGTTTCAATTTCTTCAAATAATTTCAAGTGTTTATTCAAGTGTTGTTGTTGTTCTGCTCAAATGGACCTAATTGTGTTTACGTTGGCTGCTTTTTAATAAAATAAATGACTGAAATTTGTATATTGATTGATATGGAATCGGCTGCGTCATTAGGACTCGGCTGAGCTCTGCATTTAGTTGGCGTTTAGTGTGAAGACATAATTTATTGACATAATGTACATAAACATAAACGTACTTTTTAGAGCTTCCGGTGTTTTCGACTACAAGAAATAAGCAAGTAAATCTAGAAATTCAAACACAGAAACTAAATATAAAAATGTAAAACTAAAAAACAAATTAATTAAAAAAAAATTAATGTAAAAGAAAAAAAATTAATTTTATTTAACTATAACCAGCACAATTTTTGTTTTAAATTCGATTAATGCCAAAGACGTTATTGGAAGGTTTTTTGGCCAAAATTGTTCTTTTGTTTTTTTTCTGTTTTTTTGTTTTTATTGGTTTTTGTTCAGAAATACTTTTTAGTGCTTCTTTATTTCGTAAAAGGAATCTAATCGAATTCTTTGCTGCGACATGAATCGAATGCAAAAAAATTGTACTAGCTATAGTAAAGTTAAAGCTAATTCAATACTTTTTTTTTGTAATTTGAATATGTTTATAGTTTCAACAATTTCAAAACATTTACTGATCTATCATTGAGTTTCAACTATATTTACAGCCGTTTTTTGTTTGAGCAAACACAATCTGAAAATTAGCTCATTATTGATGTCTCACAACGGAAATCGTTACGTACAACAACAACAACAATTGACAGCAAAAATAAGCTTTCTGTTTTTGTTGTCTAGACAGTTCTGTTGTAAACCAAAGCGAAACTGATGTATGTACATTAACACGTAAAATCAATTTTGGGTTTGTGAAAAAACTTTATAAGACATTGTAAATTTTTATTTATTATTAATATTTTTAAATGTGAAAAAATTAATAAAAAGTCATAAGGAGTCGTGAGTTTTGGTTCTCTGACTTCTTTTTAATATATCAAACTTATATATACATAAATATAGTGGAGCTCCATTTACAGAAATTGTAGCTTAGCTGGTTAGTGCGTTGGATTGCGTGTCCTAAGACACTAAATCGTTCTTCGTAGCCAATAAAATATAGAGGCTGCTTCTTCTATGAAAAATATTTTGATTCGCCGTATAGAATCGACATAAAACTGTTCCCTTCTCCCTGTAAACCTTTCCCTTCTCGATTAATGTGACTCTCGATTTGCATGAAACCTCAGTTGTAAACATAGGCCAAACTAGCCCAGCACTGCCTTCAACACTCGCTTAGGTCCGACCCCGAATTTTTTCACCCTCTGTCTCGATATTACTTTTTGGTATTTAAATCATGAAACATTTCCCTAAGAACTGTGCACACGACATTTGAAGTCGTCACGCCTCTTTGTTAGAGTTCTAGAGCTAGTTTACTTTTAAACAATGTTAGCTTAAAACGGGTTAAACAAATTTTGTATCAATATTTGTTGGTTACAGAAAATTTATTTAATATTTATGGAAAAATACAAAATTATCACTTTTTGATTTCATTTAACCATTGTTAAAGAAACGGGGGTTTTATCAAACGCGCCCAATCCGTAGACTTCAATTAGAACACAAACCTTCCCTGATATCGCTACAAATTATTGGAAATTAATTTGGGAATAACAGTAAAATTTTTGTAATTTGCTTTGAATTCACTTCTAAAAACATAAATTTGTTGGTGCCTACTTAAATTAAACCCATAAATCAATCGCAGCTTTTGTTATAAAATGACAAATAGGTGAATTTGCTCTCAGACAACTTTGGGGTCGCAAGGGCAACATTTTTCACTTAACCCTCTCGCTACAGGTTTTTACTGGGGAAAGTTTACATTTTAAATTTTACGTTGAAGGCTTCTCTGTGGTTATATTAGCAACATTCCAAAATAAATTTTTTAATTTCTATACTCGGACCCTTTGTTTTAGAGTGTTTTTCTGTGAGAGAAACCACATCGATGTGGCTGTAATAATTACTTAAACATAAAACTTTTTACACATAACGAAAATTTAAATATTTCTTCATTTATTTCAGCCAAAATTAAAAAGAAAAAGTATCTAAATTGAAAGAAAACGTCAAATTAAAAAGTTATCCAAAGTTTTATGCTTCTTCTTCCTTTACTATGTCAAGATATACCATTAAAACATCGTGTATACTTCTCTTCTTTAAATTTTAATATTCAGTTTATTAATTTGTATTTTTCCTAAAACTTCAAACTATTCTAAGGATCAACAAAAAATGTCTTGTTGAACCCACAGAGGGCTCAGACGTCCACAAAGTAGCAATGTGCCATATGGCAACAAAATAGCGAAAGGGTTAAGCTCTTTAAACACGACTTTTCAAAATTTTTTAATAAACGCAACCCTTTTTTCTTTAATATTTTTAAACATTTCTTTGATCTACTTCTCGTTTGATTTGTTTGGTAATAAAAAGTATTTAAGTTGAAATTATTTTTAGTTTATTGTGGATTCATGCAGTTTGCCATCAATGTCCTTTTTTTGCAATGTATCAGGTGTACAACTTTGCTTCCGCCGTTTTTTCCAAAATTGAAAGCTTTATTGCGAAAAAGTGCTTACAGATGTATTATTCAAAGTATTGTCCGTCGCTAGCGACAACTTTCTCCCATCTTTCCGGCAATTTTCGGATCTCGGCTCGAAAAAAGGAGTCCTCTTTTGACGCTATCCATGAAGCAATCCATTTTTCCAATTCTTCGAAGGATTGAAAATGTTGATCTGCCAGGCCGTGTGCCATCGAACGGAATAGGTGGAAGTCAGATGGGGCGACATCTGGGGAATACGGCGGGTGGGGCAAGACTTCCCATTTCAGCGTTCCCAGGTACTTTTTGACCACTTTTGCGACGTGAGGCCGCAAAAGTGGTCACCACCATGTTTGTCTTCGACATCGAAATCACCATTTTTAAAACGTTGAAACCACTCCCGACACGTTCTTTCACTCAGAGCAGCATCAGCGTAAGTTTCTGAGAGCATTCGATGCGCTTCAGCTGCATTTTTTTTTCGAATTGTAACAGAAAAGTAAAACTTCCCGCAAATGGCGAGAATTGGGCACATAAACGGACATTTTCGAGCGTGAATAATACGAAAACAAGAACAACTGTCACTGAAACGGCGATGACAATTCGTTAGGCACTGTCCACACTCACTTTAAAGGCATTACCATCTATGTATTTCAACCAGCCTCAGCCGGTACAGCCACCTATCGGAAAACGGCGGAAGCAAAGTTGTACAGTTGATAATTTTAGCAATTTTTTTTTAATAATTCTTATTTAAATTTTCTAATCATGTTATTTCTTTTACAATGCGAGGTTTCAACACTAGAAATACCGCAAGTTTTCCCAATACCTACAAAGATTACATATTATATCTGCTGATGTCTCGAAGAGTACACATTGGATTTGGCTAACTGTAATTGTAGGACCTAAATTATAGAACTAATTGCAGAACCCAATAAAAATATAAAAGTCATCAAAGCAAAAGTTGAAAGAAATACTAAATAAAATACAGATACTTAAAGAAATGAAAGAAAGAAATACTAAAGAAAATACAGATTCTTATTGAAAAATGAAAAACCGTCACAATGGTATTTCTAGTGTTAAGGTTAACAATGGTAGTTATAAACAAAAGCATTTAATGCAATTTATTTATTTATTTATATATTCAGTCTACAGTTGAATTACTTACAAACTATGGGAAACAATTAATTCTTAAATTATTAATTGAAAAGACCAAATAAGGCTAATCTAAAACTATATTTATTAGCACTAAAATCTAGATGTGGTTTTTAAAGCGCAATTTACACTAAAAAGAGACTCTTTGATCGCGAAACCCTTCATTATTGCAACAGTTTTCGTGTTTATTATTCACGGAAATCTAAGAGAATTGCACTCGTATATCAATTCAAAATTACTTACAGATTAAGTTAAACATGAGCACAATTTTTCTAATTTACATTTATTTGAAATTTTTCTTAAATTCAATTTCCTAATCCTTCGTGCGACTAACTATTTACACCTCACAATTATGTCAATAAAAGTCAGCCGCTTCGTTGCTTATCACGTAATGACACTGAACTAATCTCGGGTTGCAACCCTAGACAACGATTCTGCCACGAAGCAGCGATTAGCCACATTTCGTAAATAAATAAGTACACATTTTAGTGAGCCTTTGTATGTGTAATTGTGTGTTTGTCTAAAAGCAAACGCACTGTAGGCATTTTACTTGTGCGCCACTCTGCGCGCTCGCACCAACGTCAACTCAAGTCAACAAGCGAATTTCCGAAAGACAGACGCCCGTGCAACGAGTGCAATGGAGGTCAGTGTCAAGTTTGTCTAACCAATGTGCAGTAGACGCCAGTGCAACGAATGCCAACAAAATTGCTGCGAGTACTCAACCACAGCCAGTGGAAAAATGTTAGTTAAAAGTCAAAGTAGTTGGCGTCATTAATGAGTCTCACTTTGAAGCGTCTGGAAACTTGTATGGTTTATCACGATTTTGTAATTTTTGACACGTCTTAAAAATATATTTTATGTTATTGTCTGCAGTTGGTTGGCATCAGTGTTGTCTATAATACACAACGTACTATTTGAATATCTCATGCGTTGACGCGACAATTTATCAATATTTTGTTTGTTTGTATGATGGCTGCGGGTTGGACTTGGCGACAAAGGTCAACGACGGCCACACTTTGCACGGAGATACAATTTAATTTGTATTTTGCGTTTGTGTTACTTTTTCATTTCGTACTTTCCGGCTTTTTTATATTGTTGAGTTGTCGGCAGTTTTATGAGTGATATGAAGTTATTGTTTTGTCAGCAAAAGCAATAACAATGTAAAACGAGATAATGACAAACATGCAGTAAATTAGTCAGCAAACCACAAGTATTGCATGAACTGACTGACATTTCGAAATGTTACATGGGACATGTCCCATGAATGCGGGTACTTGAAATGAGCGAATGAGCTCAAAGTGGTAAAAAGTTTCACTAAATAGTTAAAAAACACTAATATTTTAATATTTTCTTGAAATTTAGTATATTTGTCTTTTTGATTATTGTGGCAAAAGCTCTGTGGAAATAATGTTGCTTGAAAGTGGTTTGAAAGACTATTTCATTCAGTTTAACCTCAATTTAAACTAATCTTTTGGGCTAAAAATCCTACAACTAAGCACAACATGCTTGCATGAAAATTATTTAAAAAAAAGAGGCATAGAATCATGATTAAAAGTTTAAAAAATCGTAAACAAGTATTTGTTTTTTGTTAAATAAATTTAAATAGTAACACTTCTTGGGTGGGCTGCAATTTCGATCAACAATGGTTACAAGGTTACACAAAATTTGTATTTCAACTTGAATGTTTTTCATAAAAATACATATATATGTGTGTACATACATTGTTGTTCTAGTTTCATGACTATCATTGAATCATTGCATTGCACAGTGATTCGACTCCATACAACCGTGGGACAAAATTAGAAGGAGTAGTCTGTTGTTCATAAAATTTTGTATACTAGTTAATCATGGTCTGCTGAATGCAATGCACGTTTTTCTGAAACTTTTGTAGTTTGGCAATGAGACTTAAATTTAGAAATTTTTGTCATTTTTGGAAAGCTATAGCAACAAGTGTGTTTGCCTAGATTTTTCAGATTTTACATTTACTCAGTTACGTCAACATTGATAGTTGCAAAAATTAACAGAAATTGTATTAGCACACTTTAATTTTGAATTGAAATTAATAATAATGTTTATTTTAAATAATTTTTCATGCTAATCACATAATTTCAGAGGAAATTAGGTGTTTAGATTTCAAATTTAATTATTTTCTGAAATCGCAAGACAATTCAAAATATAATTACATTTTTTGACAGAGAAAGAATGCTTCTTAAAAAAATCCAGGAATATACAAATCCATTCACATACTTTTTAGATATTTTCCTCTAAGTTTTGACTTATTTTCAGATTTTTAATTTAAAAAAAATATTTTAAATTAAATGTAAAGTAGAAACCTCAACTTTGCAAATTTTGAGAAAATATTAACAACCAAAATTTGCACTTTAGTTCTTAGTCTATATTGAAAGTTTTAGCCACATCTTGCCAACCATGAATTTTTACGATTTTTTTACTCATTAGACAAAAAAACATTAAGGAACATACTTTCACTTACTACGTAAATATTTTCTTCGAAATTTTGCCAATTTTAAGTTTTTTAAATTTAAATTTTTAATTAAATGTGAAGTAGAAGCCTCTTTCAAGTGATATCAAAACCCTTAAATTCTTAGACCATAATTTTTTTTAATATTCGCTTTGGAACGAATCACTGTGCATTGTGGTGTAAACACAATTTTTTTTTTAATTTGCATAATTTACAGATATGATTGAATTGCTGCGTTGCAATAATTACACTGTTCTCCATTCAAATATCAATGTAAACTGGCGCTGGTTTCTCTATTCATATAATTGATCTAAATATACAGTCGTGTCTGGATATAGTGAACTAATTATTCAACGGCCTGTTCACAGTGTTGAGGTTGTTCACTATATCAAGGTTAACATTTTTGTTCGAAAACTCGTTTTATTTGTTCAAAATACACTTTTTGTTTTTTGCTTAAAATTGCTTTAAAAATGTGGTTCAATATTTAGAGGCTCAAAATTTGGGTGTTGACTATATCGAGGTGTTCACTATATAGGGTGTTCAATATACCCATACACGACTGTAATTTAAGCAAATTACCAAATCATGTGGGAAACATTTTATTACTTGCAATGAGACGCTGAGTGAAAGAATGAGAACAAAAACCAGTAGAATTGAGTTTCATATTGACGTATGATCCCATAAGATATGATATGCTCTGCTAATGTTTCAATACCTGAAATTGCCGCCAATTGTAAACAATTCATAAAGATTAATAGAAAATAATTTATTGGAAAGTTAAGTGAGTAATAAGAGTGCAAATAACTTGTTATTGCTGTAATAGTGGTGAATCAACAGCGCCAAGTAAAGGCAGACAACTTAATTGGAAAATTGCCATAGAAGTGTATTTCAAAGGAAATTCATCCAATCTAATTTATTTACCTACTAAAAGCTGAACACAAATTCTGCTAAACGATTTTCTCGTTCAAAATTTAGCAGTAAGCTTTTGTAGTCTTTATAAGTGGCTGAGCAAAGTTTAAAACTGAAATTTATAATGGGTATTTAAATACCCAAACGCCAGCAATGAGTTAACCTCAACTATCAAACGACATAATATAAGTAAAACAATTTAATTGCATATAAATTCTTTGATCTTTTCCTCTTTTGCCTTTAAAAAAATTGCACTCAGTGCACAGACTAACTCGCCGCCGCCAATTAACCAGCTGCAGCTTTGAATTTGCCACAAATCTCACTCAATTATAAATTCTAACTGTGCATGCACTCAATGGCTGCCAATGTTGGGGCAATTCGGCGATGCTGCATAATGGCATAATGACTCATTGACGATTGCCTAAACGATTTGTGTGAGCGAAGCGCGAGCGAGCACCTGTCAGCGCGACGACATTAGACGCACACTTTCATTAATTAAAATGCACTCGAGCGCGTAATAATATTACGACAATGCGGCACTGATGCTCCACAAACACTAACATTATCACACACACACACACACACGCACACATGCAGATACCGCTGCGGTAAATGCGACAATGCGGTCGGCCCAAAAACGCCCCAAATTAATTCAATGAAAATTTAATGCACATCGAATATTGGCCGCTGCCCTTAAGGCAAACACGGCAGCGCGCATTTGCCAATTTAACGGGAATACGTTGCGGCAATTGGTTGGTTGTGTGTGTGCGTGTGCGATTGCAAATATGCTGCAAGGCGCCATCAGCGACCGCGCAACGTCCGCCAGCCTGCGGTGCATTGCGTACTAAAAGTGCGCCAACGCAGTGTACGCGATTATCTTCGCTTCGCTTTATTAGCGAAAATTCATAAATTGAATAAACGTTTGGCGCGTTGAAAGTGGTCGACGGCGGCGACGCGCTCGTGTGTAGCATCGCTTCCATTGCATATAATTAGGCGTTAATACAGCGGTAAATGCACAATTTCAAACGTGCCTGCAGTGTTTTTGTTGTCGTTGCTGTTATTGCTTTGTTGTTGTCGACTGCAATGCATTATATTGTTGTTGTACTTATTGAGCGTTAACACATTGTTGTGGCTGTAATTTAGCGTTTTGTTTGAGTTGATGCCGCAAGCGATTTTCTATCAAATGATTTAACCGTTCAATAATTACAGTGGCGTTTGACTTAAGACAAATGCAGTTGTTGTTGTACTATGATTAGATACAATTTTACTAGGAAGATGTGTCGAGGTGTAAGGCGATTAGGATGGCATTAGACTAACATTTGAGGAGAACAATATAACAAATGTGTCATGAATAAGAAACAACATAGCGTTTGATCTAAGAATGCAACAATGAGTAATCTGGCATAAATACTATGTGTCGTATACGGTTAAGAGGGCGGGCAGGGGGCGGACGGTAGTTTGGTATATGCTATGCACGTAATATGGCCGTATTTAGCTTTATTAGTGTCAGACCAAGTCAATCAAATGTGGTTACTGTATGTAGAAATTATAGAAAGTGATTCACATGCATGAAAGTAGAAGACTGACCAAAATACTGGTGAGAGTATGATACAGTCAGCTAGTAGCTGGAGCCAACAATTGGTTACACAGTGTGATATTGAAAATTAACTAGCAAGCAGACATTTTGCATATTAAAATTGTATTAAAAAAATTAAAATTGTTGTTGAATTTAACGGCTTTTTGAAATTTTGAACACATAATACAATCCATAAAAATGCAAAGAAAATGATGCCAAGGAAACCCTGGAGCACACACTTTGCTTCTGCCCTGCCATCTACGCTTTACCCACTTCGGGTCCCTATTCTTCTCTGTGTTGGGAGATATCCCGACATTAAATCGCTGCTGAACTTCGCTAGGAACACCCATATTCTCAACGATCACTTCTACGGCGATCCGCAACACTAAGGAGCTCTAACTGGTATCGCTAAGGACCCAATAGGGTCTATGCGGGGCCGACCTGGCCAGCCAGCTAACCTAACCTAACCTACAATCCACAAAAGACCTGCGTAATTGTAATTTTATCACTAAATTCTGTTGAGTTTTAAGCCCCGAACACATTGACAATGGCAGCGACGCGACCACATTTGTCAAAATATATAGTAGAATCAGAATGTTCTTATAAAGATGATTTTTTTTATAACAACGACCACTGTCGCTGTACCCAACCTCAGAACTATTTATATTTCAGGGGTTACCATACCAAAGCAATGCTTCAAAAAAGATATTTTGAATGGAGTTTTCTTACTTTTTCGATAAGTTTAGAGATTTCGAAAGTTTTTTTGAATGGAGTTTTCTTACTTTTTCCATACGTTTTGAACAACAATTTAAAATTTACGACTTACAAAAATGTTTGCATATTGTCATTTATTTCAAATTTATTGTAAAACGATAAAACTGTGCGAAAAAAATCAAAACATGTCAAAACACCCAAAAAAATCAATATACAGTCATGTCTGGATATAGTGAACTAATTATTGCAATGCCTGTTCACAGTATTGAGATTGTTTACTATATCAAGGTTAACATTTTTGTTCGAAAACTCGTTTTATTTGCTCAAAATACACTTTTTGATTTTTGCTTGAAATTGCTTTCAAATTTGTTTCAATATTTAGAGGCTCCATGTCAAAATTTATCGAGGTGTTCACTATATAGGGTGTTCACTATACCCAGACACGACTGTACTTGCGAAACTAGGAGCCAAATGTAGTAAAACTGTGATTTTAGTTTTTCTCTCTGAAGTCACGATTTTTTTAAGAGGACTTTGAAATTTCAAAGACATGTTAATTTAAAAAAATTATTTTAAAAATTGAGCGCATTGTAGAATAACAATATGGGTATCAAACAAAAGAGAAAAATACTTAATCTTAAAATATTTAATGTTTTAGTGCAAAAGGACAAAGAGGTATTGAAAATGTCCTTTTAAAACTTTATCCTTGAATAACCTTGAAAATTTCCAATAGTTTAAAAAAATATATATCTTAAGGATCAATATGTACACACATAATAAAGTTAGAAGGACGAAGTTCATCCTTCTAACTTTATTAGTTTAAGATAATCAAGTAAATGATTACATGGCGACGATTGAAGCCGACGCCATCTTGAAGTTTTGTGGCCATGTCATGGTCGTCTTCAATGTGTTTAGGCCATTAGAATGAATTCTGGATTTTTAATCTTTTCTGTTTTCTGTATTTGTTGCACCATTTATACAAATTATCAGAAAAAATGGCAACACTTTAATATATTAGAATTTCATTTGCAATTACATATTAAATTTAACCCTTTAGCTACAGGTTTTTACTGGGAAGAGTTAAAATTTAATTTATGTTTAATTTATCGATTAAATCTTCTGTGTGTATGAACAACATTTCATAATACTTTTTTCATTTTTATTACTGAACCCTATTTTTAAATAATTTTAAAAATTACTTAGACATAGATTATGCATTTTATGCATAAGTAGAAATCGAATATGTTTGCATTTACTTTAGCTAAAATTATTTAAAGAATGCATCTGAATTAAAAAAGAGTCAAAATAAACCGGCGTCTTATTTTTTCTGCTTCTTCTTCGTTTACAATGTGAAGATATAAAATTAAAAAAAGTGTAGCTTGAAGGTTTAAACATTCAGTTTATTCTTTTTGTGTTATTCCTAAAACTTGAAATTGTTCTAATGACCAACAAAAAAATGTATTCTTGAAACCACAGAGGGTTCAGACGTACACAAAGTAGCTTATTGCCATATGACAACAAAATAGCGAAAAGGTTAAATAATTTGTATGTGTGAAAAGCATCGATGACTAATGATTTTGTGATTTTTTTCGATTTAAACATTTTCTCACAATAATGAACACTAAACAATTGTATAGCAACGCCACTGTACTTATTCGTATTGTACTCAACAACAAAAACAAAACTAATAAAAAATTGTTTCTCTCTCTCTCTCTCTTTCAGACCAATTTTCCTACAGATCGACACAGCGCACGTGAGCAACACAACAAACAGAGCGACACCGCTGAGCAGCGAATTGTGCGGCGTTGAGTCAGAGTGCCGGTATCTGTAGCGAGCGGAATTTTATCCCAGAGCAACAGCAACAAATACGACGATAAAAACAAAAAAGGAACACAGAAATTAAACTAAAAAAAAGAAACGCGATTCTCCACACAATTGGAGCTGTTGCAGCGCTGGGCCGAGAGCTCACAATGCCGACACAAAACATGGCAGTGATCCGCAGGTAACGCAGGCGATCAGTTCGCGTTTACTTAGAAAATTTAACAATACAATTCAGTTGTAAAATTCAGTTGATTTCATTGTTTTGAAGCATATTGTGTGCTTTGTAAGAAGATAAAGTTCAATTACATCAAAGTTGTAATTCGTCAGACACAAGGAAGTTGTTAAAGTTTTTCAGTGCGTGCAATTGACGGCGCGAATTTCTAGGTAAACAATTACAATAGTTATTATTTTTTTAGCGGCAGATAAGAATCAAAACATCAAAGCGCAATTAAGGCAAATAATGAGCGTGGAGAAAAGTATACGAATGCGAAAATTTAAGAAAAAAGAAGTGTTTGGTTGGTTGGTTGGTGGACAGAACTTCAACTTCAATTGTGATGTGAACTGTGCGAGATAAATGGGTTTTTGTTATGTTTTCAAATGGAGAATTGGAAGCATTGATGTCATTTGTCTGGCAGTTCCATAATTCGCTGCAAAATTAGTGCTACCATTCGAATTAGTTGGTTTTGTTTTTGTGCTTTTGAAGTGCGAATCAAACCGCAAGCGGTCAGTGACTAAACTTTGCTCAATTAACAATGCTTACATACATTGTTGGGAAAAACAGATACATACTCACTACTTCATAACTTATAAGAGATTGTGAAAGACGGATGTTTGAAGTATTTGAAAGAGTGAATATGTAGTAATGGTTTGGCAAAGTATTAGAACAACTCTATCGAGGTCATCACTGGCAATTAGAGACGTATTCCACTTGAGTTTGTTTTATCTATAAGTACATACATACATGAACTTGAAATATTTCTTTAGCAAGATCTCAAATGTTAGTAATTTTTTATAAGGAAGAAGTTGGAATGCAACCTTATGATTTACTTTTGGGTATGGGTACATGTAAGAGAGCTTTTTGCCTATAGACTTTCTACTTCAGCAGCAGGGTTTCTGAGCACTGAATATTGAAAAGGACAGTAAGATATTCTTGAAAGTTTAAATTTCAGTAACAGTATTCATGGGTACCCAATATTGGACAAAACAGTGAGTTTGTTTCTTTAACCCTTTCGCTACAGGTTTTACTGGGGATAGTTAAAATTTTGAATTTTACGTTTGAGGGTATGTGGTTTTATTAGGAAAATTTCATAAACAAGTTTTTAATTTTTATACTCAAACCGTGAATTTTAGAGTGTTTTTCTATGTGAGCAACCACATCGTTGTGGCTGTAATAATTACTTAAACATAAAACTTTTTACGCATAACGAAAATTTAAATATTTCTTCATTTACTTCAGCCCAAATTAAAAAACAAAAAAGTATCTAAATTAAAAAAAAAGTCTAATCAAAATGTTATCTAAAGTTTTTTGCTTCTTCTTCCTCTACTATGTCAAGATATACCATAAAAAAACGTGTATATTTCTCTTCTTTAAACTTTAATGTTCAGTTTTTTAATTTCGTATATTTCCTAAAACTTCAAACTATTCTAAGGACCAACAAAAAATTTATTCTTGAAACCACAGAGGGTTCAGACGTCCACAAAGTAGCAATGAGCCATATGCCAACAAAATAGCGAAAGGGTTAACACTAGAAAAACCATTGCGGTCATGTTGATGGTTTTTCATTTTTAAATATCTGTATTTTCTGAAGTACCTATTTCTATTAACTTTTGCTTTGGTGACTTTTAGTTTTTTATACTGAAAAATTGTATATTTACTTTCAATTTATTTTGCAAAAAATTACCAAATCCTATGTGCATTTTTCAGAGATATCATCTTTAAAGATATGGAAAACTTGTGATCTTTCTAGTGTTAAAAGGTTAATGTGCCACTCAATGAAGTAAGATAATAGGAAAGGTGTATGCGTCCCAGTTAAGTTTATATATTTTTAAGGTTAGGTTAGCTAAAAGTGGCTGTCTGGACATAGGACTTTATCGACACTTGGGCCACAAAATTGACACCTTGTCATACCACAATGACAATGTGATCTGTCTTATTGCAAGTCGCTGAGCCTACAGACGACCATACAATGTGTGGACAAACCCTAACAAGTCTCTGATGATGACTGATCTGAGAATATGAAAAATATCAAAGAAGGGAGATCCTAAATATTTCCTTCTTAGTCTAGAGAGAACCAGGCAGTACCACAGAATCTGAATTATAGTCTCTTGTTCTTCTTCATTTTGGTATTTGCGACAAGAGATAACTTTTAAGGTTAGTTTTATGAAGTAAAGAGATGTTGATGTCTCCAACAGCACAGAAAGATGACGTTCCAGTGAAAGCCTTAGAAATCTCCTACTTCCTTAGTGTTAGCTTTAATTCTTCTATATGCATCTATTTCCTAGAACACACAGTGCCTCATAACGCTTGTTTGTAGTTAACCAACATTTGGAGATAACTTGGTATGAAGTAAATACCCTGAAGTTTAATAGAAAGACAACAGAACAGAACAGAAACTTTAGCTTAAAACGGGTTAGATAAATTTTGCTTTAATTACAGAAAAATTATTTAGTATTTATGAAAAAATACAAAATGATTACCTTTAGATCTTATTTAACTATTATTAAAGAAATAGAGTTGTGATCATACGCGCCCAATTCGTAGACTTCAATTAGAACACATACTTTCCCTGATATCGCTGCAAATTATTGGAAATTATTTTGGGGATAACAGTAAAATGTTTGTAATTTGCTTTGAATTCACTTCTCACCATCACTTCTCTCTTCACTCCAAGCGCGTATTTTAATAGTTGGAACTCATTTAGATAAGACAGCTACAGTGGGTGGTCAAGCAATTAGCACGCTTACGAAAAATCTAAATTTTCATGTTTATGTGGTTGTAAGATGTACTAAAATAGTTTAAAAATGCTTTTTGTTTTCTTGTTTTTTAAAGATGATGCAAAAAACTGTTCAAGTCACTTTAAAAATATCTTCTTATTTGTTCTGAAATAAAAATATAATTGAATTCAAAAAATAAAATTTTAAGAGTTTGTTTTCAACATAAAAAGCGTTTGATTGCTTGACCACCCACCGTACTTTTCTGGTATTGTCCAATTAATTGAACACAGAAAATAATTTAATTCTTAATGTCTACATTGAAATTCCACTTAAGCTTGTGCCTTATTTTTCATTTCAAGATAGTCGTACGAACACAAATTATCTATAAATTACTATTATCAATATTAAGCAATTTATTGGCTTTACGAGAGGTGTGTGAACTCAACTTTAAGGTAGTGTTTTCAATAGAAAACCCTAAAGCTTTAATATCCAATTTGCTTATGGGCGAATTGTTATAAAGATAAAAAATCGCACTGTTTACTTATTGATAATTGTTGTACTTTACGTCAGCAACGCAGCGCACACTTTCTCCCCATTTCACGCTCAACAAAATATTCAACTCAATCTCACAATCACTTATCTACGTGAGTTGTTAAGTAAATGTTTGTTAACTAACTAACTGACTAACATTCACTGATTCAATTGAATGACGAGTTACACATGCTTTATCAGCTAATCTATGTTTGTGGAGCTGCATAAAATGAGTCATGTGACAGCGACAGTGTGCCAACTATGGTTTTTGGGGCGCGAAGGCTGAGCTTCACAATTACTTTGACATGCATGAAAATGAATGAATTAATTAAACTGAATTAATGAAAAGAATTAATAATGAATGAAAGTTCATTATTGTCTCTCATTGGCTGAACTTTAAGTATTTTTTTTTCGTTCTAACATTCAATTTGTGACAAACAGTGTAATTATTACCTTTTATGGTCACTAGAGGTTATTTTCATATATAGTATGAATTACTTATCCTTCTATACTACTTCTACTGCAAATCGTTTTGCTTTTAATGTTCCTGTTGCAATGTTTTATTCGCATTGTGTCCCATTGCCCCGAAACCGGTTCCGAAAGTTCAATGAAAACGTCTAATGCATCTGTCAACTGGCCGGTTACAGAGAGACAAAACTTTGCAATAAACAATTTGATTCGATTAGATCTGATTAGTTTAAGTTCTCGCTTTGGAACACAGTAAATGCGATTGCGGAAATTGGCTATTTAATTGGTTTTGACTATTGTTGTGGCCATTCAAATGATGAACTAGTTGCCTCTTAGTCACACATTTTGAGTTGTTATACAATAGAATCTATACATAAACATAAATATATATATATATATATATAGAATAAATGTATATACACATACACATATTGAACTAAGGCACGTCCAGCTGCTGCAGATGTGACTCGGTAGAAGAAGAAAATAACTTTTCGCATTTTGTGTGTCACTGTCACAACAGTGACACTGACTCAAAGACCGTCACCTGATCACGTGATCTGGTTAACCTGGTTAACCTGTCAGCTGATGACTTGAACTGCTCTGCTTGTGTTTTGCGGAAACACAATGGTTTCCTTTCTTCAAAATTCAAATTCAAAATTCTTTAAATGAGAAAATCTTACACTCTATGATAAATGCGTAGGTCTAAATAACATAAGGAACCAAACTGGGCCCACGTGAGTTCTGCCTAAGCTGCATCCTAATCTAAGTAACCTAACATAACCTTTGCGACTTAGTGTGGAGAGCCCAAAGAAAAAACAACTACAGGAGAAAACACACCTAATGAAAACTTAAAATGTAATTTCACTTAACCTTTTCGCTACAGATTTTTACTGTGGAAAGTTAAAATTTTGAATTTTACGTTGTAGGCTTCTTGGTTATATTAGCAACATTCCATAAGACATTTTTTAATTTTTACTCGGAGCCTATTTGAAAGAGTTTTTCTATGAGAGCAACCACATCGTTGTGGATGTAATAGTTACTTAAACATACAACTTTTTACGCATAAGGAAAATTTAAATATTTCTTCATTAACTTCAGCCAAAATTAAAATAAAAAGTATCTAAATTGAAAGAAAACTTCAAATTAAAAAGTTATCTAAAGTTTTCTGCTTCTTCTTCCTTTACTATGTCAAGATATACCATTAAAACAAACCTGTATACTTCTCTTCTCTAAACTTTAATGTTCAGTTTATTAATTTTGTATTTTTCCTAAAACTTCAAACTATTTAAAAACCCACCAAAAAATCTCTTCTTGCAACCATAGAGGATGAAGACGTCCACAAAGTAGCAAAGTAGCTATATGGCAACAAAATTACGACCGGGTTAAATAATGAAAATTGAAATTTTTTGTTTATGGGAAAAAGTATTTTTAGAAATTTTTTTTATTAAATTCTCTCAAATTTCAATAATCAGCAAACAAACATTTTTCCTTTAAATGTTCGTCAATAAATTTTGAAACATTTTATGTTTATTTTCTTAGGTTCCCCGCAATGTTTTTTGAGCCGCATAGTTGATAAAAGCAGATAAACAAACATTAAATTTTTTATTTTCCCCATTTCGATTTTAATTATAGGCACAGAGCACAGATTTAGGATAAACAATGAAATAATGTCAACCAAAATATTTGGTAACTAGACAATTTGTGGTAAGGTGTAAACATTTTTAATAGCAAATTTAGCTCCGTTTCAAAAATTCCCAGTGGCATTGAGATTGTTTTGATTTTTGAAATAGCATTCAATAGAATTTTGTTTACATTTAGTTGCAAAAAAAAAATTGTCTACTTTTTTGCACATTTCCAATATTCACCAATGAGTAATTCAACTTCGCTAATTGGACACTAACACAAATGTGGCCTAATTGCTGCCCACCCACAACTGCAACACACACATACACACACAAACATTAATATGAAAATGTGTATAGAATTGTTTGTGCTTTGTTCTGCAAACGTATTTATGGTTTTCCATAAAAAGTTAATGGCGTTGCCAAATCGCAGACTATATAGTTAATAAAATCGCGCAGACATTGCAACAAATGACTGCGTCGTTAGCAATTCACTTTGAATTGTTGAAATCGACAATCGACTGCCACTGTAAGCCTGCGCGAAGCGGTTCAATTGCTGTCTGGGTGTTGGTTTGCGCCCTGTGTCAGCAACACATCTGTCGGCACTTCATTAAACTTTATTTCTCCCATTTCTCGGCGTTGAACAACAAAAGTTCATTACTGTCGAAAATTAGCTGTGTGTGCATTTGAGACAGAAAAGTATTGAGGAATGTGTGAACTTTAGGTGTTTTTACACGCGCATTCAGTGAGTCAGCCAGCTCCAGTGCCAGACGCACAGCACCGCCAAGTGCAAGGAAAATCATTTCAAAAAATCAAAAGCATGTTGTTGTAAACTTGGCCACAATAAAGAATAATGTTTGTGGTAATTGCAGAAGATCGATGCGGCTTGTGAGTGCGACGCCTGGCCGCGCCGACATAAACAAACCAAAAGCCAGTGGCGCGTCCAGACAAAACCCGGCGAGTACCTGGTCGACAAACAAACAAGTTTCGTGCGTGCACGTTCGCACTGTGTGGGGCTGTCAGCAGCGTCAAATTTACTTACTAAAAATAATACGCATGTACATAAATAGGCCCACATATGCCCGCGCTCGTACATATGTATGAATATGTTTGTACACATGTATTTAGTGCTCTGCAAAAATATAAAAAATGTGTATATATGTATGCACTACGGCACGACTCGTTTGGCTGCGTGGCCAAAGAAATGTTGTTGATGATTTCATCTGCACGCGCACCGACTGCGCCCAAAATCGATAAATGTCAAAACAGTTCTTTCATTTCATTCGTATTTGACAGAAAGTGTTCAGCCCAAACGACGAGGCGCTGTCAGCCAGCCGTCAATTTACTTTCGGTGAGAATAAAACGGCCACGCACACGTCTGGCGGACGTGTGACAGCTGCAACTGTGGCGTGTCGAGTGATATTTAATATTTTTAGTTAATTGTTAAGTTTTGTTAAGTTTGAATTTTTTTATATTCGTTTCATTAGCATTGCTTTGAAGCTGAATTGATTAGTTGTGTCTAAAAAGTTTCTGTCTTTTTCCTTTTTCTTTCACCAGCTGCTTGGCTGTCTTTGCCTTGGCCACAATTTGCTTGGCCGGCACCATACCCAATCGTCCCGCCTTCCCGGTGCAACCGAATCAAATAAGAACCCAGAGCGGCGGCAAATCATCGCCCAGTCGCGTCATGAATACAGCGTTCGCCAATGCCGGCCGTACGCCGGGTCTGGAGATTTGGAGAATCGAGGTGAGTGCAAAAAAAAGGTTGTTACAAAACAATTGACTGTTTAACCCTTTCGCTACAGATTTTTACTGGGGAAAGTTAAAATTTTAAATTTTATGTTTTAGGCTTCTGTGTGGTTATATTAGTAAAATTTCATAAGACATTTTTAAATTTTTATACTCGGACCCTGTATTTAAGAGTGATTTTCTATGAGAGCAACCACATCGTTGTGGCTGTAATAATTACTTAAAAATAAAACTATTTAAATAAATAAATAAAAATATTTCTTCATTTACTTCAGCTAAAATTAAAAACAAATATATATAAATTGAAAGAAAACGTCAAATTAAAATTTTATCTAATTTTTCTGCTTCTTCTTCCTCTACTACGTCAAAATATACCATTAAAAAGACGTGTACACTTCTCTTCTTTAAACTTAAATATTCAGTTTATTAATTTCGTATTTTTCCTAAAACTTCAAACTATTCTAAGGATCAATAAAAAAATGGATTACTGGAACCATAGAGGGTTCAGACATCCACAAAGTAGCATGTTACCATCTGGTGAAAGTGGTAACTATTTAATTTCTCTACTCAGAAATGATTTTAAGTTAATTAATGATCCAAATGATAATAATATATAATTTTATTATATACAGGGTGACACAAAAGTTGTTACCCAGTGTTCTTTGGCTCTAATTTGTTTATGAATGAATGAATGAATGAATGAGTGAGTGAATGAATAGGAAGGGTTTTATACATTCATTCGCTCATAAAGAAATTAGACCCAAAGAACACTGGGTGACAACTTTTGCGCCTGGTGACAATTTGGCGCCACCCTGTACTAGCAGTCAGTGAAGCACACAGAATCCCAGAATAGCATTTTGGGGGGGAGGGAAGTGTATCGTACAACTTTTCAGCCAAATACCATTTGAAACCATATTTTTCAACCAACAATTTTTGTGTTTGCGGGGGTTTGGACCTCCAAATTTCCTTCCTTCCACTGCTAGCAGAACCCGGCGGATTTGTACGCTTTATTTTTATAATTTTATTGAAATATTGTTTACGCACTTTATGATTTTATTTAATATTAAGTTATGTATTTTTACATTTTTACATTAACTTCAAACAAATTTTATATCTCGTCTGATGTGGTTATTTCTGATTTTGAGTACTTTCTCCAAGTCTGAATTTAATGAAATCCATAAATCAAGTTTATTTTAACCGTTTGTTGAGTCTGTCAGATTTTGATCAAGAATACTTGCCTTGTGGTCAGCAAGAGACTTCGCCACCACGTCTCTCGGTTCACTCCGGTGAACGAACGGCTGGCTTCGATCCGCATCAAAGCTAAATACTTTAGCATCAGCCTAATTTGCGCGCACGCCCCGAGGGAAGAGAAGGACGATGCGACCAAGGATGCCTTCTATGCGAAGCTCGAGGACGTCTACGACAGGTGCCCGGCCCATGACGTCAAAATTGTCCTCGGGGACTTCAACGCAAAAGTCGGGCGAGAAGGCATCTTTGGCCCCACAGTCGGGCAGTTCAGCCTCCATGGGACCACTTCGAACAACGGTCTGAGGCTGATCGATTTCGCCGCGGCACGAAACATGGTAGTTAGTAGCACCAGATTCCAGCACCTCGATATCCACAAGGCCACCTGGTTATCCCCCGATCAATCCACCCGCAACCAGATTGATCACATTGTGATTGATGGAAGGCATGCTTCTAGCATTCTAGATGTGCGCACGTTCCGAGGACCCAACATCGACTCGGACCACTACCTTGTTGCAGCCAAGGTACGCATGCGTCTTTGCGCAGCGAAGACTGCACAACCTAGTTTGCGAAGAAAGCTGGACATCAGTAAGCTGCGATCACAAGGGGTAGCCGAAGTCTACTCCGCTCAACTCTCCAACCAGCTCGGTCGCTCCCCCTCTCCACCTGATGACATCGGCGGATTATGGGCTCACTTATCCCACTCTATGCGCGCCGCCGCAGAAAACGTCCTTGGTTTTCGACGCCCACCACCAAAAAACCAATGGTACGATGAAGAGTGTCGCGCAGCCACTGCAGTGAAGAATGCTGCATACAAGAAGACCCTGCAGTCGGCCGCCACGCGAGCCATGACAGAAAAATACCGTGAGGAGAGGAAGAAAGAGAGGTGCCTTTTTAGACGCAAGAAACGGGAGCAAGAAAGGCGCGAGCGTGAGGAAATCGAGGAGTGCAGGAGCAGGAATGACGCCCGAAAATTCTTCCAAAAAGTTAAGCGTCTTACGGAAGGATTTAAGCCTGGGGCATCTTCTTGCAGAGACGAAAACGGGGATCTGGTAACGGATGCGCAGGGTGTGCTGAGGTTGTGGAAGGAGCACTTCACCAAGCTGCTCGCAGGCGACGAAAGGAACAATACCGCCAGTGGTGAAGATGTCCAGATGGCACCAATCGACGACGACGGTGTGGATGTGCCACCGCCCAGCCATGACGAGGTCCGGGTCGCTATCCAGCGACTCAAGAACAACAAAGCTGCAGGGCCGGATGGGCTACCAGCTGAATTGTTCAAGGCCGGCGGCGGTGAGCTGATTGGGTGCATGCATCAGCTCATTTGCAAAATATGGCTGGAGGAACGAATGCCCAACGATTGGAACCTCAGTGCCCTTTGTCCTGTGCTGAAGAAAGGCGACCCAACAATATGCGCCAACTACAGGGGTATCAGCCTACTTCCCATTGCATACAAGGTCCTGACGAGCGTATTATGTGAAAGACTAAAGCCACTCGCCAAGGCGCTGATTGGACCTTATCAGTGCGGCTTTAGACCTGGTAAGTCCACCATCGACCAGATATTCACTCTACGCCAAATCCTGGAGAAGACCCATGAGAACCAAATCGATACACACCATCTCTTCATCGATTACAAGGCAGCATTCGATAGCCCGATAAGGGATCGCCTATATGCCGCATTGTCTGAACTTGGTATCCCTGCAAAGCTCGTTAGACTTTGCAGAGCGACGTTGAGCAATACGCGCAGCTCCGTCAAGGTTGGAAATGACCTCTCCGACCCCTTTGATACCGTTCGAGGTTTCAGACAGGGCGATCCTTTGTCCTGCGACCTCTTCAACTTCACCATGGAGAGTGTTCTGCGCAAGGCCGGTGTACATCGTAATGGCACAATTTTCAACAAAAGTGTCCAGCTCCTTGCTTACGCTGATGATATTGATATCATCGGACGTAACAAGCGAGATGTCACCGCTGCCTTTGCGGCTATCGAAAGAGAATCTGCCAAAATGGGTCTGGTGGTAAATGAGGGCAAGACGAAGTATATGCTGTCTACACGCAGGGACTCGCAGCGGCTAGGGTCTCACGTCGAGGCCGACAGGTATGCTTTTGAAGTTGTCAAGGAATTCGTCTACCTTGGCACCGCCATCAACAGCAGCAATGATGTCAGTCTGGAGATAAAGCGAAGGATAACTCTTGCCAACAGGTGCTACTACGGTCTCGGTAGGCAATTGAGAAGTAGAGACCTCTCTCGACCGACAAAACTTTCACTCTATAGGACGCTTATCTTGCCCGTGCTCCTCTATGGCGCTGAAGCATGGACAATGACACGAAACGACATAGCGGCCCTTGGAGTGTTCGAGAGGAAGGTGCTTCGCAAAATCTTCGGCCCTGTTCGGGTTGGTGACGACTATCGCATACGAACCAATAACGAGCTGTATGAGCTGTATAAGGACATGGACGTAGCGCAGCGAATTAACATCCAGCGGCTACGCTGGCTCGGTCATGTCTGCCGCATGGACGACGAAGCTCCGGCGAAAAAGGTATTCGATGCGATGGTTGGAGGTCGACGGCGAAGAGGGAGGCCGTGTCTCCGGTGGAAGGACCAAGTGGAAGAGGCCCTGGTATCTCTTGGTGTGACCAACTGGAGAAGGCGCGCGCGAAGCAGAGGCGCCTGGAGAGAAGTTTTGCGGCAGGCCGTAACCCGATAACGGGTTGTTATGGCCAGTTAAGTAAGTAAGTAAGTATACTTGCCCAACTATTTCTTATTTAAAATGCTTTAGCCATATGTGAAGACAATAAACCCATTGAATCATGTTTCCCATACAAACTGTTAACCCTTTGTTGACCCCGTCAGATTTTGATTTAAAAAAACTGAAAAACACGTGTTGAATTATTTCGCATTTCATTAAGTTTGAAGTCAAAATGCCGAAAAAAACTTGTTTCTGCATACAAACTTTTAACCCTTGGTTCACCCCATTAGATTTAGATTTTCAAAAAAATTAAAAACACGTATCGAATTATTTCTGATTTCAAGTGTTTTCACTAACTTTGAAGTAAATAAGTCTATTAGTTCCTGTGTTGTTGCAGTTTGTCTTTAAAAACATTTAACCCATCGTTGACACCATCAAGTTTCGATTTTCAAAAAAAATGAAAACACGTGTCGAATAATTTCTCATTAGAATTGCTTATTAGAAATATTTAAGGTCAGAAATCGCATTAAATCATTTCTTCCCCCATACGAACTGTTGATCCCGTCAGATTTTGATTTTCGAAAAAGTGAAAAACACGTATTGAATTACTTAGCATTTCACTAAGTTTGAAGTCAAAAGGCCCATAATATCTTGTTTCTTCATACAAACGTTAACCCTTGGTTCACTTCGTTAGATTTCGATTTTCAAAAAAAGGAGAAACACGTATGGAATTACTTGATATCAAGTGTTTTCACCAACTTTGAAGCCAATAATGCCTATTAATTCATGTATTCTCTCTACAAACGTTTAACTCATCGTTGACTTCAGATTTTGATTAAAAAAAGTTGAAAAACATATGCCAAAATATTTCTCTTTTAAAATGCTTTTACCATATTTTAGGTCAAAAATCCCATTAAATCATGTTTCTCCATACAAACTTTTAACCCTCTTTTGACCCTGTCAAATTTTGGCTTAAGAAAATTTTAAAAAAGTTTTTCATTATTTATTTACAAAAATATTATATTTCTCATTATTATTGCATTTAATACATTCTTCGTTTGGAGTAGTTTCACCATATTTGAATTAAAAAAATTCCATTAAATTATGTTTCACCATACAAACTTAGTTCATTGGACTTTTATTAAAAATTAAAAACACGCGTCTAACTAACTTTTATTTCGTGTCAATAGTTTCAATTTTGAAGTCAATAGTCCCAATGGTTTATGTTTTTTTCATAATCATTCCGTATACGAAACTTGATTCATTGTTGACTCTCTAAAATTTTAATTTTCGAAAAACCGAAATGATATGAAATGGAATAAAATAATGCAAAATTATATTAAAACATATGAAATGATATAAAATTCGACTTATGCGATATCTTACGTATTGTTACGAAAATGACTTCTCTAAGTTCGTATCTGGATTGTGCTTGAAAAATAAAACTACTTCAATTATTCAGCGCAAACACAGTCAAAAACCAACAATCACTTTATTTACAGGTTTTCACTTTGCTTGTATCTACACTTGTTACTACTTTGCTTATTCAGCTAAGACTCCCCTCTGCGCTGCACACTGCTGCCTTTTATACCTGTCTGGTTATCGCGCCGACTGTTCTAGCACATTCCAATTGGACAATGCTCGCCCATTCTTGCACAGCCCATCACCTTCGCGAACCATCCTTGCCATATCGGAATTATAGCAAGTTTGCCGTACTCTAAAGTGCGTGCCTAAAAGTATGCCCGTAAAAGCATTCATGCCTAGCACAGCAACAGAGTTCCTCATCGTTACAGTATGTTTCACGTTTATAGACGGTTCTCTGTGTTAAACTGTCAGTCTTCAACTCTGTTGTGTCACTTTCCAACGTTTCCTTCGAAGCCGAGATTCAGCTCAATCAACCGCATTGACTCGACATCATTACGAGTGCAAGACACTTATTAACCGATAATTTTATTAACAGTCATTTCGAGTGCGCACTCGCACACTGCGATTGCACGGGTCCGGCCCGTTTACTTAAGTCGTATGTAAATATGACGGATGCCGTTATGCCGGTGCAATGCGTAGGGACGAGGGGCGAATATCGACGAGTTATTACGGCCACATGAGAGTAATTAAGTTTTAAGTCGATGTGGGGAAACATGATTAATTTGTAAAAAAGTAATGCGCAGAAAATTCATCCAGCGAACGAGGAGCGAAGATGAAAAGCATCAATGGCCTGCAGTGTCGGACGGGCAGATGAGCAGTGGGCGCCGCGTAGTGGACAGCGGTCGGTGTTGGCGGTGCGACGCGATGCAATGCTGCGAAGCATAAATCACATTCGCGCGGTAATTGTGCTGCGATGTGAGTGGCCTCAATGCGGCAGCATCGCATGCACACAGAACCCATGCCACGCACGCACACATGCACAGACAATCGCACACGCTTACCAGCCGCAATCGCAAACGGTTGCACAATGCAGCGGATTTAGCGAATCTGCAGTTGAGGCCACTGCTGGTGGCGGCAATCGCGTTGACGTTGACATTGTTGCACCGCTCGGAGTTGTTGTCGCTGTCGCAGTTTACATTGTGCGCTTTTCAATCGTGCGTCCATATGGATGCGCATGCTGGACACTGACGCAGTTGTTCGGTCTCCTGCTGTTGGCTGCTGACTGCTGTTCAACGGTGTTTTATTTAAAATGCTATTCTTGTAATGACGCGCGCACACAAACACAAACACACACAAACACAAACACACGTGCATACACTTGGGCACTTGTGTATGTAGCTGTAGGAACACACACTCAAGTGCTAATAAGTGCACTTGCACGCAAACAAGCACTTGTGGGTGTGCGTTGTGGCCGCACGTGTGTGTGTGTGTGTGTTTATAAACAGGAAGCTGCCGTTCATCGGATATTGAGTTAAATCGCGGTGCAGCAGCGCGGCAGAAATGGTTGTACGACATCATAATGCAGTCAATTTAATGGCTAACAACAAACACTTCAAATGTGTTTGATGTTTGCCGGCCAACACTTGTCCAGTGGTCAGCGGGCGAAGGCTGAGGAGTGGTTAGGGTTAAAGGTTAAATGTTTATTTTTTTAGTTAAATATAAAAAAATTAGAAAAGCGCTACGAAAAAGTGCTAAACAATTAATTCAAACTATCCATGGTTTTTCATTAATCAAAATTTTCCATCACTTTGACAGCTAAACTAGCAAAAATGGTCTTTTAACTTTAATTCAAAAGGCGTAGCATACTTCAGGGAGCAGGAATTTTAAATGTCTACTTTCGAATCAAAGTTTTAAGTCTTTTGGGTGTCCAAACTCCCCAAATATCTTTGGTTGTTTCAACATTTGTTTATTATAAAAATTTTAAGTGGCAAATATGATTTCAAATGATACTGTGTACCAAAGCCAGTGGCGGATTCAGAGAGGTTTGGGGAGTTGAAACCCCCTGAGATATTAGATCGACTTTCAAACTACATACAAATTAAAACGAATTTTATGAATATTTAAGAATTACTTGCTGAAACCCCTCCGCAAAATATTTTTTTAAATCCGCCCCTGACCAAAGCCCTTCAAAATGAAATTCTGTGTGCGCCACTTAATGAATATGTGTGTAATTTTTTTATTTGAATTATTTAATTTATAGTAAGTTTATAGTTAGTTAAAATTTTAATGATTTATTTACTTGAAACAATATTTTTAACTACCCACATGACCAAGTTCTGCCTACACCCCTGGCTTGAGTATGGTTTCTTCACTCTTTTGATTTGATATTTTTTACAAAAATGTTTTCAAGTTTGTTTAAGCATTTTTTTATGAAATCTGTATGTTTGATCAAACAATTTAATAAAATTTGTTCTATGTATTTTGCTTAAAACTGCAAACAAAAGTAATAAATTGGAAATCAAAAAGTATGTTTAACAGAAAAATACTGTTTTTAGCATTTAGAAACGAATTTTCTAAGTTTTCTCTAAGATTTTTGATTTTATGTTTGAAAAAAATTTGTTTAAATTTGTTTTAGCAATTTTGTATGGAAACAGTGTGTTTCATAAAACAATTTAATAAAATTTATTTGTACGTTTTTTGCTTAAAACTATACAGAAAAATAATAAATTTGTTATAGAAAAATATGTTGAACAGAAAAATATAGTTTGTAACATTTAGAAAAGAATTCTCTAAGATTTTTCTAAAATGTTTGATTTTATATTTGCCAAAATAATTAAATTTAATTTTGTTTAATTTTTTAATTTTGTTTAAGCAATTTTTTATGGAAACAGTGTGTTTTATGAAACAATTTAAACTTAAAATAGTATAGAAAAATAATAAATTTGATACAGAAAAATATGTTTGACAGAAAACTGCCGTTTAGAAAAGATTTTTTAAAGTTTATTCTAAGCGTTTTCTAAGATTTTTCTAAAATTTCTCTAAGATTTTAGATTTCATATTTTCCAAAAATGTCTTTAATTTTGTTTAAACAATTTTTAATGGAAACAGTTTGTTTTATTAAACAATTTAAACTTAAAACTGTACAGAAAAATAATAAATTTGATATAGAAAAATATGTTTAACAGAATAATGCATTTCGTAGCATTTATCAGGTGTACAACTTTGCTTCCGCCGTTTTCCGATAGGTGGCTGTACCGGCTGAGGCTGGTTGAAATACATAGATGGTAATGCCTTTAAAGTGAGTGTGGACAGTGCCTAACGAATTGTCATCGCCGTTTCAGTGACAGTTGTTCTTGTTTTCGTATTATTCACGCTCGAAAATGTCCGTTTATGTGCCCAATTCTCGCCATTTGCGGGAAGTTTTACTTTTCTGTTACAATTCGAAAAAAAATGCAGTTGAAGCGCATCGAATGCTCTCAGAAACTTACGGTGATGCTGCTCTGAGTGAAAGAACGTGTCGGGAGTGGTTTCAACGTTTTCAAAATGGTGATTTCGATGTCGAAGACAAACATGGTGGTGGAAGAGAAAAAACCTTCAAAGATGAACAACTAGAAGCATTGCTTGATGAAGATTCGTGCCAAACCCAAGAAGAGCTTGCCGAATCGTTGGGAGTGAGTCAGCAAGCCATTTCAAAACGTCTCAAGGCCCTGGGCATGATTCAGAAAGAAGGAAACTGGGTGCCGTACGAGTTGAAACCGAGGGACATCGAGCGCCGTCTATTTGTATGTGAGCAACTGCTTCAAAGACAAAATCGTAAGGGGTTTTTACATCGAATCGTAACCGGTGATGAAAAGTGGGTTCGATACGATAATCCTAAACGCAGAAAATCATGGGGACAGCCCGGGCATGCTTCTTCGTCGAAGGCAAAACCGAATATTCATGGCGCCAAGGTTATGATTTGTATTTGGTGGGATCAGCTCGGTGTGATTTACTACGAGCTCTTAAAACCGGGTGAAACCATCACAGGAGATCGCTACCGAACGCAACTGATGCGCCTTAGTCGCGCGCTAAAAGAACAGCGGCCACAATATCAAAAGCGACATGACAAAGTCATCCTCCAACACGACAATGCTCGGCCTCACGTCGCAAAAGTGGTCAAAAAGTACCTGGAAACGCTGAAATGGGAAGTCTTGCCCCACCCGCCGTATTCCCCAGATGTCGCCCCTTCTGACTTCCACCTATTCCGTTCGATGGCACACGGCCTGGCAGATCAACATTTTCAATCCTACGAAGAATTGGAAAAATGGATTGCTTCATGGATAGCGTCAAAAGAGGACTCCTTTTTTCGAGCCGGGATCCGAAAATTGCCGGAAAGATGGGAGAAAGTTGTCGCTAGCGACGGACAATACTTTGAATAATACATCTGTAAGCACTTTTTCGCAATAAAGCTTTTAATTTTGGAAAAAAACGGCGGAAGCAAAGTTGTACACCTGATAGTAAAAAATTTCATAAAAAGCCAAATGGCTTTTTTACCCCTGTAACGGTTCTATAACTCATTTTGTTACTCTTAATATTTCCAACAAATCATTTTAAACTACAAAAAATACTTTCAGAACTCAAACATCCACACAGCTCAATGATGCATTAATGCAGTCAAACAAAAGACAAATGACGAAATTTATTATAAGCAGCATTTTCCCGCTTCCCAAATTCCCCAAAGTCTTCAAACGTTCTATGAACTGTTTAACTACTTGTGTGTTCCTTTCCCCCATTGCTTCACTCCACCATCTTTCATCTTCTTCTCAATTGCTCAAGTTTCCTGCGCTTATTAATCAATAAGCCAACGAACTGCAACAAGTCTCCCCACTTTACTATTGAATCACATTTCATCCCAGTGACGCCGGTAAGACATGCAACATTTTAACCTTCAATTCACCTTTAAGTTTGCCCCATTGCACAATGCGCATCCTGGCAAAGGTGCAATTCGCAAAGCGTACAGTGGCCTCGTTCGCCCTAAAGGACAAACGAGGTGGTGGGTGGAAATGGTTAAAGTGAAATCAATATATTTGCGCATCGCCGGGGCCACTGAACGTGCATGTATTGACACCAACAACAATGACGCTGAGTTAAAAAAAAAAAATCATTATTGCTGATAAGCAGCAAGTGGCACACGTATGTTGCAACATGCAGTTGCAATCTGTGCTCGGCTGCCATGTTGAAATTTCGTTATTTTTACGCGCCTCAAAAAATTGCTGCGCACGTAAATGTTGGCGGCGACGCCGCTTTTAATTAAAGACACGCAACAATGCTGACAAACACCCAGCACCCATCGAACGGACAGATCAGGAATTATATTAAAAAATGCCAGTGACAAAAGTCTCAGCGAATATTGACTGCGAAATTGCGCGCGCGCAGAAAATGGCGGTCACTTCGTGTTGGTTTTTACTCAATAAAAATTAATAACAATTCGTAAAATGCGCATGTGTGTGTGTGCATGTGTGTGTGTGTGCATTTACATTTTCATGAAAATTCGAATTCAATCACAATTCGAATTTAATTTCAATTTTAATACCAACAGCAATCGCTCGCTTCGATTTTATTTCTTACGTTTCATGATTGGCTCGCGTGGGTGTGTGGGTGTGCGTATGCGTGTGTGTGTGTGTGTTTATTTGTTTATTATTTTTGGCTTTTGTTTTTGTGCAAATATGAACTGCTGCCTGCCGTGCGAAGTGTTAAACATTGTGAAAATAAAGTCTGCCTTCGTTCGGTCGCTTTGCTCGTTTGTGCGCGCGTTGCATTTAAGTAAATCTTTTCATTTGAATTAAGGCGGCAATTTGCAATTGCAACAGTCGGCTGCTGTCGTCGTAGTCATTGGCGTTGTCGCAATAATTACTGCCAAATGAAAGTATAAGCAGCTGGTTGTGTGCTGGCGTGAAAATTGCGGGGTTTTGGGGGTATTTGCTTTCCTCTAAAACCCTTCTTTCTGTTAATGCTTCCGCATTAATCGAATACTTACATCAAAAACATCTTCGAAAACATTTTCAAAAAAACTTCTATTAGTTTGGGTGCATTTAAGCAGTTGCCATTGGCGCAGATATTCCTTGCATACTTCTAGGCTGCGCTCATTATTTGCGCGTCACTGACTGCAACTGACAGCAAGTGTTATGCTGCAAGCGTTTCTGTTAGCTCAATAATTACAGATTTCCACTTAATTATTCTGCATATAAAATAGTCCACAGCAATTGTGCGTCGAGATGGATGAACGGCATGTCGTCAGCCGACAGCCGGCAGCATTTGCCAAGGCTTTCATCTTTCATCTTTCGTATTGAATTTTTCATTTTTCATTGGCATTAATATTCATTGAATGAAATGAAATTCTAGCTGCCTGCAGACAGGTGTCAATGCTTGAAATTTCATTCAACTCATTGAGAGCACTGCGAGATATATCTCAGCGGCGCATTGTGCGTGTGTATGTGCGGCAATTAATATTTTTTATTCTCAAACTCTCAACTTGCACTCTTAACTTGCGCTCTGTTCGGCTTCTTTGGCCTTAATCAAAAGTGCTTTTGTTTGAGGCATTATCCTTTCAAATTCAAATGCATTAATGTCAACGCTTTTCCAATTATTGCTGCTGCTATGTTTTGTTTTTTGATGCAATGCATTTTGTCTTTTTCTCAACTCTCTCTCTTTCTCAACTCTCTCTTTCCTACTTTCTTACTACTTGTACCGCAGTCAATGACTCAGTGGCATTTGAATGCAAGAAAGCTAAACTGAAAACCCATAAAATGCAGACAAGTGCAGTTTTTCTTCTTTTTCTTCCCCTCGGAACTGTAAAGAAATACCTGAATTATGCGCGCAGCTCTCTTATTTTTCCTATGCAAATTTCATTTGGCTATTTTGTGTTTTTTTTTAGAATTTTTAGAATTGTTTGGATTGGTAGCTATTTTTGAGAATGTTATGAGCTATTTAATTGCTGCTTTTAGTTGTTGTTGTTTTTGTTTTAGGCGCGTGGTTTTCTTGGTAAACACCAAACAAAAGAAAACACAAACGTTTTTTGTGTTGATTTACAACAAAATTTTCAAAATGTGAAAGCGTGTTGTGAAGTGTTTTTTACGTAGTGTTGGCAAATATAAATAAAAATAAAAAAAAAAAATTGTAAAAATAAAAAAAAATTGTTTATGCATAATTTTCACCTCTTTGACTTTCAGCCGCAAATTTAAAAATTTAATTGAAAAATAAAAAAAAAACATGAAAATTCAGTGAAGTGAAGAGTGAGTGTTTTTGTAGAGGAAAAAAAAACAAAAACAAAAAAACATGGGACAAATATTAAAAATATTTGGCTGAATTGAACAAATAAACGAGACTATTTCTGTGCACATTAAAAAGTATGAATTGCTTCAAACAATTATTCATTTTTAGTTAATTTTAAAATAAAATTTCTTCCAATTTTATATAATTTAATGTGCGCAACATTTTTAATAGTTTGTGCAAAATGTAAATTAATTTTAAATGAAATTATTATTATAAGGTTTTTTCTATTCTATTCGCTTTTTCAAAATCTCACTGTTACTTGTAAATAAATAATAATAGAAAAGCTTTTTAACACATCGGCTGATAAGTCCCCGGTCTGACCCATAGTAAACGCTACAAAACGAGAAATAATATTTTTTATTTTAAGTAGTAACCTTCAAAATGTACTTGTAAACATTTCATTACAATGCACAGTGATTCGTTCCATAGACAAAATTCCAAAAATTCATAGTCTCAGAATTTAATGATTTTCATGTCATTTGAAAGATAAAACTCCAACTAAGAAAACCCCCAAAAATATGTGCAAAAAATTAATTAGTGTGTGTGCAAAAGCGGCTCAAAGTTGAAACTTTTTTCACAAAAAAATGTAAACACATCTTTTCTGTTTTTTAGTCTATTGAGGAAAAAAAATTGTAAAAATACATGGTTACCAAGAAGTTGCTGAAATTTTCAATATAGATTAAGAAATGATGTGGCCATTTTTGCTTTTAATGTTATCTCAAAAATTTGCAAAGCTGAGGATTTTATATCACTTTTAAATCAAAATATTTTTTCCAAATTAAAAATCTGAAAATTGGCAAAACTTAGAGGGAAATATCTAAAAAGTATGTGCAAGTATGTTCCTGGATTTTTTGTTATTTTAAGAAGCATTCTTTCTTTTTCGGATAATGTAATTATATCCTCCGATATCTTTCGATCTCAGAAAATAATTCAATTTGAAAAGTGGTCTAAACACCTATTTTTCGAAAAAATTTATTTTTTTCATGCCTAAAAGTATGCAATCAGCATGAAAAATTGAGAAAACTGCAAAAAAGCAAAACATACATCTATTATTATCATTTTTATTGCAAAACTAAAGGGTCCTGAGACAATTTCTGTTACTCTTTGCAATAATCAATGTTGATGTTACCGATTAAATGTAAAATCTGAAAAATCTAGCCAACACACTTGGTGCTATAGCTCTCCAAAAGTGACGAAATTTGAAAATGTAAGACTCTGGCATTGCCAAACTACAAAAGTTTAAGAAAAACAAATTAGAAATTTCAATTCAGTAGACCATGATTAACTAGTATGTCAAATTTTATGAGGAACGGACCACTCCTTCTAATTTTGTCCCGCGGTTGTATGGAGTCGAATCACTGTGCAATGTGACGTTTAGTTCAAAGGTAACAATTATTTTAGTAGAACAATTTTATTCGTTTTCAGAACAATAAAAAAAAGAAGTTCGTGTTCTCATAAAACATTGCTTTTGGATGGGAAAAATACCATTGAAACAAAAGCCTGGCTCGATAAGTGTTATCCGGACTCTGCACCTGGGAAACCGACCATTACTGATTGGTTTGCTCAATTTAAACGTGGTCGTACGAACACCGACAATGCGCCGCGCTGTGGTCGGTCAATTGAGGTGGTTACACCGGAAAACGTTAAAAAAGTTCACGAAATTGTTTTGAATTGCCGTAAATTGAAATTGCAGTCGATATAGGGTTTTCCAACAAGAGGTGTTATTTTGGTATTCAAAGAAAAATGTAATTTTTTGATATAAATGATCGGATGTTTATTTCATAATAAAGAGGAAGGTATGCCGTTAATAATGAAAAACAACATCAGCCAAATGGCCACCACGACCACGCTTACAGGACCATATCCTTTTCATGAAATTTTCCATAACCAAATCGCAAAGTGGCTGCCCTATGTCCTCGATAGCCTCACGAATTCTATCTTTGAGGTCTTGAATCGACGCTGGGCTGTTGGCGTACACCTTATCTTTCACGTGGCCCCAAAGGAAGAAGTCGCAAGGTGTTAAATCACAAGATCTCGGTGGCCAATTGTGATCACCTCTTCCAGAGATAACACCCAGAGGACCCAATCAGCAAAGACACGACGTTGTTGATGATCGGTCGGCTTGAGTTCTTGTGTTAACTGAACTTTATAAGCCTTAAGATCCAAGTCTTTATGCAAAATACGGTGTAATGACGTTTTTGGAATGCCCAATTCCAAAGAACAACGAGAAATCGACAAACCTGGGTTTTTTTCAACACTTTGGCCTACAGCAGCAATATTCTCAGTTGTTCTTGAGCGACGTGCATGGGTTTTATTCTTCACATCACAAACTTGTCCCAACAGCTCGAATTTTTCCACCAATTTCTGCTTCACGACGACCCAAAAAAGCTTTAGTTTTGCGAACTGTGACTGCAAGATTTTCACCATTTTTGTAGTGAATTTTAATAATTTCAATGCGTTGTCAAATGTCAAAGAATAAAAGCTTGAAATTCAAGCTTTGTGATTCAAAATAACACCTCTTGTTGGAAAATCCAAGATATCAATGGAGCGTGCGGATTTAATTTTGCATTACATTTGTCCACGAGAAAACTGTTTTCGAAATGAGTGCCGCGTTTGCTAACAAACAAGACAATGCACAATGCCACAAGCCTCTCACTACGATGGCAAAATTGCGCGAACTAAACTTCGAATGACTTCCGAACTCACGCTATTCTCCAGACTTGGATCCCAGTGATTTTTCTGTTCGCACACTTAAAAACAAAAATTCCCGCAGGAAAGAAATTTGACTCGAATGAGAAGGTGATTGTCGAAACAAATATTTTGAGGCCAAGGATAAGTCGTTTTACAAGAAAGGTGTTGAAATGTTAGAGAAGTGCTGGAATGAATGTATCGCTCTTGAAGGAAACCATATTGATGAATAAAATTGAATTTCTCATAAAAAGTTTTGTTTTCTGCGTTAGACCGGCGACTTATCAGCCGATGTGTTATAGTAGAAAGATATCATCGCGCCAAGTAAAGTTAGATAACGTATCATTAGTAGCACTTCGTAAGCAGCTAAAGTGCTAAGACCAGCAGATTGGTTTTGTAATCGTTGATCTATGATTCTCTGGAACTGTTAAACACGGATGAACACTAAGCAGAGAATACATAATGGATCTTGTGTGGACAATGAACAGTGACAAATACTGAATACTATTTCATTTTTTTAAATGCCAATCTCAGTTACACTCACTATCTCTGTACTTTAAAGAGATCAGAAAAATAGTCAAAATTGCAATGCCAAAATTTGCTTTACAACACATAAACGTTTTGTGCATTGTTTAGATGCAGCAAAAAGAATCACTTTTTTAAATATTACTTTGCTTTTTAAACACTAAATTATTGCCAGAAAAAACCTTTTAGCAAGAAATTTAAAAAATATAAATCATTATATATAAATAGCTAAGATTCATAGACGATGAAAAGTCCCACTGAAAAATTTTATATTATATTTTGCAAAAAACCGATTTAGCAAACTCATAATTTAGAAAATTGACAAAAGATTAACAAAAAATACCCATTAACTATTTTCGGATTTTATTAAAAAGTGATTTTTTCACAGCTAGCGAAATTTTTGCGAATTTTTTAAATTTTTGTCAACAAAATTTATGTGACAATAAATAATGTTGCCAACAACAGTTGTGTGCCACATGCTGCCGCGTCTACGCTTCTCACTGAGCGTAAATCATTATTTTCGTATTAAATATTTTTGTTTTTTTAATCAATTCCAATGCATTAACTGTATTTAATACAACCATAAACAAACATTTTTTTTTCTTCTAAAAAATAATATTGTTTATGCAAAATAATTTCACACGCAATGCAACGCACGTTCGACTTGATGGTTTTGTTGTGTTGTGCTTGTTTTTGTACAATAGAAAGTGTAACTGTTTATGTGTGTATGTGTGTGTGTGTAAAATCGCTTCTGTTCATTGTATTCACTGTGCAGCGGCAGCAGCAACAAACGAACAAACAAACAAAAAGCGGTTGAGGCCGGAATGCTTTTAAACCGATTTAATGAGCTTGGCGATAAACTATTTACAATTATACACCACCACCACCAACAACAACAACAAAATAATACCGTATAAACACCATCAACAACAGATGCTCGCTCACTGTTTATCTAAAAGATTTTCTTAGTTAATTTTCCGTATATTGTTTTTTTGCTTGGCGAAAACTGACGGTGTGTGAAATTCACGAGCGCATTGCTTTGTGTGTGTTGCGTTGTTGTTGGATCTTGTGCGCCATCTGTCCATTTGGCTATTTATTAGTTATGTATGCCATTTTCATGAAGCGTTTTAAATAACTAATGAGATTATGAAAATGTTTATAAAGTTAATGTGCGCCGGTGCCTATGGCTATGTAGATGTGTATGTGTATGTGTGTGGGTGTTTGTGTGTGTGCTTGTGTGTTTAAAAGCTCCCAGACCATTGAGTATTTTCAAAGATATTCAGCGCTCAAGTGAGATCAATGTACCCCAGCACTGGGCTGTTGTCTTTTTTTATATTTCTGTGATTTAAAAACTACGAAAATGCTTTAAATCATTTGATGAACCGAGACAAGTTTAGAAATTTCCAAATGTTTTTTTTGATAAATGTTCTTAGTTTTTAGGTATTTTATTTAATTTTGACAGATTGAAATGACATATTAATGTGTGTGACGATGTCGTGTTATTTTTAGTTTTCATTTTAATTTTATTGTATGAAAACTTTTAAAACTTTATTGCATAGAAACTATAAAAATTATTTTAAATTTTTTTCAAACATTGTCAATAACGCAGTTTTTATAAATAGTCTTACATAGGTTTAAAAAAAAAAGACGCTCGATATTTAAATGAAAAGTTTTCGATCTCAACATGAATATAGAGAATAGGGAATACGTTTGCGTCTCTTTTGAAAGCTGCGAAAAATTCATTAAAATTTCAGCCATTTTGGATGCACAGCTGTTGTTTGACAATTGTTTAACCCTTTCGGGACTACTGGGATAATACGTCCCAGCAAGTTTTAAAGGCCCCTCAAAACAATTATTCAAATCTTACGACCCACGCAAAATATATTTTCGATTTTGGTGTTCCCGCGTAAAAGGATGATTTCAGAATTTGTGAGCATCCAATATAATTTTCTAACCCTAACATTCATAGCATGAGAATATTTCTTCTGAGAGTATTTTGGATTTCAAAATTAAACTCCGTCCCGAAAGGGTTAAGTCAGTCGATGTAAGAATTTTTATGAAAATAGCAAAAATCGAGTATAGATCAGTCATGGAACAGTCATTGTTTTTGAATGGCAATACGCCTTCGAAAATTGAAGACAACTTAGACTCTGTGTACAGAAATTCTTCACCATTAAAACCATCGTGAAAGGTTTAGCAACCGACTTTAAAAGTGGTTGTACCAGCTTGGGAGACAATGAACGCTCGGCACGTCCAAAAACTGTAACAACTGACAAAAACATTGCTTAAGTATCCCAAATGGTGTTAGACAACCTTCAATTAAAGTAAGAAAGATAGCAGATACTATGAATATGTCCAAAGAACAACTTTGTGACATATTGAATGAAAATTTAGTCATGAGAAATTTAACTGAATATTTTCAACGCTCTGTTGGTGCAATTTAAACTTATTAAACTACAGCACAGAGGTGTTTAGACTTCCAAGAATACTATGTAAAAAAAATAAAAAATAATTTTCAAGGAAAAGTGTCTTGTATCTTTGTTCGGTCAAAATCTTTTCAGACCTGTCGCGTATGTGAGATATCAACTGAATTTTATTGTTTTTAAAGTACAGGGTGGCACAAAAGTTGTCACCTGGCACAAAAGTTGTCACCCAGTGTTCTTTGGCTCTAATTTGTTTATGAATAAATGAATGAATGAATAAATAAATCCTTCCTATTCATTCATTCATTCATGCATTCATAAAAAAATTAGAGCCAAAGAACACTGGGTGACAACTTTTACGCCACTCTGTATTTTTAAGGCTTTAAATGTAGAAAATAACATCGTTTATCTGCGATTAAATAGTAAGTTTGTACCAATTTTAATTGATATGTGACTTATGGTTCCAAAGTTATTGTCTAAAAATGTATTCTTGTGGTGCCACGCCCCATTTTCTCGACTTCTCTTTTTTCCTAAACCTTCACGTAACAATTTCAAACAAACCCGCCGAAGGAAGTATCCAAGTTGGTCCAGTTGTTTTCAAGTTTTAAGCAGCCGAACGGACCACGATTCATTTTTATATATATACCTTGTGACCGAAAAGTTTCCGGAAATTTTAAATAAAACGCAAAATTCTTAATCTTCATCAATATTTATTTTATCTCCTTCAAAATATGCTCCATTAGAAGCGATACACATATGCCAACGTTTCTTCCAATCATCAAAACATTTTTTATAGGCGCTTTCCGGTATGGCTTTGAGTTCCCTCTGCGAAATCTGTTTTACGTCTTCTATGGATTCAAAACGCGTTCCTCTGAGTGGTAATTTGAGTTTGGGAAACAGGAAAAAGTCACACGGTGCAAGATCAGGTGAATACGGTGGCTGTTCGATGGTATTTATTGAATGTTTGGCCTTAAAATCGTTGATAATGTTGGCTCGGTGCGAGGGAGCATTATCGTCATGAAAAATCCATGAATTATCCTTCCACAATTGAGGCCGTTTACGGCGGATATTTTCACGCAAACGTCTTAAAACAGTCAAATAATAGTCTTTACCGACTGTTTGTCCTTCAGCGACGAATTCATGATGCACCACACCACGAATATCGAAGAAAACAATCAGCATTACCTTGATTTTCGAGCGACTTTGGCGTGGTTTTTTCGGTTTCGGCTCGTCTTTTCCTTTCCATTCCGATGATTGTTGGCTTGTTTGCATGTCGTACTCGTAGACCCATGTCTCGTCACCAGTTATGATGCGTTCCATGAAAGTTGGATCGGAATTGGCACGATCAAGCACGTCACAAGAGACCTGTTCACGGTACTCATTTTGAAGAAAATTCTCAACAAAATCGCAACGCACTACTGAGGTGAACTGGTTTCAACAGCTGCCGTAAACAAACTGTCTGACAGATCGCGCTCATTTTTGGCATAGTAATTAAGGACAGTGCTACCAACCTACAGAAACTTAAAATATCGAAAAATATACAGCGCGCGAATTTTAAATGAGAATTTCCGGAAACTTTTCGGTCACAATGTAGATGTACCTGTTCTTTTTGGAGTGCTGAGAAGAATCTGTTCTTCTTAACTATGCGTTCATATCCTTCACTTTAGGTCTCACTAAGTTGGAATGCCGGATTTGATTTGAAAGAAGTACGGATTGATGAATCTGTCAGATAGAATCTGCACTAAACAATGACTTTGTGAGGCTGCTTTTGATATTAATATATCTCGTGTGGTTTGGTATAGTCCCAGATCCAACAATCTCATTTGTTTACATATATATTCATAAAAAATTGCGATAAATATGAAGAAACTTCGGTGCTGCCAGTTGACAAAAAAAGTTTAGAATTCTTACTTAAACAAAAATTCAACAAAGCTTACACTTTCTTCATCTCTTTGGAGAAATCTTTTTCACTTTTCTATCTTTGTTCCTTTCAACTAACATTAAAACTTTTCCATGTCTTTTCAGTAATCTTGTTCCATTTCTTATTTATAAGTATTTCCTTTATATTCCAACTTTCTGGCTTTATGCGCATTATTTATTTCGATTTTGTTTGTCTTTTCATTTGCAGAACTTTGAACCAGTCGCATATCCGAAAAACAACTATGGCAAATTCTACACTGGAGACTCGTACATTGTGATGAATGTAAGTTTCAATGTTTTTGTGCAATATTTTCATTATCTTTATACACAATCTGTGGTGCAATTCGAGCATCGTTCAAGTGCATTGTTATGTTTACACACACACAGACATAAGTGCACACACGCATCCAACCTCAGGTATATAGAAAACTCATTAAAGAGTTTGAGTTAATTGCACCCGTGGGGCCAAACATTGCACCAGGCAGCGGCAAGAGAAACGCCATGCAACGTGCTTAAAAGATGCAATTCTTGCGGTGCACACATTGTGAACAAGGCAGACTTAGCTGAAAATTTCATCCCAAAAAGATGTCTTTATTCTCTACTCTCCCTCCAATCTTCCTTGCTTCCTCGTTTTACAAAAGCATTTTTTTTGTTTTATTTCTCCATCAGACTATCGAAGCCAAAGATAAAAAACTCTCGTGGGACATTCACTTCTGGCTGGGCTCGGAAACGACGGCCGATGAAGCGGGCGCCGCTGCCATTAACACAGTGCAACTGGATGACCTACTTAACGGTGTACCGGTGCAGCATCGCGAAGTTCAGGATCATGAATCACAAATGTTCCTCAGCTACTTTAAAAACGGTAAGTTCTCAAAATGCCGCATTAAAAAAGTTGGAAGGCGTTGGAAAGCGCCACGAGTGCGTTGCTGCAGTGCAGTGCAGATTTTAATGGTGGCCTGAAATACGTCGGTGCTTGCTTGCCGGTTGCAAGGTGTGAGCATAAAATATTGATTTCACCATAATGGCCAAAGCAATAATATACGGTAAAGGCGGCTATTTTGGAAACAGTGGCGACGGTAATAAGTTCGAGTTGAAGTGTTTGATGCTGAACTGAAATACGTGACTGAAGTTGGTTTAAGTTGGATTCAGTTTTGTTGGAAACAACAGGGCGGTTATAGCATTCAGATCGTTGGACGTTCATGGTACTTTTTAATCAGGCATAGAAGATAACAATCCCTAGACTCTCCCTTCTTCGACCGCTTGAATGATCTCAGTTCAGTTAACATGAAAAACTTGCTTGAGGTCATCAACTATTCAATATGACTTGAATTGGCTTCTCGATTTGCAGTAAAACACAACTTCAATGGGCTCATTTCGTGGCTTAAATGTATCTTCCGGCAAATCCCATGCCCATACAGCCACCTTACCCTAACTTAAACTAGAAGTTTTTAAATCTTACCTCGTAGATTAGCTTGAAAGTGTCACCCAGATTGATGAAGAGACACCAGCTTGGCTTCCGGCAAGTCCCATGCCCAGACAGCCACCTTACTTACGTAGAAGTTTTTAAATCTTACCTCGTAGATTGACTTGAAAATGTCACCCAAATTGATGAAGAGACGCCAGCTTGTCTTCCGGCAAGTCCCATGCCCAGACAGCCACCTTATCCTTATCCTAACCTCGAAGTTTTTAAAACTAACCTCGTAGATTGGCTTGACAATGTCACCCAGATTGATGAACAGGCACCAGCTTGTCTTCCGGCAAGTCCCATGCCCAGACAGCCACCTTATCCTTATCCTAGCCTAGACGTTTTTAAATCCAACCTCGTAGATTGGCTTGACAATGTCACCCAGATTGATGAAGCGACGCCAGGAAAGCAGGTGTTCGAGCAAGCAAGCATCAAGTTGGAAAAGCTTTACGGTCTTTGATGCAATCAATTAGATGGAGAATTGCCGTAGGTCCTTGCACAGCATTGAACTCGGTCACAGTCAGTCAGTACAGTTAGCTCTTTTAGCTTTAGGAAGGTCTATTTTTAATGACCTCGTCACTGTACTCTTTAAAGTTCACTGTACCAATTTCAGCATCGCACCACCGTAGCCTGCAACTAGTTAGCACTTTCAACATGCCTTATTGATTTTGTTGTTCCACTCCAGGTGTCCGCTATGAGCAGGGCGGCGTAAACAGCGGCTTCAAGCATGTCGATGTCAATGACGGTGGCGAGAAGCGTCTGTTCCAGGTGAAGGGCAAGCGGAACGTACGTGTACGACAGGTGAACTTGTCTGTGTCGTCGATGAACAAAGGTGACTGCTTCATACTCGATGCGGGCAATGAGATTTTGGTGTACGTGGGCGCGCAAGCAAAGCGTATAGAAAAGCTCAAAGCCATCAGTGCGGCAAATCAGATTCGCGATCAAGACCATCACGGACGCGCCAGGGTTAATATTATTGGTGAGTGTACATTCGAAGCAGCGAATTGGAATCAGTTTGAGCAAGGAACTCTTGAAATTCAGATGAGTTCAGCACCGAAAGCGATAGGCAGCACTTCTTCACCACGCTCGGCTCCGGTTCGCCCGATCAAGTGCCCGACGAGTCCACCGATGAGGAGGATGGTGCCTTCGAAGTGGCCGATGCCAATGCCGTCACTCTCTACAAGGTGACCGATGCCAGCGGCAAGTTGAAGATTGATCAAATTGCTTCGAAGCCACTGCGCCAGGAAATGCTCGATAGCAACGATTGCTTCATACTGGACACTGGCTCTGGTATTTATGTTTGGGTTGGACGCGGCTCTACGCAAAAAGAGAAAACCGATGCGATGAGCAAGGCGCAGGAGTTTTTGCGCACCAAGAAGTATCCCGCCTGGACGCAGATACATCGTGTGGTGGAGAGTGCCGAATCGGCACCGTTCAAGCAGTACTTTGCCACTTGGCGCGATGTGGGCATGGCGCACACGCGTCTGGTGCGTTCGGCGCTGGGCTACGAGAGCGACGATTCCGAGTTCGATGCCATCGACGATGTGGACTCGGTGGTGAAGAGCCTAAAGAAGAGCGGTGGACGTGCAATTGGCTTCATGCCCGACAATGGACAGAACGATGTCGAAGAGGTGCGTTCACTGCAATTTCTGCACAAACTTGAAACTAGATTTAATACTTACAAACATTTGCAGATTATTCAGTATGTTGCAACGTCACACAGCGACGAAGTCAGTCAGTATGCGTTGCTGTACGAAACCACAATGCCCCTGCTGAGCTTTGCCTCCTACATCATCACCTACAAATACAACGCCAAAAGCGGCGATTCGGGTACCATTATCTATGTGTGGGAAGGCGCCACAGCGAGCGACAGCATCAAGCAGCGCTCGTTCGAGGATGCCATGGCAAAGGCCGCTGAGCAAAATGCCATCTTGGTGCGCACCGCACAGAGCCACGAGCCGCGTCACTTCCTGAAGATCTTCAAGGGAAAATTGTTGACAACATTTACCAGCACACCGGTGAAGCCGCAGTTGTTCCGTGTGCGCGGCACCGATGCCAGCGATGTGCACGCCAGCGAGGTGAATGCCGATTCGTCGTCGTTGGCCTCGGGCGATGCGTTTGCGCTGGTGACGATGCGCGATCACAAGATCTACATATGGATTGGATTGGTAAGGAAGCTAGAGTAAGGTGGCTGGGAGGTGGACAGTTTTTGATTGGACGGTTTTCTAACAGGGCGCTTCGGACTTTGAGAAGAAAATGGCACATGAGCGCTTTGCCAACTTCTGGCCCGATGCAGAGCTGGAGGAGATTGCAGAAGGCGCCGAGCCCAATGAGTTCTGGGAGGACTTGAATGGCGAAGGCATCTACGATCGCACCCTGGACGACGAGGGCGCACCGCTGCTGGAGCCGCGACTCTTCCACTGCCGCTTGGTGGCCTGGCGCACCAAGGTCGAGGAAGTGACACACTTTGAGCAAACTGTGAGTGGCTGAATTATGATTGTTGATATTTTAGTTTTACAAAAACAATGAACAATTTAAGGACCTCGATGTGGATGATGTGATGCTGCTGGATGCTGGCGATGAAATCTATCTGTGGGTGGGATCAGGAGCCTCTGTCGAGGAGAATCGCAAGATACTGCAAATGGCCAAGGTGGATTTCGGTTTTAATATGAGTGAGATTTTCTTTTAACTGGGAATTGTTTTGCAGAAATACGTCAAGCAGGAGCCCACTGATCGCACCGTGGACACGGTCAGCATTATTCGCATCACACAGGGCCACGAGCCGCGCGTCTTCAAGCGCATGTTCCCCAGCTGGGACAACGACTACTGGCAGGTCAGTGCGAAACGTTGGCGCTAGTTGCTGCTTCTTCTGCTTAAGCAATTCATTTGAAAGCTGTTTTTATTTGTTAATAACTCATTTGTTGTTCTCTACTGTAGCACTTGAAGCATGTTTCGCTGTAGCTGGCTTGAAGTTTTGTTCATAACAACTGTTAAAATTGCATGTAATTTAAAGAATAATATTTGTACTTCAGAGCAATGCATAGCCTGAAAGTATGCCACACCATTCAAGCGTTGATGTTGGCATAGTTGTGCCAAAGTAAACAATACAAATTGTGTGGCATACTTTCAGGTGTCTATCACTTGTACTGCTCTGAAAACTTATTTCGTTTGTGTAGAATGCATGTATTTTCCTTCAACTAAAGACTGTAACACACTACGGACCTCAATTTAATGAAGTCAGTGTTTTCTGTAGGCAAAGTATTTTCAACATTTGTGTGTAGTTTTTATATTTTTCTGTGTGTAATTTAACTTTATGTAAAAGCGATTAAATCAAACTCTGCTGCGTGAGCTTGAAAATGCAATACCAACTGTTGAACTAAAGCAAAAACAAAACGGAAAGGTTTCCTGCTCGCTCGGAAACCAACACAAACGCACTTAAAAGCATGTAATGCCATTTTTAAAAGCAATATTTAAAATTAGGTGAGTATTTATGTGCGCGCTGTTGTTGCAGTGGGCTTACTGTGCTTTAAATAAATGGCACATTTGAGATAAAAACACTCGTACGCACTGAAATACCGGCGCATCATAAAAAAAAAACACGCAAAAGTGTGTGCGTGTGTGTTTGTATTGTGAATTTTTGCACATCGCTGGCCAATTCACGCATTTCTTTTGTGGCTTAACATGGTTTTTCAGCATTTAAGAGTATTATTTGTATTGTTTGTTGCATAAAAAAATCTAAAAATCTGTTTAACTAACAATAATTTACATCATTAAAACTGAATGTGTTACTTGAAATTGTAAACATAAATTATTCACTAAATAAATCAGTGTTTTGCGAGGTGTGATGGTAAAAAGCATATAAAATAATATTTTATTGAGATAATAACATTTTGTTAATTTTCATTTTTTTTAGTTTGATCTAAAAAACTAGATACGAAAAAATTCATATTTCACTGGAACACTCGTAAAAAATTGCTCATATAACAATTTTGTATCAACTTGACACATACTAACAATGCACAAATAGTTTAAATTTTATGAAAGTTTTTTTAATTAATTCTATTTAAAAAATGTTGCAGACCATACCTTCGTACGAGGATGTGAAGAAGCAGGTGCAGGAGCACAATGAGCGCATCGACAACAATGACATTTAAATACTCAAACCAAAGCTTACGAAATCGCAACAGACACTGAAAGTAGTCTGCGATATTGTTGCTGCATAAAGTGAATAAGATTCAATGCATTTTGCCTTAAATTAGCACACATCAACAAACGCCTATATACCAAATTAATATATAACTTAATTTTCTTTATTAAAAACTATAAAACTATTGTAAGCACGTGTTACGAGCAAATCCAATAAAAGAACACTTGAACTTATAATAATTTCAATTTTTTTTTTTTTAATTTAAGGAAGGATTTAAGGAAAGATTTTATAGTTGATTTTCCTACAGAAATATTTGATATTTTGCATCTGAATTTAGCTACTTAATACAGAACCAGTAACCCTAAAATTATCCTACAAGTATGCAACATAATTGGGTATTAAATTTGAAAGCTACTAACTTGTACTAGCTGAACTATGTACTAAAACGATTGCAAGCAGATTCAATAAAATAATTCAACTTTTTGGTGAAAAATTTGTACAAATTTCAATTTTTAGTAAAGGATTGTTGTTGTTGTTGTGTTTTTTTTACTGGATCCTGTTTGTCTCTTGCAACGAGAGAGAAAGGGAGAGCAATAACATTTGGAGTCAAATGGAATCAGCAAAGAATTCGTGCGTTCGCAAGTCTGCTGACCCACAACTGTCTTGCTCAGCTTTACTTGCTGCAGATGGAAGAGAAAAATCGCAGATTGAGCCCAACGAACCATTTGCCTTTTGCATTAAATATTTGACTAAACTTAAGCTCCTATATCGCTTCAAACTTCAAACGAAACTTTTAGATCAGCTGTTTCTTTCTTTAACACTCCTGTTTACACCATGTTTTGTGTATATTGTGAATGTGCCAAGTCCCACTGGTGTAACCAAGAGTTAAAACTTGCAAATTCTTACAAATTCCTGTTTGTTTACTTTTTTGTATAGTTTGAGTTTTGGGAGCGTGCGCTCGCTTGCTCTCTTGATATTTGTTACTCGATAATTTCTACTGGAAAAGTTCTCAAACAGACCTATTATGTATTAAATGCTCAAGTTCCACAGCAAGAAGATGCAACTACGTTTTACTGCGCAGTGAGAAACTTATCCTACAAGTATGCAACATAATAGGACATTTTACTTGACGGCCAATAACTATTTTTAGCTGAACTACTAAGACTATTTTAATAAGTATTTCAAGCATATTTTAACGGTTTGAAACGTTTCAGTTTCAATTTTATTATAATAATAATTTAATTTTAATAATTTCAATTTTATTATACAATATATGGATTTTAAATTTACAGGTCCCTAAGCAAATAGATGCAGCTGTAGTGTCTCAATAAAAATGCACAATTCAATTTACTGCACATTGAATATTTTTATTGCATTGTAAAGTAGAGTTGTACCGATTAAAATCAATTTTTTTTTAATAACAAGGATGACAACTGACAACGGATTCTGGTAGAGGGGACCAAAAAAAATATATGTGTATCGGCGTTTCGAACTTTTTTTTAGGGAGGGGGGCTCAAAGTTTTCCCCTTCTCGCGCATTCTTATGGTGAATCGGTATACGAAAACCATGTAACATCACATTTTAGGTATATGATGAGTTCAGCAATTTGGTACAGAACACTACGAGGAACATTTTTGTGGAGCATTTTAACCCTGTAGCTCCTATTTTGATGGGTCAATTCGACCCTTTTTTTCTAAAATGCCAAAAATGTCCTGTAAAACAGGACTTTTTAAGGACAAAAAGTAGGACAAACATTTTTGCCATAAAATTCTACTATAGGTCTCTGAATACATCAAAGCTCAGAAATTAACTTGAATGCCAGAATTAAGCTAAAACTGAATATGTGTTTATGTGTTTATTTCGTATTTAATCAAAATTGGTACTAAAATCTCATACAAAACTTAATTTTTGAGGATTAGTGTGTATGAGAAAAATTTTGAACGCAAAATTTCACTACAAGTCACTGTACAAAAGTGTACAAAAAAACAATTATGGATATTTAAGGTATTCATTATATTTTTCGTTTAGCTCTTGGCAATTCCACACCGTTATCAAATAATGTTCAGCATACATCAGCTATAAAAGAATGAGTTCCATTTTTGATGATATTCTGACAAAGATATGTATGACTACTAATACGTTGGATCTCGGACTTGAGCTCAGGAAATGTTTGTGATTCATTCGAATAGACCAGAGATGACCTACAATGTCGGGCAGCAATGGAGCCGCAACCTGCAGTCTTCATATTGTAACGATAAGACTGTCTGTCGCTGTGCAAAGCAACCCTGTCGCTACGCGCCGTGCTATAATTCAATCTGGCAAAGACGGCCGCGATAATAAGGGAAACTTTTGCAACTGCCAACCTGGCAATGATGGAAACTCTTAGTCCAACCTGGCAATGATGGGAACTTTTAGTCCAACCTGGCAATGATGGTCGCGATCATCATGGAAACCTTTAGTCCACTCTGGAATGTGCGAGATTGATCTGCGCGATGGCCGGACAGGTATAAAAGGCAGCCGGGTGCGGCGCAGCAGTGAGTCTGATTTTGACTAGTGAAGGTGCCACACGGAGTAAGTAAGCAAATAATTAAGTGTAAAGACAGTGAAGTGTAAAAGTGTGAAATAAAGTGATTGTTGGTTTTTAATTGACTGCGTTTGGATAATTAAAGTTGTTTCATTTTCAAATTGCACAATCCAGTGATACGTATCAGCCCACTAGAACTAGTATTCGTAACAATATCTATTGGGTGCATAAAGGCATAGAGGGAAATGAGACAGTGGACACAATTGCCAAAAATGATGTCGGCTTTCCAGCTAAGCAGATCGTAAGGATGCTGATGCCACTTCTCACCCTTTTACAAAAACTTAGAGCATAGCATGAATAGAAAGGCAGAGGCCAGGTGGAGGAACGTAAACAAAGAAACTGCCAAACTACAAATGTAATGCAAAAATCACTAAACTGCACAAACTTGGTGATTGGACTATCTCGATCAGACTGCAGAACCGTCATAGGCATATTGACGGGGCACTGGATAGGCAACGTGGCAGAATGTGCGGGGAAGACGAGGCTGTGAAGACTTCTGCTTCAGCCCCGCCATCTCAAGACAACGCTAGGCACACGAGTTCGCCAGAAGGAAGAAAGTGGAAGTGGTGACGTTAGGCCTGAAGCGCTTGTTGAAGTTTGCCAAAAGCACTCGTAATCTCACGGATCACTACTGCAACTAAAAAAATAGATGTTCATCTGGAATGACTAAGGACCCAATAAGAGTCTCTGTGTAGGCATTTATGGCCAACCAATTATACCTACCTACCTATATTTGTGCTTAATGTAATCTTTATACGGGACAGTCCAATAGTTATCCTACAAGTATGCAACATTATTAATCGTTATACTTGAAAGCGACTAACCATCATTAGTTGAACTATTTATTGTAAATTTTTTACAACACACTTTTTCTTTCAACTTTTTTTTGAGTAAAACAGTTTAACTATGCACACTTCTTTATGGAAACATTTACATATTCTACCCATTAATTCAAACAGTTTAATCTGCTGATATGTTGCCTGTAATACACTTTGCTCATGTTGCTGCATTCAACAGTTAAAAAATGCCATTAAATGCGGCCGTTAGTTGAAACTTCCGGTTATCGATTAAGCGCCCAGCTTCCTTCCTTTTTGCACCTCTTTCCTTCCTTTGACGCGTGCGATAGTGCAACGTTGTCTGCTGCCAATGTGGTGTGATGCATTGAAATGGTGGACATATTAAAGGTTTGCTGGCTTATAAAAAACTTTACTTCTTGCTCTTCTAATATGCGCGAATGCTGATACAGCAATATTAAAGTCTGGCTAGACTGTGGTGTTGCATTTGATGTGGTTGTTGTCAAGTCACAGCACTAAAGTATTCAATGTTTTGTTCTAAAAGCGCAATATGCAGTTCCCGTCAGTTACATTTTTTTATTAAAATATTACTTAAAGGGGTAGTCAGCTAGAATCGACCATGTTTTCAATTAATTTTTTTTCATACACATTTTTATTCCACATTAAACATAGTTGTACATAGTTTTGAGTACTGAACAAAATTTTTTTTATAAATTTTTTTTATTTATTTTTTTATAAATTTATATCTCCCCCGGATATAAATGAAAATTTATGTTCAGTACTCAAAACTATGAACAATAACATATAAAACAAATATTTAATGTGGAATACAAATTTGTATGAAAAAAAAATTACTTAAAAACATGGTCGATTCTAGCTGACTACCCCCTTAAGATACTTTAGTATGAATCTATTTTATATATATTTATGTATGTGTAGATGTGCCCAAACACGCATTGCAGCCACTTTACGACAATGATGGCATTAACTATCACCGCAGTTGTTGTAGTACAGCGTTGTCAACGCTTTGGTTGTTACAATGGCGTTGTTCGGTGCAGTTTGTGCGTTGCTTGTTATCGCCATAACGGTGCTTGTTGTTGTTGCTGTTGTTGTTTTGTAGTTATCGTCATCATCATCATCATCTTCATTGCCTACAAGTGCACTTTTTTGTTGTTATTGTTGTTCTTGCACTCACCATTGCCATCATCATCATCATCATCATCAACGACGCTATCGTAAACATTACTTTGCGACGGCCTGCACAGTGACTACAGCAACAACAACAACAACCACAAAGCCTCTGACTGGTTGCCTTTTAGCTGCTCGCTCGCTCGCGGCTCCGCAAGTGCCGCAAGTTGCATCTATGGCAAAATATGTTAAATGGTCATAACTTGGCGTTTTATTTATGACCGCATGGCACGTGATATGGCGACGCTCACGTGCACCAAGCAGCGAGCAACAACCAGCGAGCAAGTGCTCGCCTCGTCTGTGCAGTTTATGCAACAAATGTTGTTGCTACGGCTGTCGGTGACAAAAGTGCCACACAACAACGACAATATGTGTGTTTGTGTTGGTGTGCGACAAATGTCCTATAAAAACTTATTATGGGGATTGTTGCTGGGCGCAGTGTCGAGTTAAGCTGCGAAAATGAATTCAATTTTGAAAGAGTAAAAACGCTGCGTCCCTCTTTTCTGTCACAACTTCGTCTCGAGTTGGCAACTGCGGTCAGCCGTTAGGGGCCCAGGGGCGTTCGGGCATATCGCGTCTTCGGTTTGCGCGGCCAGTAAACAAACAAATTTATTAATCGAATTAATTTGCATGCATGCGACAGGCGGCCGCAAACGTTGACACGTCGTCTGGGTCGCTCAAGTCATTTCGCTGATTGGCATAAAAGGGAATTGTGTGTGCGGCGTGGAAATCCTGTGTGCCTTATCAGCGACTGCGACACCGACTCAGGCAGTGCGACACAACGAGCGCGCAAATACGTCAATAAAGGTGCAACAATGAGGTAACAACGATTGTGGCGTAAGCGTGCAACTCGCATTACAAACCCAAAAGCAAATGAAAATGCAGCGCATGCAAAACCACCAAAGCGTCGCTGCCGTCAGTTGCCTGGCGGCGGCGGTGGCGCGGTGTAATGTAAATTATGAAATATACCAGCGACCCGTACAACAGTTGCCTGACACTGTCGTGGCGCGTTGCGCGCAAAATGCATAAACTCGATTGTGCAAACTGCATGCTTGTTGCATAAATATAGGCGCGCACGCCACGCCATACACACAACACTGCTTGTGTGTGTGTGTGTGTGTGTCGGCACCGGCGTGTGTTTGCACATATTCGTAATTCATTTCTTGTTAGTTGTCACGCAATTTTGCTATTCCGGCGCTGCGGCCCACACGGCCACCTCGTCACTGCGGCCGGTTGTCATGTTGCACGGCCACTTGACGACCGGCGTCGCCCGCTTTTACTACTCGTATTATGCACCAAAGCCTCACGTTGACGCCCTTCTAGCTACGCACCTCGTTGTATGTCGTTTGGCTGAATGTGGCCTTTGCTTTTGTGTTCGTGCGTGTGTGTGTGTGTGTGTTGGTGGCGGTTGCGTTCAGCGTGCATAGCCACAAAATGAGCGATCAACTGCGCTGGCACGTGGATTCATTTCGCCCGATTGTGGCATTTTGTGTTCGCTCAACTGTGCGGCACACGGCACACGCGTATGAAGTGCCAGTCGGCCGTACGTTAATTAAATGCCAATGTGCATATGTTTGTGTGTGTGTGAGGCTACTAAAACCTTCGCTAAGCATTAGATATGTGCAGCGTTGTTTGTGCACCTTTACGGCGCTCATCTGCATCCGCAGTGTCCAATAGTGCAGCAATATGCTTTTATTTAGGCACTTAACGCTTCATTGTTTGCTGTTTGGCGTTGTGCCATTAACCTGTTAACTGCCCTTTGAACTGCAACCGTTATGACAAGCATTTTTAATGCATATTTCTCATTAAAAATTATACAAGAAAATATGACCAAGTAAAAATGAGTTAGAGGATTTGATTTTAATTTATTTGTAATTGTGAAAGTTTGAAAAATCGAACTTTGCTGTTTTCCTAATTCCAATTTTTGTTCTGGCGTTCAAAAACGTAACCGATTTCTCTTAGTCAGAGAAAAAAACCAATTAAGACAGATTAGACTGTGCAACAAAAACAAAAAAATTGTAAAACACACGAAAAAATCGGTATACTCGAAAAGCTAAGGGGCAAATGTAGTAACACTGCGTTTTTAGTTTTTCTACGTTAGGATTTTTTTTAAAAGGACTTTAAAATTTGAAGGATATGTTTGCTTCAAAATTAGTTATTTGTATTATTATAAATATATATATTTTTTATTATTATTATACTATATTTTTTCAAATCATTCAATATTTAATGTTTGTCGTACGGTACAATATATCTTTGTTTTATAGAGAGAAATATTAAATTTAATTTTAATTTTATGTTTTAAACTAATAAAGTTAGAAGCAAGCAATTCGAGGATGTGGTAATGTGCATATTAGTCCATAAGATATATTTTTTTCAAAAAAATCTATTGGCAATTTCCAAGGATATTCAAGGATAAAGTTTTAAAAGGACATTTTCAATATCCCTTCGTCCTTTTGCACCAAACCATTAAATTTTTTAAGATTCTAAGGATTTGTCTCTTTCATTTGATACCCATATTGTTATTCTATATTATGCTCAATTTTCAAAATAAGTTTTTGAAATAAACATGTCCTTGAAATTTCAAAGTTCTTTAAAAAAAAAAGTTTTACTACATTTGGACCCTAGTTTTGGGAGTATATAGATTTTTGGGTGTGTAAAATTTGTTGTTGCACCATGTTATAGAGCTTCTGACTGGGTACTGCAAGCCCGAACCCCGTCAGTGTGCGACTTTAATACACTAAACCTTCTCATGTCACAGACCGGAATCCCCTCCGGACACTACCGTTAAATATTACATCAGAGGGCGGTTTGAGCGCTCGGCTCACAGTATCGTTTTGCTGTCAGTACAGTTATTCGCTAGTTGCACTTACTAGGCTCCTCCACCCTAAGGCGTAAATAGGTACCTCCCTATATGGTTTGTAAACCACCCCTCCTTGGAATTACGTCTCATTCGTGTGTCGGCGTGGTAGTAGCGTTCGTCCACGTCAGCTGGTTTGGCCCGATTACCGGTCAGCTCGCCTGCTCTCTTCCTCTCTTCTCAGCGCCTTGTGGATGTCCGCAGCGCATTGACACACCGCTTTCCAGGCATCCTCGGAGTCCAGCATCAGCTCAGTCAAACCTTGGACAGTCAAACAGGACGTGTTTTGTGTCTTCTGCGACACTGCAGCGCGGGCATAGGGATGAGCTCTCATGCGCGAAGCGGTGCAGGTAGCTCCTGAATGCTCCATGGCCCGTCAGGACCTGCGTCAAGTGGTAGTTGAGATTCACCCATCTTTTCACATCCGGTATCAGCGTGTGGGTCCATCTGCCTTTGGAGGAGGAATCCCAGCGTTTATGCCATCGCCTTAACGACTCTTCCTTCTCTGAGAAAATACATCTGTACAATTGGTTTAGAACAGGTAGGTGTCCACAGACTTTATGACAGCAAAGAAGACTCTACAAGCACATCATACACTGTAATGCACTATATCGGTTCATAAGAAGTAACCATTCCGAGCAGAAGAGGACATGTAGAAGCGGACATTACGCACCTGAACCCCCATGAATTACTAAATTTTATTACATAGGAGAGTCTAAGGGATGTTGCTTAATTGTTAGAAATGTTAGGGTTGTAATGCATTGAAATCCAGTAATCAATAACATCCATCTAACCCTCCAACCAATATGGAGGGTTGACCTCCCTGTGAGGATTTTCTTCAGCATTTGTACTTTTTAATAAATTAATTCCATATATTCGTCATTCAACAGTTTGTTTCCTTACTCTCCTTACCGTTGTATCCTCTTGACTTTGGCATCCTTCGAGAACCAACGCAATGCACTCAAAATCCTCTGCACATTAGCTCATACACAAACCCACAACAACCGTGATCCTTTACAACAACCTTTAGCAGTCTTCTTTTGTACTTTCAGTTTAGTTTTGATCAGATTTTTTACATTAATTTACTACAATGACAGCAGCTTTTGTGTTCACTTGTCCTATTGTCAACTTGCAGGTAGCCATTGTGTTAAGTTCGTTGAAAACTAATATGGATCCCATATGGTTATTAATACTTATATGGCGTTCAAACTGACTCATTTAAACTAGTTTAAGTAAAAAGAGCTTTTTGTTGAACACAACCGTCCAGACTGCTCAATGAAGTTTAATTTGACAGCAGTTTGTTTACACACAACAAACAAATATTTTTGTAAACTGATGTGCTGGGAGCATAATTCGAGCGAAATATTGGCGCATATTTCATAAACCACGGCATCGTACTCAACTTCATTCAATATTAGACGCCTTGTATTCAGATGCCACAAAAAGGCGATGAATGGAATGAAAGCAGTGCGAGCAACACGATAATTTTTATATATTTCAACATTTTCACATTTTCAATGTTTGTTTGGTTTTGTTGTGATAAATTGACAGCTGAATCTGTAGGGATGTTTTTTCTGGTTTGTGTCTAGGGTGTGCGCTGTATTCAGTTGACAGTTTTCATAGAAAGCTTTCGGATGCAACCTTGCGTTAAACTCGTTTCAAAACATGTTAAATGGTTTAACACGTTTAATTTCTTACAACAATTGCATGTGAATGAACAGGTTTTCGAACTGGTTTTGTTCATTTAACTTGTTTAACCCTTCTGTCAATACGAATAATTTCCACCTATCTCCAATACGAAGGTACCCGGGTACCTTCATACAATTTGTATGGGAAAAGTGAAAATAATTGCGCAAAAATGTTGAAAATCGTTGTTGGCTTATAAAACAAAGCGTTATTTGTTGATAATTCAAGTTAAAAATATTAAACACATATTTATAGTGCAATAATTTTAGCATTTTCGTGTTTTACGTTGTTGCTTACGTTAATCGGAACAGATATAGCACGACTCATTGGCTTTTGGCCACTGCTTCAAAACCATTTTTAGTGTAAAAATTGTGAAAGCAAGGGAATTTTTTTTTCTATTCTGAATTTTCGGCTTCAGCGGGGCACACAGGATTTCATTTAAGAAGGCGTTCTGCATACAACTTTTGACCAAAATACCATTTGAAATCAATGCATCACACATAATTTTTGTTGCTAGGAAATATGTGGGAGTTTGAACCACCAATTCCCCCTCATGTCACCTTTAGAGATATTCTCCACAGCATCTGGTTTTGTTTGTGGTATCTAATTTATGTTTGCTGCCAAGGTGCAAATATTGAGCATGCAATGAAATGGGCCAATATTTGAGCCATAACGTATAGCGACCTTTGTACAATTGTAAATGCGAAAGACTTTTAATTTCGGGTTGTCCACTGGCACTGCTTTGCCGTGGTGCATAGTTGAAAGAACCACCCAGCTTCATTGCTCTTTGGAAAGTAAAACTCCAAAGATTTTGTCGCTGTAAAAACGACTTTAGGGGTCGAGTATTACTTTTTAACACCAGATTTGTGAAATTTTTTGTGAAAAGGTATTCCGTCAGCGCTTCAGAAGTAAAAAGATTATCCGTTGCAGCATAGCGGACGTAAGATTTAAAGCTTTGAATAAATATTTTTGAATAACAATTTTACGCCTACTTGGGTCTTACATACTTTGGCAATTGCCTACTTAGGTTTTCAGAGTAAACTTCTCCTTTCAAGGGTTTAAACATCTTAGAGCAACACCCATCTGAAGTCGATGACTTCGATCGAATGTCCTAAAATTAACTTATCTTTGAATATAACTTTGATTTCAAATTTGAAATTTGGTGCACTTGAATATGAAAGATTAATTTCACGTTGAAACTGTATTGTTTTACTGTATTTTGTATGAAGGTACCCGGGTACCTTCGTATAGAACAAAGGGGTAGTGTTCAAAATTTGGTTCTAAAAGTTATACAGAAAAAGTTTTCTTTCTATATAAGTTATCTAATAGCTAGTCAATTGATATTTAGGAAGATATTAAAAATACCAGCATAGCGTTCCTTGGCCGAAAGTAGGTTATTTTTACTTCAAAAATGCAATAGGTACCCAGGTACCTTCGTATTGACAGAAGGGTTAAGCACATTAAACACGTTTAAGTCGTCAGTTTGAACGCCATATTACGCAATTTTACAACGTTTATTGCATATATTCTTTCTATAATGTAATTTAAATTGGATTAATATTAAGTACAATGAAGCAAGTAAAAAAACGCAATAAGCCAAAACTGGCGAGAAACAAAGCCATTGCTGACAGAGCTGCCAAAATTTGCCAAGTTCATTAAGTTCATGCAGCTTCAAAACATTAATAGATCTAATTTGGCGCTTTGTCTGCCCTGGAGTATCTGTGTGGCCTTGCACCCATACAACGCTGATGTTAAGCTGCTCAGGCTACTAATTTATGGATTTATGGCAGCTTAATGCTGCTTTTGATGTCAAAACATGAGACGTGAGAGCTGATTGCCACTTGGCTGTCAAAGATTCATCCTCTTTGATTCACTTTAGAAGTGAGAAAGCTATGTTTGAGTTGATTTTAATAAATATTGCTTGAATTGATTTAATTCATTTATTCAATTCATGAAGTTAAAGCCTCAAAACTCGCTCGACCACAGAGCGTCAAGCACGTTTTCCCTCATTTCTTTTAAATTTTACTGTACAAAATTACATTACGTCAATTTAATTGTCAAGCTTCACGACCATTTGCAAATTTAATTTACCATAAAGCAAAATTTTCAATGCTACCGCAAATTACAAACCAATAAATATGCAAACCGAATCGAATTAATTGACCTGCGTATGAGACTTGTCAATGTAATTGAAACATGTAATTTAAGCACAAACACTTTTGTATGGAAAAATTCGTCACTTTTCTTTGCCCACAGGAAAGTCCCACAACTCCGGACACATCGATACACAAACACAATGGCTGCAAATACAAACCAGTGCCATTTGTGTGTGTGTGTGTGTGTGCCACTGTGTGCCGTTGACAGCATAGCCGCAAATTCTTTATCAGTTCTCAATAATCTCTGGAGAAAAGACCATAATTGCATAATTAAATAGGCGAGTTGCGTTTTGAGGTTTCGCAAAATAGCATAAAACACCTTGCACGTTGTTGTTGGCTCATGCAGAGTTGGCCGCCAAGGTGTTATGTGCTCGTACGATGCGGTTAATTTATGCTTCCCACAGGCACAGGCACGCCCACGCCCATAGCCAGGCCGTATTTCGCTTTTTAATTGTAAGCAATGGCTTATAGCTTCGCTATTGGCTCGTTGCATGCTCAATGCGTGTGTGTGTGTGTGTGTATCGGTACGTGCGGTGGCAGTAAATGCAACTATTTTAATATTGCTGCACTGGCTGAACGAGTAATAAGCATGTTGGTAATTGCCAACAATAACAACAACAACAGTAGTGGCCATAAAAATCCACCGGAATGCAAGTCGCGTGCAGTGCGCGCAGCTCTTCGAGTATCTGCTAAAGAGCCGCGCCGGAACAGAGCTGGGCGTACCGGGCGTATGCGTGACATTTTATTTATTTTCGACATGAATTATGCGCATTCGCTGCAAAAGCAAAAAACCAAAAACGCGCACCAACAACGAACTAGTGCGCAGGGTGCGGACGGATTTATGCAAGTGACATATTTAGCGGTTTTTTATTGTTTCGGCGGTGCAAAAAATAAAAACGCACGTCGCTAAATCCATTAAAGTTTTTGTATTTGACACGTTTGTGTGCGTGCAGTCGCCGTTGCAGCCACTCGGCCCAAAATGCAGTTCCCAACGCCGCAGTTGGCCGTCAGCGATGCGTGTCTGCCTGGCGTGTTGCATGTTTTGCGGTCACCGATCGCCCATCGCGTCGCACGCCTTTTCCTAATTTCGTTTGAAATTTCTTCGCCACTGCGCTGAGGGTTTTCGTTCATGTGTTATTTTTACACTTTGTTACTGGATATTTTTATTATAAGTATTACTTTGTATTGCTGTTTCTGCTGCTGCCTTACTGAATTCGCTGTCAAACTGTTATTTTTCATAAATTTATTATTTACCATGTTTTTGTTTTTGTATTTGGTTTATTTATTCAGTTCGAGTTGCACGCGAGTTGTGTTTGTTTGATTTTTTAAAGGCGTTAATCGTTGTTAGTTGGCATTGTATGTATGTGTGCGTTGGCGTGCAGCCATGTCATTATTTTTCATCAACTATATTTTTGCGTTTTTTCTGCATTTGATGACTTTGCAATTTTGTTCGAAAAAACGCGTCGATTTATAATTTTTAATTATTTTGCCAACTGGTGAAGGCAATTCAATTCAATTAATTGGAAATGTGCAAAAGTGCTTGTAAACGAATAATAATTGAGCAACTATTAAAGGAAAATTAAAAAACCTAGTAATTCAAAGGAGTTCTTTTAGTTCTTAGAGTTTTTTTTCTTTCTGCTTTCACCATCGAGTGGTCAGATAACGATAACCCTATCGCTGTTATAGCGCTGTTTAAGTGTGAAATGAAAAAAGGAGATATTTTCAAAAGGCTTTGCCCGCTCGGGATTAGTCGCATGTTCGTCTACTGGTGCATAAAACTGTTTGAGGAGACTAGAAATGTTAAAGACTGCCACCGGTCGGGCCGTCCGCGCACAGTTCGAACACCACAAGTCGTTAAAGCTGTCAAATCAAGAATTCAGCGAAATCCGCTCCGAAAGCAGAAAATCATGACCCGGGAGATGAATATCTCGCAAAAGTCCATGAGTCGAATTATTAAAAAAGACTTGGGACTTGGGGACTTTCAAACGCCGTACCGGACATTTGTTGACTGCAGCTTTGAAAAAAAAATAATGGAAAAATGCAAACATCTTTTGGTGAAGCACGCTGAGAACTTGTACAGAAAAATCTTGTTTACCGATGAACAAATGTTTACCGTACAGGAAAAATTTAACAAGCAAAATTATAGGATGTAAGCACAGTCATCTAAGGAAGCGTCTGAACTGATTCTACGGGTCGAAAAGGGTCATCACCCAGCTTTAGTCATGGTTTTGTGGGGTCTCTTACGATGGGGTCACTGACTTGCATTTCTGCGAACAAGGGCTCAAAACATTGGCCACAGTTTGCCGAGAAACCATTTTGACAGCTGTTGTAAAACCACTTAATCATTCTTTGTTCCAAAACCAGCCGTGGACTTTCCAGCAAGATTCTGCTCCCAAACAGTTTACCAGCATTTATTTCCTCTGAAGAATGACCCTCTGGCAGTCCTGATTTGAACCCGCTCGATTACAAATTGTGGACAGTTTTAGAGGACATGGTTTGCCACAAAAGATACCCCAACATTGATTCTTTCGAGACAGCTTTGATTCGTGCTGTGGCCAATTTTCCGTTGGACGAGGTACGTGCGGCTATTGATGATTGGCCAGTCCGACTTTAGTCGTGCGTGAAGGCCAAAAGCGAACATTTCGAATGCATGTTTGCTTTTTGTATATATTATATATTGTTACGAAAATCCAAATTCGTTTTCCAAGGTTCGTTTGAATTGTGTTTGAAAATAAAACAACTTCAATTATTTAGCGCAAACGCAGTCAAAAACTAACAATCACTTTATTTACGCATTTACACTTGATCTACTTTACACTACTATTGCATGTTTTCCCTTTGCTTGCTCAGCACAGATTCACCCCTTGCACTGCTACTGCTGCTTTTATACTAGTTTTCTTATCGCGCCGAAGTTTCTTGCACATTCCAGTTTTACTTTCTATCTCGATTGTTTTAGCAAAGCTCACCACCTTTCGCGAACCATTCTTGCCATATGGGACTATACCAAGCGAATTATACCAAATTTGCCGTACTTCAAAGTGCACGCCTAAAAGTATGCTTGGAAAAGCATTCGTGCATAGCATTCGTGCATTCAGCACAGAGTGCCTTATCGTTTCAATATCAATAAATATGTAAACAAAAATTAGCCCAAAAACATGCATTACTTTTAATTTTATAGTATAAAACGTGTGTAACAGTATTTATACCTGTTGAAATAATCTTCTGAACATTAGTACCCTACTTTGTTTTCTATTATTTTTTTAAGGGGTAGAGAAAAACTGTTGGGATATATGTCAGAATTTCTGTTGACTAAAAACACTCTCCGGGTGCAAATTATCCGCCCATTTCGTTCCTCATATGAGAAAGACTGGTCGTCTTTTCCTCCGAAGGGTATCACCAGTAAACATAAAGGAACCAGGAACCAGACGCACCTAATTTTCTTGAAAACATTTTTTAAAAATTTATTTATTTTTTCTTTCTGTGATATGAACTATACGAACCTAATTTTCTTTAAAATTATTCTTTTTTGAAGCATTTATTTTCTCTTTCCGTGACGGATGTTCATACAAAGATGAAAACTCAAAAACATTCAAGCTGTGCTATTCCGATTATAGCGTCTAATACGCTTCAGCCTGACTGAAAGATTAAATTGATTATTTGTTTCGCTTATTTACACTGGGATCGACCCACTCAATATGCAGCATAATTGTTTGTAATTAAATGGATTAATTATGCCAGCATGCAACAACAATTAACGGCAGACACAGACACTGAAGTTAGAGTAGAACGAGAACATTGCTTATAAAAAATTCTTGTAACAAATTTATTCAAAAACCCAGTAAGTATGAGATGTGTTCAACAAGTTGCAATTTTGTGACTTTGTGTATGTTGGGGACTCAATTGAGAATTTCTGTCCGGAGAACGTATACTGAAGTGAACAAAAAAGTATTGACGCTTGATGCATAGAGTTCATGAAACGATAAAATATTGAACCTCTTATATGTTTCAGCTTTGAGGATGAACTTACACCTTGTGGTCAATAACTAACGCCCAGCTTTACATGACTAACCACGAACTTAAAGGCAACGAAGTGGGATCCACTGTCCCGAACAGGGAGTGGCTGTAAGTAGATAAGAAATCGGCAGGTTGAACGGGTCTACCAGTCTCTTCGAAAGATTATGCACCTTCTGCCCTTAAAAAAAGCGTATGTGGTGTCTAAAGTCTAAAAAACTTAATGTAAATCTGCTGTGGTGCAATGTCGATGCAGCTGATGGAGGACACACACATTTACTTTGTATGTGTGTGTGCGTAAGCATGCGCGTATATGTAGCTGTGTGCGTAATGATGCACAAATCGCCCAGCAGTGCATCAATATTTCATTAACGACGGTCAGTAAGTGTGGCCGGTCGACATGTTCACGTGTGGGTGGGTGTAAGTCTGTGTGAGTGCCACAACGTCGGCTAGTCGCCGTTTGACAAGAACGGTTCGATGACCATGCCCCCTTTGTTGCCTACCGAGCGCTGACCGATGGCCTGTTGTGCGACTTGTTATGGACCTTAATTGCTTTTGACTGCGCTTGCTGTTGTTCTTGTTGTTCTGGTTGTTGTTGTTGTGGCGTTTGCGGTTGCCTTTCGAATGATGGTCTCTTGTTGCTTGTTGGTCGCTGTTCGGTTGCCTTTGCTATTCTATGTTAATTGTTGTTGTTATTGTGCACAGCTTTGTGCCGTGGCGGCGGCAGCGGTGATGGTGTTAGTGCTATGTTGTTATTGTTGTGGGTTTCCACATCAGTTGTGCTATTCGGTTAGCTTTAATTCCGGCGCTGGCTGCTGCTCCAATTGTTGCAAGCGTGTGCAGGGGGGGGGGGGGCCGATGGGCAGCCGACGACGAGTTGTGTGTAGGCTCAGTCGTGGCAGTCGTTGTTGTTGTCGTTGGCGCCTATTGAGTGAAAATTTGCATTGCAAGCAATTGGGTCGTGTTATGTGTTAATTGAAGGTGAAAGTATTAAGCCATTTTATTTCTCCTTGGAGCATTGAAATGCTTGTGTGTGTGTGTCTGTGTGTGGACTGAGCAGCTGAGCAGTTGACGAGGTAAACTAAAGCGGGCAATAATCAATAAGCATGACTTATAATGATAGCAGTGCATTTCATTGTGAGTGCACTCAGGTAATTTTTTTTTTTATATTTTACTTGGCACCCATTGATGCACTTTAACGTCAAAATCATTAGCGAAAGTTAAAACTCATTTCTAACTCGTTTTTCGTTCTCACTTAAAACACTAATTTGACGCTCTATAAACGCAGAAGATTTGATTATTTTCCTTCTTGCATGCGCCCAATTTCCGTGCCAGCTATGTTCATTTTAATTTCATGTCCCGGTATGAAAATAATGATTTCCTTTATAATGTGATTTCCGTGTAGATTTCAATTATAACCTTTCCTTTTGGCATTTTTCATTCGCTCATTTACACGTTTTCCTCTTCGTGTTAATCCATGGCGGGAAGCTTCAACACCTCGGCGACCGAAAAGCAGCAAAAAACAAACGAAACTGGCGCCCAGTGTGCGAGCGAATCCAGACAGGCAAAAACCAAAACCACTCTACAACAATTTCAACAACAACAACAACAACAACAACAACAACAACAATAGCAGCAACGAGGCGTGCCATGCGCTTTCTTCGAGTGCCAGCCCAAAATTTCATAACTTCGCACATTCATTTGCGAGAACAATGACTGAAATTCAGGTTAAATGCGAAAACACGAAGCCGTAATTCCAAATGCAGCACAATAAATGCACAATTCGCCAGCGACGAAATAGTGGCAGCAATGTAGTTGAAACATAAGTTGGGCTAAAGGCGACAAGCAAAGAGGTGCGAGGTGTTCGCTTCTATGTCACTGTGCGCGTGTGTGTGTGTGTGTCTGCAGCTCCAGCCATGCAACGTCACCAGCCATGTTGTGTTTTTGTGGTTATTGTTGTTGCTGTAGGACGTGTAACGGGCACATTTTATTGTAAAATACCAAGCAGAAAATATTTGCAAGTGCACATCTTGTTGCCGTCGCCGTTGCTGCGCACACAACAGACGCCAACACACACACACACACAGACGCACCGAGCAGATTGCAGTCACTGCCGGCAGTGGCTTAGCATTGTGCCGGCCGACGAGCGTTGTTGGGCTGATTGAAGCACGCCACCTCAGGCAATTTCCTTGCGATATGCATCGGCCGTGCTCGAGCGTAAATATTCGCCGGAATACGTTGCAGGTCAGGTAGGCAGGCAGCCACTGATTGCAGATTGCAGATCTCGGCGAAATTCAATTAAACTATTACATACCGTCACCTGTTTCAATCACCGAGGTGTGGTTTTTGTCGCCTGTGCTGTGCCACCGTGTGCCGTCAGTTATCTGCAATCCGATGTGAAATTGATAATAGTAAAATTGATAATTGCTAATTAGTTGGATGCGCCGGAAAGTGCAATTCCAACTATCGAATGCAACTCGAAATGGCATCTAATATATATCTATGCATGCAAGATAAAGTTATTGTGTGGAAAATTACCATTACCGTGTTGCATGAATTTATGGGTATTAAATGGCAAACGGGAAAGACAATTCTTGGTATAATTTTATCGATCAAAGATTGAAGTTTTTGCAAAAAATTGTGTTTGTTAATATTGCAACTCTTTTGAAACTTCTTCGATAAAGTTCAGTAAATTTTTGTATAAAAGAGGTTGAAAGTGGTCTTTAGTTATTATTCGATCAGTGTTGCCAGATACCTGAAATTACTGTCTCCTAAATCTTAAAAAAAATACTGAAATTTCCTACCAAAAGTTAAAAAATCTCCAAAATGTTTGTTTTATAATTTGCGTCTTTTTATACGAGAAGAATTAAACTTCTAATAAAAAAACAAAAAAAATATAAAATTTTTTTATTTCACCCTTTTAAAATAGTTGCCGAAACATATTTTGTTACCAGCGTTCCCAATACATCACACTTCGTTATCCAAAAATCTCCCAAAAATTCACTAAGGATCCGAAAAATTCCCTAAAATAAAATGTAAACCTCCTAAACTTTCTCCTAAACAATCCTTTCTCCTAAAAATTCTACTAAAAGGCCTAAATCTAGGAGCAAATCTCTTTATCTGGCAACACTGTAGTCGATTCTGAAAGAAGAGGTTTACGATTTTTTACAGGCAATTTTCTCTCAGAGACTTGAAAAGTATAGGGTGTTTTTTTTAGAGGTTTGTTTTTCGAATAGAGATAAAACTGGCATTTTGTGGTCAAATCTGGCAACTCTAATGTCATTTATGTTCAGTTTGGTTTGCCATTTCATCATGAACAGGTTGACAAAAGAACAACGCTTGCAAATCGTGCAAATTTATTTCGAAAATAATGGTTCAGTTCGCGGAGTTTACCGCAAGCTCCGTCCATTTTATGGTCGACATCGTCCATCAGAGCAATTAATTCGGTTAACCATGGGTCGTTTTCGCACTACGTTTACTCTATGTGATAATACGCATCCCCAGAGACGTCGAACAGTGCGCACCGAAGAAACAATTGCCGCTGTAGAGCAAAATGTTGAAGAGGACCCGAATGAATCGATTCGCCACCGTGCACAGCAATTGGAGCTTTGTCCATCAACTGAAAATTGGACCTGTAGAATTGGCTTTATTCGAGCCAGCCGCGGCGGCCACATGCCCGAAATCATATTTAAACATTAATGGCATAAAATTATCCTTCCAATAAAGCCAAATTGATGGACATTAAAACGATTTTCTTGTGTTTTATTTCAATTCGAAGTTCTATACCTCTAAAAAACACCCTATAGTACAAAAGGAAAGGCCGAGGCCATGCGGAGGAACGTAAAAACCGGACAAGCTATGTAAATCAGACTAAGATCATAAAATTTCAGAACATCGTGATGGGTTGTTAGATGGTAGAAAACTGGCATATTAATAGCTCACTGCAGTGTTGCCAGATGCCTGAAATATCTCCTAAATCTTAGCCGGCCTCGATAGTCCAGTGGGTACCACGCTGCCTAGCTCGGGCTGGTGAAACGCTAATCTAATTCTATCGCTATCCACATGAAGCAGATGAGAATTACAAGCATCGCTCTTGGAAGGCAATGGCAAAACCTCCAAGTGTGAAAAAACATCTGCCAACCGCCGTTCAGTTTCGGCGTTAAACTGTAGATCCCCTTCCCCCATCCGCTTCAAATGGGTGTTGGAAAAAACAGTGTTTTATGAACATTTCAAGAAACGGGTAAAATATGTGGTACAATGAAACTTTCTCCTAAATCTAAAAAAAACGAAATTTCCTCCTAAAAAATTACAACAAATTTTTTTAATAATTTTTTTCATAAACTAAGGAAATAAACTTCTTATCAGGTGTACAACTTTGCTTCCGCCGTTTTCCGATAGGTGGCTGTACCGGCTGAGGCTGGTTGAAATACATAGATGGTAATGCCTTTAAAGTGAGTGTGGACAGTGCCTAACGAATTGTCATCGCCGTTTCAGTGATAGTTGTTCTTGTTTTCGTATTATTCACGCTCGAAAATGTCCGTTTATGTGCCCAATTCTCGCCATTTGCGGGAAGTTTTACTTTTCTGTTACAATTCGAAAAAAAATGCAGCTGAAGCGCATCGAATGCTCTCAGAAACTTACGGTGATGCTGCTCTGAGTGAAAGACCGTGTCGGGAGTGGTTTCAACTTCCTTCCTGCCTTCTTCGTCGAAGGCAAAACCGAATATTCACGGCGCCAAGGTTATGATTTGTATTTGGTGGGATCAGCTCGGTGTGATTTACTACGAGCTCTTAAAACCGGGTGAAACCATCACAGGAGATCGCTACCGAACGCAACTGATGCGCCTTAGTCGCGCGCTAAAAGAACAGCGGCCACAATATCAAGAGCGACATGACAAAGTCATCCTCCAACACGACAATGCTCGGCCTCACGTCGCAAAAGTGGTCAAAAAGTACCTGGAAACGCTGAAATGGGAAGTCTTGCCCCACCCGCCGTATTCCCCAGATGTCGCCCCTTCTGACTTCCACCTATTCCGTTCGATGGCACACGGCCTGGCAGATCAACATTTTCAATCCTTCGAAGAATTGGAAAAATGGATTGCTTCATGGATAGCGTCAAAAGAGGACTCCTTTTTTCGAGCCGGGATCCGAAAATTGCCGGAAAGATGGGAGAAAGTTGTCGCTAGCGACGGACAATACTTTGAATAATACATCTGTAAGCACTTTTTCGCAATAAAGCTTTTAATTTTGGAAAAAAACGGCGGAAGCAAAGTTGTACACCTGATATAAAAAAATTAAAATGTAGTATTAATTTGTTTTATTTATTCAACTTCAGATTACCAACAACTTAACACAAAAAAAACGTATACAAATTTGGTAATTGTAAGACCGTATCTTCTTAACTGTGCGATAACATACAATACTTTATAACGATTTTGACTAACTATATAAAAATAAATTCTAATAAAAATTTGGCTCGGTATGATATTCGCTTTTGTAAACTTCCTTCATTCATTGCATGAATTATATACTTTACAGCATAAAATTTAATTACATTAAATTGGACACTTTAGCTTTCAATGATGTCAAATGTATTGCCATCAAAATCTCTAAAACTTACTCCTAAACAATTCTTTCTAAAAAGCCAAGAATCTCCTAGAACTTGAAGAAAATCTGCTGATCTGGCAACACTGGATCACTGCCAGTGTAAGGCACAGACTGTACGAGGAACATGATGCTTCGAAAACATTGGAGCACATTCTCAATACTAAGCTTAGCAATCCTGCGGGCTCATGAGTTAACAGAACTAGACGAGGTATCGCACAGTGTTGCGAGTTCATATAGTGGAGTGACAAAAATAGAAAGAGTGGTCGTCCATAAATGAAATTTTGTATACAGCTATTGTATGAATAAAGAATTTACTGTGCAAAATTTCAGTAAAATCGAACCAAAACTTCGACCACCTTTCATACAACCGGATTTGAAAAAACTTCACAAGTTGCTCCTAGAAGGTTAAAATCTATGACTGACCCGCACTAATTTTCCCTTCTAAATATTTCTTTCGAACATACTTGCGCCCTATCTCCAAGCCTTAATGAGGCTTGACCATGCAAAATCATCGTTTTTATGTAAGTGGCCTTTCACTGCTCTCAGGTTGCCCTCAGACGTATCAAATGAAGCACTGACCCCCAATTATTTTCCCTTTTGAATATTTTTTCTATACACATCTTTCCGCTATATCTAACCCTTAAGGGAATTGCCATAGAAAACTAGTAATTCTGGCTTCCCACTTGTTGTAGTAAAGTAAGCAAGGAAACATCGTATCTTGAAAGTCGCTGAACTGATTTGGTCCAGAAGCTGAATGTCGCTATGAACTTATGATACAAGGCACTAACCAGCTACGTCACATAAGTGCCATATGCATCCAATTCCAATGCATTTCCAAAGTTGGGTATTTAATTGTTTCTACTAGAAAAAATTGATTATTTCTTGGGAATTTGTAGTATAAATTCGATTCTACTGACTGGTTGTTTTAATAACACTGTACAACACAAAAAAAAAAGTTTTGACAGCAAATGTCAGAGGTGTCCAAAAAAAGATAAGTGATATTGAAAGTTTCCGTTTGAATCCGTTTTTTAATGGTCAAAGTTTTCGCCCGTTTTGTATATATTGATGGTGAATCGGCATAGGAAAACCATGCGACCTTACATTTTAGATATATGATGAGTTCAGCGATTTCGCGTAAAATTTGACGGGGAACATTTTTGTGCAACATTGTGACTCTCTAGCTCCTATTTTTATGGGTCAATTAGACCCTTTCTCCCCTAAATGTCCCTTAAAAATTGACAGCCGCCGTAGCTCAGCTGGCTAGTGCGTTGAGCCGCGAGTCAAATGCGACGCTCGAACCCAGGTTCAAGACTCCGTTGCTGCTAATACCGAAAAAACAAGAAAAACAACAATTTTTCTTTCGGCGGCTGTTCTCTCAGCAGGAAATGGCAAACCTTTGAGAGTAAAATTGCCTATGAAAAAGCTCCCGACTCGCCGTTCGGAATCGGCATAAAACTGTAGGTCCCTGCCAACCTTGTACAAACTTCACACGAACACGGTGGGTTGCGGCCTTAGTCTCGTAATGGGGCTGTCGTGCCAGTTAAGAAGAAGAAGAGTCCCTCAAAAAATGTCCTTTGAAACACGACTTTCAAAGTAGAAATGTACCACGACATAAAATTCTATTATGGGTCTCTGGATACACCAAAGCTCAACATTTAACTTGAACATCAGAAATAGGTCAAAACGGAAGATGTGTTCGAGGGTTAATTTCGTACTGGACCCCTTTACTAGAATTTTGTTTTTTCATGCTGGACCTCTCTATTAGAATTCGTTCTCTTTTTGGTTATTCTATTCTATTGTTTGTTCTATTTTGTTATTGTAATTTTGTTAACTTGGAAGAAATTTGATTTTGTTGTTCAGTGATTTGTTTTGTATATTAAATGAAATGTAAAATAACAATAAAATTATGATTTCACATAAGAGCTGCCAAGGCTCATTTCGGCTCATTTTCCAGTGATGTTTATAATTTAAACTATCAACATTTGTGGTTTGTTTTTGGAAATCAAACTGTAGTCAAATTTTGCTGAAAAATAATATAAAACCTGTATTCATGCATATTTATGTGGTTGAAGTACCGGGAAATGGTTTTTCCATCAAATTTAAAATTCAATTAATTAATTCCAAGAACAATGCGTTCGTCTGTGAAGCAGACTCATTTATAAATCAGAAATAAATGGCAAAATATATGTACACGACATTTGTATTACAAATCAATGATATCATTACAAAACGAACATTTCAAAGGTTTGCTAGTTGAATTGAATTTTTGTTAATGTTTGGTAATTTGGTGCACTTTTGTTCTGAAAATATTGCACTTTTAATTACGAAGTAATATCGAAAACGTACTCGCCGCAAACGTTCATTCACAAGTTTGTTTATTTACCTTTAGAAAAATGTACATTAAACATGCAATGTTTGCATTTCTTAGTTGCTCTGTATGTGTGTGTTGTTGTTGTATTGTGGTTTATTGCATTGCCAAAGCAATGCAAATGCAGCCAGACGGGCGCGTTTTGCCGCTGAGTTGTGGCAGCGTCATTTGTCAACCATGAATCATTGCGAAAGCACACTGACAAAAAGGCACCGAAAGGGAGAAATGAAAGGACAGGCAAAGAAAAAAAATCGATTGCATGCAACAGTTGCATTAAGCGCTCGCAACTTTATTATTGTTGTCTTGTTGCACATAAATTGGGTGCGTAAACGCTGTAAAAATATTATGAAAATGTATGCATGTGTATGTGTGTGTGTGTGTGTGTGATGGTTGGGGTTTTATGGCGACACAAGGACAGGTCAGGACAGAGGGTTCGGCAACATTAGCTGTGAGCGTATTATTGCTGAATATTTTGCATGCATAGCTGATTTTTGCATAAAATTGACATAAATAAACGTTGATGAAAAAATATGCGAGCATTATTTGGAAGCGTTTTTATTGAGTGTAAATGCAAAATGTGCACAAAAGACATTAAGGGTCTGCTGCGTCATTCGATGTGCGAGTTGTGCATTTGGAGTGTGGAAAAAATGTGGCAGTTTGTTTTAAAACTTAAACATGCATAATTTTTGATTGAAATTTTAATGGGTTGCAACAATCAAAAATGTTTAAAAATGGACAGAAAACAAAATGGAATATATTGAAATAATAACATTTTAAAAACCGCAAGAAAAACAATCCAAATGTCAACAAGAATTGCACAAACAGCCACACAAATTGACAATTAAAAATATATTTTGTCGAGCAACAACAACAACAACAACAACAACAACAACAACAACAACAACAACAACAACAACAACTACTGTGCACATTTTAATTAAATTTGACAGCACAGTCGAAAGTATTTATTGCATATTTTGCGGCGCTTAAGCGCACTGGCCTTGCGCTAATTTTCGGCACAAGAGTGAGGTTAGAGTTGAATGCAGCCAGCGGGAGGCATTCAGTAGTGGAAATAGAAATAGGTGGCGCTGTTAAATTGTGCAGCACGAAGGACGAAAATAATGCGACGCACGCAAGACAAAGGACGAGAAGAAATTAAAAATAAAAGCAGAAGCAGAGAAAGCAGATAGCTCGAGATAACTGCAGCGTCATGCAAATTAAATGCATTTCTGATGTTATTTCGAAAAATATTTGCATTTTAAAATTTGCTGAGCTGCAAGACAGCTGAGCCGGCAGATGGCAGACGGCAGACGGACAAAGTGAAAAATCGAGAAGCGGCAAAAATGCGAGCGAAGAGAAAAACCACAAAACGTAAATTAATTAAAAATGCATGACGCACAATGGACGCGAAAACGTCGAGTGGGAGAGTGGGTGAATGGGGGGGAATGTTGGTGGCAAGTGGACGATTGAGTGTGGCGGCAGCAGCTGCCAGAGCAGCGGTGTTTGCTCAGCAACACCGGTGAGGGTCACCTTTAAGTGAATTGCTTACTCACAGCAGCGCTGCGGCAGAGGTGGAGCGACGAGTGACGCTGGACTGTGCAAGGCAGAACGGAGAGGTGAATGAGGCTTTTGCCATTTGTAAGACTAAAGGCGAATAAAACTCTTATTAAGTTAAAGTTGTGGTAAAGACGAAGAAGGCAAGAAAGCAACACTGAGCAACCAGCAATAAAGCAACGCAGCCAAAGCGTATCAAGCGCATTCAAATATACCGCCGAGTGCGATATGCAAAATGCTTTTTAAGTCCTTCAAATCCCCTTATCGCTGCAAAAGCGTAAGCGAAAATACACAGCCGCAACAGCAGCAACAACGGCCACAACGGCCGCAGCAATAACAAGTCCGCGCGGACAGAGCGACATCAGCATAAGTGGAAATCTTTGCCATAGCTCAAGAAATAAAGTGAGAAGCAATTCTGTGGCGCAGCAAAACCAAGTTGGCTGACTGAGCTGAGTCCAGCTGGAAGACGCTGGGCAAGTAAAAGTAAATAAGAAGAAAAACATACAAATTGCAGCGGCAAAAATGACGCAGCCGCAGCAGAAGCTGGAGCGGCGCTTTGGAGGCGATGGCGCTCACGTTGGCCACTGTAAGTGTGCCTCAAATGACAATGAAAGCCACTTTAGTCACTTCGCGATGTTTAATGGATGTCGTCGCTGGGTGACTGACAGGCCGCGAGGACTGTCAGTGGTTGTGCTGAAAGACTGATGGTCGGGTTGGGCAAGTTTCAGATGAATTGAATTTCTATTGCAATCCAACTAATCAGTTGTTTAAACTTTAAAGAATTCAAGCGGAAAATAAAAAATATTTGGCATTTAGAAATGAACGAAGGCGAGAATTGGAAGAAATGAACAAAGAAAGATGTATAGCAACTTATGCAAGCATTTATTTAGTTTTTTATTGGATGTAAGGTTGCCAACTGTTTGAAACATTTTTTTCTTGCTCACTCTTTAGGGAGCATAGGGCCTTGTATTGGTTAATCGGTTGTGTTTTTCTGTGAGGGTAGGTGATTAGTCCTAAGTGATGGGGCTGCCCTCTATCGTCACTTAGAAACGACACCTCCGATGTTGTAAGCTACCGCTCATAGCGCCATCTATTGTGTAAGGGAAGTGACAGACGGACAGACGGTTGGGGCCTTCGCTATGATCGGTTTGAACAATGACTATTTAATATCGATTTTACGATTGTGAATTCGAAGATTGTTAGAAGATTTTAAGGCAGCAGACACTCGCTGCTGGGTGTACGGACGATTTGGGGGAAAAAATAACCAAAGTCACCAAGATGAGGCAAATACCATTCAAATCTTTGCTGCGTACTTATATCGATGGAAAATTAAGCAAAGACTTTGAGTTTTGCCGATGCAGAAGGATCCATACTATGCGATCCCAATTCATACACTTATGAAGTAATAAAGAAGAAGAAGGTTTTTCATTAAGAGTATTTAAAAGTTGAAAATGTATGAAAAATAGTGCATGTGAGATGTGACGGATACCTTTATTGCATCCTTAAGCACATTTAATGCCATAAAGATAAAAAAAATATCATTCAAATAACTTCGCTAGCTTAGTTTAAAGGTTTAAAGCCCATCGGTGCAACCTTGTATGACTTTGTTTTATAGGTCAGGCTGCATCTCACCTTAAGTTTGAATTATGTTTATCTGATTGATTACTGTTTTACTAAAGACCAACAAACCCTAAAAGAAAGTCTAAAGACTTGGCAGCTATTCCACATTGGGCTCTTAAAAAGATTCCCTATCTATCTATGATACGAACCCCAATAAAACTACCATCGTTCCATTTATAAGAAAACGGAAGATCAATCTTCCTACAATAAAAATAAATAATATAACTGTACCCGTTAAGATTGAGGTCAAATATCTAGGAGTTACCCCAGATCAGAAACTCACTTGGGAACCGCATTTAAACACAGTCCTTAAAAAAGCAACGAAATCGCTGTGGGCCATTAAGCAGTTACTGGGTAAATCTTGGGGCCTTTCACCTCGTATGACATCCTAGGCGTACACACAAATGTTAAGACCCACCATACTATACGGTGCTCTAGGGTGGTGGGGTAAAACCAACCAGAGAACAACAATAAAAAGCTTAAACAGAGTTCAAAGGTTTGCAGGTCTTAGCATTACGGGAGCAATGAAAACAACCCCAACTGCCAGCATGGAGGCCTTACTCGATCTAACACCGTTCCATATGGCCATACAAGAGGAAGCAATCTCAAGTGCACTCGCGTTACATAGGCATAACCTACTTAAACAGGGTAACCTAACGGGTCACTTGGCAATCTTAAACAAATAGAGGTTACCCTCTACAAATCATCTTATCTTGACTTCATGAAGCCCCATCTCAGCCCAACAAGGAAATATAATCATCTTATCTTGACTTCATGAAATCCCATCTCAGCCCAACAAGGAAATATATAATTGACTTTCTAACTAGGGAACAGTGGGACAACAACTCGAAATGGTTAAAAGAGGACTTTCAGAAATGGTACATCGATGGCTCTAAAACACCTTCTGGTGTAGGAGCTGGAGTTGTGGGCCCTGGGGTCAACTTAGCCGATGAGCTACAACACTTCAATGTTTCAAGCTGAACTCTATGGAATATATGAGGCAGTTCGAACAATTGCTAAAACGCACCCTCAAGGAACAAGGATCACTATACCTTCGGATAGCCTGTCAGTTCTAAAAGCCTTTGACAGCTTTGACAGCGCATCAAAAATCCTGCTTGAATGCCACAAGGAACTTAACGCCCTAGGGACCCAGAACAGGTACAGTTGTACTTGTCTGGATTCCTGGGCATGAGGGCCACGATGGCAACGAAAGGGAAGACACACAAGCAAAAAATGGTGCAGAAAGCCCATTCATAGGACCGGGCCCGATGTTTAGATTCGGTAAAACCGACCTAAAACAGGACATCCACAAGGGGAGAGAAGAAGAGAAGAAACAAAAATACTGGAATAATATTGAATGACTACGACACTCGAAAAGATTCCTAAACTCTAACACAAAACGAGCCAAATCTGCTATACTTCTTAGCAGAAGACAACTTAGAATCCTATGTGGCGCCCTAACCGGCCACTATTCTTGTAACTACCACCTCCAGAAACTAGGCTTGGTCATCGACAAAACATGCTGATACTGCAATGAGGTCGATGAATCAATGGAACACGTCATCATAAACTGCCCAGCCCTGGCGCGTCTGTGTGCAAAGTTTCTAGGGAAACATATTCTCGGTTATGAGGACCTGATGCAAACATCGCAGAAAGGTCTGATTCAATACCTGAGCACATAAAACACCAGATGATTCAAGGGGCAAAATAAACCTACTAGGTTGCAGTGCGCAAGGGCATTGTCCCTACCCATTATCATTACATTACATTACATGATACGAGTACATTCGAAAGACTCAAAATTTCACACAATTCCAACTCAAATCGATGACAAAGTTGCAATCATATGGTCACCTCAAGCGCTTTTGCGGGCGCCGTTTGTCCTTGAGAAAAGGACACTTGCTGTTCTAAGCATTGCTTCAGCATGATTACAAATGCTTGTTATTGTTGTTGTTATTGAAACTGTAGTTGTCGCTTGTTGCAGACAGCCAACGCTACCCAGCAACTCGCTGCCAATATTCAATGCTTTTGCTGTCACTATGATTTTTTATTGTCACTGCGCCGTGGCGTATGCAATGTTTTTTTTGTTTTTTTGTTTGCTGCACTTCTACGCGGAATATTGCATTTATGATGTCTATTTATTTACTTTGTCATAATTTTTGTTTCTGCGAAAACGAATTGAATTTATTTTCAATTTTTATGAAATTTTATGCGCTTTTGTTGCATCTTCTGCCATATTGCTGGTTTTACAATATTTTACAAGCAAACAAAAAAAAAAACACAAAAAAAAACACAATTTATGCGATCATATTTTTTAAATTGTAATTTATTTTGTAAACTGTACGTTTATGGTAATTTGAGTGTAAAATGTTGCACAATTGAATTATGGGCTAAATTTCTGTGTTGAAAGTTTGAGTTGAAAATTTGCTGCAAATTGCTGCCGTTTGCGGTTTTCTAATTATGTATTCCTGAAGTTTTAATTCGATTGCAAAACAAAAATGCCATTTGCCTTGAAAGTCGATCGAAATTTGAGCAATTTGTGTAGACCGAAACTTTGCCACTGATAAATTCAATTTGAAAAGCCAAATGTATCAATAAGTGAAAACTTGAGTGCATGCACAAAGAATAAACTCATTTGTAGATGATTTGTCGACAAATGGCGCTCGGAACCTTGAAAAGTTGCTGCAATATCTGATGAAAAGCTAAAGCGAATTGCTGGTTACAAAGTTTTAAGACAAATTAATTTAGCAATTTTTGCAATATTTATGATGGATTCAAACATCCAAAGTCATCGAGAGCGGCGAGGCGATGTACGAGGAGACTATTGAAGCGAATATTGATGAGAAAATTGATGTTCATGTCAGTGACTTTCATGGCCTTTTGCAAGCCAATACTTGCGGCATACTTTTGGGCCAAGTTTTTGCTGAACTGCCAATGCTGGGTGAACTCCGCACTGCCAAGTCTCGATTGGCAGCAAAATTAACTGTGTCAAGCCAATTCGTATGCGCGCGCGCCTGTAAGTATGCTCGAGTGGCAGTGCGTACTTTGGTGCTATTTGCATGCGGACCAGCGAACGAAAACCGAAATAAAGCGCAACATGCAAGAAAAAAACTATTCAAGCAACAAAAGTTTTTTAATGAGGACCACAACAACTGCAGTTGAGGTCCCACAACAACCCAACTACAGCTATAACTACAACTAGGACCAATGCAAAGGACACACACGCATACGTACTGCGAGAACGTTGCGTGTACAAACAGAGGGCACTGCCACAACAACAACAACAACAACGAAGAGAACAACGATTGCAACTACGACAAGCAAACAATGAAAGTTGTTTGTTATAAAGTTGTGCGCAACACAAAATCTTGAGCTTTCTTGTTCCGCTTCTTGTGTTGCCGACGCTCTGTGGCTGTTGGCTGCCCTGCGTTGAGCTGCTTTTGCAGTCGCCACCATTGCGGGCGAACCGCAATCTTTTGCTGCATCTCGAATGTTGCACAAACACTTTGAAAGTGCGCATTGCACTTGCAGCACTTGCAGCAAAGTGGCAGCTTGACAGCATGACAGAGTGGCACTCAAAGTTCCTTTAAGTCAGCTATGGCAACTTTTATAATTGCAAACGTTATGATTGATATTAATTACACACTCGCCTTCGACCAAGCTGCACTCTCGGCAGCGGCATTAGCACCGCCAGCTGCCCGTCCAGCTGACTGGTCGCAGTCGGCCCCGGCCCCGGGCGAGCGATAAGCGCCAGCGTCACGTTCCAAGCAAGTCTGCAACATGGCTTAAGTGTCGATTAAGATTAAATGACACTAACGCCCCGAGTTCAGATTTGTTTTTGCAGATTTGTGTTTGAAGATTTGTTTTTGCAGATTTGTCGCCACGGCCAGGTGTGTGGTTTTGTGTCTTTTTGAAAGTGGATGAAGCTGTCGAAGTTTGTGTTTATGCTGCATTTGTTAGACTGAATTGAGAAATAAGTTTGCTATTTTAGGTCGCGCATTGTTGGCTCTTTTTCAAGAGAGCATCTGCTTAGATTTAAGGGAAAAGGACTACCAGGCTTGCTCTCAGTTCTTTTTATCTTTCAGCTAATCTATTATTTAGGGTAATATGCTCCAGAGAGAAGTGAACAAGGGAAACAAAATTTGTTATTTTAGGTCCTTGGACGTTTCAGATTATTTGTATCGTTTTAAGATTCTCTTCCTATTTATTGTGGGTCAATAGTTAGTGCGTAGTTAGTGCGGATTACAAGTCATAAAGTTACTTTGTTCGAATTCCGTCTCAGCTGCCACTATGTTATGTAGATAGGTTTGAGTGAAGATCGCTTAACAATAGAACGCTCAAGGAATTCAAAATTATTTCATTGAGGTCTTTAATTGTAAATATCATTTTCTGAAAAAAAATTATCAGGTGTACAACTTTGCTTCCGCCGTTTTTTCCAAAATTAAAAGCTTTATTACGAAAAAGTGCTTACAGATGTATTATTCAAAGTATTGTCCGTCGCTAGCGACAACCTTCTCCCATCTTTCCGGCAATTTTCGGATCCCGGCTCGAAAAAAGGAGTCCTCTTTTGACGCTATCCATGAAGCAATCCATTTTTCCAATTCTTCGAAGGATTGAAAATGTTGATCTGCCAGGCCGTGTGCCATCGAACGGAATAGGTGGAAGTCAGAAGGGGCGACATCTGGGGAATACGGCGGGTGGGGCAAGACTTCCCATTTCAGCGTTTCCAGGTACTTTTTGACCACTTTTGCGACGTGAGGCCGAGCATTGTCGTGTTGGAGGATGACTTTGTCATGTCGCTCTTGATATTTTAAAACGTTGAAACCATTCCCGACACGTTCTTTCACTCAGAGCAGCATCACCGTAAGTTTCTGAGAGCATTCGATGCGCTTCAGCTGCATTTTTTTTTCGAATTGTAACAGAAAAGTAAAACTTCCCGCAAATGGCGAGAATTGGGCACATAAACGGACATTTTCGAGCGTGAATAATATGAAAACAAGAACAACTGTCACTGAAACGGTGATGACAATTCGTTAGGCACTGTCCACACTCACTTTAAAGGCATTACCATCTATGTATTTCAACCAGCCTCAGCCGGTACAGCCACCTATCGGAAAACGGCGGAAGCAAAGTTGTACACCTGATATTAAGACAAGTTAACTTCTAAGAACTTTGTAACATAATTTCAAATGGACATTTAAGGTCGGTTGGATTCACTGGGCATTCTAGTGTTAATTATGTATAAGTGGCTGTTTCTGAAACCACAGTTTGGGAGGCTTGAGTCAGTTAGGATCCATGAGAATCTCAAAATAAATTTGGCTGCATGTTGCATTTGTTCATTTTTTTTTTTTTTTTTAATGTGGGTTGCATTCTTTCAGGGATGAATAAAATATATTGTGTCTGAAAATTGGTGTTTAGACCACTTTGTAAACTAAATTATTTGATTATTATCTAAGATCGAAAGATATTGGAGGATGTGTTTACGTTATTCGATAAATAAAGAATGCTTATCTTATATATAAAATTCTCGTGTCACAATGTTAGTTACCATACTCCTCCGAAACGGCTTGACCGATTTTTATGAAATTTTACATGCATATTCAGTAGGTCTGAGAATCGGCTACTATCTATTTTTCATACCAATAAGGGGCGTGGCACAGTTTTGTGACCCAATTATTCTGCTGAACTATAAGTCACACAGCAATGGAACTTAGCATGAACCTATCATGTACTCATGTCTTTCGACAGACGGAATGAGGCGGGTTTTGGACAACGGGGCGTGGCACCACCCATACAAGCAAAATCTTTAAAATAGAATATCTTCGAAATTGTAAGTAGCACAACATGAAAATTTAGTACCCCGTCGTCCCATAGATGAGTCATTCTACTGATAACATTTGATGGGCATTGGACAAGGGGCGTGGCAATTTTTTTGTGACCCAAATATTTTGCTGAACTATAAGTCGCTTAGCAATCAAACTTAGTACGAACCTACCATTTTCTCTTACGACAGAGGGAATTGAATAAGAGGCAGGTATTGAATAAGAGGGCATGGCACCTCCCATATAATTTAAATCTGGCTCAAGCGCAGTCCATTTCTTTACTGAAACTTAGCAGCAACATTGCTTATTTGTGGATTGCGTTAATAAGTAGCTCCTCCTCTTCCTTTAGTTGGTTTTCTTCGTCAATTTGCATCGCCATAGATTCGCCATCTTGCGTATTTCATTATAAAAAAACAACAAATGTCGTGCGAGACAAAGTTCGCCGGGTCAGCTAGTTAAAATATAAAAAATCCAGGAACATACTTTCCCATACTTTTTAGATATTTTCCTCTAAGTTTTGTCAATTTTCAGGTTTTTAATTATGAAAAATATATTAAATTAAATGTGAAATAGAAGCCTTAGCTTTGTAAATTTTGAGAAAACATTAAAAGCGAAAATGCCCACATCAATGCTCAATTTATATTGAAAGTTTTAGCATCTTCATGTTCTCCATGCATTTTCGAGATTATTATTACTCAATAGACTAAAAACCAGAAAACGTGTGCCCAAAGTTACCTGTGGGCAACTTCATCTTCACCTTGTCATCTTATAGCAAAAGCTATGATTGATTTATGGGTTTAATTTAAGTAGGCACCAACAAACTAATATTTTTAGAAGTGAATTGAAAGCAAATTACAAAAATGTTACTGTTATCCCCAAAATAACACTGCACAACAAAATCAAATTTTTTTTTAAATAAAAAGTTTCTGACAACGGATTCTGGTAGAGGAGAGCAAAATAAAATATACGTGTATCGGCGTTTTGAAAATTTACGTCTGAATTTTTTTTAGGGGGGTCAAGGTTTTCCCCTTTTCGCGCATTCTTATGGTAAATCGGCATACGAAAACCATGTAACATCACATTTTAGGTATATGTGTTCACCTATTAGGTGTAAAACACTACGAGGAACATTTTTGTGGAGCATTTTAACCCTGTAGCTCCTATTTGTATGGGTCAATTTGACCCTTTTTTTCTAAAATGCCAAAAATATCCTGTAAAACAGGACTTTTTACGGACATAATGTAACACAAAAACATTCGCCATAAAATTCTACTATACTACATGGGCTGAAAAGTCTTTGGCCTGACATAGAGATGGCGCCAACAATTAAGAATTATTGTGTTGTACATGGAAAACCATCCTTAACTTAGATTCTGTCAAAGTTTCATGACATTTGGTTGACTCGTTTTCAAGTTATTGCTTTCGAAGTGACGCTACCTCTGAATTTTTGTAAACAATGGAAAAAAGTGAATTTCGTGTTTTGATAAAACATTGCTATTTGATGGGCAAAAATACAGTGGAAACAAAAGCATGGCTTGATAAATGTTATAATACATCTGCTCCACCAAATTCAACTATCAAGTATTGGTTTGCTGAGTTTCGTCGTGACCGTACGAGCACCAGTGATGCACCGCGTTCAGGGAGGCCAAATGAGGCAGTTAATCCGGAAAACATCCAAAAAATCACGGACCTTGTGTTAAATGATCGCAAAATAAAATTGAGTGAGATAGCTAACATCATAGGCATCTCAAAGGAACGCGTTGGTCATATCATTCATGAACATTTACACATGCGGAAGCTGTGCGCGCGATGGGTGCCGCGTTTGCTGACAATTGACCAAAAAGCAAAACGTGTTCGTCTCGCGATACGACCGAAAAATTAGAGGAATTACGCTACGAAGTCGTCAAACACCCACCGTATTCACCAGATTTAGCACCCAGCGACTATTTCCTCTTTCCCAGGTTGAAAAATTGGCTCGCCGGAAAAAGATTTTACTCAAATGAGGAGGTCGAGTTGGAAACAAACGCCTATTTTGAAGAGCTTCACGCGGACCACTATAAGAAAGGCATCGAAATGTTGGAAGACCGTTACACTAAATGCATTACTCTAAATGGAGATTATGTCGAAGATTAAAAATATCGTTTTTTATTGTCAGGCCAAAGACTTTTCAGCCCATGTAGTAGGTCTCTGAATACATCAAAGCTCAGAAATTAACTTGAATGCCAGACCCAACGGGAAACAATAGGAGCTGCTTTCAGTATGCTGAACAAACTAAGTTAAAAAATTCAAAAAATCAAAAATGATAAAATAAACATTGTCAAAAAATTTTATTTTCAATTGCACAATAAATAAAACGTGCATACGTGCAAAGGAAATTCATATGCTGATGTGTAAAAATAAAAATGATAATGGAAAAAAATGAAATGAATGGAATGGGTATATATAAATCGAACACAAATGCTCTCAACACCCTCAAAGACTCGAACATTACAAAATTTACAGTTTTTGGTTTTTCATAAAAAAGAAAAAAATCATAATAAGCGCTTATTGATCCTTGTGTATGGAGCGCTTAACGAGCGGTTTAACCGGAGCACAAGGAGAGCGCTGATCGTTCTTTATGTATGGAGTGCTCACCAAGTGCTTCTAAGGGAGCACAAAGGGAGCGCTTCGCTCCAATGACACGCAATGTTAAAATACAAGGAAGGGCATAAGGAACGGGGGAGCGCTCACTGCTGACTAAGGAGCGCTCCCAAAGGGCTCCTCGAGCGCTCGATTTCCCGTTGGGGAATTAAGCCAAAACTGAAAATGTAAATATATTTATACATACACGTAAACTTTCAAAACGCCGATACACGTATGTATATTTGTTTTGGTCCCCTCTACCAGAATCCGTTGTCAGAACCCTGTTATTTATGTTTTGTGTTGTGCAGCGTAATTTCCAAAAATTTGCTGCGACATCAGGGAAAGTTTGTGTTCTGATTGAAGGCTACGAATTGGATGCGCTTGATCAAAACTCTGTTTCTTTAAGAATGGTTAAATAAAATTAAAAAAAAATAATTTTGTATTTTTTCATAAATATTAAATAATTTTTCTGTATTAGAAAAATATTTATACAAAATTGGTTTAACCCATTTTAAACTAAAACTGTTCAAAAGTATACTAGCTATAGAACTCTAACAAAGAGGCGTGGCGACTTCAAATGTCGTGTGCACATTTCTTAGACAAATGTTTCATGATTTAAATACCAAAAAGTAATGTCGAGACACATGGAAAAATTTGGGGGCGAAAGGGTTAAATTATTTTGTGAAAAAAGCTCTGACTTTGAGCAGCTTTTGTACACACACTAATTCATTTTGTGCCCTGATTTTTTTTTAGTTTTCTTAGTTCAAGTTTTTCCTTTCGAATGACATCAGAATCGTTAAATTCTGAGACCATAAATTTTTTCAAATTATATCTATGGAACGAATCACTGTGCATCAGTGCAAAAATGTTTAATTGCCCACAAAAAGGCGTTCAACCCACTATACAATTATACAAAAACTTCCAGTGCGGAGTTGCCTGATCTCCCATCTGGCGCATCCCCGGATGGCGCATAGGGAAGGGCTTAGCGGTGGGAGGAGTATGGCGACGCAGGGCATAGCGTTGTGCTGCCTCATTCCAACCACGGTTAAGTAGGTGGTTCATCCACCCGCGGACCAAACTGGCTTGCACCCTTTGAATATTCTTTGGTACTTTTCTATTTATTTGACGTTCTTCTATTTACATTTTTTTCTTTCCTTCCTATTTTTTTCAACTCCACACCTTATGAATCCACCTTTTAACTTCATTTCTTATAAATTCACTTCCCTTTTCATTTGCCTTCGTTACTCCCCTCCAACCCTCCAATAATAACTCCCATTTGATGTCTTAATTTATTCGCTTCCGTTTTCTGCAAATTCATTATCCTTCTAATATTTATTGCCTGCTTTTTACCTTTTTTCTACAATACTTTTTTGTCTTTCGACTTTCAAACAATTGCTGGCCCCGCTGCATTGGTTGGTTGCCCTTGCAATTTCGGTGCTGTACATTGTTGCTGTTGTTATTGTTGTTGTTGTTGTTGAATTGCAGCTGCAGCTGCCGTTGAACCTAACCTTCACGTCGTTGTGTCGCCGGCGTCAACGCAATATTTAAAAGAAACTCAAAGTTTTTAATTAAGTTTTTGTTCGTGTCGTTAACTAAGTACAACAACAACTACAACTACAACTACAACAACGACACGCTACTGCCAGTGCCCTTTCGTCCTTACGCCTTTGGCCATTTCCATACTCGGCCCTCGCCTGTCCAGACAAGCGTCACAGACTGTAGACCTCCCTCCCACCTTCGAGCAGTTGTTGAGCTGCTCAAACGCCTGCAAGACAGACCTGCACGTGCCGGCTGCCCACAACTTGTGCGACATTGGAGGAAAAAGTCGCCATCGTCTGACGTATTGTGCCGCTGACACCTGCTTGTGTCGGGCAATATTTTCTTTATTCTGTGCTGTCATTCGTTCGTTTATTCGTTGGTTTATTCACTTGTTCGCTTGCTTGGCTGCTTAGCGCGACAGCGGCTGCCCGCTGGCATCTTGTAGCCGCTGTGCCCCGCGCCACCTGCCTTCGGTCGCCGTTATGCAATGCAATTTCGCTCGCTTTAACTTAAACTTATTTGTACGCTTTGCTAGTTTCATTACACAAGTTTGTCGTTTGCTTGCAGTTTAAGCTGGGCCAGCGGTGGCCAGCGCCCACTCCACACTTGGGTCCAGCTGATGAAACGTGCACGGCACACAATACTGCCGCAGGATACTCGCACACACTTCCATACACACTCACACACCTACACCAACACCAACACCGACGCTCACACAAACACTTGGGGCTTATATAAGCTGCAGGACTTGGCACTTGGGCGCTACAATAGCAACAACAGCAATTACAACAACAGCTTTTAATCGTTGCTAATACGTAATCACCCCATCGTAGCTAAAGTTGTTGAACTTGCAGCGAGCGCTGCCATTTCTATACTCAACGTTACGTTCGAACGATTGCATGCATGTGCGCGCCGCTCTGTATGTGTGTCTGTGTGTGTGTATTAGTGTAGCTGTCAACGTTGTTGCCGGCGTCGTGTTTGTCTAAATTGAGATGTTCACTGTTGCGAAAAGTCGAATTGAAAAGTGCAACATTTTCATTAACTCGACCCGTTCGTACCGCTGCGCATCTCCACCTCTCCGCCGCTCCGTTGCTCTGCCTTTTTCACAATATTCTGGCTTGTTACAACTGTAAAGGATTTTATCCTTTTGTGCATGCCTTGCTAAATCGTATTTAACACTTATTTTGCTCCTTTTCGCTTCCATGTTCCTTTTGTATTTTGCTTCGTTTGTCTGTTGCTGTGCGCTTTGCTTGACCGCCATCCATTTCGTTGGCCATTGTTGGTTAATAATTAATTTCGAAAACAAGTTAAATGCTGCTCTGTTGCCTGCATTCGGCAGCAGGTCGAATGGGTACGCGTGCGGCACAAACAAATGCAACGCGCACAGTGACAGAAGATGCATGGCGCACCACAAAATGTGCAATTACAATTCTTATCAATCGAGCATTGGGTACTTGCTCATTATTTCTTTTTGTTCGTATGCGAGCAGAAGAGGGAATCACAGGCGAAATGGAGTTTAATGGGAGCATTTTTAATGGAACATGGCTGGTAGCCGAAAAATAGTTTAATGCTGCAGAGGCCTGATTTCGAATTTAATTGCTGCCTAAACACTGTGCGCGCTGAATAATTAAGAATGTTTTACAGACTGAAGAAAGGAAATCGTATGATAGGAAGAAAAATGGCACAAGAGGAAAAACAAACATTAAAAAAATGTTCATTTGACAGAGAAAACGGTTCTGCAACTTATGTGGAAAATCCCGGCTCTGAATGAAACGAAAATTCATAGGCTTCTAGTTCCACATCAGCCTAACTGATCTTTCCACTCAAAATATCAGCGAAATAGCGACATTCTTATTGGAGTCTACATGGTCCCCAGTGCCAAAGGAGCATGAATTATTATTTTATCCAAATGTGGTATCACAATGAGCCATTCGTTTGTGCTAAGAAGTGGAATCACCAAGGCGGTGAGGCGCCAAAATGCCTTCATCTGAACCTTTTACGATGTTTGGATTGGCTGGGCATTTTAATGTGAAAGAGCCGAGGTTGATCCTGTTAGGGGTAAAGTTGACTGGTTCTTACATGGATTCATGAATGAAGCACCGCTTTTTGGTATGAAAGCATTCCTACTGGTCGCTCGGAGACAATCTTGGCGACATAGGGTTTATCCATTTCAAAGCACAAAAATCAGTTGACCTACAATTAGCTTCGTTAGTCCACTTTTAATTTAATTAATTTTAATTAATATTAATTTAATTTGAATTTATTTAAATAATTTTAATAAATATTAAATCAATTAAAACTAATTTTTTTAATTTTTTAAAATTTTAAATTAATTTAATTGAATTAATTATATGTAAATTAATTAAAAGAAATTAAATTCAATTAATTTTAATTAATTTAATATCAATTAAAATTAATTACTTTTAATTAATTATTTTAAAAATTAATTTGATGAAAAAAAAAAAAAAAAATAAAAAAAAAAAAAAATTAAAATTATTTATGTTTAATTATGTAACAATAAATTAATTAATTTTAATTAATATTAAACAATTAATTTTAAAAAAATTTATATTAATTTAATTTAATTTCAATTAATTTTAAAAAATTCAATTTAATTAATGTAAATTAATTTAATATCAATTAAAATTAATTAATTTTAATTAATATGAAAAACAATAATTTTAAATAAATTTAATTAAATTAATTAAATTTAAATTAATTTAAAAATTCAATTTTATTAATTTTAATTAATTTAAATTCAATTAAAATTAATATTAAATCAATATTAATTAAAATGAATTAATTTAATTAAATAATATTAATACTAAATTAATATTAATTAAAATTAATTAAATTAATATTGGTTAATTTTAATTGATATTAAATTAATTAAATTAATTTTAATTGATATTAAATTAATTAAAATTAATTAAATAGAATTTTGTAAATTAAGTTAAATTTAATTAATTTAATTGAATTAATTTAAAATTATTTTTTTTAATATTAATTAAAATTCATTAATTGTAATTGCTATTAAATTAATTAAAAGTAATTAAATTTAATTTTTTTAAATTAATTGAAATTAAATTAATTTAATTTAATTATTTTAAAATTAATTTTTTAATACTAATTAAAATTCATTAATTTATTATTACGTAATTAAAATTAATTAATTTCCTATTTCATTAATTTAATATTAATTAAAATTAATTAACTTCATCTAATTAATTTCCATCAAATACTATTTATTTCGACATTCCACAGTGCATTGCCAGCTCGAATGTGTAGCTGTAGCATAATGTTTATTTAAAGTTAATAATGAAACAACAACAATTTAAATGCTTAACCGAATTCCCCAAATTGTTACCTGTGGGTACAATTTCGAACCAAAATGACAGTTTTGCATAGCGAGAATAGCAAATGGCGGCGCGTGGCGGTGCCGTAATCGCCCATTGGCAACGTTTTAAAAATGCTCGAAATTCAAACGGGACGCACACATGACACACATGTGTGCCTGCCGGTTTCCGTATGCCAATTTCACAGTAAACGAAAGCCACATTCACAAACACACACACAAGCATTGCGTCATAGACACACACACACACACACACACTTATGAACATTTGTGGTGCAATTACTTTCGCTGGCATCGGTTTTGTATGTATTGGCGTGAATATGCTGCGGCGCTATGTACAAATTTATTTATATGTGGTGCGGGCAGGTTTTGGTGCCCACAAAATGCGGCCATGTGCGACGAGGGGTGTGTGCAACATTTTGCCGTTGGCTAAATAATAATGTTATTCCATTTTTTAATAATGCATGACCTGTTTCGCTGCTTTGAAACCGCAACACATGCACGAAAACACACACACACACATCCATAGGGAAACATTGCAAACAACGCATACACAAATGTTTGCACTAGAATGCACTAACAACTGTACATGTGCATGTGTGTGTGTGTGTGGCAGTGTTTGAGTGAGCGCAACTGTGCAGTGCCAACTAAGACCAACTAATGTGCAAGTGCCAAAAAACTTTGCCGCTGTTCGTTTATGTACAAATTTTGGGTCGCTGTCGGTGTGCGTTTGCTAAATACTCAGTAACAAACAAAAAACTTTAATAATAATAATAAAATAATAACAACAACAAAAGTTGCATGCGAAGCGAGCGGCAAAGAAACCGTTCTGGGCGCTTAGTTGGGGGAAACATAACTTTCAGCGGAGTAAAGCATGCTTAACCTCTCAAGGTTGTTGCACAACCGTACGTACATAATGCATACATACATACGTACGAATGTACATTGTACTCGTGTGTATGAATGTAGCTGCTCGGCTATAGCTCTCGTTTGTGTTTGTATGGTTGCTGCACAGTGTCCTGCTGGCACTGACAATGGCGAGGATGTCGACGCTGCTCACAGCCAGCGCGCGCTCGTGATGTCGCTGCTGTTGCCGACCAAAGTCTTCGGCGCATATCGGTGCAGCACGTTGCACGTTTGCACGGCGATGATTAAGTGGCCTGTTTCATTTTGCACTGAACATGGCCAATTCAGCTGCAATCGTGTCCAGTCCGTTACCGTTCCTCACTCGCCTCGACTGTCCACCGTCAGCAGACTTTCAAATGCAGTTGCCGGACTGTTAGCTGGACTGCCCGCTGTGCTGCACTTAAAGCGTGTGTGTGCAACGTTTTGTAATTCAGCTGCAACTGCAACTGCAACTGCGGCTGTGATGGTGTTTAGTGGCGGTGTATGTGTGTGTGTGTGTTGAAGAAGTGTGCTCCTGTATGCAGCGTGCTGCATGCTTTTATGGATCTATGCCACATTCAAACTGAATAATCGGACTGGCTGTGGTCGTAATGACTTGGTTCTTGTGCCAAATGCTGCAAGTTGAAGGTAGTAAAGATGCAAAAGTTCTAATGACGAAACGTTCGCTGTGCAGTAATGTGAAGAAGTACTAGGACCTACTTAGCATTGAAGATTGATCTGATGTTTCAAGTTAGTCGCAATTTTGACAGGTCACTGTCTATTTGGACGCCGTGCCTATAGACGTCAACAGTTGGGACTTCTGCCGTTGTTGCCTTAATGAAGAGGAAGAGTCTATCAATCACCTTTTCTGTCAGTGCCCGTCTCTATCTGAACCTAAATGGAAATCCTATGCTCTTCCTTCTTCCACAACTTAAATGACCTCAGTTCAGTTAACATTAAAAACTTGATTGAGTTCATTCACAGTTCAAGATGCCTAGGATAGGCTTCTCGATTTGCAGTAGGAGAGATCCTCGACATGTGGTATCACAACGGGCCCATTTTACGGCCTAAGTGTGTCTTCCAGCAAGTGCCATGCCCAGACAGCCACCTTAACCTAACCAGATGAATTATGGCAGAAAGAACGTTGAGTTTCGACTACTGGGTCTGCACAGTTATTTTTATTTATTGTATAATCTCTCATCTATAATCTCAGATTTTTTGTGGTGATCTTCGTCAAATCAAAGTAAAAATTTCATAAAAAACAAAAACGAAAAATCAAACAAATTAAAAAGAAGATCAGAGGTAAACGAAAGAACAGAAAAAGATCAAAAGAACTAAAGAAAACTAATCGGATGGCAAAGTTTAGTAAACATCTTTAGTAATCTTTTTGAGTTAAGGGGTAAAATGACAAAAAGACCTAAATTTGACTACTTATTTCTAAGAAAAAAAAGGAAAAGCATTTCTTTTCAGAAGATCTATTGAACACTATTGAGGTACGAAAAAAATTGAAACGTTTTATAATCTATGTTATTTTGGCTATGGTAGCACGTAGGATTATTTCTCTAAATCAAGTTTTGTAGGTTAGGTTAAGTTACGTAGGGAAGGGCGCACTTCCTTTCGGAGGCCAAGTTGGCTCATTGTGAATCCCTTCTCAAAAGGTTCTGTTGCTAACAAATCAGTCTCAATCCGGAGAAAACCAGATCGACCTCTTGATAAAGGAGAGCAGATCCGAAAGTTCAAGTTTTGTCGCGTAAGCCAGGTCCGCTAGGAATCTTGATCCCAGTGTACAGAGTCGGCGTACCTGCAGAGGCGGGTTGAATCGTTTCTACTTCTTCTTCATCTCCGCAGTTTCTGCAGACATCACTGGACGAGAGATCCAATGGCTTTGCGTGAAGTAATGACTCCAACGAGCTGCCGTATAGAGGTTCGACTTCAGTTCAGTACAAATCGCGTTTTCCTCAAGAAAAGCGAGGGCCATAGTGCTTGGCAGGTGCTACAGTCCTTCCTGCTGCGCCATGAGAACTCGATGTTCTTTTTGCTCAACCTGTCAGTGTACATAAACAGATATCAAATTTTGTAGAACCTCTGCTCTTTTGAACAAAATGAATACATTTTTGGTCAAAAAGTTGTATATAAAAACAAAGATTCTTAGAGAGTATAGTTTCAAAGCTACTGTAACACTGTGCGACAGCCTTTTTCACACTGGAAAAAATCCATATGAGCGTGAAACTAGAGACCAAACATAGTAATACTGCGTATTCAGTTTTTCAATTCTACATCCTTTGTCCTTTTAAAAGGACTTCAAAATTTTGAAGGGAATAAAAAATAAAAAAAATATAAAAAATACTTAGCTTCGTTAAAATATGGCGATATGTATATCAAATGAAAGAGGAAAAGCTCAAGAATTTAAATACAATTGATTTTTTATCTATTTGTAAAAAAAGAACATGAAAAAGGTCCTTTGGAAATTTTAATCCTTTATATCCTTGAAAATTTATAACGAATTTTCTTGAAAAGTAAGTATGTTAGAACCCAAAATCTCTTTGATCACGTGTCAAAATTTCATTACTCTAATTTTATTTGTTCGAAAGTTATTAAAAAAAAGGTGGGAGCTGCAAGTCTAATGCAGTACAAATGTTCTAATTTATTTGCGTATCAGTATTTTAAATAATAAAAAAGATACAAAATCAAAGAAGCGAGAATAATGAAATTTTGACACGTAATCAAGGAGATTTTGGGTTTAAACATACCTACTTTTTAAGAAAATTCGTTATAAATTTTCAAGGATATAAAGGATTAAAATTTTCAAAGGACCTTTTTCATGTCCTTTTTTAACAAATAGATAAAAAATCAATTTTATTTAAATTCTTGAGCTTTTTCTCTTTCATTTGATATACATATCGCCATATTTTACCGAGGCTAAGTATTTTTTATATTTTTTTTATTTTTTATTCCCTTCAAAATTTTGAAGTCCTTTTAAAAGGACAAAGGATGTAGAAATGAAAAACTGAGTACGCAGTACTACTATGTTTGGTCTCTAGTTTCACGCCCATATGGATTTTTTCCAGTGTGAAAAAATTTTTTCATTTTTGTCGCACAGTGTAATAATTTAAAATCAATTTATGCAACTTTTTCTCTAAATCAAGTTTTGTAAAATCTGTGCACTTTTGCACAAAATGAATCAATTTTTGACCGAAAAGTTGCCAGTAAGTCTATATAACAAAAAATATGGCTACGTCCCACCTTTGAGAGTATAATTTTAAAGCTACTACTACTACTAAATTTTAAATTGATTCCTGCAACTTTTTCTCTGAATCAAGTTTTGTAAAACCTGTGTACTTTTGAACAAAATGTATTAATTTTTCAACAAGAAAATTGCCAGTAAGTTATTTATAACAAAAAACCTTAGAAAGTATAGTTTTAAAGCCACTGTAATAATTTTAAATTGATTCATGCAACTTTCAAAAGGAAAACTTGTTAATTAGGGAATTAATAAACCACAATTAAAAAAAAAAATTAATTAAAAAAAGTAATTAAAAAATAATAAAAATCCCTAACTCTTAATTCAACATTACAAAATGTTTATGTTTATAAATGTAATGAAACACGTTTATTATTATAAAAATGTATAATGAAACAAATTTGAACAATGATTGATTCACTCGACTAATTACAAATTACAGTGCAATATGACTTCAGTACACACAGAAGGTGTCCGAAACAGCGAGCAAACCATCAACATTTGTGCTGGCGGCCAGATTAGCCTGTTGCCAGCACGAATCCTACCACAACCTGTGGCATGTTGTTCACCTTCGTGGCCGCCTGCTGCTGTTGCTTTGAATGTCTTCCCACACCATCACCACAACTACCACCAACTGGAACAGCAACAGCAACAGCAACAGCAACAGCAACAGCAGCAACAAGAACAATACGCCGACACTGTGACAGTAAACCCAACACACAACACACCACTCAGGGGTTTGGAGTTATTTCCGTTTGCTGTAAGCACCACTTACGTCCTTGTTGAGCATTTCCTTCGTCGCCTCGCACTGCAGTGGCATAACTCACGCCAATGCAAATATCGTAAAAAATGTCAACGAGTGGCGGGGCAGTGCTGAGAGTTTGTCTCGTTTTGTGGTTCGTCAGTGGTGAGTCGCTGGCTGGAGTAGGTTTCGTTGAGTTTGCAGTGCGTCTGCGCAGTGCCAAGGGAAATTTTCTCTTAAATGCGCTTTTTGTGTTTTCTATACATTTGCAGCAGCAACAGGTAAGTGAGCAGCGGTTGAAGACATGTAAACAACATTTTAGTATTGAAAAGAAAATTCACAAAATTAATTTTTAATTATGTATTTCTATGAAATTATTAAATCTAATAAATTCTTTTCTTCAACTCATCAAAACAATAAATTACACACACAGTTTGTCCTAAAATTATCGCCAACAAAAATCCCCTCAACATGTTGTAAACTCAACCGAACAGATGCGTCAGTCCCAGACCAAAATTTTTGTTGACCTGCCCATTCAATGGACCGCCAAAGTTCTTGGAAATGCCGCCCGTGAGGTCCAGCGTGGTTTGTCTGTTTGGTGAGCGCCACAGATTCGCTTTGCCGTTCAGATCCACTGTGTTCATGTTGAGCTGAGGAATGTGCGAGGCACCCAGCGACGCCGAGTGACCGTTGGCGTGGTTGTAGTTCAGTGAGCTGCCAATACGATTGAACTTGAAACCGTTATCCTGATGCGTGAGACTGTGAAAGGCACTGAAGCCCAGATCGTGATTGTTCTTCTGCAGCAGATTCACGTTGGCGTTCTGCTGGAAAGTTGAGCCAACGCCGGGCGTTTTCGAGTGTTGCAGCGACAGGCCGTGTCCGTTTCTGCAGAAAAGTTCAAGAAATAAAAGTATAGTAAGCAATGAGCTGCGTTAATGTAGCTGCGTTATGACTCACTTGTTGGCTGCCAGAAATGCGCCAGTTGTCAGCGGTCCGCCGAGTGTGTTGCCGCTGGCAAACACACCGCCGCCAACGTTGCTCTTTGCATCACCAAAGCTTTTGGCCAAATTCACATTGAAGTCATTGCCGCCGCTGGGATTGCCGGCCACTGAGCCGGACAGCTGCGCGCTCACCGCACAGGCACCCAACAACGCAATCGCAGCGATGTAAGTCGTAATTTGATTCATGTTGTCTGTAAGAATTTGCTGCGCTGTGTCAATGCTGAGTTGCTTGGCTGAGTTTTGAGTTACGACTTGTGTGTGCTGCCGCTTTTATACGAAAAGCTCTGTTCCGTTCGCCGATAAGACGCTTTACGCTGGCATTGCCGCCGGCTGAATATTTGATTCTTAATTTCTCTTCTAGTAAGCTGTGTCTTTTTTGTTGGCGGGGATGCTGGGGATTCACGCTGCCGCCTTATCAATTCTTCCGGTACTTACCGCAACTGATTCGATGTTCTTTTGTGAGAGGGGAACAACTTTTCGTGGTCTACACACGAATACAAAAAGCGTAATTTAGTTTTATTTTTCGTAGAAATGTTTGTTATTTTTACATCTTGAATGGGACCTGCTGCGGCCAAACAATGGGAACACTTTTTTTATTTAGCATTAATGGAATTTATTTTTATTTATGTGCATCAAAAGGCGGCGGTTAGTTTTCTTTGGAATAAAACGTAGTGAATACCTGCGAATAAGACATTTTCTTTGGATTTTCAAGACTCATTGAAGAAATTAGTTTAGAAATTTTACATTTAAAATACAATCATATAGATCATTCAGATTTGTAGGCCACAAGAATATATTTAGAAACAGCTAAGGTATTCTTTAAATGCAAGTTCATTCGAGCCTTTTGAACTTCTTTGAGATTCTCTATGTACGAAAATAAAGTGCAATATTTAGTAGGGGTACTCACATCGAGCTCGTTACTTTTTTAGTACTCCTTACTTTTGAACTTGTAATTTGTTTTTGTAAAAGAATCGAACAAACATTAAATACAAGTAAAAACCTACCGAGTATAAAACGAACCAAGTAACGAGCTCGGTGTGAATACCCCTATTAATTTACAGTTGATTAAATAGTTAAAATCTGGATTAACCCTTTCCGACATGAAAATAACAGCCCGCTGTATAAATTGTATGGACTGTAGTCCAATATATGTATTGGACATTGTGACTGAAAGGGTTAAATAAACTTTTCGTGTTGGGCGTGCGAGTTTGTATGTATGTAAATGAAAATGATTTAATCCTTTCGCTATTTCGTTGCCATATGGCAACATGCTACTTTGTGGACATTTGAACTCTCTGTGGTTTCAAGAATACATTGTTTGTTGGTACTTAGAATAGTTTGAAGTTTTAGGAAAAATACGAAATTACTAAACTGAATATTAAAGTTTAAATAAGAGAAGTATACACGTTCCGTTAAGGGTATATGTTAACATAGTAAAGGAAGAAGAAGCAGAAAACTTTACATAACTTTTTAATTTGACGTTTTCTTTAAATTTAGATACTTTTTCTTTTTAATTTTGGTTGAAGTAAATGAATAAATATTAAAATATTCGTTATGCATAAAAAGTTTTAAGTAATTATTACAGCCACAACAATGTGGTTGCTCTCATAGAAAAACTCTCTAAAATACTGGGGCCGAGAATAAAAATTCAAAAATTTGTTATGAAATGTTGCTTATATAACCACATAGAAGCCTGAAAGGTAACATTTAAAATGTTAATTTTCCCCAGTAAAAACCTGTACCGAAGGGATTAAAGTTTCAGGGTGATACCGATCGAGCAGACTTTACTGCTTTTTCTGTACGTAATTATTTCATCTTTAGAGGTTTGTCACTTCCTGCTCGAAATACAACTCAAATCCCATCCTTCAGACTTGAGATCCCAGCCCTGACCACAGGTAAAGAAAGCTAAGTACATGTCGAAAGATTTTAATTGAATAGCATTATATATTTAAAACGGAAAGAAAGTATAGAAGGCTTCACAGATTTTCTCTATTTTTATGTTCAGAAATAACTCTTCAAAAAGTTATTTTCAAGAAATTCTATTAAAAAATTTCAATTTGCAAACAAAACACACTAAGAAAGTAATGTGTACCTACATTTCAAAAGTAGAAATTTAAAATAATTTTTGTTTATTATATCTTGATTTAATTTGAAGATACATGGGTGGTCCGATAAGTACTTAGCCTACAAAAGAAAAACAAAAATTTTGGAAAAGTGGCGATTTATTTCTCAACGTAGTCTCCTTTCAACTCGATACACTTGACCCAGCGATGCTCCAACTTCTTTAACCCGTCTGAAAAATACGTTTTCTGGAGGCCTCCGTGGCGGCGATAACCTCCTCATTCGACTCAAATTTCTGCCCGGCGAGTGACTTTTTCAAGTTTGGAAACAAAAAGAAGTCAGACGGGGCCAAATCTGGAGAATACGGTGGATGGGGCAACCGACCGATATTGCTCTTTTTACATTTTTCTAAAATCCGCGGACACGTTCGTTACCACACGCGGTAAAAACAAAACAACAAATCCAATATGGCTGAAATTTTGACAGTAGTCGTCTACGAGGATGTACTACACGATAGTAAATTTTTCTTACGATAGTGGCACCATCGGGCGGTGGGGCTAAGTACTTATCGGACTGCCCACGTATGTAGATATCTATGACCTTGAGGTGACCTCTCCATTTAGCTGGTTAATTCAGTTAGTCAATTTTCAAAATGAGTCAGACATTTTGGAAAGCTCTTAGCTTTCTATAATTCATATCCATCTTTAAGGACCGCTTAAGATCCGCCTTTGAAAATCATTTATGCAAAAGATCTTCATCGATTCATTTTGAAACGAAAATGATGAGTTGGAGTCAGGTAAACGACTTTGCATTGAACTTCTCCAATCATCTATCGGTAGGATGGTGCGCTATCAGTAAAAACTAAAGACCACCATTGCAAAGACTTTTTTAACCTGTCAACTGGTTTCAACTGCGCTTCTATAGGGTGTTTTTTTTAGAGGTATAGAACTTCGAATTGAAATAAAACACAAGAAAATCGTTTTAATGTCCATCAATTTGGCTTTATTGGAAGGATAATTTTATGCCATTAATGTTTAAATATGATTTCGGGCATGTGACCGCCGCGGCTGGCTCGAATAAAGCCAATTCTACAGGTTCAATTTTCAACCTTCCATAAAGTTGATGGACAAAGCTCCAATTGTTGTGCACGGTGGCGAATCGATTCATTCGGGTCCTCTTCAACATTTTGCTATACAGCGGCAATTGTTTCTTCGGTGCGCACTGTTCGACGTCTCTGCGGATGCGTATTATCACATAGAGTAAACGTAGTGCGAAAACGACCCATGGTTAACCGAATTAATTGCTCTGATGGACGATGTCGACCATAAAATGGACGGAGCTTGCGGTAAACTTCGCGAACTGAACCATTAACACTTCGTTCAATAATATGTGTGACTGACACATAGATGGCGGCACTTTTTCGAAATTGTGAACCTTTTTAGGCTTACTGTCAATCCTGTCAATTATATGTCAATCCGACCATTAGTTTACAAGTTACAGTGCTTTAAGTGACACTACTTTTGAGTTTTCAAAAAAAATGAATTCAAAGCAATTCCGTGTGCTGATTTATCATTGTTTTTTAATGAAAAAAAATACTGTTCAATGCCAGGAATGGCTTGAAAAATATTATTCGGACTCTGCTCGATCAAAAAGAACCATTTGTTATTGGAATGCCGAATTCAAACGTGGTCGTACAGACACCGATGACATTCCATCTACTGGACGGCCAAATGACGCTGTTATTCCGGAAAACGTTGAAAAAACACTGAAAATCATTATGTCGGACCGTAAAGTGAAAGTGGGGGAGATTGCTGACATTCTAAAGATATCAGCAGGCAGTGTACACACCATAATCCACGAACATTTGGTTATGAAAAAGGTGTTTTCGAAATGGGTGCCGCGTTTGCTCACACCGGAGCAAAAACAACAACGAATCGATGATTCAAAGAGCTGTTTGGACATGTTTACGCGCAACAAGTCGGAGTTTTTGCGTCGGTACATCACAATGGATGAAACATGGATCCACCATTTCATTCCAGAGTCAAATCTGCAGTCTGCTGAGTGGCATGCAACCGGTGAAAGCCGCCCAAAGCGTCCAAAGGCACAAACATCGGCTGGCAAGGTTATGGCGTCAGTATTTTGGGATGTGCACGGAATAATATTCATCGACTATCTTGAGAAAGGGAAAACAATCAATAGCAGCGTTGTTGGAACGTTTGAAAGAAGAAATCGCGATTAAGCGGCCCCATATGAAGAAGAAAAAAGTGTTGTTTCACCAAGACAATGCACCGTGTCACAAGTCGATGAAAACGATGGCAAAAATGCATGAATTGGGCTTCGAATTGCTTCCTCATCCCCCGTATTCTCCAGATCTGGCCCCCAGCGACTACTGGCTCTTCGCAGACCTCAAAAAGATGCTCCGTGGTAAGAGATTTGGCTCAAATGATGAAGTAATCGCCGAAACTAACGCCTATTTTGAAGGCAAAGAAAAATCGTTCTACAAAGGCGGTATCGAAAGATTGGAAAAGCATTGGAATGATTGTATCTCCCTAAAAGGGGACTATGTTGGTGAATAAAAACGAATTTTGGCAAAAAAATGTGTTTTAATTAGTTAGTCACACACATTATTGAACGAAGTGTTATTTTCGAAATAAATTTGCACGATTTGCAAGCGTTGTTCTTTTGTCAACCTGTTCATGATGAAATAGCAAACCAAACTGAACATAAATGACATTAGAGTTGCCAGATTTGACCACAAAATGCCAGTTTTATCTCTATTCGAAAAACAAACCTCTAAAAAAAAAAACACCCTATAATATGTTCAGAATTGCTGGTTAGAAGCAGGGACACACACATGATTTCATTTGGGGGGGGGTGCTGTACAAAATTTGCAACTTCAATTCCATTTCAAACCATATTTACTGCTCCACAATTTATGTAGGAAACAGTTTTTTTAGAGTCTAAATCCAAAATCTCCTTGCGTGCACTACTGCTTAAAAGTATCCAATTTTTTTCAGCTCAATTTTAGTATGGTTTTACAGAAAGCCTCAGTTCCGAGGTATTCCAAGTTTAAAAAATGGTTTCAAACACCTAAACTCATCAAAATGTAAGTAAATTTATTAAAAATAAAAATAAAATAACAATTTAAAATGTTTTTGAAATGATAGAATATATTGTCTCCAAATCAAAATAATAACACCTTGCGACAAAAATGAAATAATTTTTTCACACTGGAAAAAATCCATATGGGCGTGAAACTAAAGACCAAACATAGTAATACTGCGTACTCAGTTTTTCATTTCTTTATCCTTTGTCCTTTTGAAAGGACTTCAAAAGTTTGAAGGGGATAAAAAATAAAGACATACTTAAAATATAAAACATACTTAACCTCGTTAGAATATGGTGATATGTATATCAAATCAAAGAGGAAAGGCTCAAGAATTTAAATAAAATTGATGAAAATGCTGTCGCACGGTGTAATAATAAAATTTTTTTAATTTTTTGAAATAAATTTTTTTTTAATCTTTTTGATCTAATAATTTTGTATTCTTATCAACACTGAAAATAAATACAAGCTCGCCGCATCTTTTTGCAGTTTCAAAAGCTTTAGCTTAGCTTTCGATGCGCTTCATAAACTAGTTTATTCAACAACCTACTACAGTGAATTTTATGGAAGCTTAAAGTTGTGTAGCGGCTATTCAAAAGAAAACTTTCACAGCGTATTGTGGCTCGAACACACTAAAGACGGCAGTGATGCGGCCACACAACTTCATGATGGCGTTAGCTTCAATCGTAGCCGTGTAGTCAACTGCTTGATTACAATGAACAATTTTAATTTTTTGTTTATTTGTTTATGAAGCATCTACATATATACATTTTATTGTTCTACTATAGATTTAAAATCAACGACAATATGTAGTAATTTTTAAAACTAACAATTTTTAACTGAGATACTATGAACTTTTTAATTGTTGTTCAAAGTGCATAGAAAAAGTAAGAAGAACTCCATTGAAAATAGCTGTTTTGAAGCAGTACTACTTGGTATTGCCGCCTACGAAATGGAAATAAAAATAGTTCTTAGGTTGGCGACAGCGATAACTGTTGTCGGTGGATGGGCAGTCATCAAAATAATTGTCTTTCAAAGTTTTGATTATATTCTTTGACAGATGTGGTCGTGTTGCTGTCATCGACTATGTGTTTGGAGCATAACGAAGTGGTTTTTGAAGCTGCATTCATCCGAGTGTGCCGGATTTTTTTTTCGAATTTTTCGAAAATACTTTTTGAGCATAATTTAAAAATTAATTTTTTTGAGTGCATGTTTAGTGCGACCATATGGTCACGCTAGTTGCTAGCGGGTTAACTCTAAGCTTATGGCTAATTGAACTTGAAATAAAAAATCAGAATCAGACCACACTTGAATTCAGTGTCTTGTGTGCTATATTTAAATTCATATCGCCAACGATTAGCAAATGTCATAATTTGGCTTATTACTTATTACATTTAACCAGAGTATATATATATATGGATATATATGGATTTTTTTAGCCAATTCAACTAAAAGTTTAATAAAAAAGTGTTTGGTGAAAGTGCTCTCGACTTCTTTGAACACAACATTTGAACTGCTCTCTGTCACAACGGCCAACAGTTGGTCTTTTAGTTGACACATGCGAGGTTGCAATTGAGCAGAGAATCAATCGACGAAGTAAACACAAAATATTTTAATGTAAATCAAAGTAATTCAGTGTAACGAACAGTAATGGTGAAATTCGAATTGAAAATGTCTAACAAAAAAATATTCGCTAAAATGTGGCTTAGTGTTTTGATCTCGTTGCTAATCATGTCAACGGGTACGTCCGGCAAAACTACTCAATTACCTAAAGCAACAATCGTCCTTAATGGACTTCTAACGGAGTTCCTGGAGTTCCCATTCATGGTATTGCTAACATTTCGAGTTCAACGACTTCAACTGATCTGTCTCGGTTTGCAATTCTTCTGCCTTAGGTGGCCTTAGGTTGGCCCTTAGCATACAACACAACCCAGTACGATTACAAGTGCGGCGGCGCCCTGATTTCGCCACATTTCATACTGACCGCAGCGCATTGCACCTCATTTGGTGGGTGAGTTGAATGGATAATGTTTGCGTGGAGCAATTTCTAGTGTTTTTTTTTTTCGAACGCACTTGTAGGCTGCCACCGTCTGTGGCGCTGCCGGGCGGCGTTAATTTACGCAAAACCAGTGTGCGCCCGCGTCCCATCGACACGGTGTACCGGCATCCGTATTACAACGGCTTGACCTCCTACCACGACATTGCGCTGTTGAGGTTGCAAGTCCCAATAAAGTAGGTTTTACAAAAAAAAAATCTCAACAAATTTCAAAACAATTTCCATTATACATTCCGATAGCGAATTTACGTCCATTGCGATTGCTACGAATTTTCGGATGCAGGGCAGTGCGGTTGTGGCAGTCGGCTATGGCAATACGATTTATGGCAAGTTTCGGCTTTTAGTGATGTGTGCAGTGGTGCACACAGGATATCATTTTGAACGAAAGAAAATTTTGTACCAGCAACTTTTGTTTTGGCGGGAGTTTGAACCTCCAAACCCTGCGTTCGCCACTGGATATGTCATGAGTAAAGTAATGTAATATTTCGTCCTTTTTCTCTTGGGTCACAGGCGGCAAACCGTCGGATGAGCTGCTGAAGGCGCCTCTAACTGTTGTCGGTAATCGGGTTTGCCAGGAGTATTATAAAGATTTCGATGGTGTGCCTTTCGGCGTACACAGCAGACAAATATGCGCCGTCGCTAGGAAGTTTCGCAGGGACACGTGTCAGGTAGGAGCCTCAAACAAATGTAAATATAAATATTTGGAAAGTTCATAGTGCATAAAAAATTTCAAAGGCCCAAGTGAAATAAAACGTCCCAAATGGACCAAAAATGACACTTTTATTTGAATCAAATAAAAAGTCTCAAATGGAACAAATGTGGGTCTTTTCATGTCAACAAAAGTAAAACTCCCAAATGGAACAAAAGTGGGCCCTTTTGTTTCAATAAAATAAAAAGTCTCAAAAGTGGGTATTTTTATTTAAATAAACAAAAAAGTCCCAAATGAACTAAAAGTAGGCCTTTTTATTTCAATCAAATAAAAGTCCCAAATGGACTACAAGTGGGACTTTTTATTTTATTGAAATTACTTTTTATTTCAATCAAATAAAAAGTCTCAGATGGACTAAAAGTGGGCCCTTTTTATTCAAATAAAATAAAAAGTCCCAAATGAACCAAACGTGGGACCAAATGTGGGCCTTTCTTTTTAATAAAATAAAAAATTCCAAAAGGACCAAAAGTGGGACCTTTTTATTTCAATCAAATAAAAAATCCCAAATGGACCAAAGTGGGCCTTTTTATTTCAGTAAAATAAAAAGTCCCAAATGGACTAAAATTGGGCCTTTTTATTTCAATCAAATAAAAAGTCGCAAATGGACCAAACATGGGCCTTTTTATTTCAATAAAATAAAAAATCCCAAAGTGGGTATTTTTATTTAAATACAATAAAAAATTCCAAAGAACCAAAAGTGGGCCTTTTTATTTCAATAAAAAGTGGGCCTTTTTTATTTCAATAAAATAAAAAGTCCCAAATGGACCAAAAGCGGGACTTTTTATTTTATTGAAATAACTTTTTATTTCAATAAAATCAAAAGTCCAAAATGGACTAAAAGTGGGCTTTTTTTATTTCAATAAAATAAAAAATCTCAAAAGTGGGAATTTTTATTTAAATAAAATAAAAAGTCCTAAAAGGACCGAAAGTGGGCCTTTTTCCAATAAAAAAAAGTCCCAAATGGGAGTTTTATTTAAATCAATTAAAAAGTCCCAAATGGACCAAAAGTGCGACTTTTTATCTCAATAAAATAAAAAGTCCCAAATGGACCAAAAGTGGGCCTTTTTTATTTCAATAAAATAAAAAGTCCCAAATGAACCAAAAGTGGGACTTTTTATTTAAATAAAATAAAAAATCCCAAATAGACCAAAAGTGGGACTTTTTACTATTTTATTTTTTATTTTTTTTATTATTTTGTTTCAACTTTTGGTCCCAAAGGGACCAAAAGTGGGATTTTTTACTATTTTATTTTTTATTTTTTTTATTATTTTATTTCAATAAAAAGTCCCAAAGGGACCAAAAGTGGGAATTTTTATTTAACTGGGACCTTCGGGCTGCTTTTGTGTAATTTGGGCATTTTTTTATACAAAAGTGTTTTATAAAAAAGTGTTTAAGTAAAAAAAACCAAAAAAGGCTAACTTGTTGATGGCAATTGGTAAAAATTTGTATGTATATAAAAGTAAAAAAACAATTTTTGGAAAACCAAACAATATCCTTTCATACCCACTTTGGGTTTTCTTTTATGAAACATTTTACTATAAACAATTTTATTTGAGCAGCCAAAGGTGCTGAAGACCTCAAACATATTTTGTTGTCATTTAATATTTAAAAACCAGTGTCATGAATACTATTCAGTTTCATGTGTTCATTGCATCTTGTGTTCAACAAATGGTTTTAGTTTATACTTGTGAAGTTTTTTGTTCAATTTTTCATTACAACTGTTGTGCTATGCATATATAAACTTTTGACAATATTCATAGAACTTATGGCTATATGAGACTCTGTGAACTACCAATTAAAATATACGAGTACCACTCATACATACACATACACACACACACACATACTTATAAACTTTCATCAACACTTCTGACTATCGCTTACAGGGCGATTCTGGCGGTCCGCTTGTGTATTATAGCCAACTTCCAAGCGCTTCTATTCCGTTGCTTGTGGGTATCACTTCCTTCGGCCAGGGCTGTGCCACCGATTCGCCTGGCGTCTACGTACGCGTTCCAAGATACATCAACTGGATTACGGACATAGCATTTTCATGAGGCTACCAGATTAAGTGTTCTTCTAAATTGTGTGCATACTTTTGTAAATTTTTTATAAGCTTTGTAAATCAGTTTCTAGTAAAAGTGTTCATTTCTACTTATATTCATTATTAACTATGGCAATTCTTTTGGTTCCAGAAAATTGTTAACGATTTAGTGCAAGATGTCTTAAAATGATTAGCAACAATTTTGAAGTTTAGCAACAATGTTTGTTTGAGAAGACATCGAGCGATCGTCTGGAAGTTTTTGAGTTTGAATTCGTCGCAGCTCTGCTTGTATGGAAAGTATGAAGGCAGCTTTCGAAAAGCTTTTCCCATAATTTCATACAGCAACCAGTCACTATTGAATGCTGTGCAAGACTTGTGGTTTATTATGGAATCAGTGTTAAAAGCTTTTCATTGTTTACGCAGACAACAGTTCAATTAATGCGCTAACCTGTCTTATTAGTATTAAAAAACAAGAAATAATAAATAAAATAATATGCCACATAAAAACGACTCAAGTCAACAATATGTTTAGATGCCAAAACTGGATATGTTTTGCTAGAAAATTCCACATTTCACTAGCTGGAAAAAAAGTTGGGTCAGCGCACGCCGAAACGTGCTGAAGCTTTGCAATTGATTGATTCTACCGGCCACACCAGATGAATGCAATGCTGTCATTCAGTCGTATTATAGCATTTCTGGACAGTCAACACACTGGTCTGCACCAGTGAACATGCAATACAACGGCAGCATTTAGAAGCATCGAACGCGCACGAAGACTCCACAAAGTGTTAGAGCGATAACGTATAACAAAAATTTTAAATAGGTTAACAAAAATAATTCAAAAAAGCAAATTTTTCAAAATGAAATTTATGCTACTAATCTCATTCTTGGCACTCGCGAAGGGTTTGTACTAAAAAACGAACTAAAAAAAACACAAAATTGTTTTTAAATTTTTTTATAATTTTTTAAAATTTTTTTATTTTTCTCATGAACCCAATTTGGCAGCTTTATCGCTGGATCGCATTACGTTTCCCAAAGTGGACGACTTGGAAATTGACTGCACATTGCCAGACGGTGCGGCGGGCATGTGTCGCAATAGTCGTTACTGTCCAACGGCATTCGATTCCAGGGAGCAAGTGAAGACCTGCTATTTTGAGCAATTTGAACATTTTGTGTGCTGCCGCGAAAAACCAAAGCTATATCCCTCCGATTCGGGTAAATTTTGTGCGTTGTGTATTGCGTTATAAACAAAGTCCTCACATCTTTTTGTACGCAGAGTGTGAGAGAAATTATCCAAACGTTTTGGAGATCATTAACGGCATTCGCACTGTACCCAACGAATTCCCCTACATGGTAAATATTCTTGTTTTTTCATTTATTTCATTAGAATTCTGCTCTGAACTGGTATTTTTGTATTTTTGTTGTGTACTTTTTTTTCAAACGCAGGTGGCTTTAGGTTGGCCATTAGCAGCGGCAGGTAATGGCGAAGCAGCCTATGACTACAAGTGTGGTGGGGCTCTGATAGCGCCGGATTTTGTGTTGACAGCGGCACATTGCACGCTGGTCGGTGGGTGAGTGAAGTGAAGTGACCAAAATTCATAGTTGAAATCAGGAATTGGAAATGACAGTTATGGGAATTTTTTTAATGAAAAAACCCAAACTGAAATTTCATTGGAGGTTTGTGAGTGAAAAAAAAATAAATAAAAAGACTGATTTTCCATGTATCTTCTCTTTCAAAAGAATACTTCGAAGACTACTACTGAGTGCAAATTAACTGATTTTTGCAGAGTACTTTGAAAATCAATAACATTGCTATCTCTGGAAATCTGTGGAAGAAGTATTTTGAAAATCAGTTATTTTATTTTATTTTATTTTATTTTATTTCATTTTATTTTATTTCATTTTATTTTATTTTATTTTATTTTATTTTATTTTATTTTATTTTACTTTATTTTATTTTATTTTATTTTATTTTATTTTATTTTATTTTATTTTATTTTATTTTATTTTATTTTATTTTATTTTTTTAATTTTATTTTTATTTTTTATTTTATTTTATTTTATTTTATTTTATTTTATTTTATTTTATTTTATTTTATTTTTTTTTATTTTATTTTATTTCATTTCATTTCATTTCATTTCATTTCATTTCATTTCATTTCATTTCATTTCATTTCATTTCATTTCATTTCATTTCATTTCATTTCATTTCATTTCATTTCATTTCATTTCATTTCATTTCATTTCATTTTATTTTATTTTATTTTATTTTATTTTATTTTATTTTATTTTATTTTATTTTATTTTATTTTATTTTATTTTATTTTATTTTATTTTATTTTATTTTATTTTATTTTATTTTATTTTATTTCATTTTATTTTATTTTATTTTATTTTATTTTATTTTATTTTATTTTAGTTTATTATAAATAAAATAAATTAAATTTTATATATTTTGTTCAAAAGTACTCGAGGCAAAGAGTATTTAGAATAGTACTTACTTTAAAAATCATTTCCAGACATTTCCAATCAGTCAAATGCAAAAAACCTCACATTTATAAATATTTTTCAGACAACCACCTGAGGTGATTTTGCCAGGCGGCGTTGATTTGACAAACGTGAACCAAACCCGGCACGAAATTACGCAGGTGCTGGTGCATCCCCAGTACAACAGCTCCCAGGCTTATCACGACATTGCTTTGCTGAAGCTAAAAGATCCCGTGCTGTTAGTACACATTGCTTGTCGTTATCTGAAAAATATTGATGCCGTTTTTGTTTCTATTGTTTGATGACATGATGACAGGTCTGTGTTGCCCGCCTGCCTTGGAGCGGATATTGTGCCAAAGGGTGACAACTTCACTGCCATTGGTTATGGCCACACAGTGTTTGGTAGCTACCAGTCTGCCATCAACAAATTTCAATTAAATTTAATAATTTTGTTTCAATGCTCTCTTGTAGGTGGCAAACCTTCGGCTCATCTATTAAAGGCGTACTTGACCCTTGTCAGCAACAGTGTATGCCAGCTTTTCTATGCGGACTTGGAATCGGTGCCGAATGGCATACAAAATACGCAACTCTGTGCCAAGGACACGCAATTTGGCCGCGACACTTGCCAGGTTAAAAAAAAAATCATTAAGAAATTTTTACAACTAAACATAAAATAAATATAATTTTTTTTTAATTACTTGCAGGGCGATTCTGGCGGCCCAATTGTATATAAATACTACAAATACGGCCGCATGAGGCCGCTCATTGTGGGCGTGACCTCATTTGGACTGGGCTGTGCCACCGAATCGCCGGGCGTCTACACGCGCATCTCACAGTACATGGACTGGATTGAGCGCATAGTGTGGCCCAATGGCTTGAAAACTTTCGACTATAGTGGAGCTGCTTTTATTTAGTTAGTTATATAACAGAGTTTTTTGTTGTTGTTATTATTAAAGAAATTGCTCAAGTTCACCAGACAACATTTTCAATCCAATCAAGATATGAGGAAACCCGCGTATAGACACTGGGATACGAGCTCCGACAGAAGAATCCGAACGAGGTGATTCCAATGAGCTGATAGTGTGTGCGTTTGCGCTTACGCCGGCCTCGAATATTCAGCTGCAGTGGTCCGCCCGAGTCGCCCTGTGTCGATGAAAGAATTATGTAGTTGGAACTTGGAATGAGAATTATAGCAATTGAACTTTCTACCTGACACGTATCGCGATTCTTTTCAAAATCGCGCGCACATATTTGACTCTCCACTATGCCGCGATCATTCTCCGGCATGCTGGGCAGCTCGCGGTTGCAATCCTCGTTGGAGACAATGGTCATGTTGAAGTCGGTCAGCCGGTTGGTGCGTGCGCGCCCAAACGAGGTGGCACCATAGCCCATGGCATAGGCGGTGCTGAAGGGTATTTCGGCTTCAACCCACAGACGTATGGGGCGAACGAACTCGGTGAAGCTTAAGAAGAAATAAGTCAGGTTATGTTATAATGATTTTGATTATATATATATATAAAGCAGTACAGTGGCACACATAAAGGAGGGGTTTTTTGGTTCAAAGCCCCCTGAATCTCTCTGCATACAAATGGTTGCCCTGACTGACTGATTGACTGACTGACAGCCCAAACCGTTGAAGCAACAGACATGAAATTTAAACTGTAATTACATCTTGAAAAATGAACCTTCACTAGGACGGAATTTTTTTTAAATTCGGAGTCTAAAAGTTTTACCCTTTTAATGGGTTAAAGTGTTGCATGAAGAAACGCAATTTAATGGACCTATTGATTTCAAATTTAGTGAAAACACTAGAAATACAAAATAAGTCGACACGTATTTTTTATTTTTTTTGAAACTCGAAACTTAAAGGGGTGACCTAAGGGTTAAAAGTTTGTATGAAGATACTTAATTTTTTAAACCTTTTGGTACTTCAAATGTGAAATAATTTGATTAAATTTTTTCGAAAATCAAAAGCTAATGGGGTCATCAACGTGTTAAAAGTTTATATGGAAAAACTGTGGAAAACATGAAATAATGGGCCTTGGTAAAAGTACTTTTAATAATTGGACACGTCTTTTTATTTTTTCGAAAATCGAAATCTGACCCGGTCAACGACGGGTTAAGAGTTTGTATGAAGAAACAAGATTTTATGGAACTTTTGACTTCAAGTTTTTGATCACTTTAAATGAGAAATAATTTGCTACTTTTTTTGTATTTTTTCGAAAATCAAAAACTTATTGGGTCATCAGTGGGTTAAAAGTTTATATGAATAAACTGTGAAAAACCATGAAATAGTGGGCCTTGGTGAAAGTACTTTTAATAATTCGACACGTGTTTTCGAATATCGAAATCTGACGCCGTCAACGACGGGTTAAGAGTTTGTATGAAGAAACAAGATTTTATGGAACTTTTGACTTCAAGTTTTTGATCACTTTAAATGAGAAATAATTTGCTACTTTTTTTGTATTTTTTCGAAAATCAAAAACTTATTGGGTCATCAATGGGTTAAAAGTTTATATGAAGAAACTGTGAAAAAACATGAAATAGTGAGTCTTGGTGAAAGTACTTTTAATAATTGGACACGTCTTTTCATTTTTTCACAAATCGAAATCTGACGCGGTCAACGACGGGTTAAGAGTTTGTATGAAGAAACTGTGAAAAAACATGAATTAATGGACCTTGGTGAAAGTCCTCGAAGTGAGAAATAACTCGACACGTTTTTTCAATTTTTCGAAAATCGAAATCTGACGCGGTCAACGACGGGTTAAGAGTTTGTATGGAGAAACTGTGAAAAAAACATGAATTAATGGACCTTGGTGAAAGTACTCGAAGTGAGAAATAACTCGACACGTTTTTTTTTAATTTTTCGAAAATGGAAATCTGACGCGGTCAACGACGGGTTAAGAGTTTCTATGAAGAAACTTAAAAAATTATGAATTAATGGACCTTGATGAAAGTACTCTAAGTGAGAAATAACTCGATATGTGTTTTTATTTTTTTCGAACATCTAAATCAGACGCGGTAAACGATGGGTTAAGGGGTTGTGTGGAGAAACCAGATTTTTTGATTTCAAACTTGGTGAAAGTATTTCAAATTAGAAATGATTAGATAAGTATTTTTTTCTTAAAAATCTGCTAAATCAACAAAGGGTTAAGAAGGGCTTGTTTTATTGGCCCCAATGACTTTAAACTTGCGTGTAAAGCTGTACACAAATTTAAGGTAGCAAATAAGGTTCCAAATGTCTTTGAACTCAAAAGTTGTGTGCAGAACGCATTGCGCCTAAAAATCGACTGCCATTAAAATAGATAATCACTCACTGTACACTTTGGTCGAGCTGCAGCAGTGCTATGTCGTTATAGTACAAGTTGAATTGATATTGCGGATGATTGAAGATTTGCTGTATGTTTCGCATTTGCGGCTCCAAATAGTGTTCGTCCACCACAAGATTCAAATCGCCTACGCGCACCGTTGTGGGCACTTCGCTAGCAATGACTCATAGTTGATATATTTAAGACAAGTGTCAGTCATTTGTTTGGCTCACCCTGTAAGGTTGGTGCAGTGTGCGGCTGTGATGACAAAGAACTCGCTAATCAAACTGCCGCCACATTTGTAGTCGATGGTATTGTCTGCGCCCGCGAAGCCCAGCGCAGTCTACAAGAAAGTATAGAAATGGTAAGTTTTGGTTCGGTAGATTTTATTGCATGTTTCAAATAAAACAAATTCATAATAAACAAATGCAGATTGTTGGTAAGTCTGAAGAAATTTGATGGCATTGAAAGCATTTGAAATGCGTAGTGGTGTATGTATGTAGATTAAAGCAACAACACACCACCACTGTGCCATATATAAAATTCAATCTTTGACCATTATTATAATTGCTCAATTATATTTCACTTAACTATACGTAATCTAAATTAATGGCGCGTAATTTCGGACACCCAAACAAATCGCAATACAAATGTTTTGCTTATCTGCTTATGAACTCAATTTTTCTCTCTCTCAGAGACTTTTTGCTTAGTTGTAGCTTTTTGAATTGTTCAAAAAGCCACTAAGATGTTTAAGTCAGACACTTGGCTATAGTTGAATTCACTGTTAAACTTGTATTTAGTTCAGCAATTAATGAATGCTGCACTCACCATGTGCGGGTATTCACCGGGATCGGCCAGCTCACGTCCATCGAACTCTGAATCATTGGCATCGGCTTTTGTGTCGTCATCGTCGGGAAATATGCGCGCCACATATTCAGCGTATTCTAAAGACAATTTACATTTATTGTAGTTAATTAATATTGAAGTAATTAATTTTGGAAAATTAATTTTGAAATAATTAAAAGTTGCGGTTGCCAGATTGAATATTTCAAAAAAGATTCAGGGGATTTTAGTTGGGCTCTGGGTTTGACTAAAGTTTGTCTGAGTGTTCCTATGCGACATATATTCAACACTAAATGTAAAAGAGTAGTAAAAGAGTAAATTCAAAATTTTCCAGAATCGATATTTTTCCATAAAAAAATTCACAATACACATCTCTAACTACTTAAAAAATCTCATTCTCCTTTCTATCTTCTTTAGCTGGACAAAATTTATATGTTTGTTTTTATGTTAATTTCTTTGCCTCGGCAGAATTAACAGTTTTTGCTTCTCCTAAAAATTTGGGATTTTTGAGTTTTGATTTGTTTTGTATTTATTATGCGTTTTGTTTTTAATTTGAATAAAATTTTTTAGGGTAAGGTCACACTGACCGGCCAGAAGCAACACCAACCAGCTGAAGGTACAGTAACTTTACTGCTTTACTGGAATATCGGAACGTATCTTTGGCAATCTCTATAAAGTAAATCGGTGATTGAATCGATTCTAAACTTCTTTCGTTGATTTAATAACAAAAGACTGGCATGCGTATGCATAACAGGGGCTATGAGAACGTGTCCAACATCATCTATGGAGGTTCTTCTCGAACTAACTCCTCTTCACTTGCACATACAGACCCAGGCGAAGAGGGCTCTTCTACGGATGACTGATATAAATATCTGAACCGAGTGCTTCCTGAGCCATAAGAGGATTGATACTCTTACGAATCAATATCCCGACATTGCAATACCGAGGGAAACAATCTCCCTACAGTTCAGCTTTGTCAAAAGATTTAAAACTGAACTAAGTAACAAAAGGAACTAAGGAACTGGGTAGGTATTTCGGATATTGAGATCGGTATTTGATAGACCAGCATATGATATCTTGGTACACAGATGGCTCCTTAACGGAGGAGGGTACCGGGATAGACGTATACGGGCCGAGGATAAGATACTCGGAACATACGGGAAAACATACCACTATCTTCCAGGTGGAAATATATGCCATTGAAAGGTATGCTTACTTCAATCTGGTGAAGAATTACCGGAACCGGAAGATTGCCATCCTCTCCGACAGCCAAGCGGCAATCACGGCTCTAAGATCCTACCAGGTATTCTCGAAACTGGTGCCGGAATGCCTTGTGAAGCTGAACGAACTTGGCCGTAACAATCAGGTATGGGTCCTGTGGGTTTCGGCTCACGCCGGTATTGATGGGAATGAGCAGACCGACAAACTTGCCAGAAGGGGGCGTCTACCCCTTTTGTCGGCCCAGAACCCTTCTGCGGTCTAGGCAAAGGAGGCCTATCTATCCTTTCCAGGAAAGACGAGATAACCATTCGGAATCAATACTGGGAAAATCAATCAGGTGTTGAACATTCCAAGATGGTTATTGGATCTTGTAACAAGAAAAGGTTCGAGGAATGTATGAGTCTCTCAAAGAATAATCTAAGGATTATCACAGGTATACTGACAGGACATTGTAGATTGAACTACCATCCAACCAAACTACGTATCAGGGCGAACGAACTCTGTAGGTTCTGTTTGCAGGAAAATGAAACTGCAATACACATACTAGGTATATGCCTTGCACTAATGCACAAACCAAAGAAGCAACTGGGGGACTTTATTATACCAGGATCGGACTGGGTTTTTAAAGGCTTAGCAAATATACTAAGATTCCTTTTGGATACTGGACTCACGGACGAACTGTGAAGGCCAAGAAGGGGGCACAATAGATCTTTTAGGTCGCAGTGCACTTACGGCATTAATAATAAAGGGTTTCAAATGTTATTGGACTCAAAAGATTTGTATAGAATGTCTTCCCCCCAAAAATGAAATCTTGTGTACACCACTGACTCTAACCGACACTGACTCTAAGTAAATGGAAAAAAGAGAGAACAAAGTTTAAGTATAACAACAAACAAATGTAGTGATGCAAAATTTAAAAATGTCAAAGCCGGTACTGATAAGAAAGCTATTCTGAACATCTTAGGCCTATATATGTATTGAAGATTGTATGTATTATTCCAAAAAACTAACGTCATATATTTCACATGAAGTTCATAAAAGACATTAAAATGAGTATTTGATTATGTTTGAACAAAAAAAAAACATTTTTAAACTATAAAAATTCTGCATGCTGTATACATTTTTAAATGATTTAGAATCATAAATTATTAAACAAATTTAAAAGTATTATTTGTTGACAAAATCAAACAACTGAATAATAATATAATATATGTAAATTTGTGCTTCAAGAAATAAATTTCGCACAAGCTCTATTCTTCATTTCTCCTACGAAGCAGGTTTTCTACATCCTCTAACATACTTCATGGGGAATAACCAATTTGTTATCTTGAATTGTTATCCATTGAAATTAACTCTTCAAGTCTTTTAACAAGCGATACTTTGTGTTTGTAATCTAAGAGACGCAAGCTCTATTCTTAATTTCTCTTACGAAACAGGTTTTCTACATCCTCTAAAACACTTCATAGGGACTTACAAATTTGTTATCTCGAACAAACATTGACTTAGCTATCGAAATTAACTCTTAAAGTCTTTTAAAAAGCGATACTTTATAGGTGTTTGTAATCTAAGGGACGAATTTGTATCGACTATGGGTATTAAATGATGAATGAAATGGTTTCAGGAAAAATGAGTTAAGTTTAAAATTGAGTGAAAATGAAACAATTGAGTGTAATTAAAGAAGTGACTTTAACTTGCAAGTAATTCCAACTTTTTCTCTCAACAATAGGTATCTATCGAGTTGTCTTAAATAAGTAAATTTCTACTTCGCGTAGTGTCACTTGTAAACTTTAAACTAGTAGCCCGACCGTCGACTATATTTACGTCTCATGTTTTCTTTTTTGTATACCAACTGAATGGTGATGTCATCACTTTAAACAAGGAACAAGTGCACATACACACTCAAATATTGTAAAATATTTATGTTTCTATTACTAAGGTTACCATTATTGATACAAATTACTGCTCTTACTTATTTCACACACGCGCTTCCCTTTTCCTTTTCCTTTTTCTTTCGATTTCGGTTTCTTCCGATGGGACCGCTCCGCCGACCTGTGACTGCCGTCATCAGGATCTTCCAAGCTGTTATCGCGTTCGAAGGAGTGGTGACCTCGTCGATGGAATTCTTCTTCCGAGAACCTTTCGTGGCTATGGCGCAATTCTTTTCTGGAGGATCCGCCACCGTGTCGACGCTGTGCCGCCGCCAAGTAAATCACCAACAAGACTAAAAGCAAGCGCGTGATTTTATACATGACGGTGTGTTGTGGTCAATTCTATAATATTATAAATTATTTATTGTGCGCGATTGCCTAAACGAAACGGCCAAGTGAAAGGCTTGCAAGAATATAAACAAAACCAGCGCTGACTGGCGCTTATTACTTCGGCTAGAATGCCAAATGAGCGCTGCTTATCGCTGTTGTGTTCTACGCTGACAATACAAAAACACGCAATACAAAAATTTAAAAATTATTTAAGAGAAATTTTAAACAAATTATTCCACCATATGAAAAGAGCGAGTAACACAGACAAAGAGCGCAAATGACACAAGTCGAGAGCAAGTTTTGCAGACCAGCAAAATATTTGCCATGAACAAAAATATGTTTTTCTTGCTTTATGTAAATGAAGATATGTCAGTGGTTTCAGAAATGGTTATATTCAGACTTTTTAGTGTGAGTCATATTTAAAAATTGTCTTATGTTGCGACTACTTGGGGATTATTTAGTTCATACATTGAACTATGACTTTTCTGAAAACATTGCAAGCGTTGTTGCTCAAATTTCATTGCTGGGATGTGGTTATGATGACATTTTTGCTACCTTAATAATGATTTGAATGTTGCTACAATTTCAGCTTGAAACTTGAATATATTCAGATATTCAAACTGATTGGCTTAAATTGCTTGTGAATATTTATAAATGATTCTTGAGTTTAGTTAATATTTTTGCCACACATTTTTGCATCAAAAGTGTTCCGGGGAAATTAAAATCATATCGTATTTTAGTAAATTTTTCTATAGTGTAGATATATAGTTTGATTCTGTCTATTTCTGTGATTTTGTGATTTTATACATCAAACTTTAGTAGTAAACCTCATGGTGAATCGATTCTAACTCTTTCGACCCCGAATTTTACCCTGTGTCTCGATATTTCTTTTTGGTATTTGAATTATGAAACATTTGTCTAAGAAGTGTGCATACGACATTTGAAGTTGCCACGCCTCTTTGTTAGAGTTCTAAATCTAAATTATTTTTAAACAAATTTAGCTTAAACAGGTTAAAAAAATTTTGTATCAATATTTTTTAATTACAGAAAAATTATTTAATATTTATGGAAAAATACAAAATTATTACTTTTTGATTTTATTTAACCATTATTAAAAAAATAGGGTTTTAATCAAACGCGCCCAATTCATAGACTTCAATTAGAACACAAACTTTCCCTAATATCGCTGCAAATTACATTGCACAACAAAATCAAAATTTTTTTAAAATAACAAGGTTCTGACAACGGATTTTGGTAGAGGGGGCAAAAAAAATACACGTGTATCGGCGTTTTGAAAGTTTACGTCTGAATTTTTTTTTAGGAGGGGTCAAAGTTTTCCCCTTTTTGCCATTCTTATGGTGAATCGGCATACGAAAACCATGTAAGCTAACATTTTATGTATATAATGTGTTCAGCAATTCGATGTAAAATACTACGAAGAACATTTTTGTAGACCATCTTAACCCTGTAGCTCCTATTTGTATGGGTCAATTTGATCCTTTTTTTCTAAAATGCCAAAAATGTCCTATTAAACAGGACTTTTTAAGGACAAAATGTAGCACGAAATTATTCACCATAAAATTCTACTATAGGCCTCTGAATATATCAAAGCTCAAAAATTAACTTGAATGCCTGAGTTAAGCCAAAACTGAAAATGTGTTTAAGTGTATCGTAGCATAAGTCAATCGTAGCTTTTTCTATAAGATGACAAATAAGTGAAGTTGCTCTCTGACAACTTTGGGGTTGAAAGCGCTAATTTTCTTCTGTGTAAAACCAACACTTAGTACAAATGATGAGTTACTAAACTAAGTTAAGATCAGATAAACATAAGACTAAAACAACATTTTCGTTGTACATTGGGGTAAGGGTTAATGGAGAGTGGTTAAATGTCCCACATTGGCCGTCAAATAGGTTCACCATGATCTATCAAAGGGAAGAAATGTACAGGATTTGCATTCTGTCGAGAGTTTTATTCAAATAATTTCAGTTTCTAGAGTCGCCATAGTCTCTAATAACAACTACCATAAGTTAAGGTTATTCATCCTTCACCGTCTTTACACCTCTTCAGTTCTTTGCCAGAAAAGAAAAACATATCGGTTTCATCCAATCACTTTGACATGTCCCATGCCAGTAAAAATGGATTAAAAAACCTTTTAATAGGTTCCAGATAGTTCGATTCTCAAATAGGATAAAGTTCTGAGCAAAAGTAGAAACTAGTCTATGTGTGTCTCTGGTCGTTTATGGTTGAGGCTGCCTATTCTACCTACTTACCTGCCTAAGGTTATCCAAAGCACTGAATGAATGAATTACAAATTTTAAGGGAAAGATGGATTGAAATCTTCATTTCAAAATCTGATCTGTGAATATGAACAACAACCAAAGTGTCTACTTAAGACCGCTTTGACTGCTTTAATATGTGATTTGCTAAGCAAGTTAAGTGTTTTGGTAAGATTACAGTTGCAAAAGTGCCCAAACTTCTTAGGTAGAAAATAACATTCTTCTGCCACATTTTGCAGGTTTCGACAACAGAGTTAAAACAGATATATATAGTAGGTGTAAAGTTCGAATCCATAAGAAAGTTGCAAGCTTATTAGTTACATAGATGTAGTCATAAGGTGCCCAAGTACATAAGTCTTCTGAAGTCATCAGCCGCATAGACAAAGTCTTAAGATGACAAAGCGTTTAGAAAGAAGTGTCAGACACCAATCACAAATCTTCTTGTTGGCTTTAATTATAACCAAAATGTGTGCAAAGATTCAAGTTATTTCATTCAAGCGATGACTACTTCCACTTGCAAGTCACTTTCACAACAATTTCTAATCAAAAATTTTGAATTTTTATTTACAACAACACTGAATTTAAAACTATAGTCAACATAACTGCTCAAATAGTTATTTTCACACTATGTGGATTCACAAATCCGCCGCTTTGTATGTTATGGAATGTCGAGCTGCCTCCCAATTGTTCGTATTGCGCTATAAATACCAAAAAAAATGCCCATTAAAAATGTGAATAAAAGTCAAAACTGCCATTGCTTACCAATAATTTGCCTCTGAAGCTGTTCGAATTCCTGATCATTCTTGTATTTCAAGAACTGTATCTGCTGTTCGCCAGCGGGCGCCGCAGAACCCAGCAGCATGCAACATGCCAAAACGGTCAAAAGCAGCTTTTATGAGAAATTATTGAAATTGATTATTGAAAGCCACGTGCCGCATTTTGTTGTTGTTGTCAGCGCAAACTTACCAAAGTGATCTTCATTGTGTGCGAAATTTCAGTTAATCCTCCTCAACTCGTCAGCCGGCAACTAAATCGCTCGCAGTTGAATACTTTCGATTTTATAGCAAATGTTGCGGCCAACCAAGTTGAGCTCAAAAAAACAGTCCACGTTTCAGTTGAAGCTGCATTGAACTTCAATAATTTGAAAACTAGTTTCAGTTTTCTTTTAGTTTAGTGATTTGTTAATTTTAATAATTTGCTTCGATTAGTGAAGGAAACCAATGTACGAAAATAAGTTTTGCTACCAGTTTCAGCTGCGAGACACATTGGATCGATTTTTTTGTGTTTTTTTTTAGTTTCGTTTTGTTTTTGATGTTGCCCGTGTCTGCATAATTTTTGTGTTAATTTGTTTGATTTGCTTTGTTTTTTATATTTGGAATAATTAAAGCTGTGAGCTGTGTGCAATTTAAGCTATGAGATATTTAAACTTAAGAGCAATTCTCATTGTAATTGGTTGCATCGAGTTTAGCACAAAGGCAACAGGAGCCTAGAAATTAATTAAAAATTTTTGCAAACCAGTTAAAATCCAGAAGAAGGTTGACCTACTTAGGCAACTTCTTCTTTGGAAGTCTAGAAGATTTAGCTCATAAGACCATACGCCGTCTACTAAGCTTCGTTAATAGCTCCAGCTGGTTTAATGAGTGAGCGATCTGATGCTCGATCTCATGTGGTATCACAATGGGCCGCCTGGCCTAAGTGTGCTCCTCCTGGAGCAGCCACACCTACCTACCTACCTTGGAAACTAAACCAATATTATTGACTAAGATGGATATTCTTAAGGACTCCCATCTTCGGAAACTTGAACAGCCTCAGTTCAGTCAATATTGGAAAATTGGCTTGTATCGTCTCCGACTTGTAGTAAGATCAATTTCTCCTTGTGGTATCACAATGAGCAAATTTTGTGGCCTAAGTGTCTCTCGGTAAGTCCCATGCACGCACATTTAATGGAACCTAATCTATCCTAAGCAATATCATTCTTTTTATACTATTCAATTAGGACACTGGACATCTTTCGCTTCATAAGAGCAATGATTCGACTTAAAGGGAGCCAGAGTCTTTCGAAAACTTGATGGCAAGGGTCGCCTGATTGAAGCTGACAAGCCAAATCTACTTCAGGTAGTCGTGAATCCACACATTTTTCCAGTCAAGATGGCAAGCAACTGCTGAGGTCCTGACGTCCTTTGGATACTTTCTACAGTAAAATAATAATGTCTCATTCAATGTTATTTGTTCTTTTCATTTATTGGTCAATTTAATATTTTTACTGTGTTAGAGCCACTTTTCAGAGAACAGATACAGCTGAGCAGTTTGGTGAAGATCTGACAACGCTCGTATCGAAATCGAATAAAAAAAACTCAATGTAAGAGAGAAATCTAAGAGTTTGGCCAAACTTTCACATTTCACATTACAGGGAACTTCTCTGATTAAAAAAGCACCAACCATTCCAATTCCATAGTTGGTATTCTCAGCTGCTTTGTGAGCAACCAAAAGAATTCTGATTGTATTCGAACGACTTCTGCACAATTTTCCTGAACTCAGAAGAGGTTTAACCTAAAATAACACTAAATCACAACCGAAATAAAATTTGTTTATGCTTTAATTACAAACCAAAATCTAATTTATTTTAAGCTTTAATTACAAAATCTCTCAGAAAAGAATACAATTTTAGTTTTTAAAAGAATTTTGTCTACAGCCACCGTCAAGTCTACTTTCTTGAAACCTACAACAAGGCAATGGACAAACCTTGAGCATGTAAAAGATTTGTATAAAAACAAATTCAATGAAATTTGTGCAGCATTGCATAAATATTTACTTAGCTCGATGGCAGAAGGCGCAAAATAGGCGAACTCATTAACCATAAAAAAACCACATTAAGTACTTTTCAATTATTTCATTTGCTACACTCTAAAGTTTTGTTAGCCACAAAGAAGTTTTAGTAGTGCGAGTGAAAGGAGTGAGTTGAGTGCTGAAAGAAGAAGTATGCAAGAAAGAAATCTAATACTAATATCTTGTGCCGATATTAGAATCACTCAAACCGGTTAGTTTGAGGTTGGAAAATATTTTGGAATATATACAATTTAAATTAATTTGATTTTAACTGGTGGCTGACGCTAAGTCAGCCATTAAGTGTCTTAGGTGCTGAATCAAATTAATGTAATTTACTATTTCGATATACTTACATACTACTAATTCAAAGTTTAGTCGAGATGTGGGAGTTGTCTTTCATTTGTTTTCAAGAATTTGCTCCATGCGGTCACACAAAGTGTTTCTACAGGTTAATCAAACCAACAGCATCTCCTGAAAATATTAGGGCTTCTCTCACTTGGTCGTCAATCATTCTCAATTGTCTACATTTCCACTTGTTCCCTCTACATTCCTTGAAAATATTCACTCTTAGAGATGATACAACTCTCTCCCAGTTGGATCTCTCCCAGTTAGGTTCGGTAAGGTTAGATAAGCTGGCTGGTCAAGCAGGTCCCGCATAGACCCTATTGGGTCCATAGCGATACCAGTTGGAGCTTCTTAGTGTTGCGTATCGACGTGAAAACGATCGGTAAGAATCCTCTAACCCAGTTAAGAACGAGTCCCCTAAGTAAGTCGTAGTCTTGAGATGGCCAGAGAGGAGCAGAGAATGTGTTCCATGGTTTTCGTGGCACCAATTTCTCTGAATTTCCTGCAATCATCCGATTCGTTGTTCCCTCTCCAATTAAATAACACCAAAGTTGTAAAAGCTTTTTCTACTTCATTCTTCGAAATACGGTCTTCTCCTCCATTGCTCACTCCCAGCATTGAACATCACAGCTTCGTCATCCATTCAGATGAAATGTTCAGATCAGTCTTTTCACCAGATATCCATATTACAAAATTTTTGTTCTTCAATTTCCAGCAATATTTTTCTCAGTGTGTAAACGTTGGCCCAGTAACCAAGTAATTGAAATTTTTTATAACGGCCAAGATTTATGTAAATGACAAAGATGAAGCGGCACGAATTTGTATAAATTTTGTTGTTTTTGGCAGCTGCTGTTTTGCTGTTTGTGTCTGACTTTAATTATGACCGATGGGCTCACATTGTCATTGTTTGGGTTGAAGCTCATCAATGCATCGCCGCCGCCACTGGCCACTTAAGTGCAGCACTTGAATCAAGAAACTTGGCCAAAACCCAAAACCCGAACTCAACTCTTCCACTGGCGGCGCGCGCACATTGTATCAAAGTCAAAACGGCGGCACGCTGCACACGCAATAATAATAATGACAACAACAACAACAAAAGCAAGTACGCCTGTAATGCAAAACGGTTTCAATTGTTTTTTTCAATTTGTGGAGGTTGGTGCGGTCTGAACGAATGGCAATTTTTGGTATTGCGTTGTTGCTGTTGTTGCGGTTGCTGCTGCTAAACGCTTAAGCCAGCGAGATCAACGAACGACCGGACAGCTGAAGCGGCGCGCCGCCAGACACGCTGAGGTGTTGACGTCGGCCGCTGTTGATGAGCTGCGCTGCACACTGCGCACCGTTCAATGTTCGGTGATAGTTCTGTCGCTGCGACTGTCTGACTGGTGGTTGGTGGCTGGCTGGGTTTTGGGTGAATGGATGCCAGGGTCGTTTGACACTTTGTGGCTATTTGTTTGTCGATTTGCTTGCGAGCATTTCTTTATACGTTTTGGCTATTTGGACGCAAACGCCAGTTGAGCCATGGAGCCGGTGCTGATCACCTCCGCTCGAGTGCCTGGCGAGTGCCGCACCGACAGTACCTTAAAATGGTTCATCTGTCAGTGGTTGGACTGAGTGTGTGTGGTTGCACGGCTGCGTGGCTGTCGATTCCAACGGGCGGTGACGATCCGTTGTTGCTTTTATAAACGTTTACGCTCAGACAAATTTGGTTTAGTTCAACTTGTGATCGGTGCGCACGCGCGTGAATATTTATAAATTTTTTTTAGTGGTCTGCAGTTGCAAAAAATTTCGCCAACTGATCAAAAAAAGTCTTTAACGAATAAAGTTGACTAAACATGTCACGGCAATACATTTCAATGGTAGTAAAAGATGTCAAAAATACAAAAAAATAAAACAATTATAGCTTTGGTGCATTTCTGGTGAATTTGTGCATTTTTAGGTGGGTTGTTGGAAGCTGTTGTTGCTGGTGGGTCTATGTGGCCAGTGTTGTTTTTGGTGCACAGAAGCTGCTGCCACTTCTGCGGCACGTTTTCCCAGACGTTTACATCAAACCAACGAATATTTGCCACCATTTGGGGCAGCGGATTATGGTAAATCAAAATATTTAATACTTTCATCATTTACATAGGTTAGGTTAGATTTCATTTGATCAAACTGATGAGGATTGATGAGGTGGGGATAACAACTACGTTAGACGCTACTGACAAGTACTGTGCAAGTATTAATTGAAGTTTGTAGTCGAACTATTAGAGCACTTACGATATCAGGGAGGTTAGTGAGTCCCACTATCCGAGTGACGGTTGGCGATATATGTCCCAGGGAGCTCTTAGGTTGGCTGAGATGCTCTAGAGATAGTTTAACAAAGGAGCAAGGAAGGTTCCAGAGTGAGGGACGTAGCCAGAACTTGGTCATGGGAGGGGTTTGAAAAAAAATTGTTTGCCAATTTAGTGTTACATGTTTTTTAAAGTACACTGCACCTTTAAAAAAAGCCAATATTAAGTTTTGCTTTAAAGTTGGTTAAACTTTAACAAAAACAATTCAATTGATGAACCAATTTTATGGTGGTGATCGTTTATCCCTTGGCAGAGTTCATGAGTGGTACTCGCGATTTAAAAACGATTGTCAGGACATAAATGATCCACCGCAGATTCCATCAAAACTTGGCGGTAATTCATTATGGATCAGCCAAAATCGCCTGGAAATTGGATTTAACCTTCGCTTTAATTATACCCACCAAGGTGTTCTTTTTCATGATTCGTGTTCAACATCTACCAGAGAATTTATCCAATGTAATTATTATTTCGACTTACTGAACAAATTCGAAAGTAGTTTTCAATAACATAAACAAAAAAATGGTTTTGCAAATATTATTAATGTTTTTTGTTATATTGTATACCAAACACCTACACGGGTGATTCCAGACGCTTCCGCCACAATTTTGAATAAAAGTCACAAAACCTTTTTTACGTACCTCACTATGTGTTCAATAGTTCCCTTTGGAAAGAAATCTTCTAATATTTTTCATAGTCGCTAAATAAATCTTGAAAGTTAGGCTTTTTTCGAAAAACCGACTTTCACGATTACAAAAATCTTTGGTAAGGCGAAAGTTAAGCATTTCAATAACATAACGTTATCGCATTTTAACTGAACACTTTGGCTATCGAAAGACTCCATCTTATCCATAGACAATTGTGACTGATTTTTTGACTAAAAGTCGAACTCTACCCATCAACCACTCCCCGTTTTAACCTGATGCGGCATCGTGCGACTTTCACCTTATAAAAAAAAGGATGGCGTTTTGAGGACCTAGATGCCATCCAAAAGGCTTCTACCGACATCCTGAAGGACATTCGAGCCGACGATTTAAAACACTCATTAAACTTTTAGATCATGCAAATAGCTGTATAGTACTGAGCCTGAAGGAAACTATTTAAAAAAATCATATCGGTTTCACCAAAAAAATTGTTTATTATTCTTTTAAATGTTAAAGATGAAAAGATCTTCTTTGTGGGAACGTATATACCATGCATAGTGATTGAAAATTTAAAATAATTATAGGCCTTAGGGGGGCGGGGGTATGACACCCAAAACCCTCCCTTGGCTACGCCCCTGTCCAAAGTTTCCTTAAAAATACTGCAATGGGCAAGTTTACAGTCATTAGGTCGTAGTGGGTAAATGTGCGGTATCTATCAATGATAGATTACAATAAAAGTTACCTTCAAAAGGGCTAAATGAGAAGCAACGTCTTTACAAGGTATATGAAAATTAAACACTTTAATGGCCCTTAAAATTTCATCTCCATGTTAACATATCGAATAGTGTTGTTTCCACACTCTTACATTTTTACGTTACTTTTTTAGGGCCATTTTATAAACATAAATCCATGAATAAATAATGATTTGTTGTTGTATTTTTTATTTCATTACTTTACTTCTAGTATTAAATTTCGAACAACTCATTAACAGTTTAACAGTTTCTCATTGTCCATTTTATGTTACAGGCGTAAGAGTACAAGAAACCGGCGCCTACAGCACACATCCCAATGCACACAGCCCCGATTCCTTCCGAACGAGTCCCCAAGTGAGCAGCCGAAAGTCCAGCGCTCGTACTGCCTCTCAGAAAGTCTACAATTCTTATGCGCCGCCAGCGTCGGGAGCGGCGCCATTCCAATATTCGGCGCCGCAAGCCTCTAATTTGGTGCCGTTGCCCGCTCTGATGCCCACATCGCTGGTCGAACAACTCTCCAAGTCGGCAACGGCGCCACTGCAACAACAACAACAACAGCCGTTGCTGATGATTGAAGAGCCAGCGACCACTGTTCTAACGCCCAATCAAACTCGCACGCTGCAGGCAGCCAGAATACTGGCCTCAACGCTGCTGGAGGCCAACGGCGAGCTGCCACTGCAAGCAAAGAGCACTGGCGCCGCGAACCTGCGTCAGTCGCACCAGCTCAACAGGACCGATGTGCTCATTGTCAAATCGCAGAAGAATGCCTACATTGTACCGGCGTCACTGGCCAAAGGCGAGTCGAGTGTTGACCGTTTTGTTTACATTGTCCCAAATTAATTTCTACTGTGCGTTTGTTGTTTGTGTGGTTTGCAGATGCGCGCACTCCCCATGCGGCGCGTGTGCTCTATGAAATGCGCGACCAGTTGGAGCGCGCCTACACCATCAATCAGTTCATTTTCATCATCAAGCCGGAGCGCATCAACTTCCTCAATAAACTCGTCTGACAGCAGCGTCGATGGATGGTTGCTTTCCCGAGTCGCAGCACACAAGCACACACTTTAGTATTATTGTTGGTTCTTTTTATTGATTGGAAAGCTATTATTGTTTTTAATGGTAGGAAAATGTTGTTAATTGTTAATTAGTTAAGTTATAGGGAATACATTTGTTTTTAATGAAGAATCGAACCGAAGGTCTCAGTCACACTTTAAAGAACGATTGCACATTTGAATTTGGTAAAAATCTGAGCGGGCAATGTTGTAAAATACTCAAACATGTAAAGATATGTATAGTAGTATGTATACACAACACCAACAAGAGGTGTTATTTTGAATCACCCGGTATTTCGGTAGCTGTCACTTTTGAAGCTTTTATTCTTTGACATTTGACAAGTAGAAACTACGCCATTACTAAAAATGGAACGATACACGCTTCAACAACGCATTGAAATTATTAAAATTCACTACAAAAATGGTGAAAATCTTGCAGTCACAGTTCGCAAAACTGTAGCATTTTTGGGTCATCGTGAAGCACCTTGTCGAACCGCAATACAGAAGTTAGTGAAGTGAAGAATAAAACCCGTGCACGTCGCTCAAAAACAACTGAGAATATTGCTGCTGTAGCCCAAAGTGTTGAAGAACACCCAGGTTGGTCGATTCCTCGTCGTTCTTTGGAATTGGGCATTCCAAAAACGTCACCGTATTTTGCATAAAGACTTGGGTCTTAAGGCTTATAAAGTTCAGTTAACACAAGAACTCAAGCCGACCGATCATCAAGCAACGAAACCATTGCTCTTTTACGGGAAAAGTTTCCGGACCGTGTTATCTCTGGAAGAGGTGATCACAATTGGCCACCGAGATCTTGTAATTTAACACCTTGCGACTTCTTCCTTTGGGGCCACGTGAAAGATAAGGTGTACGCCAACAGCCCAGCGTCGATTCAAGACCTCAAAGATAGAATTTGTGAGGCTATCGAGGACATAGGGATTTGGTTATGGACAATTTCATGAAAAGGATATGGTCCTGTAAGCGTGGTCGTGGTGGCCATTTGGCTGATGTTGTTTTTCCCTATTAACGGCAAAGCTTCCTCTTTATTATGAAATCATTTATCCTATCATTTATCTCAAAAAATGGCATTTTTCTTTGAATACCAAAATAACACCTCTTGTTGGAAAACCCTATATAATGGAACTAAAATTAGTAAGGAGCGAATTTGAAAAGTCCTAGTGATGGGGACGAAGTTTTCATTGAATTACAGATCTACAAAAGGTATGGAACTATGTCTTTGAGAAGCACCGGGAGTCACGCTTTTTCTTATGTGCAGTGACTTGAGTATTATAAGTTTTTTACGAAAATAATTGCGATGTAACTAAATATTACAATGCAACATAAATTTTTTTGTTGATTATTTTATATTTGCGACAATTAATTTTCACGTTGCGTAAACATTTCTCAAAATAAAATTTCTCGGTAATGTAAAATAAAGTCATAAAAGGGTTATGAAGAAACTTAAAAAACCCAAAATAATAACACTGTGCTTGAAATTTATTCTCAAAAACAGTAACAAGCGGGGCACCTACTGAGCGTTTCTATAGGTATACTGAGTTCAGATCCACCAGGCGTTTGGCTGGATTGGTTTTAGTTTAAGAGAAATGCGACTTTGAATTTTGCTCATTTCAGTCGGGTTCGTCGGTTAAGTTTTCAAAAGTGCACATCGCACACGCACTACAAAAGTGACACAACTCAAAATTTTTAATTTTCGGGTTCATGTGTTAATACTGTGCACAATGCATAAATCTACCAATCAGCAAAAGCTCAGTATATTTTGTTGTTGTTGTTAACTGTTGCAATAATACAGTTAGGTCTCTCTTCATGTCAGAAGTTTGATGCTATTTGATCGCTGCAGCTCAATGCAAAAGAGTCCTAACTCAAATTGTGTCACTTTTGACGAAATAAAGTTTTGTTAAAGTTAATTTTAAGCAAAATTCTGACAATTTTCGTATATATTTTTAATTATTAAAATTAATTATGAATTTTCAAATTTTTTCTTTCAACTTTTTAACTGTAATTTATAATTTTTAAATTCAGAAAAAGTGGCATAACTTGAAATAATTCGGTAATTATTGAATTAAAATATCATCAAAACAGTCACAACTCAAAATTTTGGATTTTCTAGTGTAAAATAAAAAAATGCTTACAACTTTTTATAAAGCATAATCTGTAAGGATTTTCTACTGAACGGTCTATACGTTATTTAAAAAAATGTTTATATAGCTCAAAAACAGTTTTTTGCGTTTCCTGAAAAATCAACAATTTTCAGTTGTGTCACTTTTGTTGTGCGTGTGCGACATGCTAATTGGTCCTTTAACGTTCTGAATATCGCTTTACTGTCCTTGGCAAGTTTGTAGATATTTTAACGACCAATAAATTTGCTTAAGACACCAGTACAAAAAAAAAATTCAAACTGTGTTTTCGACAAAAATGTCCTACAAACCCCACTTTGTCGTCGGAATTTCCCTTTAATATCTCAAGAAAAACACAAACAAGACTTTCTCCCACGATTCAATAAAAAAAAAGCAATAATCAAAATGTATTGCAATAACCCAAAAGTTGAAGTTGACAACCTCACAACTCCGATCGTATGGGAGACGCCCTCTGGTGATGACTTTCTGTACTTTAATCAATTTTGTATTTTTTGTGCTCAAGAATGTTGGCGATCGTTGAAGAAATCATTTAAATCGGTTCAGTAGTTTCCGAGATACGCATTTTTCGCGCTTACTTAACTACTGCATCTACAAGTGGGGAACCAATGGCGTAGAAAATGGCCAGTTTTGTATGGCAGCCCCCTTAAGACTTGGAGTTAGCGGGTAGGTATGTTTGGAAGAAACATTTGGAAAGGAAAATAAATGGGTGTCGGTCATACATTTGATACATCTGGGGGCAACCTGGGAGTAGTGGGAGCCCATTTTATAAAAACAACCATTTTGTATGGGAGCCCCATTAAGGGTTGGAGATAGGGGGGGATGAGTTTGTTTGAAAGAAATGTTCAGTAGAGAAAACTAGTGGGGGTTGGTCATAGATTTTAACCCTCTAAGAGCAACTTCTGGCCAGCTGTGGAGCAATTTGTCGAATTTCCCAGCTCTTTTGTGAACTTTGACCTCGATGCAACGCCATTTAGCCCCACCCTAGCCCCAAAATTGTTTGGCTCATGCACTTTTTCACCAAACCGCATAAAATGTGAGGTTGCGGAGCATCAAATAACCCATGTCTAATGTACACTTTGGGCAAAAATCCAAATGAGATAGACCCTGATATGTTCAATCCTACTTCTGGTCTGCAATTATAATATTTAATGTAAAATATAAATAAAAGCTGTAGATATTTGTTTCAGATCGTACAGATTTTTCGACAAGCACATTTACAGATCTACAATGAAAATTAAATGATGAAACCGATTATTCGGTTAGTCTTGAGTGCAGCATCACTAGCGCAAAATAATTCTTATATGTGCCTGAAACTATGCAATGAAGCAGTGAATTTTTGCATTTTCAAACAAGCAAATATCTATTTTAGCCGTTTGTTGTTCACAATGTCAAAATTGTCCACACATCAGTGAAACCTTAACCCTGGAATAATAATTTTATTTTGCAACTGTTCTGAATGTTCGGTGTTTGCTTCGGTTCGCAACGTTCGAATCAACCAACATTAGTATTTCAAGTTTAAACTCGAAATTAAGGCTTATTCTCATTATCTCAAGCTGATTCTATATAAAAATGATCTTTTCCAGATGAAGTACTAATGATTAAAAGAAAGTATTACCTACCGAATTTTTGGTTCAAACATTCTTGTTAAGTAAAAAGCTAAACAATTTTTTATTTTATTTTCTCATTTTCTTTGATTTCTCTTCACTACATTAAAGTGTTAAGAATTTGGCATTTGGCAGGGTTTAAGGTAATCAGGAACATTGCGTTACTTAGTAACAAGGGTCAATCTAATCAAAAATCACAAATCTTTGGTCCAAGACAAGTTGCTGGAGTGTCTCATTGCCTTCTAGAAGCGTCTGTTGGGTGGCAGATACGCGTTGGAGGAGCCGCCATGGTGGGCAACTGGTGCAGGCGCCTTCGAAGCAAAGTTCAGCACCGGTGCCACGCCGCCATTGTGGCTGCTGGAGGGTCCGCCCAAACTGTTGTACTGCGACTGAATGGCATGTTGTGCGTTCTCGGCATCGGCCGGGGTGCGGTACTTGACGAAATGCACCTCGGGCTTATTGTTGGCGTTGCTCTTCAGTGTTTGCAGTTTGTTGGCCAGCTCGGAGATGTCCGCTTGTTTGTTGAGCACGTAGATGGCGGTGCGATCGTCGGACGCGGACTTGGCCAGCTGCAAAGCGGCTTTCTCGAGTCCGGAGTTTTCGGGTCCCTTGATGAAGATGACGCGCAGGCTCTTCTTCAGTGAATCGGACAGTTGATTGTGGCCGACGTCGTCGTTGAATTCGCTCTCGGGTGCGCTGAACGTGAAGAACTCCTTGCTGAACTCTGCGGGTCCGCCAGCAGCGCCAGGGCCGCCCAAATCACTCTGTCCTCCATAGGCAGGACCACCTTCTTGGCCACCTTGACCACCTTGGCTGCCGCCGCCCAAGCCGTCCAAGCCGCCGGACAGCAGACCGCCACCACCACTGGGGCCGCCATCTTGGCCGCCAAGGCTGCCACTGTTGCGCTCATAGTCATAGCCTACGCTGGTTGCATAGGCGGTGGCCACACAGCAGAGAATCTAAAGACGGTGGAAATATTGTTGAGAAAGTCAACAGCTGAACTGAAGCTGAACTCACCAGGAAGGCACGCATTCTGTTGGATTTCTTTTGGTGTGACTTGAAGTTGACTTCTGTTGTATAATCACCGAGTGCAAGCAACTTTTATACAAAAAATGTCTATAGTCGAAAAATTCAAATTACGACAATCATATATGTTCAGCACACAACGCACACACGTGGTCAGCTGCACTAATATAAACAACCGAAGCAACAACAAAAACGTGCCTAAATTGTAATCGAATGCGAAATGCAAAATCTGCGCCAGAAAAGTCAAAAATCTATCCTTGGAGTTATCAATGCATGATGCGTCTGATAAAACTGAAAATCCATAAAAAACTATAGCAGAGAGACGCATGTTGCAAGACAACAACAACAACAACAACGATCCATATCTAATAACAACAATGGCGATAACAATCGCAAGCTCACTGCAAAGATAGGCAATTCGATTTATTGTTTGATTTTGCTGCGGCGCGTGCGAATGGTGGCTCTTTGTTTATGTGGTGGAGGACCAGTTTAAATTTGCGCTGTTACGCTTCGCATTCGCATTCGGATTCGGATTGGCTTTGTTTAGTTTCGGTTTCATGCTGTTCAACATGTCCACACCACACCCCGCTCGAGTCGCGCACCAGTGGCGTTTTACAGTCTTTTGGCTTGCAAATTTATTGCAAATTAATTCGCATACAGTAGGCAAATTTATTCAAAAGCAAAGTTTAAATTAGTTACAGCTCGATTTTGCCGATTCAGTACCGGGTACTCGGTAACGAGTTATCAGAAATGTGATAAATTTTTATGTTAGCTTGAAGTGATAGAGTTCTCGTGAAGGAAAAACTGTGATAAATATAGATAGACGAGAATTTGTATAATTTAAAAAGGGTCTCGTAGATTTAAAAGGGCTGAACCTTTTGGCGTTTCCATGAATTTGAACGTTTTCATCTTTAACCCTTTCGCTACAGGTTTTTACTGGGCAAAGTTAAAATGTTAAATTTTACGTCTTAGGCTTCTATGTGGTTATATTAGCAACATTCCATAAGACATTTTTAATTTTTATACTCGGGCCCTGTATTTTAGAGTGTTTTTCTGTGAGAGCAACCACATCGTTGTGGCTGTAATAATTACTTAAACATACAACTTTTTACGCATAACAAAAATTTGAATATTTCTTCATTGATTTCAGCCAAAATTAAAAAAAAAGTATCTCAATTAAAAGAAAACGTCAAATTAAAAAGTTCTTTCATTTTTTCTGCTTCTTCTTCCTTTACTATGTCACGATATACCATAAAAAACGTGTATACTTTTCTTCTTTAAACTTAAATATTCAGTTTAGTAATTTCGTATTTTTCGTAAAACTTCAAACTATTCTTAAGACCAACAAAAAAATGAATTCTTGCAACCATAGAGGATGCAGACGTCCACAAAGTAGCATGTTGCCATATGGCAGCAAAATAGCGAAAGGGTTAAGGCACATACTCAGGTGTATGGCAGAAGAAAGATACTAAAGCGTATTACGGAAAATGGAATTTGTTATATCATTGTTCATTCATTGTTATCATTGTTGTATCATTGTATATCAAGTTCCCACTAACTACTAAATAGGTCCAGGCTAAACAATGTCAGAAGTTGCCTTTGGCATTGAACCATGGATTAGCTTAGGTTACACAGAATTGTAGGTATTGTGTTCTGCGACCCTTTTAATTGATTTGTTAAACCACTGATCTAATGGGACTTAAAAGTTCTTGTGGGGTTTTTGTCTCTGATTGGTAGCTAGCTGGCCTAAGTGTCGTCTCCTGCTGTGAGATTTAGCATCGAAATAGGAAATAATATGTTTAGGTTTAAAATTATGGGTAATGGGTTTGTATTGATCCTGAGCCTAGTTTACTACTGTCTGGAGAAGTTATTAAGGCAGCAGGGCTACTTAAACTGCCGAAAGTAGTCATTGACATAGAATTGTAGATAATGGAGCGTTTGATTATTTTACTATGATGGGCTTTGCGGCTGACTGTATTGATCCTGAGCTTAGGTTAGGTTAGGTAGGGAAGGGTGTGTGGGCAGGACCGCACATCCACTCGGAGGCCAAAATGGCCCATTGTGAATCCCTTCTTATGGTTTTCTGGAGCTAACCAACAGACTCAGTTGGGGAGAAACCAGTTCAACCCCCTAATGAAGGAAAACAGATTCAAAATTTCATTTTTTTCGCGCAAGCCAGGTCTGTTAGGAATCTAGACCCCAAGGTGTGGAGCCGGCGTTCCTGCAAAGCCGGGCAGTTGCACAAAAAGTGTTGTATCGTTTCTACTTCTTCTTCATCTTCATAGCTATGGCAGACATCACTGGACGAGAGGCGCCATTTGATAAGCATGGATCCAATAGCGATGATCTTACTTTACCACTGTCTGACAGCAAGATGACTTTAATTCACAATCAAATATGGACAGTACATTAGTCCCAATGACGAAGGACCTACTATAATCGGTTTTTTTGACCATCATATAATTATTATTATGGGTCGAGAGAGGCTACAAATAGGCGAATATGATTTTCATATCAAACCGATGGTATCGGTTCCTTTTGTCATTTGGCAGGCAGCTAGCAGATATATTAGGACAACAAGAGGTGTTATTTTGAATCACCCGGAATTTCGGTAGCTGTCACTTTTGAAGCTTTTATTCTTTGACATTTGACAAGTAGAAACTACGCCATTACTAAAAATGGAACGATACACGCTTCAACACTGCATTGAAATTATTAAAATTCACTACAAAAATGGTGAAAATCTTGCAGTCACAGTTCGCAAAACTAAAGCATTTTTGGGTCGTCGTGAAGCACCTTGTCGGACCGCAATACAGAAATTGGTGGAAAAATTCGAGCTGTTGGGACAAGTTAGTGATGTGACGAATAAAACCCGTGCACGTCGCTCAAGAACAACTGAGAATATTGCTGCTGTAGCCCAAAGTGTTGAAGAAAACCCAGGTTTGTCGATTCCTCGTCCTCGAGACATGATTAACGATTTTTTATGGTCGGATCTGGACAACGTTTACTTTCAACAAGACGGCGCTACGTGCCACACAAGCAACGAAACCATTGCTCTTTTACGGGAAAAGTTTCCGGACCGTGTTATCTCTGGAAGAGGTGATCACAATTGGCCACCGAGATCTTGTGATTTAACACCTTGCGACTTCTTCCTTTGGGGGCCACGTGAAAGATAAGGTGTACGCCAACAGCCCAGCGTCGATTCAAGACCTCAAAGATAGAATTCGTGAGGCTATCGAGGACATAGGGCAGCCACTTTGCGATATGGTTATGGAAAATTTCATGAAAAGGATATGGTCCTGTAAGTGTGGTCGTGGTGGCCATTTGGCTGATGTTGCTTTTCATTATTAACGGCATACCTTCCTCTTTATTATGAAATAAACATCCGATCATTTATCTCAAAAAACGGAAATTTTCTTTGAATACCAAAATAACACCTCTTGTTGGAAAACCCTGTATGATGACGGGCCATTTTCTATGCTTTAATCACAAAGTTATCACTTTAGACAGTGCACCCTTTCCAGTCTGTTGCTGCTCTTATTTCGCTTGAATCACATTTAAAGTTTGTGCCATCGCTAGCAGTGATGCGGCAATGATCTGTAGTTCCCTACAGATAAAGTTTATTGCTGGGTTGTGTAGAGCGTCTTCGTTGCACCGGTTGCTGCTATGTAGGAGGTGTTGTTGGAAAATGCAGAGGTTGGTGTCTTTGATGAACTTATTTTTAGATGATGCATGCGCTGCAACACATCTACGTTAATCCGAAATGGCAATGGCAGTATTGTTGTTGTTGCACTAGTATCTACAGCAACTGGGTGTAAAAATCGGCTGCAAGTTGCTGATCAGAACTGATGGAAGTGTGAAGGACTTGACTGGGTATGCTGAAGGGTTGGGAAACGATTAGGTAAAAGGGCAAATTCGAAATACAGAAAAGTGCGTGACCAAGCCAGACAGTGATCGAATCCATTAGGGTTTACCTTAGGGATGGGTACCAAGTGCACTTCGTGCGAGAATAAAATTGTTTTTTTTATATCTTCTTTAGTAGAAGGCAATGAGTTAATGAATTAACCCTTTCGGGACGGAATTTAATTCAGAAAACCAAAATATTTTTATAGAATTGTTTCCATGCTATGAAAGTTGAGGGTAGAAGATTATGTTGCATACTCACAAATTCTGAAATCATCCTTTTATTCGGGCACTTATAATAATTCGAATAAATATTTGACGTGGGTCACAAGAAGGATTATTTGGGTCTGGATTGAGGAGGGTCTGAAGGATTGTTTTTAGGGGCTTTAAAAACTGATGGGGACATATTTTCCCAGTAGTCCTGAAAGGGTTAAGTGAAGTTAGAATAATGGAATGCAGTGAGTTAACACTAGAAAGACCATGTCAGTCATTTTTAAGGGTTTTCATTTTTAAAAACCTTTATTTTATTTAGTATTTCTATTCAATTTTTTTTATGACTTTTATTTTTTATCGGGTTCTACAATTAGTGTTCTTACACAATTACAATTAGCTAAACCCGATGTGATCTTTTTTAAAATATCAGCGTATTATAGTCTTTGTGGGTATGGAAAACTTGCGGTCTTTCTAGTGTTAAGACAGTGATTTAATTTTGCATTTTTTTTATAACACCTAACAAAAAAAACGTATTTCAGCGCTTCTTGCAAACGAACTGTCGAACCGAAAAATAATTGTTTTAAAATTCTAAATAACAAAAAAATATTCATCCATAAATGGCAGAAATGGAAAGTTCAACTTTGACAAAATTTGTATTGATTTAAATTTTGGGGGAAAAACCTAACATCAAAACCAAACTAAAAATTTCATCTCAAGAATTTATTAAATTCATTCAATCGACACACTTCATTATCTTTTGATGTGTACCGCAAAATCGGGTTCAATGCACCGGACGATTTACATATCTGTAGCGAAGATAAAAACTTCTTCAACACATTGCAGACAGAGTCTTTTCGATGTTGGCAAAAAACCCACATTCTAAATTGTGGAATTCCGCAAAAAGGCGAAACATTTGCTTGAATTGTTGAAAGGATGCCAAACTATGCAAATAATCAGCAACTGAAATTAGCTAATTTAAACATTAATGGGACATCGACGAGTTTCTTGTTATTCGATTTGTTTTTTATGGCCCACAATCGAAAAAAAACTCCATGCTGCGCTCGTCAATGACGCCACTTTCCATTAAATTTAATTTGATGCCATTGTTTTTATGCAAAACTGGGCTGTTTTGCACGTCACTTGTTCAGACGACCATCTGATTGTCAATGGCTCGCTTGGCATTTGTTTCTATTTTTAAAAGCCATGCGACCATTGCACAGCTGCCGCCCATGCGACTGCATTTTGTTGTTGCGCTTTTGTGTTGCAAGTCATTACTGCATTGCATTGCTTTAGGCCGCCAAGCTTTCTTTGAAGTTGTCGGACAAAAACTATTCAACAAAGCTGCATACGAATTGCCATGCAAACGCGTACAGGCGAAGAAATGTAAAACAACAAAGTGGAAAATGAAAGAAAGCGCCTCGCCGATCGACGATTTTTGGTTTTTATGTTTCGCTGCGCCACAATTTATGAGACAGAAAAATGTACAATTTATGCATAATTTGTCACGGCGTCAGCATAACTGCGCGAATATCTCAATACCCGCATGGCGGCGCCAACGCGGCCTCAGCGAACGGCAGTCGAAGGTGTGCGATTGCGCAAAGGGCAGAGACCGGGGCGGCAGATGAAAGTGGCAACGATTTACACACTTTGCTGCCAAATTGAATATTTCAATGTAGGCCCTAACGATTTGTGCTCATGGCGAAGCTGGTGGCTGGTGGTGCAACACGCGTCGTGTTATCACAGTGGCGCCGAAAGTGACAATGACAGAGGTGGGTTTTGTGATAAGAAATTGAAGTTAATGGCTGCAGTGATAACATGAAATTTCGATTATGTTGGCAATGATTATGGCAAGTAATGAAGATGTTGATTGGCGATTTTAATACGAAGAATGACAAGGAATGCTGACGGTAGTTATTGCTTGAAACATGCACAATTCGAGGTGTGCAATCACAAAGATTTTTAGAGTCCAGAGATCTTGTTTTGTCTTCCTCATAGTGAGTGGTTTTGGGGTTTCGAAACTCCCCAAATATCTTTTTGTTTTGAAAATCTTGTTTTTTTTTTCTTCATAGTGGGCGGTTTTAAGGGTTCGAACCCCCAAATATCTTTTTGTTTTGATAATCTGGTTTTTCCTCCCTCATAGTGGGCGTTTTTAAGGGTTGGAACCTTCCAAGTATCTTTGTTTGTATGTTTTAATGATTTTTTAAATAGCAAATATGATTTCAAATGGTATTGGACACTAAAACTGCGTACTGAACGCCCAAATGAAGTGAGTACTGTGAGCGCCACTGACTTCTCACTTTAATTTTTGTGCTAATATTCTTTATGGTCGGAGTAAGAAGCCCTTATTAGTTATGTTCCTGGTTCAGTGGCGGATTCAGGGGGGAGGAGGTTGGGGTTGAAACCCCCGATCGACTTTAAAACTATATACAAATTAAAAGGCATTTTATAAATATTAAAGAATTACTATTTTAAACCCTCCGAAATATTTTTCTGAATCCACCCCTGTCCTTGTTGATCGAATTCCACATAATCAAAGTATGTATGATAATTTTTTTTTGTATCGTTTGTATCCCACTTGAAATTTCTTAAACCTAGAACGAACGTTCTCCTTTTTGTTTAATCTTATCCTCATAAACATACTTTTCGTTTACTTATCCTACTTGAAGTGATTGTCAATTTGGCAAGCAATGATTTTATTGAATATTCGCTGAGAATGATGTTGAAGTTATGTGGATCATGACAATTATTGCATTGTTAATTGTAAAATAAACTAGCAATCTTTCTTTTGTGACTATACTAGTGACTGCCTTGTGATCCAGCACTGATAGGAATCATTTAACAATGCAATCATTATCAAAGATGATTGAAAAGTTGAAAGTTGATGGTACTGACCCTAAAAGTGATCTCTGTTGGTTGTGATGATCGTAATGCCTGAATAAGATTTTGAATCTTTTGACACCATGACAATAGATTAGTGACTCTTAAGTCATTGTAACTCAACTGATTGAAAATGCAATGCGGCTCATTGTATCGTTATAAATTATTCCAATTCATAACACAAAACTCCAATTGATAAAACTGCATTTGTTACAGTAGTTTTGTACAGTTTGATGAATTCCACACACTTTTCTATACACCGTAAACTTGTTTCATAGACCACATTGATCGGCGCCATTGCCATTGAAAATATTTGCAAATTTTTTTTTTGCTTATAGAATTTATTCAATCTTTCATTTCGTTAAAAAGTTAGTTAACAAGGGAATCAAGTGGGTTGGAATTGAGATGGTTGGTAGGATACTACACGCTAACAAAAAACAAAAACAATAATAAAAACAAAAAAAACCAACAATCAAAACAAATCACAATCGAGTTTAGAATCTTCTGCCGGGTGGCAAATACGACGCTTGTGGTGGAATGTACGAGTTGACCGGTGCCGCTGGGCGCACCGGCGCCTTCGAGGCAAAGTTCAGCACAGGCGCAGAGCCGCCGTTGGTGTTGCTCGAGGGGCCGGGCAGCGAGTCGTACTGCGACTGAATGGTGCGCTGAGCATTGTCCGCATCGGCCGGGGTGCGGTACTTGACAAAGTGCACCTCGGGCTTGTTGTTGGCGTTGCTCTTCAGTGACTGCAGCTTGTTGGCCAAGTTGGAGATGTCAGCCTGTTTGCTGAGCACGTAGATGGCAGTGCGATCGTCAGAGGCGGACTTGGCCAGCTGCAGAGCGGCATTCTCCAGGCCGGCATTTTCGGGTCCCTTGATGAAGACAACGCGCAGATTCTTCTTCAGCGAGTTGGCAATCTGCTCGTTGGCGCCGGCATCGTCGAATTCGTGTTCGGGCGCCGAGTACGAGTAGAACTCCTTGTTGAATTCACTGACCGGCTGTATGGGCTCCGACAGCTGAGAGGCGCCGGCCGAAGGACCACCGACATCGCCAGCACTGCCAGCGCTCTGGGGCGCATAGTCGTATTGGGCGGCAGCCACCGCAATCAGGCACAGAACCTAAAAACATCCGAAAATGATCCGAAATGTGACGATTAGTTGATTATCCTTGAATGTGTTTCGCGTCCTGCTTCGCTTCGCTTCGCTTCGCTTCTACCTACCACAAGAGTACGCATTTTCGGGCTTGCAGCAGTTAAATCAGTTTTGATTGAGTGTTGAATTGATTGTGATTTAATTTCGCTTCGCTGTGCCATCTTTATACTAATCAAGATATTCCGTGGCAGCGTGTCAAGTCGGTGCGTCGCTCCTCTGGCGTCGCACTGCCGCCGTCGCTGCCGTTATTGATTATGGCTGCCGCTGGTCGAGACAAGTTCAAGTATGACGATTTTTCACCGCTGCAGTTGCGGACCACGAGCGGGCTCGCAGCCGCAGTCGTAGTCGCAGCGGCAGCCACAGCTGTGCTCGGGACATGGTGTTGCGTTGCCGAGGGGAACAGAGGGGCAACAGCGAAATCTTTTTTTCTCTGCAATGACGCTGTGACGCTGTGTCGCGGCTGAGCTTAACATATTTCCATAGAAAGTTCACACTGTAAATAAATAAAACTCAGCCACACACACACACACACACACACACACCAAGTTGACCTTTTGTGCCGGACACTGGTGTGTTGGTGTTGCGAGCTGAGGCTTTAATTCGTTTTCAATGGTGTAAAATATTTGCATCGACCAGTTTTGACCGACAATGCGGGCACAATGGCTTCGGGCAGCTGCAAGACGCTGCTATTGCCGCATATTGTGTGCTTTACTGCCTATGGGTGCTCAGTGATGAGCGATCCGATGCGAGTTTCTGAAAAGCATCTTTATTGATTTTGCTCTGAAACATGCTTCGAATTCAAGCCTCATGGCTAAAGTTTGCAAGCAGAATCACTGCCATGGTGTATTCTTTGTTTTACATGTGTAGAAATTGGATTTGATCAGGATTCGTATGGGAGCCTAGCAACAGCTGCCTGAGACACTGCATCCAATCAGAACTCTTGTGTTCATATGTGGACACTCATGAATAAGTGAAACACTCTTTAAGATATAAAGTAGAAAAATCGTGTAAGAACTTTCTTCAGATCAGAGAGTTTCGTAGTTACACAATATTACAATTTGGTATGAAGTGCCCAATTTGTCATGTTGTTCTATTCAAGAGAAGAATGTAAGTAAATCAATGGTTCGAATACTACTGAATACTACAACTTTCTAATGTTAAAAAAGGGTGAAATTTTTATTATCATTTATGTACAAGATTGAATCTCCAACATAACTAAATTTAACATAATTTGAATAACTGACTTTTCTACACATTTTTAAATACTACAATTTATCAAAGATCTGAAAACGAAGAAATATCGAGTCTAAGTTTAAATACAAATGATCTTACAGGGTCTGCCTTTGAATAAATTACTGAAATCTAGTAAATATATGTTAAAGAAAGATTTACTTCTTTATTTTGCCCAACGGTCTGTAAAAGATGGAAGCATATCGCCGCCTCAGAAAACGAATGTCGTATGTTCCATTGAGCCTAGTAAGACATACGACATTTGTTTTCTGAGGCGACGATGTATAGAAGCGTTTTTCTGCTCAGAAACAATATGGAAGGATGTTTGATTCATAGGAAAGCAGGTGTAACTGGCTGGTCACCATGGCCACACATACATTGCTCTCTGGTTCTAGCAATGGTTAGGTTAGGTTGCGGTGGCTGCATCTATAAGAGACACACTCGGATGCCCGAAAGGCCCATTATGATACCACATATTTCACCCGTTTTTGAAATGTGTATGCAACACTGTTTTTTGCAACATGTGATACAACACACATTTCAAACGGATGGAGAAAGGGAGGGGGGTCCAGTTTAACGCCGAATCCGAACGGCGATTGGCAGTTTTTCGTTCACACTTGGAGGTTTTGCCATTGCCTGCCAAGAGCGCACTTGTGCGATTCTTGTAATTCTCATTTCCTTCATGTCGAAAGCGATAGAAGTAGATGAGTTTTTCACCAGCCCGAGCCAGGAATCGAACCTGGGGCCTTTGGTATGAGAAGCCAGCGCGCTACCCGCTGGACTATCGAGGCCGGCTGGTTCTACCAATACCACATTGAGATTCGTTCCGAGTTGTAGTAGTAATCCCAGTGGCGCACACAGGGGTTTTGGGGATTCAAATCGATCTCCAAACACAAAAATTGCTGGTACAAAATATGGTTTCGAATGGTATTAAGCTCAAATTTTGTACGCAAACCCCTCCGTTCCCAAAATGAAATCCTATGTGCGCCACTGAGTAACCCATTAGAATACGAGTATTTTTTAACGAGTCCCAGCAAAGATCTCATTCCTAGCGAAGTCATTTCATCAAGTTCTGTAAAATGGTGCTCTCCAGGGTTTCCAAGTGTAGACTTTAGATAGCGTAGTGGAAGCAGAAAATGTGCTTCAATGTTTTGGAAGAGTCTTGTTCCTCGAAAATTCTGAATTTTTTACTTTTTGTCAAACCTAACCTATGGGACAAAGCCGCCAGTTGTCAGTGTCCTCTTCCTTATGGGTCTGCTTTGGTTTATAGGAGACAGAAGATTTCAAGTAATGTATAAGCTATAAAACCGGAAGAACAATAACAAAGCTGGCTTCCGTATGGACAATGAAACGTTGGCGGAAAAGGTGTTCGACGCGGTAATTCAAGGCCTACGGCGAAGACTTTTCTCCGGTAAGGACCAAATTGAGGACGCTCTATCAACCTGATCCTAAACTGTCTAGTGATGTGAACATATTTTATGACAATCTGAATGGTCATTTACAGTGTCTCTACTCTGTATTTAACTGCTAAGTTCGTCTGCAGGAACAGCTAAACAGTTTGAATCACTCTTCTTACGAATAAAACGATTCTTGTTTCCTCTAAATCGTAGCACAAGGAGGACTTTACTGGGCACTGTGGTTTAAGTTTATGCCCATAACATTTGTTTCTCTTGTATACTTAGCTGTGTCCAAGGCGGAAAAATATGAAATACAAAGAACGTTGAACTGCCCAGAAACGATCCTTTTAAGTTCAGTGCTCCTGAAAAGCCTTATGGAAGCTCAACCTCAGAACCCATAGCGTTTCATTTATAGTTGGAAATCGTTTTCTTCGAAGAGAAACTAATGGGCTGCTCCTCCTCAGAGATCCTACTTCGTCTACGAGAGAAAGCTAAAACCAAATATGTCACCAAACAATGCTCATTGTCAAAGTCATTAAGACAACCGATTTTAATGGCATCTAAAAAAATGTAAAAATTTTTCCTAGTGTATTGTTCTACATACCACAAATATGGTAAAAAATTAATGTTTTTGTTTTTACAGCCGCATTTTATGTGCCAATTTGGCTCCTTTTGTCCCTTTCACACTTTAATGAAGGCAAAACATAAAAAGTTGTTAAGGCAAATTTTTGCATATCTCAACTTTAATGGCAACAATGTGAATATTTACGTCAGTCTGGCCGCCAATGCGGCCAACATATCGTACACCAACACAAACAGCGATCGGCAACCGATAACCGAAAGTCAGCCAATAAAAACACAAACAGCCGTAACCTACCGCAATGCGCCACAGCACAGCGCCAGCAATAACAACACTGCCGAAAACAATAACAATAACAACAGCAACAGCAACTAACAACAGCCACCCAACTGCCGAAAGACATTCAAACAAGTCATTAAAACTAAAATCGATATCATTTTGTTAGATTTTTCTTAATTTTTGCATCGTTGTGGTTTTTGTTTTTCTCCACTTATGCAAATTTCGCATAGTTTTGCTTGTTGTTTGTGTTGCTAAAACAAAATCATCAACAACAAAAACTAAATGGCAAAAACCAAAAATAAATCATGGGATTGCGTTTTGCCTTTTTAAATATCTCATTTTTTGTTGTTGTTGTTGTTGTTTTCGTTAAACATATACAATTATTTTTATGATGGGTTTTGTTGTTGTTGTTGCAGCACGCGTTCGGCCAATCGTTCACGCAGGGGTTGTGGGTGAAATACCAACCTTCCAATCGCAGCGCTTAATGTTGTTGTTGCTGTTATCGTTGTGCCTTTTTATTTAATTTATGCTGACCGCTACGCGTTGTTGTTGTTGTTGTTGTGGAATTCCCAACATTAGGCCAGATTTGAACTCGATTGTTTTTGTTGTTTGAAAAAAATCCAGTTTCAGCGTGATTCGTTGTTTTGTTTGTAGGTTTCGCTTTGGTTGTTGCTATTTTTGTCTTTTTGTTGTTGTTGTTGTTATTATTGCTGGCGACGCTGTTATTGTTATTATGATTATGCGGTTTTTTTTGTTGTGTGTTGCTGGTGTTGGAACTGTTGCAGTAGTTGTAGTTGTAATCTATTATGTTGTTATTGTTGTTGTTGTTTCTGTTTTGTTATATATGCCAGTTGTCACAATTCAAACAAAATATCGTTAATTGGCGATAACATTTTCTTTTTCGGCTCTTTCGCGCTGCCCGAGCATTGTTGCCGCCGTCGTCGTCGTTGTCGTCGTCGTCGTCGTTGTTGCTGTTGCTATTTCTTTCGCATTTTCGTCGGTTTCGTCGTTTGACATTCCAAAGTTATGGGCTTTGAGCGCGCTTGATTGGTTCGCTGGCGAGTGTTGGATTTTTGCTGGCTCGCTTTGTTGTTGCCATTTTTATGCGTTATATACACAGCCAAACATATAATTGGCCAATTATGCGCATTTATGTAAATATCGATATTAGTTATTTATCTTAAGAAATTTACGGAAACACTGTCTACTTGACTCCTCCGCGCTGGGCCGCATCGGTGGACATTTTTGCTGCACGAATAGTGGTTGCTATGCGGCCAACGCCGGCAGTGGACTATAAAGAATAATTAACAAGACTTCTTTTCGGCTCTGGCATTCACCACAGCGATGCGGCGGCAAAATTCCTTTCAACTTGTATTATAAAGAACCATAAATACTTCCATAGATTTTTGGCACAATTTCGACACCACACAACAATCGCAAATAAGTTGCTAATTTATTTGCTGGCGGCGTTGCTGAATGTAGAGAAGGCGGCATAATGCTTCTAAATATTTGCATACAAAACAAATGAGGTTGAATAGTGTTGTGGAGTAAAAGTCGAAACCGGGCGTTGAGCGTTTGTTGTTCGATGAATAAACGCCTCGGAAACAATGGAGACAAAAGTCTTAGACACGCATTTAATTTATGCCAATCAACTTGGAATGGGGTATTGTTCTGATTCATGAGAATAACCAACTCGGGCTACTATGCGACATTAAATATTTATTGACAAATAACTCAAGTTCAATAACTTCATTATTGAAATTCCATTGAACCAGTTCAATATCGAACAGGGGCGGATTCAGAAAAATATTTCGGGGGGAGTAGGGTTTTAAAAAGTAATTCTTTAATATTTACAAAATGGCAAAAATGCCTTTTAATTTGTATGTAGTTTTCCAATCGACCCTAATATTTCAGGGAGTTTCAACCCCCAAACCCTCTCTCCCCCCCCTGAATCCGCCACTGATCCGATCTACTAGGGGGAATCAATAAGTTGCCGTGTTCGAATGTTCGAATGTTGTTCATCTACGACAATCATGGGAAGCGACCTTGTTGTATCCAAGTTGTTTTTTACTTGAAAAAGGTAGCGATTCTTTAACTCAACCATGGATACTTTACTGGATAACCAAAAAAAGAATTGGAGACGTCTGGAAAGGGTAGTGTCAAAGATAACTTTTCAAAGGTTATTTTTTTGAACACCACAAATATTGTTACTCTTGACGACAGTAGTTGTTTCTTTCATACCCTAATCCAGTGGCGCTCACAAGAATTCATTTTTGAAACCATTTGACCAACTTACCATATTTGCACCAGCAATTTTTGTATTTATGGAGGTTTGAACCCACGAACCCCACTAATCTCTCAGTCAAATTGTTGCTGGTCTTGGTACGTCATCGGAAAGTTAAACGTTGTTTGAGGTAAAAAGCGTAAGTTACTACTTAAACCAATACGGCCGTTACCAGAAGTCGAGATAATACTCGGGTTGTGCTAAATCCGCCCCTGAAGCCTAAAGTGCACTGAGAACCCATCCTAAATGTGATACCGACTTAAGGTACCCAAAACCTTCTTTTGAAAGAGCAAAACCAACAGACAACAACAAAACCTACGTTAAAGATACCTGTCGCCAATTTGTGCGGAGTGCTATGTGTGTATACCAGAACGCTCAGCCTTATGCCACCAACATTCCCTTTTTTCCCTTTCCCTTTTTTCCTTTGGTCACACCATGCTATCCACATTCCCAATAAGATTCTTTATCTGAGGACAAGTTCCTTACCTTTGTACTTTATTCAGTGTATGAACAACACTCAGTAGATAATTTTCAGCAATTCTTCAAGCGTAACAACAACACAACCAGCGGTGGCAATTTGAATTAAAGAAAAATGACGCAGCGTTCACCGCAATTTCGATAATTTGGTTGTTGACCGTCGTATGGTTCGACGTGGGAAGAATGGCTGGAAAATGTCCGGAAGGACTAGCGAGATGTACGGCAATAAGATGTTTTTTTATCTTTTAAAATTCTATCTATATTACATTCAAACAAATTTAATTGTGCTCTCAGCGTTACTTATCACATCTCTTTTTAGCTATGCTCAAGGCGCTCATATAACATAGTCGATCAGCTTTTGTCTTTTAGTATATGAAAGCGTCTATCTTTCTCTTTTTTTAAGGAACCATAGATGACAGTCTCATCACTCTAGGACTGCTAGCGATAGACTAATCTAATTCCTCTTGGCGGAATTCCAATTGACTAACGTACCAACCGGCCGGCTTCGATAGTCCAGCGCGCTGGCTCCTCATACCGAGGCCCTAGGTTCGAATCCTAGCTTGGGCTGGTGAAAAACTCGTCTATCTATCTATCTATCTATCTATCTATCTATCTATCTATCTATCTATCTATCTATCTATCTATCTATCTATCTATCTATCTATCTATCTATCTATCTATCTATCTATCTATCTATCTATCTATCTATCTATCTATCTATCTATCTATCTATCTATCTATCTATCTATCTATCTATCTATCTATCTATCTATCTATCTATCTATCTATCTATCTATCTATCTATCTATCTATCTATCTATCTATCTATCTATCTATCTATCTATCTATCTATCTATCTATCTATCTATATCTATCTATTTGTTTTCTTGTTCACTCCTCTCGGGAACATAGGGCCTCCACAAGACATTGCCTTGTGTTGGTTACGTTAATCGCCGCTTAGGAAAGACGATCGCTCTTCAGATAGTAGATGAGAATTTAAGAAAGGCAGACAATGGCAAAATCCTTAAGTGTGAAAAAAAATTTGCTGTTCGGATTCGGTATCAAACCTTAGATCCACTTCCCTCTCCCTTTTCTGTTGGAATTAGATGTTGTAACACATGTCGGGAAAACAAAAACAGGGAACAATGGGCCTCCGTGTGTGCCTCTTACAGATACAGTCACCATAACCTTACTTAAACTAAAATAATCTAACTTAATCAACACAAGGCATCTGCCTCCCTGAGGCCTTGTGTTGGAAAGGAAAAGTACTAAACGATACTTTAGTTGAACATTTCAACTAATGAAAATGATCAATGTATCCAGAATAATAGATGTATTCAATTCCTAATAGATGTATTCAACCAATCTCTTTAGATTCAAATAAATCAAATATCGGCCTACGTTGTCGCTTTATATAGTAAACGACAGTCGTGTTACTTCGCTAATTATGCGATCATTTGAAAACCCATTTACATGTCATCCGAAATACAAATCAACTTATCTACATATGTAGATACATATGTATGTAGAATTGTTATTATACATTTCAGAGCAACAGTGCTTCGGTGCTTCCTCTTCGCTTGCACTCGGTGCGGCTTCTTTGTCGCGCGCACGCAATCGAAATTCGAATACAAATTCAAATCGCCCAAATAAAAAAACTGGCAGCAGCAAATTAATCATCTTCATTCAGTAACGAAACCAATCATTAATTTCCAAATTACAAAATGTCAACAAATAATTCATTCATATGTGGCGTCTTTAACAGGTCAAGGCCTCGTCGCAGACTGGCCAACCTAGTTGCGTCTTTGCAGACGGCCGCGTCTGCGGTGCGTGCAGGTGCGTGTGTGTGTGTGTGTGCTCATTGCAGCTGCCGCTTGCTCTCAAATATCACAACAACAACATCAATCAGCCTATACCACTTGGTCCATTGTCATTGCTCGCCGCAGCACGAAGCTTCCACTTCCAAGCACCAACTAATCAATGCGAAATGATAAGAATTTCCGATCAAATCAATGCGACCGACAAGCGATCGTTTCGTTTAAATGCGAGCAATTAATAAAAAAAGAAACATAAACCAAACAAAAAAACAACACCGTACAACAAAACAACCCATCAAGATCATTTCGAAGCCATTTCTGTGTTTCGAGAACTGCCGAAATTAATGCGCCGCCTTGGTTAATTAGCTTGCTTCACGTATAAATAAAATTAAAAATTGATAAAGCTTGGCCAAATTTATCACAAAAAAAAAATAAAATAAATATAATTAAATTGAATAAAAAGACCAAACGACAAAAGCCCCAAATTCCGGTGACCTTTTAAACAAATGAGACGCGCTCGAAATTTCTCGGGCTGCAACAATCGTTCACACTGGACACGATGGACAGTGGCGTGAAATAAGGTGGCATGCAAAAATTAATCATAAATTCGCCTATTAGCAAAATTTGCTTGCAGTCTACAAATGTTATTCATAGCAAGTTTCTTTGACATTTCCACTAATAGTTGTTGACAGTGCTTTGCTTTGCTTTCATTTATAAAAGCAGCGCTAGTGACGCCCATTCCTCACGTTTAGGCCAACATTACATGACACAAATTTCACCCCACGTCTTGTTTGTCTGCTTCGTCTTTCTTTATCGTTTATATTTTTTAATAATTCGTTTTCGATTACGCGACGCATATCGACTATTTTTTTAAAGCCTTTTTTGTTCACTTCCCTCGCCTCTTTGTCGACGCCTTTCGCCGCTCGTGTGCAACGCGCCATTGTGCGCCTTCACAGTGCGACCTCTTAGCGAGGCGTGGCTTTGTTTCCGCCATTGTGAGTGTAGTTTGGTAGCCTAAATATGCGTTTTGTTGAGGTCATAAATAATTTTACGAGCCGCAACTCATTTCTTAGTGGCTCACAATGTGCCCTTTGCTATAAAACGTAATGGTTTTGTTGACGCACAATGGCCAACGGCCAACGGCTTAATAAAGAATTTATTATAGTCCACTTGATTATGCATCGAATAACCATTCGGCAGATCGTTAATCTGAAAAATTGAAGCACAGTTGTATTAGTTTGGACTCTAATATTTATTTACCAGTGCAGAGTTGTGAAGACGCACGCAGCGATGAAGAATGAGGTATGCAATGTGAAGGCAAGGTTTTCAGTTTCAGGTAGTCAGAACAAGTCACAATTGAGTTGTTGTCTGAGAGTTGCTACTTACTTCAATCTGAATATATAATACCTAATAAGTTGAACAAGTTGTGACCAAATTTTAATATCAAAAACGGATTGGAAATCATGGTCTATGTTTGTCTAATTTAAAACCTTCCCTGACATTTAATTTAAAGGAACATAAATCGAAAAATTTTTCATTATTTTTGAGCTGCAAATTTTCAACTGGATCGCAAAATGTTCAATTATTTGATTTTTAAGCTGCAAATTTTTAAGAATTGAACAAAATTATAATAATTAAACAGTTTTCGTAATAATTTTGTGTGCCTTCTAAGCTGCGGCTGGCCTCGATAGCCCAGTGGATAGCGCGCTGGCTTCTCATATCAGAGGTCCTAGGTTCGATTCCTAGCTCGGGCTGGTGAAATACTCGTCTTCTGTTTAACGAATTCTCATTGAGTTCTTGTCTGAGAGTTGCTACTTCAACCTGAATATATAGGCATCTAATAAGTCGGACAAGTTGTGACCAAATTGGAATTTCAAAAACGGATTTGAAATCATGCACTATGCTTGTTGAATTCAAGACTTCCACTGACATTTAATTTACCTGGATCGAAAAATGTCTTTTGTTGAACAAAATTGTAATAATTAACCCTAGTGTGTGTGCTGAAAAAAACATCCTTACACGTGTGATGGGGTACCCGGGTACCCCAGTACAAATTATATGAAAATTTCTCACTTTTTGTTCGCACTGTAAGAAATTTTACTGTTTTTGCTTAGCTTTAAAGCTCTCAGTAATATAAAAGTACATTTTGGGATTTCCCCTTGTTACAAAAAATGACTTGCAAACTTGTTTTTTAATTGACAGTATTGAATTTTTGTGCAATTTCGGATCCCGCTTTCATAAAAAGGGGAATACCATTCAGATGCTGCTGTAAATTTCAATGGAAGGTCATTCCCCGCGGAAATTTTTTACATTTGAACTTTGTAACAAATTAGTAATTCGTTTCAATTGCATTGTGAAAGATCTGAACAACTTCGGAAATGAGTTCTTATTCAGCAAGAGGTCGTTGCGAAAGATTTATCTCAGCGATAAATGTGCGAAATTAAAAGTGATGAAGAATTTTCCATTTCCGAAGGCGAAGATGAACATATTTCATCAGTTGACGACGCAGCAATAGAAGCCTCTGACGCCGAGCCTGCGGTTTGCATAGAAACTGACCATTTCAGAATTTATATAACCAAAATCAATTTTTGTAAGTTCCTCAAAATCGATTGAGTGATTGTTCTCGTTGATAAAATTGTTTTATAACAAATAATTAACTTTAGAAGGTTTTACTTACAGGAAAAATCTATGCAACTCCATATAAAATGTATTGGGGTATCCGGGTACCCCAGCACACGGGTAAGGGTGTTATAAGTAATATGTTGCGCCACACCCTCCAAAATAAAATAAATCGAATTAAACACCCGAAAATAAAGACAGAATACCATTTTGGGAGTTGTCATGAAGATTCATCTTTCTAGGTTATCCGCAAGAATATAAAATTTCGATATAAAAGTGATTTGGGTACCCGGGTACCCCATCACACACATAAGGATTAAACAGTTTTTGTTACAATAAAAATTGAAAATTTGTAAAAACATTCTACTATGCTTTCAACAAGGTCTGTCCCACGGAAAACGAGACTGCTAAAAAAGGAACAAATATTTTGTTGGGCAAACTACGTTTAACGGCAATGTTCTGCGTGATCAGTTAGATCATCGAATGCATTTTTGAGGCCATCTGTATCCATCGTCTTCAAAATGTTGTTTGTCGCCTTTTGAATCGCTGCAACATCAGGATATGGTTGTCCTTTCATCGATAGATGTATGTTACTGAATAGATATAAGTAATACAAAGCCAAGTCAAGTGAGTAGGACGAGTTGTTAATGGTAAAATTGGAATTTTTGAGCAACAAATGCAAACAAATGACAATGTGTTATCATGTAACAGGCGCCAGCTTTCGCAGATGGTAGTGGTTGACCAAAATACGATAAAATGAATTTTTGGATGTTCAACGTCTTTAATGTCTTTACGACCGTCCGCTTGGAACCGCTTAAACCACTTATGTACTCAGGCACGAGATAAACAATCAAAACAAAAAATACAAGTTGGGCCCCATTGTGATACCACAAGAAGAAGGAGTGATGTGACTCTACACCAAAAGCCCGATTAAGTCAATCGGATTGGTGAATGAAATCTAGTAGATCTCTTGGCTGAAGAACGATTAACTTAGGGCTTTCCATCTCCATCTGCAGTGCACATCACATCACATCACATCACATCACATCACATCACATCACATCACATCACATCACATCACATCACATCACATCACATCACATCACATCACATCACATCACATCACATCACATCACATCACATCACATCACATCACATCACATCACATCACATCACATCACATCACATCACATCACATCACATCACATCACATCACATCACATCACATCACATCACATCACATCACATCACATCACATCACATCACATCACATCACATCACATCACATCACATCACATCACATCACATCACATCACATCACATCACATCACATCACATCACATCACATCACATCACATCACATCACATCACATCACATCACATCACATCACATCACATCACATCACATCACATCACATCACATCACATCACATCACATCACATCACATCACATCACATCACATCACATCACATCACATCACATCACATCACATCACATCACATCACATCACATCACATCACATCACATCACATCACATCACATCACATCACATCACATCACATCACATCACATCACATCACATCACATCACATCACATCACATCACATAACATCAAATCACATCACATCACATCACATCACATCACATCACATCACATCACATCACATCACATCACATCACATCACATCACATCACATCACATCACATCACATCACATCACATCACATCACATCACATCACATCACATCACATCACATCACATCACATCACATCACATCACATCACATCACATCATATCACATCCTCTGCCACGATTTGCAAACCAGTTGGAGTTTTTATGAAGCCAAGTATGCAGTTATCCAGATAAAGTTTACGGTGGTTAAAGAGCATAGGACAGTTGAAAAAATGTGTTCTACGCTTTTGGTTTCCACCTTATCTCTGTAACTTCCCCGAAATTCATTGACACATAGATTTGTCTCAGATTTGTCTTTTCTCAAATACAATTAAGACAGTATCAATGAAATACTGTTCTTACAAGATTACTGTTGTGATCGGTGTTTTGATCTTTTTCCGACATGATCATAAAGATGTAAGGAAATATAAAGAATGATCTGCTGAAATGAATCTTCAAATACAAAACTAGTTGGACAAGGTAATGAATCATTAAATATGATCCCAATTAGACAGTGTCCTGTGACGCCTCGGTCAAATATACAGTGTCCTATGTCTTGTTGTATTGATAACAGAAAACTAAATCATTCGTTGTACCTTATAGCAATTTTGCTATCGTTCTACTTCCATCAAATTCCACATTCTGTTCCATCCACAGCCACGCACAGCCACGATCGCTGTGCTTTCTTGCCAATCGAACGTGTGCGGTGCAACGAATTCGCAAAATGTTGCATAGTTTTAGGGGCCCAACTGGTGCGGCCTGTGTGCGAAATGCCCGACGAATAACAATGCAGCTGCTCGCTTATTGGTCAGCGCCGCAGCCAAACAAACAACCGCTAAGCAAGGCGGCTATAAATTGTTGGTGTGAGGGCCAAAAGCAATGAAGACAACGAACAAATTTTCTTATCGCTGAAAAATTTTTATGATTTCAAAGCGAAATATTTCAATATTTCGTTTTGCATATGAAAATGCATGGAAAATTTAGTGACGACGACAACGCATGCGGATGCAAATTTGATGCATTGTTCCAGTTGTTGGCGGTGGCGGAGTTGGCGCCGCAACATGCAAATGCGACTGTCGGCCCTTTTCCCAATTTTGGAGAATTTATGTGCGCGACTTGACACAAAAATGTTGGCGAGACAATATTTTGGAATTTCCTATTGAAATGCTAAAAATGCGTCGAGGTTGGTGTTGTTTGGTTGTTGTTGTTATTGTTATTGTCGTTGCAGTGCAGTTATGGTCGTCGAAAGGTCCAAAGGTCCCAGCGAAAATGTGTTGACAGCGTCGTAGGCTTAATTATGACAATATTTTAAGTGCAATTTTGTAACACGCCGCGCTGGAGTTGTAGCTGCAACTGGCACTGGAGCCGGCAGCGCAGTTGCTCTTCTTTGGTGTTGGCTGTGTTGCGGCTGCGATTGATTAAATTAAATTAGGCGGAACAAGTTTTCTAAACTGCTAACATATGCGTGTGCGTGCGAGTGCGACTGTGCGTGTGTGTGAGTGTGTGTGCGAGTGCGTCGCCCAGAGGATGGATGCACTTTGCGGCCTAAACGGCCTTTACGGCATTTGCGCTGACAAAGCGAGGCGTTTATTGAGCCGCTGGCACCAAAGATTGCGTCGTTGTATAAATAGTGCGACAGGTTGTCGCTGAGCAACACAAACAGTTCGACACTCTGCATCGACGCTAAGCACTTTTCTTAACCGTGTGGCAAGCAACCTTCCAATTAAATCGAAAATGCGTGTGTTTGTGGTGAGTTGTAGGGCCGAAACTACAAAAAAAAAACAAAAAATACAAAACAACAGAAAACTCCTAAAAAATAAAAAATTATTTTGTCAGAATAAAATCTAACGAGAAGATTTGAAAATTGTGCCATTGTAGGTGCTGTGTCTGATTGCTGTTGCTGCTGCCCAGTACGAGTACAATCCGTCCACACAGGGCGATTCCGGTGCCGCTCAGCTGTCGGAGCCCATCCAGTCTGCACCCGAGTTCAACAAGGAGTTCTACTCGTACTCGGCGCCCGACCAGGAATTCGACGATGCCAACGCCAACGACCAGATTGCCAACTCGGTGAAGAAAAACCTGCGCGTTGTCTTCATCAAGGGACCCGAAAATGCCGGCCTGGAGAATGCCGCTCTGCAGCTGGCCAAGTCCGCCTCTGACGATCGCACTGCCATCTATGTGCTCAGCAAACAGGCCGACATCTCCGATCTGGCCAACCAGCTGCAGGCGCTCAAGAACAACGCCAACAACAAGCCCGAGGTGCACTTTGTCAAGTACCGCACCCCGGCCGATGCCGACAATGCTCAGCGCACCATTCAGTCGCAATACGACTCGCTGCCCGGCCCATCGAGCAACCACAATGCCGGCTCCGCTCCCGTTCTGGACTTTGCCTCGAAGGCGGCCGCCGCTCCATCCAACAGCTATGTGCCACCGCAATCCTCGTATTTGCCGCCCGGCAGAAGGTTCTAAGCCGCCGCCGACTGACACCCACCAAACGTCGTGATTAACTGTTGCTTAGTTCTAGTTTGTCGTCTTCATTTACGAATTGAGCTGTGAAGCTCAGCACGAATTCATATTGGAGTCCATTCGACTCGCGACTCGTTTGTTAGTCTTCGATTTTCCTATTGTTTTTGGCTTTGCAGCTTCCAGGTGTAAATACTTTGTTATGTAAATATAAATAAAAAATATTTCGAAAGAATAACTGCGTTGGTGTTTCCGAATTCGAGAGCGGCAGACCTTACGAAATGCGATATTAATGGCTTCGATTGATTGAAAGAAAGCCCGAGGCCAGATTAGCGAAATACAAAGAGCGCCGCTGCCAGCAAAGTTGTATGGCACAGTGGGACAAAGTGGGTTTCGAATGTAATGAAACAATATTATTAAAGAAGAAGAATTGTTGCAATAAGACAACCGTTTCTTGAAGTTAAGATCTGCTTAGGTTCATTACATCGTCAAAATGGTTTGACAAGTAACCAAAGTTTTAGGGAAAACTGCTTATGGCTTCACAACGGGCCGGGTTCCTGGCCCATGTGTAGAATAGGATCCATCTAGCAATTTCAATCTAACCTAAACTAAGATTATCATAGCATGAGTAGCGTTCAAGTTACTAAGAAAAGATGTTAAAAACGAAATTTCGAGTGTCCGAGAAGTTCATAAAACTGAACCGAGGTAAAATTTTAAAAGTGACTGAGGGTAAAAATATTAAGCTTAAGAAACTTGTGGTTCATATAAAAAATAAGATTTGTTGAAATAAAGGACAACAATTCTGTGATCAAAAGCAACAATCGCTAAGTAAAAAATTGCTGTTTAGATTAAACTTGTCTTAGAGTTTTAAGCGCTTATTTGATAAAAGGTAGTCACCAAAAAAGTTTCAATAATAATAGGTTTCTTGTTTTGGTTTTAAAATTACATACCCCCGATTAGACACAAATGCAGTGTTGCCAGATCAACAGATTTATCCTAGATTTAGGAGGTTTTTGGCGTTTTAGGAGAATTTTTAGGAGGAAATTTTATAAATTTAAGAAAAATGTTTAGGAGGAAGAATTGTTTAGGAGAAAGTATGGGAGATTTATATTTTATGTCAGGGGATTTTCAGATCCTTAGCGGATCTTCGGGAGATTTTTGGATAACGAAGTATGATGTATTGGGAACATTGGCAACAAAACATAATTTAACAACTATTTTAATAGTCAAAGTAGCCTATTGTTCCAAAAATTTTTAAGCTTGCTAACTGTAAGCTCGTTCTATCTCGTTCTCACATATTGCTGTCACAATGAAATCCCGCCAAAACTGACACTTTTTATGTAATTCATTCGTTATATGTTTTATTTTTGCTAAGCTTTCGTTGCTAAGCTGAAGATGAATAAAAAAACCTGCATTAAACAAAATTATATCGCACACGCATTACAAAAGTGACACAACTCAAAATTCTTAATTTTCGGGTTTATGTGTTAACACTGTGCACAATGCATAATTCTACCAATCAGCAAAAACTCAGTATATTTTGTTTTTGTTAACTGTTGCAAAAATACAGTTAGGTCTCTTTTCATGTCAGAAGTTGGATACTATTTGATCGCTGAAGCTCAATGCAAAAGAGTCCTAACTCAAATTGTGCCACTTTTGAAGAAATAAATTTTTGTTAAAGTTAATTTTAAGCAAAATTCTGACAATTTTTGTATATATTTTTAATTACTAAAATTAATTATGAATTTTCAAAATTTTTCTTTCAACTTTTTGACTGTCATTTATAATTATTAAATTCAGAAAAAGTGGCATAATTTGAAATAATTCGGTAATTATTGAATTAAGTAATTGAACAGGCACAACTCAAAATTTTGGATTTTCTAGTGTAATATAAAAAAAATTCTTGGAACTTATGATAAAGCATAATCTGTAAGGATTTTCTACTGAACGGTCTATACTTTATTTACAAAAAAATGTTTATTTAGCTCAAAAACTGTTTTTTGCGTTTCCTGAAAAATCAAAAATTTTGAGTTTTGTCACTTTTGTTGTGCGTGTGCGATATGTATATTTCTTTTATTTTCAGTCATTTTAGGTATCTGGCAACACTGGACAAATGTACGGCACAGTCAAGGAAACATAGAGGCATCCATAACTCAATTCTGTCTTAAGTCGACTTCAGCGGTTATCGCTTTTGATCTAAGAATTAGTTTTGAAAATTCGAAAATATTTAAAGAAACGTTGTGTCATCTATAGACCTCAACTTTAACACAAATATGTCGACTTTACTACATGTAGCACATTTGTATTAAGGGTGTATTGCTTCTACGTGACCTACGTTGGGGTCATTTTCGACCAAATGTTTTTTTTTATTTCAAATATTTTTAAAATTTGTTATTATTTTTAGCTGTTTATTCATAACTTTTTACTTGGATATTATCTATCGAAATCTTATCGATATCGATTAATCGATAAAATCTTATCGGTCGAAATCTAACCGTTTTATATTTTAAAAACTAATTTGGCTTTGTGTTTTTTTGTAATTTGTGTGTGTGATTTTAATCTGGTTCGTTTTCGACCCGTTTTTTAACGTAGGTCTACGGTTAAACTATCTTTCCTTATTTTTTTTGTGAACTCTGAGTCGCCCAAGTGCCTAGGATCGTTTTTTCTATCTAGCTTTCTATTGCTTCCTGTCACTTCCAATCGCTTCCTGTCACTTTCTAGTTGAAACAGTTCTGTTCATGATTCATGGTCATTGATTCAGATGGGTCAAACATCTCCATGACAGCAAAATTGTTGACATCTATTCGAAAGTTTAGGCAGATTGTAAATTCAGATTGTTTTAGTAAATTCGTTAATAAATCTTTCCGCATTTGCAAATAATTCGTACATCTCAAAGACGTTTTTGAACAACTCAGTTCTGATTAATTATTTAATTGAACCCATTCATCATTTTGTTGACGCTCTCGAAAATCCTTCAAATCCACCCAAACGCACCTTTCCATATTTAAAATTAATACATCAAAGCGACTGCGTAAGGCATTCTCAATGTTGGCTCTTATCTACCTGTCCGCTTAATTTGTTATTGTAGCTTCTACAGTTTAGACGGTCACCTCTTTTCGTTTAAGCTGCCGCAGACAAACATAGACACACGACATACGACTTGCGTTGGCCGCTGAGTACATTGCAGAGGCTGTGGCTATTTTTAAAGCTACGCAACGATAAGCAAAATACTCAAATAGTTGGTTCGAGTTGATTTGCATAATGTGTGTGGTTTCAGCAGTGGCGATTTGCATAAGCGGTGGCTGTCAGCGAACGAGGACAAAAGCAAACAAAATCCGAAAGTGCACAACGCTCATAGCGCACACACAACTCAGCTCCTAAAAGCATGCAGCACTCGACTGGTTTTTTGATAATTTTATTTAACTCAACATTTTGGGCAGCGACTGTTGCGCGCCGTTTAACCTAAAAGCATATAAATTAACTACGCGTATAAAATTTAGAGCTTGGCCGAGGCTGGCAAATAGTTGGCAGCCGGTCGGCTGACCGCGGCCGCGGGCCGTTTGCGCGGCTCCACCGGATCGGTGGAACCGATAAAGTTGTGGCTGGGCACAACGCCGTCGTGGTTGAAGTGGTTGGGTCCGTCGAGCGCCTCGTACTGCGCCTGGATGGTGCGCTGCGCATGGTCGGCCTCGGCGGGCGTGCGGTACTTGACGAACACCACCTCGGGCTTGGCGTGCGAGCTGGCGCGCACCTGCTGCAGCTTGCTGGCGAGCTCGGCGACGTCGTGCTGCTTGGTCAGCACGTAGATGGCCGTCTGTGCACTGTTGGTGCCCTGCGCCAGCTGCAGTGCGGCCTTCTCGAGGCCGTTCTGCTCGGGCGCTTTGATGAAGACGACGCGCAGATTCTTCTTCAGTTGGCCGAGCTGGCTGTGCAGTTCCGGCGTCTGGTCGTAGTCCTCCTGAGGGGCGGATAGGTAGTAGAACTCTTTGTTGTATTGCGCTGGTTGATAGTGCGATGGTGCGATTGGTGCGACTGCAGGTGCCGGTGCCGGTGCGACCGGCGGTGGAGGGATGTACTGCACCTGCGGCTGTTGTTGGTGTTTTGCTTCGACTAGTGGCTGTGCTTGCGGCGGTTCCTGCTGTTGTTGCTGTTGCTGTGGCGTGGGTAGTTGCTCAGCCTGGGGCAATTGTTGTTCCACTTGTTGTTTTTGTTGCAGTATTTGCTGTGACAGTTGCTCTTCGTGTTGCTGTTGGCTGTTGGCGTCATCTTGCCGATGTGGTGCCAACAGACTTGTCTGCACTTCCGGCACTGCGTCAACATGTTGTTGTGGTTGTGGTTGCTGTTGCTCCTCGTATTGCGCTTTTTGCGCTTGTTGCACCAGCTGATTGACCAATTCGTAGCCTCCTTCTTCAGTTTGCTGCACAGTTTGCGATTGGATGGCAATTTCTGGCGTATTGTCGTGTATGGAAATTAATTGTGCATTTGCGGGCAACTGAAACTGCTGCGGCAAAAATTGTTGTTGTTGTTGTTCGGCAAACTGTTGCAACAATTGAAATTGATCCAACGTGAAGCCGCTGCTGTCACTTGATCCAAGCTGCACCTGATAGTCGTAGCCCTGCGGAAGCGCAAGCGCCACACCAACGAACAATGATAGCTGGAAAGTGTGGGGAGAGGGAAGAAGAGGAAGCATATTTAGTGATTTAGTTTTACTTTCATAACAAATATTAAGTTTTAAAATATTTATTTCAGAAAATTTAACATATATCGTGAGAATTTACGAGTTTATTTTGGAGCCTATAAAGGAAAAGAAAAAATTGCATGCGAGAAAAAAGTTTAAATGTTACTAATCAGTTAGTAAGAGTAACTTAATAGACTAGAAAATATTACATGTGACAAAACAATTCATAATATGAATTAAATTGTGGGTTGAGCATTCTTTTATAAAAACTACTAAACTAAAACCAACTACCAGAAATTATAGAAAAGCAGAAAATAAGTTATGAAACAACTTCGATTTATTTGTATGAATTGAATTTTTTGTTTTAAATCTTGGAAAATCTTGTATGAATTGAATTTTTTGTTTTAAATCTTGGAAACAACAAAAAATACACAATGGACTAGAAAATTTTTCTTGAGAGTAAACAAATGTTATGCGTTCGAATTATCGAAGTAATTTTTGTGTATCACTTTTCTTAGAACTTGATAACAACAAAAAATTAAACAATAGACTGGAAAATGTCGCATGCGAGAAAATATTTAAACTTAAACCAATTACCAGAAATAATAGAAAAGCAGAAAATATTTTATGAAACAACTGCGAATTATTGTTTTGAACTGAATTTTTGCGTATGAGATTTTTTAAATCCTGAAAACAACAAACAACAATGGACTAGAAAATATTTCATGAGAGTAAAAAACTAAAATGTTATGCGTTCGAATTATTGATAAGACGTAATTTTTGTATCAGTTCTCTTGGAAACAACAAAAAATCAAACAATTGACTGGAAAATGTCGCATGCGAGAAAATAACTTTAACGCTTTTAAATGAAATAAGTTCTGGTTATGAGTTAGATTTTTTGATGTAAAGTAATTTCTGCGTATGAGTTTTTTTAGACCTTGAAATCGACAAAAAATCACACAATAGATCGGAAATTGTTGCATGAGAGAAAGTATCTTTGAAGTTTTCAATTGAAATAAGTTCTGGCAACGAGCTCGAATTATTGATAGGAAGTAGTAATTTCTGCGTATGAGTTTTCTTAAAACTTGGAAACGACAAAAAATCACTCAATTGATCGGGAAATGTCGCATGCGAGAAAATAACTAAAGTTTTCAAATGAAATAACTACTTATGAGTTTCAATTATTGATATGAAGCCAATTCTGGGCATGAGTTTTCTTAGATCTCGACTCAACAAACTAAAAAAGTTTTAAAAAAAATTTCAATAACTTGAAAATTTAGTCAATTCTAGATATGAGTTTCGTACACAATGGAAAAGACTAACCATAATACAACAAACTGGAAGATTTCTTATCCAAAAAACTATAATTTTAAGCGTTTGATATGTAGTTGGCTTTGTGAATGAAATTTCAAGATTTTTGATTAGAAAAACAGAATTTTTATAATGGACACTTTTGATTACCTATTGGAATCACTTCCAAATATGAATTATTTAGATTTTGGAAAAGGCTAAAAATATCGACGAATAGAAAATTTAGCCTTCAGTGCAATGTGAGTTAGAGGGGGATTTCAAATTTTGGAAACCGATTTAGTGTAATAAGTCAAGTCAGGTTTGGTTACGATGTCTGCCTTAGCATGAACACTCCTGGGCCAAGTTTTACATGATCCATTGTGATACCACAAAGTATGTCAAAGGTACTGCTGTAGTAATTTAAAGAAGGAAGGATGATTAGTAAGAGATTTTAGTACCAATTTTGATGAAGTACGACAACACTAAAACACATATTCAGTTTTGGCTTAATTCTGACGTTCAAGTTAATTTCTGAGCTTTAATGTATTCAGAGACCTATCGTAGAATTTTATGGCAAATAATTTTGTGGTACATCTTGTCCTTAAAAAGTCCTGTTTTATAGGACATTTTTTGCATTTTAGAAAAAATGGGTCAAATTGACCCATATAAATAGGAGCTACAGGGTTAAAACGCTCTATAAAAATGTACCAGAATCTACCAAAAATCTACCAGAATCCCTTGTCAGAACCTTGTTAATTTTTTTGGTGTTGTGCAGTGTAATTTGCAATGATATCAGCAAAAGTTTGTGTTCTAATTAAAATCTACGAATTGGACGCGTTTGATCAAACTCCTGTTTCTTTAATAATGGTTAAATAAAATCAAAAAGTGATAATTTTGTATTTTTCCATAAATATTACATAATTTTATGTAATTAAAAAATACTGAGTCAAAATGAATTATTTATTTAAATATTTGATTTAGTTTATTAATTTATTATTATTTTGAGCGAAAATTGTTCAAAAGTAAACTAGCTCTAGAACTCTAACAAAGAGGCGTGGCGACTTTAAATGTCGTCTGCACACTTCTTAGTCTTTCATGATTTAAATATCAAAAACTAATATCGAGCCACAGAGTAAAATTCTCCAATTCCAAAACATTCGCGTTGCATATTCATTTCATCCTTTTGAATACAAGCAATAATTTTCTGTATTTTTAAACGGCAAAATATTCACTATCTCATTTGTCCTTGAGATGAACTTTTTCTTAGGTCAACTGAGATATCGTGGAATTAATTTATTTATTGAATCACTCGAAACTCCACTCAGCTTCACATCCTGCGCCACTTGTTTCTTTCTCACACTAAACACTGTCCCGTTCAAAAGATATTCCGCCTGATCTGTCGCCAATTATCCCGGCGATGGCCAATTTTGAACACTTTAACTCATCACCAGGTTGCGTTTTGCCAATTTGGATGCCTTGGATGACACGCTCACTCACCACAAAGACACGCATCTTCAGTTTAGGTAAAACGTTCAAACCCGAGCAAAAGCGAGGCTCTACCACTCCTTAAGTCTTCACAATGTGAAATTTAAAATGTAACTGTTAATCATCTTAGACAATAGTGCACTTTTTATATGTCGCTAAAATAACAAATAACCAAACGTTCAGAGAGCAAAACAACAGCACCAACAACACCGAATCCCAATCAAAATCCAAATCAACGTGGATGCATAAATTTTCCTGCACGAATTTGACAAGCAATAATAACAACGAAATCAACCAACCCAAAACAACAACAACGATACGCAATAAAGAAAGAAAAGAGTGGATAGAGGAAACTCCAAAAGAAATTTTTTCATCACTTGAAACAGAAACAGAAACATCTAATTTAGCAAAATTTATTTTGAGACAATAGCAATCGACGAACCGACCGACCGTCCGACCGGTCGAAGGCCAAACAACCACTTAAATATGGGCGAAACAAAAGTGAACGCAGCCCAACGCCCGGATGGATGGATTTTCTCGCAAAGATGGCGTTGACATGAGCTTTGAATTTGGCAACAGTCGCGTCGATCGAGCGCGCTGACCAGCGGTCAATGGGCCAAGTGATTTACTTTGTCACTTTTTTTGGTTCGTGCGCGATTAGTTTTATGCAAATCGCACGTCGCCCATTTTGGTGCTTTGTATAACAACTCACCACCGCCGTAATCTATGCGGTTTTATCAGCTGCCACCGCAGCCCAGCAGTCTCGAACACACGAACGGCGGTAGCAGCGATGCCGATTAGGACCGTTGCTCTGCGCTTCGATTTATGACGATACAAAGTTTTTATGATCAATTGATGAACTGGGCCCTGCAGCACTTTAATTGGATAGTAAAATGTGGCCAACAAGGCAATTAAGCATCCACAGAAATTTATGCCACCGATTGCGTTGTCATAGTGCGGGGCAGGGCGGGAAAGTGAGCAGCGGGAAAAGGTAACGAAATTGGTGATCATCAAGTTGCAGTTGAAATCGGTTTGAATGTTGCAAAATCGGGAGAAATGGGAGCAGGCGAAGAGTTTATAACTTGTTATCAACTAAATCAAAAGTTGACTCAAGCTAAACGGATACACTTTCATTCCCGAAAAGTAACTCCATGCCGGATTTTCTGATGTCACACAGTAGTCAATAGTCACATCTTAATTTTTCACTTTCGCAAACTTCATCAACAGACACCCACGGATTTCTGTCATCACAACGAAACCGCAACAAAACCACATGACTCCATTTTGAATAATGCAAACCAGAGTCGATTGGTGGCCTTCGGTTACATAACCGCACAGAAATTCCTTGCCACAACAACAACAACTGTCAAGTGTCATTAATGCGCTGCGCATTGTTGTCGCATAGCGCCAGATCAGCATTTAAATTGAAAAGTTCAGCCCTTAGTCGCACATTTGCGTGCGCGAAATTAGCACTGCGTGCGCTTTCGTTTGCATTTCATTGATCCGCATTAGCATTTTGATGACATTCGTTAATGAGCAAATGTCAAAAGGCACACAATCGTCAGCATAATCTATTGTATTGTTTTTCGATCATAAATATTTTCTCGATTTGTTGGGGAATTTACTTCAAAAACGACCACAAAATAACGTAAACGCTGCAGTGAATTACAAATTTGCATGCAATCGCATAAATCCGCCTTAAAATTGCTTTTTATAATCTTTAACACATTGCGTTTGCTTTTTGTGTAGTAAAACAATTTGCAGCGAACTGTGGTTGTTGTTGTGACCCATTCAACTGTCCACCAATTTGTTTTCTACGAAATGGTAACGTATCTAAAATTAATATTGTTGTATAAGAAGGCGTCAAAGTCATGACTCAGTAAAAGGTACAGTGAGACTGAAAAGTATTTGCACCTCTGTGTGGACTTGAAGCAAACACAAACATATTTAGAAGAAAATATTTGCTTCTGAATAGATCGAACGTCAAACAATTCAATCAAAATGTTATCTATCTATCTATCTATCTATCTATCTATCTATCTATCTATCTATCTCTATCTCTATCTCTATCTCTATCTCTATCTCTATCTCTATCTCTATCTCTATCTCTATCTCTATCTCTATCTCTATCTCTATCTCTATCTCTATCTCTATCTCTATCTCTATCTCTATCTCTATCTCTATCTCTATCTCTATCTCTATCTCTATCTCTATCTCTATCTCTATCTCTATCTCTATCTCTATCTCTATCTCTATCTCTATCTCTATCTCTATCTCTATCTCTATCTCTATCTCTATCTCTATCTCTATCTCTATCTCTATCTCTATCTCTATCTCTATCTCTATCTCTATCTCTATCTCTATCTCTATCTCTATCTCTATCTCTATCTCTATCTCTATCTCTATCTCTATCTCTATCTCTATCTCTATCTCTATCTCTATCTCTATCTCTATCTCTATCTCTATCTCTATCTCTATCTCTATCTCTATCTCTATCTCTATCTCTATCTCTATCTCTATCTCTATCTCTATCTCTATCTCTATCTCTATCTCTATCTCTATCTCTATCTCTATCTCTATCTCTATCTCTATCTCTATCTCTATCTCTATCTCTATCTCTATCTCTATCTCTATCTCTATCTCTATCTCTATCTCTATCTCTATCTCTATCTCTATCTCTATCTCTATCTCTATCTCTATCTCTATCTCTATCTCTATCTCTATCTCTATCTCTATCTCTATCTCTATCTCTATCTCTATCTCTATCTCTATCTCTATCTCTATCTCTATCTCTATCTCTATCTCTATCTCTATCTCTATCTCTATCTCTATCTCTATCTCTATCTCTATCTCTATCTCTATCTCTATCTCTATCTCTATCTCTATCTCTATCTCTATCTCTATCTCTATCTCTATCTCTATCTCTATCTCTATCTTTGTCTGTGTCTGTGTCTGTGTCCGTATCTGTATCTGTGTCTGTGTCTGTATCTGTATCTCTCTCTATCTCTAATTTTTTCAAACTCATCCGCCCAACTTCAACGCATCACCCTGTATCTCTAAAATTAATAATGCAAATCCACACTGACTACGTAGATGCGAACGATAAGCTGAAGTTTTGACAGCAACTAATATCAAATGTTCGTACGCTAACGAACCAAACAGTAGTCGTAGCTCGTCTTTTTCGTCATATCTTTGTCATGAAAATGTCTTATATGACATTAGTTATTTCAGCAGTTGTGATTTTTCCTATAAATGCCAACTGTCATATTTAACTGAACACACGAACGAACGAAACAACTACAACACAGCTAATTAAAACCATATTTCATATTTTTCATGATACTTACGTCAATATTTACACAACCACGTAATGAGATACATTTATGAGCGATTCGCATTTAAATTTGTTTTTAGCGCTTTTAGTCTCCTATAAGATTTGAATTCCTATACAATTGCAATGACCGTATGGATGCATACAAAAGACAATTTTACCATAAGAATGCCGAATACAATTGCTGGGATTTTGTCAATTTATTGTTATTTTTTTCAACACTGTGTGATGACTTCAAATGGTGTGGCTTCATTGTTCGATCAGAAGCTATTTGTTTTGATCTTTGTTCGTTCTAATTGATTTTAAGAATGATTAGTGCAGAATTCAATTAAGAAAAAAAATTAGAATATAAATAGGAATAAGAATAGCTTTTGATATACTAGCTATTGATATACTACGTCGGATAAAAAAAGTGGAAGGAGAAAGAATCTGAATTGAATATTGTGTGAAAAATAAAATTAAGTGATCCAACGCACTATCAATGTTGATTGTGTCGTTTGGCGAGTATTCTTTGACCAGCGAAAATGTTTATAGGTGATATAAGATTTATACATAAGATCAAGACGATGTTCGAACTGAATATCTCAGCAAGTAAGCAATCGCTGGAAACGTTGAAAAAGTTACGAAATTTGTTTTGAACAATCGTCGTATCACTATTGGAAAATTGCTGAGAATGTTGGCGTATCGGTTGGCTTATTTTATATAAGTTTCCTGGGATGTTTTGTGTATGAAACGTGAGGCAGTTAATTGGTTCCGAAACTGCAAAATTTTGACCAAAAACCGAGCATCACTCACCCGAGTACTGACGTCGGAACCAATCATTACAATTAAAGATTCTTTAACGATTTTTTCCTTCTAGAATAAGAAGATTATTTTCTTGTATTATTATTATTCTTCTATATTATTGGAAAATTTCGTCGAGCGCACCAAAAACAACATTTATTTATACTAAAACCAAACTAAATATGCAAAAAGGTTAATAATTTCAACATAGGTATGGTGTGCGAAAAAAAATAAAATCCAGTATCAATTGTACGTAGCCGGTAAAGTTACCTTTTTTTGAACATACGAGGGCGGGTCAATAAGTCTGTGACTTTTTGAATTTCCCGCCTCTTTATTAAAATGGCAACACTGCTCCCGTCAACAGTCATCTGTCAGTTGACTCTTGTCAAAAATTGAACAAGCTGCAACATTTAGTTTGTTTTTGACAGCCGTTAATTTTTGTGAGTATATATTTGAAAATGCACTTTTTATGGCATTTCTTTTAAAAAATCAACAAATTCGCCCACTTTGTGGGAGCTGAAACCTCATTGATCCCTTTTTCTCGTGCCAAGTTTGGACCTGAAATCTCTTAAGAACAGTACATTTCCTGTTTTTGCTTACTAACTTAGCTCAAAACATAAAAGCTGTCTTTATAAGACGGAAAAATATTAACATATTTTAACATGTGTCGGTTTCCGTATATAAAATTGGTGACGGTGTGAAGGTTAAGTGGTTGTGTATTGAAAGATATAGTGGCTGCAGCTGACGTTGAAGAGAAAGTCAGTGAAAAACATTAGGATGTGTAGATAGCGCCACTGGAAATCTTGTAGACATATATTTTTGGGCAGACGTTGGTTCTTAGTTGGAACACCAACACTATCTGAACCTCATTTCATATCGATATCGTGCAAACCATTGCAGACGTTTGACGGATAGATGGGCTGGATCTATCTTCGGTTTTATGGACCAAAAATGTTAAACCTATGTTTATACGATTCTCCTAGTGATCCAAATCATGAATACATATACTTTTCCACACCGACTGCGACTCCTTTTGTACATTTTTACTCTTTCTGTACTCTTTTAGTGTACACAGTTCTTCTGGTTTATAGAGATTTGGTTTCTAGGTATTTATTCATCTAATCAAAATCATAAATCACACTTTATCAGGCAATTTGCTGTCATGGAACAAGTTTATTTATAGTTGTCATATTGTTGCTTATTGAAATACAAAAACAGTTTTACAATGTTTTGTTATATAACCGATTATCTTATGACATTAATGATTTGCATAAAAGGTAAATGTTTATTTGCAGTAATAAAATGCATTAATTTTTATTTTTCTATTAATCTAAAAAAATATTTATGGAGACATTTTTGGAACAAGCGCACGAGACAATACAAACTATGAGAGATCGATGGAGCAAGCGATTTGCTATGACGCCCACTCGCAGCAGACATGCGCTGTCTGGCGGATTTGGAACAACGCAAACATAAACAAAAAAAATATCTTTTTTAGCCATTTCGGGAGCAGCTGAATTGAGTTAAGAAAAGCCAAACTATGGAATAGCAAACAGTTCGCAACCAGATCAGAGCAACAATTAGGCGACTGGACAACATTTTGCATAACGAATGGAAAGAAATGTGGAAAACAAAATTCGATATCAAGAAACGAATTTGAATATTCACAGTTTTATTTATTAGCAGCCACAGCGAAACGGAAGCGCAGAGAAATGCGGCGCGAGATGGGCGCTGCGACCGCAACGGGTCGGCTGACAGCTTCATGGCTTCGTGTGGCTCGGCAACATGTTGCCGGAGCTGGTGTTGGTGTTGGCGCAACAACGCGACGCGACGACCTGCTGCGTTTGGGACCAAAACGCTGGGTCAAAAGTTGAAAAACGCGCTCCCAACGAAAGCGAAAACTGACCGCCGTAGCATGAATGCAAATATGCAAATGGCGACTTGGCTTGGTGTCCGTTTTGTTTTGGTTGTTTGCTGCGGTTGAATGTGTCGTTTCGAACGTCAGATAATAGAAATAATACAGTAATTTTGCATTAAATTAAGCGACGGTGACAAAGGCGAATTTCAAAATGTGCCCATAATGGAAATGAAATGGAAAAGAGTCGCTTGGAGCGCGACACTTTTCGGCTGCTGTAAGGTTATAACTCCGGCATTTTATTGTTGCTGGAAGCTGTGACCGCGCGCGCCGAGACTTTTGCTGGGCATGTCAATGCGATTAGATAATGAATGGACGGACCGTGCGCCGACGAGGATGCATTTTTAATGCGATCGATGAATGTTGTCAATGTTGTTGGTGGTGTTGGTGTGCCTTCGGTTCCGTGATTTGCCAATCAGTTGGTTATGTGATGATTTTGTTTGTCTGCAGAGGTCACTTTGGAGGCAGACCGTTTTGTGCGTGAGATAACCGCTTTTAGTGGTTTTTACATTTGTTTAACTCCAATTTGGTAGCGTCAAATACGACGTTATGGCCTTTGCTCGCTTTCAAATGCGTTTGTCGAACATCTGTTTGGACATATAAAAGTGCTGGCCAGTTCAGGGTTAGACATCAGTTGCACATTTGAACTTGTCAAAGAAAGTGTGTGAGGATAAACAAGCATATTTTTACAGTAAAAATGAAGCCTTTCCACTTTGCTTTGGTAAGCATTCAGCAAACAAAACACTCGATTTTTGAAATAAAATAAAATTTAATTTCATCACTTTCCACAGTACTTTGCGCTCGTTGTTGTGGCCTTCGCTCAGCCCGGCTACAGATACCAGCAGCCGCCCGCTCCACAGCCCCAGCCCATTCGACAAAATCTGCGTCTGTCGCAGCCATCGAACATCTATGCAGCGCCACAGCCTGTGCCCGGCCCCATACAGCTTGCACAGTCTTCGCCCAACCTTGGGCTGCCCGCTCCTCAACAGCCCGCACAACTGGCCCAGCCACAGCAGGTCTACTTGCCACCGCAGCCCGTACCGTCCATTCCGCAAAGCCATCAGCAGCAGATTGTGCAGCAACAACTCAGTCTGCCCATCGGTCAGCCGCTCGGCCAATCGTTCGGTGGCGCCGCCCAGCTGAGTCTGCCCATTGCGCCACAGCCACAGCCCAACTTCCAGCAGCAGAGCTTCCAGTCGTTCCAGCGCCCGCAGACTGCCATCATCACCAAGGACATCTACATCCATTCCGCACCCGACGATCAGGAGGAGAACGTACTCGGTCAGCAGCTGGAGAGCGCGCCCATTCGCAAGAACTATCGCATTGTGTTCATCAAGGCGCCCAGCCAGAATCTGAGGTTGGCCAGCGCCGCGCTCAAGCAGGCCCAGGTCGCGCAGGAGGAGAAGACCGTCATCTATGTGCTGTCCAAGAAGCCCGACCTGACCGAGGTGCACCAGCAGCTGCAGCAGGCGCAGGGCCAGCAGAAGGCGCACAAGCCCGAGGTCTACTTCATCAAGTACAAGACGCAGGAGGAGGCACAGCGCGCGCAGCAGGAAATCCAGGCGCAGTACGATGCGCTCGGCGGCTCGACACACATCTCCGACGAGGGCGTGGCTCCGGTCACCTCTGTGATTGGCAACACGGGCGGCGCTCTGAACTTGGGCGGCCCCATTGGCGGCGGTGGTGTGCAGCAGCAGTCGTTCGTGCAGCAGAACTTCCAGTCGCAGTCGGCTGTCAGCTACTCCGAACCCTCGAACAAGTATCTGCCCGCCAAGAAGAAGTAAGCGGTCGCACCTCGATTGGCTTCAGCCAGTTTAGCTTCCATACTTTCTTTGCTCTACGCGTCACTTTGCACGCTCTGGCAGCTTCACTACTTGTTGCTGTCTTTTTCCCCCACTTTCCTCTTTTATCATGCAGAAAGTGCATTTATTGTCATTTAATCGCCACTCATAACATGTAAATTATATTAATTTATTGAAAAGAAATAAAATTTTATTGAAAAAATTATACAATTTGTTGATGCAGTCAAAGCTACAATTTTAGTAAGAAACTAATGGAGGCATTGAAAGATTTTATCATTTACGAGGTGAGCGAAGGTTGGTATGCTTTCAAAAGATTTCTCCAAGTCATCTTATTATCTGGATTGGCCAAACAGATTATATCCTCAGAAGACCCTCAGTGTCCTACTTCACGATCTGTCCTGAACTTTAACGTTTGCCGACGAATTGGCTAAAAAAAATATATCCTCAGGTGCCTTTCTTCCCTTATTTTACTATCTGTCTTGTAGTTCAGTAGTAAAATTAAGTTACTTTGTATTTAAACCAAAATTTACATCACTATTTTTTCTTGTTCTTCGCTGTCACATCCAAGGAACTTTTTATTTATGCGTTTTTCAGGTGTTGTTGTTGTACTAGCGTGAGCTTAAGTACTTTTCAGTGACGAGTTTTTCAGGTGCTGTTGTTGTTGTACTAGCGTGCGTGTAGGTATTTTTTTAGTTACGCGTTTTTCAGGTGTTGTTGTTGTTGTACCAACAGGAGCTTAAATACTTTTTTCTGTGACGCGTTTTTTAGGTATTGTTGTTGTTGTACCAGCGTGAGCTTGAGTTCTTTTCTGTGACGCGTTTTTCAGTTGTTGTTGTTGCTGTTGTGGTTTATTAGTGCAAATGTTCGTAAGAGTTAACTTGTTTTGTGTAATATGGTAACTTATATAGTTTGGCCCAAATAGATTATCCTCATTAGCTTTTCGATTTCCCTGTTCAATTATATCTGTGGAATTTTGACAAAAGCACTTAAGTCGACTTAAGTAAAACATAAAGAAACAATTTATAGACGCTTCTTTTGGTGTAATCGGTTTGTTTCTATGACATTTATTTACAGAGATATGACGTGGTTAACTTCAACTTTTCTCGAGTTTTGTATGAGATTTGGTCTGCACCTCATCAGTTTTTTCGCTCTCCTGAACATTTTGAAAATTAGACTTAGGTTGTTTTATCAAAATGCCACAGATATATACATATATAGAGCTTCGACGTAGGCATCAAACTCTTTCTTAATTTCTATCCAAGCCGAGCTATGAATTGAACCAAATGCACAATTTTAAAGCTACTGAAACAAGAACCTCCGTGAAACAGGATTAAGATACATAAGTAATTTATTTAGTAATTCAAATGAAGTAGATTAGGTTAGGTTACGGAAGGCGTGTGTGTGGCTAGCACTTTTAGAGCACATCCGGAGACCCTGTTGGGTCCAAACGAAGTAATTAAAGAAAACTATAAAAATTGTTTTCTTACTTTGGACAGTTCCTAAGTACTTGGCGCGTAGAAAATTAGTTACGAGAACTAGCAAAAGACAGTCTTATGTTGGTTTTGAGCTCTTTGAACATATATATTTTCAAAGAGACAAATGTCCTCATTAATCCTTTGATGATGTCTCCATATTCTCTGTAGTGTGTATTTTTTTGTAAACTTCACGCTTACAGGCTCACATATAGATGTAATATATTCAATTGTACATATTTCTGTACAAAGCCCGTACAGCCCGTTTTCCAGTTGCAGATAACCTCAGAGGCTTTTCCAGGGGTTTTAGTTAGGTTTAAGCGTGTCGAACTAAGTGCAGATAGGGTCTCTTCGAGCTGATCCTTACGACAAAGCAATGATCTCTCATTGTGTCTCACATATTTAACCTGAGCTTATTGGTTCACACTTAGACAGTGACGTGATTTAAACAACAGAGTTGTTAACTTGAGTGCAGATAGGGTCTCCTCGAGCTGATACTTGCCTCATAGCAATGATCTCTCATTTTCTCTCACTTACTTTAATAAAGCCTCTTGATTCACACTTACACAGTGAATTGGCTTAGACAGCACAGAAGATAACTTGAGTGCATATAGGGTATCATTAAGCTGATCCTTGCATCTTAGCAATGATCTCGCATTATCTCTCACTTATTTAAATAGAGCTTCTTGGTCCACTTTTAGGCAGCACAGAAGTTAACTAGAGTGTTGAGTAAGGTCTCCTTGAGCTGTTCTTTGCGTTAAAGCAATAATCTCTCATTATCTCTCACATATTTTACCGGAACTCCTCCAGAACTCCAGACAGCGACATGATTTTGACAGTTTTAGACAGTTAACTTGAGTTGTCTATCTCAGCCAATCTCAGCGTTGAGCTCATATAGTGCTTGATGCGAAGATGCCAACAATTTTATAAAGTGTATCTGGATAAATTTCCATACTTAATTTTGTATTTAAATTTAAAGCCACAACCATTTGTCATAATCTCAAACACTATATACACTAGTTTTGTATTTAGATCGCTTCTTAGTTTCACTCACTTCTTAGTCTTTACTTAGTAACAAGAAAATTGTATGCCAAAGCTGATCGCTAAACATTCAGTGCATACTTTTTGGCTGCTTGCATTATCTACACATAAACGATTAGTCAGTGTTTCTGCGAACTGTAGGTAAAAACATTTGAAGACTTTGAAGAAAAAAAATCGTTGCCTTTTCTCCGGCAAAATTGTAAGAATTTAGAATGCTTTCAGGCTCAACATTGTTGTGGGTTTTTTTGAACAGTGGTACAAAGTGAGTGTTGGCGGTTGTAGAAAAGTTCATACAAAACATACAAAGGAAATTAACACTAGAAAGACCGCAAGTTTTCCATACCTACAAAGACTACATATTATATTCGCTGATATCTCGAGAAGTTCACATCGGATTTGGCTTAATGTAAGTGCAGAATCCTAATTGTAGAAATATTTATAGATAGAAATTGTAAAGAAAATACAGATATTTAAAACTGAAAAATCGTCAAAATTACCACAATGCTAAAAGCTCTGAAATATTTGCAGGCGATATGTGGAAACTGCAGTGTTTGAAGTGTTAGAATGGCATTTTGAAAGATGAGGCACTGTGCTAAAATATATACAAAATATATAAAAGATTGTGGTTTTGTTGATGTGTCCCAGCAAGTAGCGCACACAGGATTTCATTTTGGGGGGAGGCGGATTTTGCGTAAAATTTATGAGCCGAATACCAGCAATTTTTGTGTTTAGGGGGTTTGAAACAGCAAAGTATAATTAAGGATTTTCGAAGAGCACAGAGTGTGGCAAATCTGATACCACAGAATTTTGTTGCTTATCTAAGATAAAATATCTTTTACTAGGACACTTACCACAGATCGTGAACAATGGGCTCTTTACTACTTAAACGGGCCAGAGATGGCAAAATTTTACATGTCATGTAATTCCAGTGAAAAGATTTAACTCATCATTGTTGCAAGAAATCTACATTATGGCACTTTTGAATCAGTCTTATTTGCACACTTTCGAAAACCATTTTTATTATGATTAAATTTTACATAATAATTCACACTCACAATTGTGATAGATTCCTATGCAATTTTTCTCACCTAATCATGGCAGTGTGCGAGACAGTGACTTGAAATTTTCATGACCCTAACATGATCGTGTAAAGTACTGATTTGTGCAGAGTCATGATGGTGTGAGAAAAACATGAACATCACCGACCAATGCGATGTAAACGTAAGAAACTGGCTCGAACACAATTAAGTATGATCGAGTAAGAAAAATTAGCTATGAACTTATCATGATTGATAAATTAGGGTTTTTCTCACACCTGATCGACATGATCGACCAAACAAATCGATGGACTGTTTACCAGCCAATTTTCTTACACGACCCTGTGAGTAATCAATGATTTATTATTATTTTTCTGACACGATTATGCGGATGTAAGAGAGATATGCACATGACTGATCAATTAGTTTTAGTAAACAAATTAGGGGAAAATTCGCCTATGAGTGAACAATTTATGGCATTTGTGATAAATAATTTGCAAAGTATAAGCAAACTTTAATCTTCAATTTCTTAACTTGTGTTTCGCTTAACAACATTTTTATGGCAGCAACTGAAAAAGCAACATTTGATTGATCAAAGCGGTTCAAAGGGTTCGCCGGTGGCACTTTACTATTCATTAGTGGCATCACACAATATTATTGCGCAATCGTCAAGCGTGCGTTATTGTTACATAGATATTTTTGATATGATCGCAATTATGAAGTAACATGTTGCCCGAAAATTTTATGGCATCAAACACAGCGGGAGAAAGAAACGAGAAGGTCGGATGATGGATTAGTTGCGGAGCATTGCTGATTTTACACAAAAGGGGCTTAAGTCAAAAGATTGCAAGTCACCGCGATCGTCAGTCATGATCGATGCGTGAATGCGTGTTGAAGGGAAATAGAAGAAAAAAGCAGATGAATTGCTGAGGTTGACTGTTTGTTTGTTTGTTGCAAATGCAAAGCTGGTTAAATATTGTGGGCGGTGCAACGACAACAGTTGCAGTAAGTGCGCTGTCAATGTTCGATGTGTGTAATTATGTAGAAAAATATCCAAATTACACGCAATTGACGCATTTGTGTAAAAGTACAAATTTGCAGCCATGAATTGACACAAAACGAAGGATGTGCCAACATTTTGGTGCTCAGCATTGAGCGTTGCTGATTGACGCTTTTGACGGCGTTGCCAATTTTAAAAAGTGCTCATTAAACGACAATGCATATTTAACTTTTCATAATAAACAGTTATTGTGTAAGTGAACTGAGTGCTTTGCTGGGTGTTAATGCCACGAAATGTCCGCATGCCGCGGCAATTATGCGCCTCGAGTGCGTTGCGAATTTCCGTCGAAAACCATAAACATGATTAACATTTTATTATCGACGACATTGTTGTTGTTGTTATGCGATGTTATAATTCGATGTTTTGTGGCCATTTGTTGTATTTATCTCCCGACACACGAGCATTTGCGTGACATTGACCCAATGCTGGCAGTTTGGCAGCGAATTTGGGGCTTTCTGGCCACAAGCTGCCGCTAACACAATGTAAATTTTTATAGCTGCCGAAAAATGCTGATCGCTGCTCTGTCGGCACAACTTGCTGACAGCTGCCTGTTGCTCGCCGTTTGACTGTTGTTCAGTTGGCTGCCCAACTGTCTGCGCAGTCGAAAATGATTTGCTACAGTTTTCGTTGGCTGTGCTTTGCATTGTCTTTGTTACGTAAAACAAAGGCGGCAATAAATAAAAACTAAAATGTGAGTAAGAAAATCAGCAACGACAAATGACTTTAAAAACGCAGACATTACTTTAAATGGTATGAGGGAAGTGTTCGTCGTTGTCGTGTTTTCACCTGTTATGGGTTGTGGGTTTCTGTAGGCTTTGACCACAAGAAGGTATTTCGAATGATTTTTTTAATTTGCCCGCATGCCAAAAAAAGACTCAGGCCGACTTAATTGGTAATTTTTGGCAGTTGTCTGAAATAGTGATGGCTAATGGTTAAGTGGTGACGAAATGTGTTGCATAGTGTATGGGAATTGGATGCGTCAACGCTGGCGGCTGACTTGAGTGACAGTTTGCATAGACAGTAAGTAATAAGAATTGCAAGTGTAGAGGATTAGAAAAATTGTTGGCATTTTATATAAATAGGAGCACATTTTAGATTTAATTTGGCTACATGTAAGAAATGGGAATAAATTGGGATTTTAATTTTATTATTTTTATTTATTTTATTATTTATTATTATTATTCATTCTTATTTTTATCATTTATTTTGAAGGAAAAATTGCATAAATCGAGGTTTTCATTCAACTCTGCAGTATTGAAATAACAGTTGCTATACCAAATTATTGCTATACCAGATACCAGATTCCTTTTGTTTAAGATGGGTAAACCTCACTGACATGAATAATTATTCAAACAGATTAACACTAGAATGCCTTAGGGGGTCGAAATTATACCATTGAGATTTTTGTATTATTTTATTGCAATGTTTTCAGAATAAAAATCTTTTTTTGAGTTTTATTATTTGTACAAGTCTGCAAAAAGATTAACACTTAAATGCCCAATGGGTCAAAATGACTCCGTTGAGACGTTTTCTTATCTTGTTGCAATGTTTTAAAAAAAAAATATCTTTTGTGAGTTTTATTATTTCTCCAACTATGCAAAAACATTAACACTAAAATGCTCAAGGGGGTCAAAATGACTCGATTGAGGGTTTTTAATTATTTTTTTGCATTGTTTTCAGAATAAAAATCTTCTGTGAGTTTTATTATTTGTACAAGTATGCAAAAAGATTAACACTAAAATGCCCAGGGGGGTCAAATTGACTTCATTGAGGATTTTAATTATTATGTTGCAATGTTTTCAGAATAAAAATCTTCTGTGAGTTTTAATATTTGTACAAGCATGCAAAAAAGATTAACACTTAAATGCCCAAGGGGGTCAAATGGACTTCATTGAGGATTTTGTATTATTTTATTGCAATGTTTTCAGAATAAAAATCTTCTGTGAGTTTTATTTTTTGTACAAGCATGCAAAAAAGATTAACACAAAAATGCCCAAGGGGGTCAAAATGACTCCGTTGAGGGTTTCCTTATCTTGTTGCAATGTTTTCAAAATAAAAATCTTCTGTGAGTTTTATTATTTCTCCAAGTATGCAAAAACATTAACACTAAAATGCCCAAGGAGGTCAAATTGACTTCATTGAGGGTTTTAATTATTTTGTTGCAATGTTTTCAGAATAAACATCTTCTGTGAGTTTTATAATTTTTACAAGCATGCAAAATAGATTAACACTTAAATGCCCAAGGGGGTCAAAATGACTCCGTTGACGGGTTTTCTTATTTTGTTTCAACGTTTTCGGAATAAAAATCTTCTGTAAGTTTTAGTATTTCAACAAGAATGCAAAAACATTAACACTTAAATGCCCAAGGGGGTCAAATAAACTTCATTGAGGCGTTTTCTTATTTTGTTGCAATGTTTTCAGAATAAAAATCTTCTGTGAGTTTTTGTATTTGTAGAAGAATGCAATGAAGATTAACACTAAAATGCCCAAGGGGGTCAAAATGACTCCATTGAGGTTGTTTCTTATTTTGTTGCAATGAAAATAAAGAATGAAAATCTTTCGTGTTTTTACTATTTTTAAAAGAAAGATTACATTTAAAAAAATTAAAAATATTCGACTTCTTAATATTAAAATTGTTCGAGGATTCTAATGTAAAGAAGAAGAAGTTCGGAAAACTTTGTGTATTTCGAAATAGGCTCTTTGATACTTAAATCTATCTCAGTTCGTTCTGACAGACTCACTAACTCACTAACGTCAATACCAAACATCTGAAATTACAAACATGAAAGAGTAATTTGATTTAGAAAAAAACCAACACAGAAGATTTTTCAAGGAAGGGCCAAAAATTGGTTCAGAAAATATGTTAAAAAAAAATAAAAAAATTTATGTTGAAAAAATAAAAAAATTTGTAATGAGTTAACGAAGTGGATTTTTAAATTTTTTTTAAATCAACATTTGACGAGGTCAAAAATAGTTAAAGAATTTGCACAAAAAATTCTGATGTACTTACTTTGAACTTGATGAATGCAATCCAAATTAGAAAGAATAAGACAAGCAATTTTTTGGATAATTTACATATGACGGGGTAAAAAATTTGTCAATAATTTGTATGATGAATTATGATTTTTTAAACTTGGTAAAAATTCTTAAAATCAGCAATAACTCAACGTACCTTTACCTACTCTCAGCTTGTTTAAAATCAACATTTGACTATATTAAAAAGGGGTAATTTGTTTGTATATCTTGAAAATCATCTTCTGACAGGGTCAACAATAGGTTACGTGTTTATAGAGAGAAACAATTTATATTAGACCAATTGATTCAAGATTTAGGAAAAATACGTAGTCGATTTGAATCAAAACTTCGCATTACATAATCGCGCATTCACAATTCCTTTTGAGTTTTCAATTGGCTTTCTTCACGGCAATGTTTGTCTTGTCACGCGCTCATCTCATCTCATCCAGTTGCACTTTGGTATCAAATTTCGTCGCCAGCCATTCATTTCGCTTTGCTGCAAGTCATTAAATTTTATTCGAATGCCCATTCGTTGCGGCGCTGCTTTGCTGTCGTTGCTGTTTCCAAAAAAGATAGCAACAACATATTTCCCCATAAAAATATTTCGAACAGTTTCAACATCAATGAAATTACTCAATTTTTTAACTTTTTCTCGACGTTCGCCCGCAGGTTTGCGCGTCGACTTGTTTGCGCGACACGGACACAGTTCGGTCATCTTCGTCGCGGCATTTTTATTTTTGTGTTTGGCTTTATTTACAAAATTATTCACTCGTCTTAACTATAACTAATGCAACTGGCAAGACGGGTTATTGACTGACGTGGTCATTAACAAAGAAAACTAATGTTAACATTTACGATTAAAATAACAATACACGATGCAAACATAACATAATACAGATGCAAATACAAATACAACTAACTAGATACATCAACAACTCATACAATGCTATCTGACAATGCAGCAGTGGCAAGACTGCAAAGCAATAACTGAAATTTAACTGGCCGCATGCCAGTGAATTCGTTAATTAAATTAAATAATAGAAAAGCATACATTGACAGAGGTGCAGTTGGATAGTTGTGTGTGTGTGTGTGTGGCGAAATGGCGCTCAGTCAATTGATTGGCATCAATTACATTCGACTCTTAGCTCTTCGCTTATATGGTCACAATGGGCGGCAGGTACTTGCCGACGCTGCCGCTGCCACTGTTGCTGCCACTGCCACTGCTGCCGCCGCTACCGCTGCTCGTGAAGCCGTTACCGGTGCCGATTCCGCCAATGCTGCCACTGCCGGTGCCGCCGAAGCCGGGGCCGGTAGCGCCGCCGACTGCTCCTTTTTGTTGGTCCAGCGCACCGATAACGGAGGTGACCGGCGCAATACCTTCGTCCGAGACCTGTGTGGTGCCGCCCAGCTGATCGTATTGAGCTGCAAGTGGGAGTGTGTGGTGAGGACGAAAGAAATAAGATATTAAAAAGATTATTAAAAGCAAAATATGTATTTGATAACTTCAGAGAATGCAGGAGGGTTTCATAAGACACAGCCATAGCCAATCAAACAGACTTGAGAGGGAAGAAACCATATTGAGTGAGTTGGTAATTGCACTCTAAACTCACGAAGTGCGAGTAGGAGGTGATGTGAGATAACAAAAAAAAAACAGTTAGGAAACACTAAAGAAGGACTGCAATTTTCAAAGACTGCACCTGCATGCGCCACTGATCTTATCGCAACATAGGTTCATAGTAGTCGGTACATTTACACTATCTTGTTTGTCCTCATTAGGAAGGAGGCGCAAGTTGGACTTTCGACAGAATGATTCGATTCGAATGACTTTTTCATGACATTGAGTGATGTGATGTAATGAGAGGGTGGGCAGGAAGGCTACAGCCTTCCATATTCAGTAAATTTGATCCAATGTACTTTGCCGGTTTCGGTAGTCCAGTGGATAGCGACCTGGCTTCTCATATCAGAGGCCTTATGTTCGATTCCTAGTTCGGGCTGGTGAAACACTCGTCTTCTTCTGTCGCTAATTACATAAAGCAGATGAGAATTACAAGAATCGCGCTTTTGGCAGGCAATAGAAAAACCTCCAAGTGTGTGTAGTGATGTGATGTGATGTGATTTTATTTGATTGATTTGATGTGATGTGAAGTGATATGATGTAATGTAATGTAATGTCATGTGTGATGTGATGTGATGTGATGTGATATGATGTGATATGATGTGATATGATGTGATGTGATGTGATGTGATGTGATGTGATGTGATGTGACGTGATGGGATGTGATATGATGTGATGTGATGTGATGTGATGTGATGTGATGTGATGTGATGTGATGTGATGTGATGTGATGTTATGTGATGGGATGTGATGTGATGTGATATAATGTGATGTGATGTTATGAGATGTGATGTTGATGTTGATGTTGATGTTGATGTTGATGTTGATGTGATGTGATGTGAAGTTATGTGATGTGATGTGGTGTAATATGATGTGATGTGATTTGATGTGATGTGATGTAATATGTTGTGATGTGATGTGATATGATGTAATGTGATGAGAAGCTTCCATACTCAGTCAATTTGGACCATTGTATGTTACTATGCCCATGGGGGTGGGGGAGGAGAGGAGTGTGATATCTCATATTTCATTCTTTTTTTTTCAGCATGTGTTACCACATACTTTTTTAACGGAAACAGTACGCCAAATCCAAACGGCGGTAATACATTGAGTAGTTTGTAGAATAACTGATTGATTAGGGAGGGAGAGTAGTTGGTTCTTTAGAAGTTGAGATCATTTCAGTAACACACATCTTTGACACGTGATCCGGACATCGAGAGTTACTGACTTTTCTATTTCTCCTTTTTTTCCTTGTTTTCATTCCCTATGATTCACAAAATGTTATAAGGAAATTGTGAAGTTCGGCTGCGAGATAATAGACACAAAACATAGGGTCCTGTAGGATTGTAATAAATCCTTCAGAAGCACGAATTCCTCTCTAGTTCCTCTCCTTTCCGTTCTAGTTTTAGAATACCTATATAACCATTCTGATATGATGCTCCTAGAAGAGATCCTAAGTCAGTGCTGACTATTTTGCTATTTCCGAGCAGCAAAAACGTCAACGCACATCTACGAATATAAAAGCGTCGATTCTACTTGCGAGCTCTATTCTGTTCTATTCACTTAAAAAACGTTCCCTACAAATTTGCTTTACTTTTTCAATTGTAGCTCTCAGATTACGGATCAAGTCTATAAATTGAATCTCTATCTAATCTAATATAAATCTAATTCGCTACTCAAAATCTTTGGGTATGAATCTTTGGAAGGGGTTTGAACCACTAAAACCCTCCTTTGTGTGAGCCACTGGATAGGTGGGTGTTTAGATAGGGAAGTGGCGGCACTAAAATAATGATAAACTTAGACCAATGAAACCCATTGTGCAATGGCGCACACAGGTAGAGGTTTTTGGGGTTCAAATCCTCCTAACTCAAATATACAAAATATGGGTTCCAATGGTTTTCGGCTCAAAAGTTATATGCAAACCCCTCCCCAAATGAGATCTTGTGAGCGCCACTGCCATTGTAATACAACAGACCCTTGTCCTCTTCGGAAGGTCTCGAATCAACCGAACAAGCCAGAAGCTGTGTTAGGTATCCTCTTGGTGTCTCTTCCTCAAATGTCAGCGGGAATGACTGTTTGATAAAACCTTTTTTTTTACATAGTTGAGCACAAATCCCCAGTAGCGGGAAAATAGTTTCGTCTCCCTTTTCATCTCTGCAGCTTCTGCAGAAATTGCCGACCAGATCACAACTTAAACTTAAATTAGCTCCAACGCTAATTAGCTCCAACCTCACTTATGTTGAACAATGAAAAACATTTCAACCGATAGTGAATTCATTTTTTCATCTCTTGATATCTTTAATGACATCAACAAAATGCTGTGACCATGCCGACAATCAGTTGTCCATCGCAAAATATCTGAAGCTATGTTTTGACAAACTGTGTGAGCGCCAAATGCGCTTCATCCGACTGATTAATTCCACTGGGCGTTTATTGTGTGAATGATGGCCTCACTTAACGTGCACACTTCAACGCATTTGCATTTGAATTGCTGCCGTCAAATGCGCAAAAAGAATGTCATTAGCCCCAAAATTATGCAAACTTTGGAAAAAACAAAAACCCGACCAACCGCAAGACCAGTGTCGTCGAATCATAAACACATGATTCATCACAATTCTGCAGTTAGTCTCAAGTTCAGCAGATTCTCGCTTCGCAGCGCTTTGATTAGAAATGCAAAATTCGGCAAAATTGCGGAAGCCAAAAGCAGAGATTTATGGAAATCAATAAACGACACCCCGTCATTACGTCGCCTCAGAAAACGATTGTCGTATGTTCCATTGAGCCTAGTAACACATACGGCATTTGTTTTCTCAGGCGAAAATTAGCTTAACTGGTTTTATAGAAGTTGGCTGAAATCGCTACCGATTGACTGCTAAAGGCAGTGGGTGATAGTTGTTGGCATTTGGGGGCGACAGTCGAAGACTGTTCGCGCGTCTGGCTCACCTTGTATGGAGCGTTGCGCGTGCTGTGCTTCCTCTTGCGTGCGATATTTGATGAAGTAGACTTCCGGCTTGGTGGGCGGCTTGGTTGCTGCCTCATGGAAAGCCGCTTCCAGGTCCAGCGGATCGGGCTTCTTGGTCAGCACATAGATGATGGTCTTCTCCTCGGTGGGTGCCTGCTTGACGTGCACCGCTGCCGGGCTCACTGTGGGCGTGGGCGCCTTGATGAAGACGATGCGGTAGTGTTTGCGAGGCGGTGCCACCGGTGGCGGCGGACGCACGTATTTCTCTTCGGGCTCCTCGGGCGCCACGTGCACGTATATGTCTTTGGTTACCACTGGCGGTGGCTGGTAGAATGAGGGCTGCTGATACTGTTGTTGTTGTTGGCGGTGATGGTGATGGTGGTGGTGTTGTTGCTGTGGCTGGTGGTGTGGAGCCTGTATGGGCTGGAAAGACTGTGACTGTAGCTGTGATCCGCCGAACGCCGACGGTTGGAAGCTTTGGAAAGATGATTGTTGTGGTGGTTGTTGCTGGTAGACGGCCGCTGGCGCTGAGGGCGGCACATAGCTGTTCTGCGGCGCAGATAAGAGCATCTGGGACACTTTGGTATTCTGTAGCGCTTCTTGAAGGAGGCTGCTGCCCTCCTGTTGTATGGCATTGTTGTAATGCGACGCGGCGGGCGCTGAGGAAATGCCGGGCAGTTTTATCTGGAAGCTGCTGTGGCTTTGCTGCTGCTGCTGTTGCTGGTAGCTGTAGCCCTGCGGCTGGCCGTAAGCCGTGGCCAACAGGCAAAAGGTCTGGAAAAATGGAATGAAGAGAATTTTAAGATTGGAAGTTTCGTTTGTGACGGTTGTTAGAAAGGTGGGACGGAGCTATTTAACACATTCGAGACGACGATTTTTTTTCGAACACGGTCGACAGGAGCGAAGTTTTATTTTTCTTTGTATTGTACACAGTAAAACCAATGCCAAATTTATTTTTCCTGTACTTTACAGATTTCATTAGTTCCAAAGAAATCTTATTTCGACGACTAGTTTACTCAGAATAACTGATAAGTGCACATTACTGTATTCTAGCCTCGGAAATCCATGCACACACGTTGTGCAATCGGTCTCGAATGGGTTAAATTAAGTGATTTGCTTGGATACATAGATTTTGTGAAAAATGTGAACAATGTTTTGTTACAGGGTCAAGAAAGGGTTAACAGTTTGTGTGATTTAATGGAAAAATTGACTTGAAACGTAATGTAAGCACTTAAAATAAGAAAAAATATGATATGTAGTTTTCATTCTCTTCTTTAAGACCTGAAGTGGTCAACAACGGGTTAAAATATATGATTTATTTTTAAGATGATATATCGATTTTAGATTCTCCAAGTAGGCTAAAACAAAAATAGCTAAGAAATAAAAATAGAGAGAGAGAGAAATAGTTAAAAAATATCGACATAGGAATTGAATGGAATAAAACGTGGAGAAACATGATTTATCGAATCGATAGTATTTTATAGATAAAGTAAATTTTATTTCAATGAAATAATAGAATTAAAGCATGCGAAGCCTTGAGGAAGAATAAGCGTTTAAATTATATAAATTGCGATATTTTTGTGATAAAAATTAACGTGTTGAATGAAACGTAAAATTTATTTGGACATGCAAGGGGGTTTTTGGGAGTTCAAGACCCTCAAATATCTGTTTGTTACAAAAGCTCTGGGTGAGAAATATGGTTTCATATGGTACTGGGATCAAAATTTGTGTACAGAATCCCCCAAATGAAATCCTATGAGCGGTACTGATAGAAGTTGCATTATGAGTTCAGATTGACTCATTTCTGATTCAATGCGACAATTTTTCAGAAGATACGGAAAAATTTTAGTTTAGATAATGTTTCACTTAGGATGTCACCAGTTCCAGTTAAGATTTGTACTGTCTTGAGCCAATGAAAGTGTGACAGTGAAAGTGTGACTAGGAAAGCAAATATTTCACATGAAACACTTATAAACTGAAGGATAGTCCAGATGGTGGCCGTTAATAGGCCAAAATATTACAATATCTTAACACAAAGGTATATTTTATGGAAATAGATGAAAAGCTAAAAGTTTTAAGCTGTTCTTTAAGCATAGCTTAGTCCAGTGCCTACTTTTAGAGTAGTGGAAATCAAGGGTGAAGTAAGTAAGAAGTGAGAGTAAGTGAGTAAGGTATTATTTGAAGCGAGTCCATATAAGCTTCCGTGTATTTGAGGACATTATTGGTAAATAGTTCTGTATGAAATTTTGTCCGATTGTGAACGAAGATTGGGACGAAGCTTTGTGGACCATAACAGAATTATGTTGGTTGCAGTTGAACTAAATTAATGTTGATAAATGTTTTGAAACACATTGCGCCTTTTGTGTTCAAACTTGCTGCTTGAATCTGTATCTGTTGCAGATTGTTGTTTAGAGTTCGGACAGAGATGGGATTGAGATGGACAGAGAGGAGATTATTCGAAACATCGGAGAATCTCGAGCATTAAATCAGACGTAGTCTGAATTGTGGCGGATACGAAACACTTTCTTCGCACATGTTCCGCTTACTTGCGTGTTCGACTTCAGATCTTTGACCATTAAGAGATTTGATCATCAACGAATAAAGCGCTTCGTTTCCAACAACGATATTTAAGTTTATTTTGAAGTGACGCAAATTTCCTTAACCCTTTCACAGCTTAATCAAAACCTCTGACGTTTGATGCACCCAAAATTTGTTGAACTGATTCGTGCTGAGCAATCAATCTGATAGTGTGAAACTGTCAGATGAAACTCTTAGTATATTTCAGTCAATCCTGATGAGAAAGAAAAGAGCTGTGGAGGTTTTTACCCGGGCCTGAGGGTTTTTCGGGTTCGTGCGTTATGGTTCTATGTAACTTGTTTTGAATAGTTTATAGAAAGAAGGCCGGAGAGGCGACCAGGGCGTCTCAGTCCCGGGGCCGTAGTTTCTCTCCATGGCTCTAGTTCCAATAGTCATAAAGAGACTTAGAACCTGTGCAATAATTAAAATGAATTTGTCATCCTTGCAACAAAACAATATAAATTTCAAAATTGCAATTTTTAATATTTAATATTTTATATTTAATATTTATTATATATTTAATTTAATATTTTATATTTGATGAATATTTCATATTTTATTTATTATGACACTTCAGCACACATTTTTCATTTATTTATTTACTTTTTTTATTATTTATTTATTTAATTTGAACAAGTTTAATTTAAGTTTAAGTATTTTTTATTCCACACCGCTGTTGTTCAGGCTTAACGTTTCGATAATTATGTTTGTTATCTTTTTTTAATATCTATTCACAATCCAAACTGAACTTACAATGAATGCGCGCATTGTGACGTTTCAACTACGCCAACTTTCCGCCTAAAAACGAACGACAAAAGACCGAAATACGCGTGCGCGGCAATTGACACCGTCTGAACGAATTGACAAGCACAAATCAACTAAATGCTAATCAGTGGTGGTGCAAACTTTTATAAGGCCAACACATAAACAAAGATGCATCGAAGACCATCGAAGAGACCGTCGAAATTGTCGCTCAAAACATGCAGACGATGCGCCAAAATAGACGAAAAGCTCAACAGAAATCGAGAGTGCAAGCGCTGCACACTTTGCTCACAGCGCGGTCAGCTGACGCCAACATCCAACAACCAAAACCAGCGCTGCGCATGCGTGGCCAACTCGGCTCAAAGCTAAGAAAGCTCACACGAGTTGCAGCAACGTGCTCACTGCCGGTGTTGTTGTTGACAGTTGTGTGTGTGTGTGTGTTGTGTCGGTTCGCAGAGAAATTATCGCGATAACAAAAATTACGCACCGCGTCGGAAGTCGCATTACAACAGCGCAACAGCGGTCGGACGCACGAACACCCGAGCGGATGGGCGGACGATTGCATGAATTGACAGGTAGACTGATGATTAGATGCTAAGGCGGCGCTGGCGTTTTGGCCCACAAAACGATCACGTCAGCGTGTCGACCGGTGAATTCGTTCACTCAAGAAATATGCAATTTGCTGTTGTTTTTTTTGTTGTTGTTGTGTGATCATTTGTGTTTCTGTCGGTTGCGTAATGCTCATTTATGCTGAACCTTAATTGAAGCGACAGCGATTACGACGCCCGATGGAAACATGGCCCATTATCAGCCAAATTAAACGTGTTCACTGCGTTGCACCGCAGGAGTTCAGCGATTGCGCAGTGGGTGGGCGAGCATTCAACGCCCCCTGGAAACATGAAGTTCAGAATGTAATGAAAATTTGTCGGGGTTAAGGTGTCTTGAGTTTCGTCGATTATTGAGGGCAAACGAAACTTGTAATTATGATTTAATTGGAATGTTGTGCAACACTTCATTAGGCCAAAATGTCTCAGTTATACAATGAGAGAACAATTTTGTGGTAAGGTAAATAAAGTGAACAAATTTAAGAGATCTGATGATGAACTTGAAACACACTGTTGATTCAATTATGCAAACCAAAAAGATTGATTGATTTTTGCAAACCAAAAACGAGCAGAAAAGGCAGACGCATTGTTAACTAAAAAGCTTGACTTACGAGGGCGGCGTTGGTTTAAGTACATAAGAAGATAAGATTAGATAAGTTACGGGAATAGAGCTACAGTTGACTGAGACATCCCTTCCCTTCCTTTCTCAATCCCTTATTCGTTACTGGAGGAGTTCGTATACGCTTATTTTATCCAGGAACTCCTTAATTTTTCCCAGATCCGTTTCCAGTATTCGAATTCTTGCGTGTAGGAGGACGGGACACTCGGTTACAGTATGCACAGATATTGCTTCATCTTCCATACAGAAGCTGCATTGGTAGCTCTTTGTGATTCCCAGCCGCGTCTTATGCATATTTGCTTAGATTCTTTTTTTATGTGAGGGTGGGCAGGAAGGCTACAAGCCTTCCAGAGCACTCAGTCCATTTCAGACCATTGTACTAATTTGCTCTGATTCAGTAGGTAGTTTGATTTTCTTACAGAATAATCCAAAAAAAGCTTGGAACAGCACTGGTCCACCTTATGAGTATTGGACCATTTATAGTTTGCCTGATTTATGAATTTTTGTTTGACGCAATGGCTGTGATGAGCTTTGCTGACACACCTATGATCGGTTCAGCTCCATAGGTTCGTCTTGCGGCTCCCTTCTTAGCCAATTTGTCTGCTAGTGTACCTGAAATAAATGTCTTCTATATCACCTAAAATAATTTTTAATTAAATTTATTTAAATTTATATGTAATTTATTTATTTTAAATTAAATGTATTAATTATTTTAAATTTTATTTATTTTTGTCAACTAAAAAATTCAACTTTTTATAACAAAAATAAAAATATATCTGGTTTTTTTATTGCAGTCTTTTTATTCATTCAGCTTCAGCTTAACAACAACACAAAGAAAACACGTAAAAATTTAGATGGATATGAAATTCGGTTTTGCAAGCTTGCTTTATTCATTGCATAAATTATACGCTTTGAAGTATACAATTTAATTAAAATAAATTAGTCACTTTAGCTTTCATTATTCAAGACTTCAATGTCACTAATGGTGTCAAATGTATCACCATCAAAATCTTCTAAAGTTCCTCCGAAACAATTCTTCTTCCCGAAAATTCTCATAAAAGATCAAGAATCTCCTAAATCCAGAAGGAAATCTTCTGATCTGGCAACACTGCTGTCGGCCTCTTCATTGCCAGAGTGTCCACAGTGCACAGGAACCCAGTGCATTGCCACCGGTTATCCTTTGAAATATCTTAGAGAATGTTGAAGTTGAAATATGTTTGTGCAGTAAAAAAAACTTTGGGTTAAGAACTTTGAATTTTGGAGATCCTTATATTTTGTAATTCAAAAATTTTCATTTGTTTTTGAAGAAAACTCCAATATGAGAACATAGAACATTAGTTGGTATAAGGCAGTCAAAAGTTTGGCCGAAAGTGTAAAAATTGCTGGTTTTAGGAATAAGCAAAATATATAATTTTGATCTGATGAGATTTAAGCAAGAACGCCTCATAGTTTAATTTTGTTTAAAGGATTAATCAAGGTCAGATATATCAGGTGTACAACTTTGCTTCCGCCGTTTTCCGATAGGTGGCTGTACCGGCTGAGGCTGGTTGAAATACATAGATGGTAATGCCTTTAAAGTGAGTGTGGACAGTGCCTAACGAATTGTCATCGCCGTTTCAGTGACAGTTGTTCTTGTTTTCGTATTATTCACGCTCGAAAATGTCCGTTTATGTGCCCAATTCTCGCCATTTGCGGGAAGTTTTACTTTTCTGTTACAATTCGAAAAAAAATGCAGCTGAAGCGCATCGAATGCTCTCAGAAACTTACGGTGATGCTGCTCTGAGTGAAAGAACGTGTCGGGAGTGGTTTCAACGTTTTAAAAATGGTGATTTTCTTGTGGAAGACAAACATGGTGGTGGCCATTTTTGCGGCCTCACGTCGCAAAAGTGGTCAAAAAGTACCTGGAAACGCTGAAATGGGAAGTCTTGCCCCACCCGCCGTATTCCCCAGATGTCGCCCCTTCTGACTTCCACCTATTCCGTTCGATGGCACACGGCCTGGCAGATCAACATTTTCAATCCTTCGAAGAATTGGAAAAATGGATTGCTTCATGGATAGCGTCAAAAGAGGACTCCTTTTTTCGAGCCGGGATCCGAAAATTGCCGGAAAGATGGGAGAAAGTTGTCGCTAGCGACGGACAATACTTTGAATAATACATCTGTAAGTACTTTTTCGCAATAAAGCTTTTAATTTTGGAAAAAACGGCGGAAGCAAAGTTGTACACCTGATATAAAATCTATAATGGGTTCTATACCCCCATCACAAAACTTAACACATCATTTAATTTAATTTATTTAATTAATTTAATTTAATGGTTTGAAAATGCCATAGATTAGTGAGATTATATAAGATTTTTCGGCATTTCGGGAAAATCATATTCCACTTTTTCTTCGGAGACAAATCTTTTAAACAATGGCAATGGCACTTCAGTGGTCTTTTGAGATTTAAAATCGAAACCCAAAACAAGTTTTTATACAAAAATAAATCCAAGTTATTGTGCTGTAACTTCTTTGAGCTTTTGTGTCCCAAGTGAAACCTTTTCACAACCGCAACTCCTACCTTACTACAATAAATCTTTATTTATTTAGTAAAATGTCGTAGCTCAGCTGGCTAGTGCGTTGGACCGCGATTCAAATGCGACGCTCGAACCCAGGTTCAAGACTCCGTTGCTGCTAACACCGAAAATAAGAGAAAAACAACAATTTTTATTTCGGCGGCTATCCTCTCAGCAGGAAATGGCAAACCTCTGAGAGTAAAATTGCCTATGAAAAAGCTCCCAACTCGCCGTTGGGAATCGGCATAAAACTGTAGGTCCCTTCCAACCTTGTAAAAAAAAACATTCGCACGCACAACACGGTTGGTTGCGGGTAGCGAGGCCATAGTCTCGTAATCGGGCTGTCGTGCCAGTCAAGAAGAAGAAGAAGAAGTCAAATGTACACAATGACTTACTGGTTAAGAGAACATAAGAAATCGTTACAGTAATTATAATAAAGATCTTAGTTTAATTAAGACGTCGTTCTTCGGCAGGGCAACAACAAATCTTGAATACTTGCAATGGACAAAATTTAATTCGAGGAAAGTCAAAAGTCAAACTTTGCATTAACTCAATCTTGTCTCGTTTTAAGTGACTTCGCACGATGCGTGGATTAAACTTGACATTCGAATGAATCGAATAAAATCGGCAATTAGTCAACTAGTCAGCGAAATCTGTTAGCATTGTCAAGGTTTTTCTTCAGCGTTCACATCGCCAGCGTCATCGGCAAAAATCTTTTAAGCAAACAATTTTTGCGGCCTTATGGAAGAGAAGCTTAAGTCGACATAAGAGAGAATTGAGTTGTTAATTTCGCAGCATTATAAAAGTCTAGTGAGAAGTTTAAATGTATTTCAACTGTTTTGAAAAAATCTGTTTTTAACAGGATTACTTTTAAGCTGAATTAGATTATCTTATGAACAGATGGTTTTCCAAATCCAATTTTTGACTTAAGCTACTCTTTCATATGGCTGCAGATTTATCTGAAACTCTGCAATTATTTGCTTTATAGGTTGTTGTCTGCATTAACTTGCATATCGTTTCTATCATCTCATGATTAATTAAGCTTCCTAATGCCAACACTGGGCTATGAAAAGCCAACGTGTAATTGAGACCCAATAAACTTTAGGTTTCACCTTCAGCTCATCTTAATTGGTATGGAACGAATTAACACTCTGACTGAAGACAAAAGTCAATAATAGACTGCAACACTTTACTATAGTTTTAGGCCATTGTGGGATATCAGGTAACTGGTTTTTTTACTGCCAACTTGCCGCGCCAATAAGCAATTAGTTTCAGGTCGCGCCAAAGCCGCTTTGATGGCTTTCGCAAATGTATTGGAAATAAAAACTGAAATTAAATGCCAAAGATTCGCTCAAAATTAGCCATGCAACGATGACAGCTTTAGGTGGCTGTGACACATTTAAGAAAAGTGTCCAATTTCCATTTCTCGCTTGTCATTGCTGGTAATAGCCACATGTGACACAATGTCGGACCCATCTTTCATTTTGATATCAAAGTGATTTTTAGTTCAAATAACTAAACAGCGCTGCACACAACACTTGCTGCACTTTTTTGCTCTGCGCAATAACGTAACCGGATTAGGCATTCGCCATGTTTAGTTGCTGCTGGTGCGTGGTCCGTGTCGATTTATATTCATTTCGTATCAATAAAATTTAAAAGTCGGCCATTAAAATTAAGCCGTCAGCAGCACAAACTAGTTATTCGTTTCGACGTCTATGCCAGCAAACACAAATCCCTTCCCAACATCAACAATCGCCTCTTTAGCGATTCGGACCGATTTCACACATATGCATCGATGCTTTATTACCCATGGGTGGTGCACCGGATCTAATGAGGTCACAACTCGAATCAGGCCATGTCCATAATAACGTCAACGACCACTTGGAGTGCGAATTTAAGACACCGATTTAAATAAATTATAACGTGAACATGGTGAAAGGATTTCCCATTGCGATTTTTGCGCTGCGCTGATTGTGAAATCGTGAAAGTTTACATTAAGTGTGTAGAGTGTGATTTTTTGACTGATTGCTCGAATGACATGGCAGATTGTGATTAAGATGCGGCGAATGTTGTTAAATTTTAATGTGGCTCAGTCAGGTTGTAATCAGGTGAAGTAAATTTTGTCGAGTTAGAAGATGGTTCAGTTTTATAAATTCGATTGTCAGATGTTACTTAGGAGAAAGAGAGATAAGCAAAACTTTATGTAGTTCCTAATTATAAACCTTTGTCTAAATTATGACGTTATTCTACTGTTTTATAAATGTGAAGCATAGTTGTCCACATTTGATAGTTTGAAATCAGGCTCGTCAGAGGTCCTTAACCACAAAGAGCGCAGTCGTTATGCTGGAAGAAAAGGCAGCCGCTTAAAAAGCTTTATACATATCAAGTCATATCAAGTTACATATTGAAGACCGTTGCACTGCCTATTGTTTCTATAATCAGTTCACCGCAGCATCTCGCGCAGACTGATAGACGCTGACGGCGATTTCATTAGCGACTATCATAGCATAACTCATTAATGTGTTAATCTTTTAGTCTGAAGTTCAGCTCCATCATTACTTCGAACATTAAAATATGACGTAAATAACATTTTTCTTCTTTTGCTACCTATTCAGCAGAAATTGGCAAAGGTCGGCAAGGCAACTAATTACCAATTAAAAAGCTCCCAACAAGTTGTTTGGAATGGACATAATAATGTATATCTCGTTGATTTCTGCATAAAATCACAAATATATTGAAAATAGCTACAAAAAAATTGGTTCCAGAGTCGTAGTTCGGCTGTGGTTATAATTGTGTTTGTATATAAATAGTAGAGAATACAATACCGGGATCCTGAAATCCCGAAATCCCGTTATTCCGGTCAATTTTAGTTCCGAAAAATCCCAGGATTGACAAAATCCAACTCGGAATTGAAACATAAAAGTAGCTTACTTTTTCTTTTTGTTATTAGTTCGTATATATTTAATAAATATAATAACAAAAAATAAATATATATTAATAAAAAATAAAAAAAATTATAATTATTTAAAAAGAAATTGCACCTGTGATGTTTGAATAAGTTTTAATACAACAACAGCTCTGTTTGTGTACGGATATCTATATATATAAAAATGAATCGTGGTCCATTCGACTGCGCATCACTCGAGAACGGCTGGACCAACTTGGATACTTCCTTCGGCGGGTTTGTTCGAAATTGTTACGTGAAGGTTTATAAAAAAAGAAAAGTCGGGAAAACGGGGCGTGGCGCCACCAGAATAAATTTTTAGACAATAACTTTGGAACCATAAGTCACACATCAATTAAATTTAGTTCACACTTACTATTTAATCATGTCCTTCGACCGACGGAATGGGGTGGGTATTGGACAAGGGGGTGTGGCACCGCCCATACAACTCAAATCTTTTAAGTGGAATAGCTTCGAAATTGTAAGTCGCACAGCATTGCAATTTAGTGTACCGCCTCCTCATAGATGTGTTATTCTACTGTTAAAATTTTATGGGCGTTGAACAAGGGGCGTGGCACATTTTTTGTGCAGCAGAACTGTAAGTCGTACATCAATGAAACTTGGTATGAACCTACCACTTAATCATATCTTTCAATAGAGGGAATGGGGCGTTGGTCAAAGGGCGTGGCACATTTTTTATGCTCAGACAGTTATGCAGTACACACACACATCAGTGAAACTTGGTACGAACTTTCCACTTAGTAGCACAATTCGACTAGAAGAAAGTTGTGAGCACTGGACAAGAGGGTGTGGTACCGCCTCCACTTTAATATACATAGATTGTTTGCCCTAACTGACTGACTGATTGATTGATTCATTCATTATCGCTCAGCCCAAACCGCTGAAGCTACAAACATGAAATTTGAACTGTAGATACATCTTGAAAAATGAACTTCCGCTAAGACGGGATTTTTTGAAATTCTGGATGTAAAGGGGCAAAACATCTGTTAAGGTGTTGTATGAAGAAAAGTGATTTAAGAGACATATTGATTTTGAACTTCCTGAAAATACTCTAAACAAAAAATAATTCGATACGTATTTTATAATTTTTCGAAAATCAAAATTTAACTGGACCAATAATGGGTTAAGATTTGTTTAAGAGTAGACTCGAAAAAAACATGAACCGATAGGCCTATTGACTTCAAAAATTATAAAAATACTTGAAATAAAAAAATTATACACGCGTTTCTCATTATTTTCAAAATCGAAATCTAACTGGATCAACGACGGGTTAATAGTATGTATGAAGAAACAATTTTTTTTGTCTTTTAACTGCAAACTTGGTGAAAGTACTTTAAATGTAAAATAACTCGATACGTGTTTTTCATTCTTTAAAAATATTTAAAATAGGACGGGGTCAACGACCGGTTAAAAGTTTGTATGGCGAAACTGTAAAAAAAAATGAATTAACGGGCCCACTGACTTCAAACTTTGTGAAAGTACTCTGAGTGAGAAATAATTTGACACGTGTTTTTCACTTTTTTGAAAATCAAAATGTAACGGGGTCAACAATGGGTATTGGTCGTTTGGACTTCAAACTTGGACAAAAAGCACTTAAATCGGGAAATAATTACAAGGTTTTTTTCATATTTTTGAAAATCGAAATCTATCGTGGTAAACTAAGGGTTAAGATTTTGTTTAGAGCAAACGTGAAAACTCATGATTTAAAGGGCCTTTTGACTTCACAGTTCAACCATGCGTTCAAAATATGTATCGGGTGAAAGAAGAGAGCTTGCGTGCGAAGTCGCGGGGCCCAGCTAGTTTTCTATAAATTTGTACAAATTAGCTCTGTTTGGGTACTTTTCCAGAAAAAATTGCGTTCAGCTAAAATCAGAAGAGTAAACGGGTTAGTAGTTTGGTAATTAAAGGTGATTTTATGTTATTAATTTTAAGTTATTTATCAAAAATACTTTGTCCTTAGTTTTAAAGAAAGAACACAGAATTGTACTTAATAGGAAAAAAAATTTATTTGATTGAAAAAAAATCGTCTGATTCAGTTGCTTAAAATTATATATTCAATTTCGAAAAAATCCCGGAATCCCGGGATTGCAATTTTCTGTTCTGAAAATCCCGAAATTGTAAAACAAGTCCGCAATTTCAATCCATAATGCATAGGTATGTAAATAATACCTAATGACAGAGTGCCCACAGACAGAGTAATGAGGCGTTGAGCTCGAGTAGGAAAGAGGAACCGGAAGGCTTATTAGTTGCAATTGGTTCTGCTTCAATATTAGGTTCCTTTGTCCTTGCAGTTTTGTACACAGCAGATTCAAAGCACACAGGATTTCAATTTATGAAGAGGGTTCAGTACTCCGTTGCGTTAACACCGAAAAAAACAAAAAAAAATAAAAATTTTCTTTCGGTGGTTGTCCTGTCAGCAGGGAATGGCAAACCTCTGAGAGTAAAATTTCGTATGAAAAAGCTCCCAACTCGCCGTTCGGAATCGGCATAAAACTGTAGGTCCCTTCCAACCTTGTAAAAGCATTCGCACGCACAACACGGTTGGTTGCGGGTAGCTAGGACTTAGTCTCGTAATCGGGCTGTCGTGCCAGTCAGAAAGTAGAAGAAGAAGAAGTTCCATTGCCAACTCTTGACTCCAATACCATTTCAAATCACATTTGCCACGCAAAATTTTTGTTACAAAAAGATATCGGATTTGAACCCCCAAGCCCACTTCCCCCTTGCGTGCGCCAATGGTTGTATAAGTTAAGTTTGGTGCAAACATTTATTAGTTTTGTCCAAACACGTGTATTTATTTATTTGCCTTAACACTATTTTACAATTTTATGTTCGCTTAGTTTAGGTTTCACTTCACTTCACAAGTTTTAATTTCACTTAGTTTTGAAAAAAACTAAGATTTTTAGATCTCCCCCAATCAACAACCAGGAGCGACCTTAAGTACTTTTTGCTGACGAGTTTTTCAGGCGTTGTTGTTGCTTGTCTGTGGTTGACACTCTTTTACAATCTTAAGTTCACTTAGTTTAAATTCACTTAATTTTAATTTCACTTTCACTTAATTTCAATCCACTTAATTTTACTTAGTTTTGAAAAAAACTAAGATCTTTAGATCTCTGTCTCCTATCGACAACCAGAAGCGACCTTAAGTACTTTTTGCCGACGAGTTTTTCAGGCGTTGTTGTTGCTTGTCGCTGGTTGAGACTATTTTACAACCTTAACTTCACTTCACTTAATTTTAATTTCACTTAATTTAAATTTCACTATACTTTACTTAGTTTTGAAAAAAACTAAGATCTTTAGATCTCTGTCTCCTATCGACAACCAGAAGCGACCTTAAGTACTTTTTGCCGACGAGTTTTTCAGGTGTTGTTGTTGCTATGTTTGGCCAGTATGTTAACTTATGTCTCAAAATCAGCCTGGAGAAAAGATAAATACCTACACTTCGGATCATCAGATAGGGTTAACTTTTCTTAAGGGGGTGTTCTGTAGTAAAATTTTCAAAAAATCTATTTTTTTTTTTTGCATTTTTCAACAGGTAATGTTGTTATCTATCGTATAAAAAAAGGTCTTTGATGAATTCGGACCGGAAAGTCATTTGTAAAGGAGGTTTCGTCACGCGCTCCGCCGAATTTCCACAGTACTTTCAGTGAACAAAAAACTTTAAACGCGTTTTTCCCGAAACCATGTTTTTCGAACTGGTTCACACGATTACAAATGATTGAGTAGACGGATTTTGATAATTTTTTTTTTTTATGTTTCTAAAAGTTGTCGCTATCGTCCGACGAGCGTTTTTTTCGATTTTGTTATTAGTTAGTGTTAAATAAATTTTTTTAATTTGAAAAAATGGGGGAAAAAAAATTTTTTACTTTCAAGTCGCGCCATTTTGAGAATTTTGATGAAAAACAAAAAAGCTCCCGTCGGACGATAATCGCACTCATATAGATTACAACAAAAAAAAAATTTCCGATTTCCATGTTTCAGACTGGAGCAATCGTGTGAACCGTCAACGCATGTTTTTTTGAAGGGCATCACTTTGCGGCGCTGCAGTGCAGCAACGAATCAATATTTTTTCAAACCTTATACTGAATTTTGTTGTTAAAAGTATAATAAAACATTGAAAAAAAACCGCATAAAAAAAAAATTGAATAGTTACTTCACAGTAGAATTTAAAAAAACACCTAAGAAAACGAGCTGTTACTACAGAACACCCCCTTAATAGAAAAGTTAGCAGTGCCCTTATATTGCACGATTTTTAGAGCCTCTTGGTTTCAAGATGTTAATGGTATGAATCTTGAGTAAACCTAGTCAAAACCCTGTTGAAAGTATTTTTCTGTTTTATTTCTTGGTTAACTTCTATAAATTTAAATTCGAAATTGAGCACATTTTAATGGGTCACGAGAATAGATTTAGAACTGTAGCTGAAGTCTGGAATTATTGCGGTTAAAAATTTGTAAATATACAGTCGTGTCTGGGTATAGTGAACCCCCTATATAGTGAACACCTCGATATAGTGAACACCCAAATTTTGACATCGAGCCTCTAAATATAAAAAAAATTTTTCAGAAAAAACAAAAAGTGTATTTTGAGGAAATAAAACGAGTTTTTGAACAAAAATGTTAACCTTGATATAGTAAACAACCTCAATACAGTGAACAGGCCTTGCAATAATTAGTTCACTATATCCAGACACCACTGTAGATGGAATTTTTGAATCCAAAAAAGCATCTTATTTGCGTACATCTTGCGAAAATGTAGCTAGTTTTTTACCCTCTTTCAAAGCTAATCTTCCTCCATGTTTTTGCCAATCACAGACCTAATGACAGCAAACTTGCTAATTATGACAGTAACAATCATTAATTTTGAGGCATTTAATGGCAACTTTGATCAAAACATTTAACAATGTCACTACAACCTGATTACAAGATCAAAGTTAAACTTCCCCCCAACATTCTGTGTTGTGTGTGAATTTCTGCACAAATGGAAAAAATTATGTTAAACAACAATTTATGTGGTTTTTTCAAAACCAAATGCATAATTAAAACCACTTGTGGCCCATAACTGTTAAATACCGAATTGGAATTCCCACAAAAAATTACAATTAATAAAACAATTTTATGCTTTCCCATTAATTCATGTTCAAAATTTCTTATGCAAATCTTATCCTTGATTTTTACTTACCGTGAAGAGTTGCGCAATGTTGTGTTTTTTTATAACACATCGTCATAGTTTTCGTCATGTTTCATTTCACTGCTTCTTTGGTCAAAAACGATTATTTTTTTTGGTCAATAAGCATTAATAAATTAAATTTATGGAATCGATTATGCAGCACAACAAATGCCAACACATTAATTTGCTTGTTCGAAAAAAAATGACATATTAAATGTTGTTGTGGGAAAGAAAGCATGAAGCATTAAACGCAGCAACAACAAAATCAGCACAGCAATGCCTGAACGAAAATTTATGTGCAACACCTGCTGGGTTCAGTTACTAATTTAGCAATCAACGAACATTGCCGCAAGTATTTTGCAAAAATCGTTAATGTGAAATTTGTTGAAAAATAATAAGTAAGAGTTCCATTTTGAAACAGACGAATTGTGATAATGATTTCCATGTATTTTTCTTCATTTTATGACAAATATTATTGACAAATGATTTTGATGAGTTAATTTGGCGAACGGCAACGACGAACGCGGTGAAGCGTGAGCGAGGTAAAAACTTTGCTGCAACACTGAGTCGAAGTCTGTGGGTAACGGAAATACGTGCCACCGAAATGTGCCGATGGCGAGTGAACAACGAAGCTGCCGCTAATGTGGGGCATTTAATTAGCATTGGCAACACTAACAACAACAGCAATAACACATGTGCCGCCAGCATTCGAAAGGCAAATGTGCCTGGCGCACTCAACGAATGTCAACGAGCTTAATCTCAGGTAATGGTTGATTGTCCACAGGCGACTTGAGAAGGGCGCGGGGTGCTTGAAGAGATTTCCGTGATGATGAATTGTCGCGCGGCCCAGCGAGCAACTCGTTTGTGGTTATCCGCATTACGTAAGCCAAAAGAAAAGACCGGCTCGGTGAGAAAGTCTGCACGAGTGACACACCTTCGAAATGATTTCAATCATAAAGAAACAAAGCGTTTTACTTACATATTTCGTTGGTGTTGGGTGAAAACATTTTACATTTCACATTCAGTCAGGTTGAAATCAAAAGTCTCTATGCAAAAATATTCAAACCGAAAGACATTCAAAATGCCAATTGTTCGCGCCAAGGAGCTGAGCGTAGGTCGGCGCATGTTGCGTCGAATAAAACGCTCAATCATAATTGCATAATTATCTGTTTACCTACTCGAGTCAAGAGGGGCGCACTGTTCGCACTTCTGAGCACTTTGCGCCACTTCAACTTCAACTCGAACCGCACAACGCCTCATGCCGACACTTGTTGACTGCAAAACACCCGCGCAATGTGCCAGTTTCATTCAAATCTTTTTTAATTTTTCACCCATTAAAAATTTACGCTCTTTTGCTTTGACTTGGCGTTTCGATTAATCTTGGAGCATTCATCAAAACGCCATCAGGCAACGGTCAGCAATTCAGCCATTCGCCGAATCACAATGCTCCCAAACAGATTTGTATGCTGTATTAGCTATGTTGATTTGTTGTTGTGTAAATTTTAATTTTGCATTTATTGTTGTTGTTGTGTTTGGGGCTATTGTTTGTTTTATTAAAATATAAACAACATTAAATTTTTGTGGCATGGTTGTTGCATCTGTATGCAACGACTTTGGAGATTTCCAATGATGAAGATTTCATGGATGTACCTGATGCCTTTTGTTTACGTTGCAATGAAATTGGCTAAAAAAACAAAACGCTAAGGCAAATAATGCAAAAACAATGCCAGATTTGTTAGAGTTTTGGCAACAAGGCTGCCACAGTTTATAAAGTTTCGCAATCAAATTTGCTGATCATTTTCAAGTTCATTTAAAACGATATCGAATGATATGGAATCTCAATTTTCATTCCTCTTAATTTAAAACAAATTGCTAAATCTCATAGATCTCAACCCCATTAAAAACCATTTACAATTCGCATCTACGATCTGACGATTTGACTGCATGAAAGTGAAATGAATTTTAATTAAATTTAAATTGAAATAAAATTTCACTTTCAATGCGCAATTAGCGCATTTAGCATTTGGCAGTTTTTTTTAATTTATTTGCATTAAACATTTGCATTGCTCTTACAAAACGCACAAAAGTGACCACAAATTAATTTAAGCATTGGCGTTAATTATATAAAAAGTGAATTGAGTTAAAGCCAAAAACTTTGCTTTGTATGAAAACCCAAATTTCACCAAATCCAAAGCATTTTTTTTTGGTTGGCCTCAAGTTTGCTCTAAACAATGAAAGCTGGGCATTTGTCTTCAACCGAATGCCATCTTTTAAATTTTTCTCAACAACTTTATTGTATTAAAACTGCTTTTGTTGTTATTATTATATGATAAGATAGAAATGCTGCAGCGAATAAAATGAAATGCGTCACTAATGAATTTCATCAAAACGCCGTTCGACGCATTGCACAGACCACATTCATCCGATCCATCAGCGTCCAAATCAGCTCTTGATCAGCATTGACATTTAAATACGCAACCACATAATGCGTTCGATTGGCAGTTTCAAAGGCTGTTGTGCGGTTGGCGGTCGACTGGGCAACGCAACAAAAACGCTGCCGCCGTCGATGCTGAAAACTATTGATGAGCCACGCCGAATGCGCAACACGCTGTGCGGCTGCGCAGTGTTTCTGTTTCGATTGGTGTCTGTTCACGTTTTCACGTTTTTGTTGTGCATTCAAATGTTTATGTTTTTGTATTAATGGCAGGTTTGAAATATTTTTCTTCAACATTTACGCATTGAGACAATGACGTCGCGGTGTCTTGCTCGTCGAATGAATTCCACTTACAAAGCATTCATAGGCCATTTCTGACAAATTAATATGCCAGCAAGTGAATGCAAATTGCCGGCGCCTTTCAAAACTGGTAGCGAAATTATTAATAACGTTGGTTGGCTGAATCTGCGTCAAATGCAAAGCTTTTTCAAAACACATAGTTTGGTTAATTTCTACCTTTGTTTTATTTAAATATTAGTAGGCAGTGCTGATAATGTTGTTATGGTTGCTGTTAGTGGACGCACGCACATTTGCATAAATCCATCTCATGCACATTTTTAGGCAAATATGTGGAGCGTGAAGAGCGCATTTTTGGGGCACACACACAAACACATTTCTTACGTGCATACACATTCTTCTAACCCAATCTATAGAGTCACATTTGGCGATGTGTGGAAAAACCCATTGGTTGAACAGAGCCCGAGGAATTTAAGTGTTAAGCGTAATTCCAGTTGTTTGTTGTTGTATGAGATAATTCATAACATTAACCCTTTCAGTCACAATTTCCAATATATTGGACTACAGCCCATACAATTCATACAGAACGGGTTTATTTTCATGTCGGAAAGGGTTGACGAGAGTATTTTAGTTCAAGAATTTTGGATTAGGTCAGGTTAGTTTATACTGGCTGCCAGTAAGGCTAAATATAGATGGAACCCATGGGTCCTTAACGATGCTAGTCAGAGTTAGATTTAGGAAATGTTCCAGTGCTGTCAGATACCTAGAATAACTTTTTCCTAAATTAAAAAAACAAAAACTGAAATTTCCTCCAAAAATTAAAAAAAATTCCTAATTTTTTTTCCTAATTTTTTTCATTATAAACTAAGGAATTAATTTTATTTTATGGACACAATAAGCCTTTTAGTTTTCGGCCCAACTTCTCATAAAAAAAATAAAAATAAATAAAATTTTTGTATTGCAGCCTTTTTATTCATTCACAACAAAACATACAAAATGAGATTGGTATACAATTTTTTTTGGTAAATTTCTTCATTCACTGCATAAATTATACGCTTTGAAGCGTACAATTTAGTACAATTAAATTAGACATATACTACTGTGATCAAACTGAAAGGTGAATTTTGTTATATTTTTAAAATCTTTATTTATTCTTGCAAATCCATTTCATCTCCTGCAAAGTAATCCCCTCCCGCTGCAATACACTTATGCCAACGAATTTTCCATTCATCATAGCACTTGGAAAAATCCTCTGTCGGGATGGCCATCAGAGCCTTCTTCGATTCAGCTTTTATCTCCTCAATTGAGTCAAAACGGTGTCCTCGGAGTAGTCTTTTGAGTTTGCTGAACAGCCAGAAGTCACACGGTGCCAAATCAGGCGAATACGGTGCTTGCGGAACGATATTTGTTGAATTTTTGGCGAAATGATCACGAAGAACCAATGCAGTATGAGATGGTGCATTATCGTGGTGCAAAAACCAAGAGTTGCCGGCCCACAATTCTGGCCTCTTGAGGCGAATAGCTTCACGTAAGCGGCGCATAACGCTCAAATAATATTCCTTGTTGACAGTTTGGCCCGGCGGAAGGAATTCATAATGCACCACACCACGATAATCAAAGAAAACTGTCATCATGACCTTGATTTTTGAGCGACTTTGACGCGATTTTTTTGGTCTTGGCTCACCTTTTGCACGATATTCGCTCGATTGATCGGTTGTTTCGGGATCGTAAGCGTAGACCCAAGTCTCATCTCCAGTTATGATGCGTTTCATTACGTTTTGATAGTCAGAAAGCATTGTTTCACAGATGGTAACACGACGGTCTTTTTCGAAAAAATTGAGTGTTTTTGGAACCATTCGAGATTTGACTCTTCTCAAGCCCAATTCGTCTTTCAAAATCGCCTGCACCGATCCAAATGATATGCCCAAACTATCAGCAATGTCTCTAATAGTTAATCGACGATTTTCAAGCACCATTTCTTTGACTTGTTTGACGTGATGTTCATCAGTCGATGGTTTTGGCCGATTTGACACCACATTTTTCTCAACACTCTCACGACCGGCTTTGAACTCGTTATACCACTTGTAAACACTTTTAGAAGACAGAGTTTGATCACCAAAGGCTTTTTGCAACATCCTCAACGTTTCTGCAGGCGAAATTTCATTCCGCAAACAAAATTTAATGCAACTTCTATGTTCAATAAATTCAGACATAGTAAAAATCGAAGAATTCACTTTTAGAGCCTCACAAAACGACGCGTATCTCAAATACTAATGAATATTTTCACGTGAAATTTAGCATAGATGTCACTAACAGTGCTACCAACTTACAGAAACAAAAAATTTACCGATTCGAAAAACCCGCGAAGTTTAAATTAAAAATTCACCTTTCAGTTTGATCACAGTAGTATGCTTTCAATATTCAAGGCTTCAGTGCCACTAATGGTGTCAAATGTATCACCTAAACTTTTTCCTCACAAATTCTAATTCCCAAAAAATCTCCTAAAGGTCAAGAATCTCTTAAATCTTGAAGGAGGTCTCCTGACCTGACAACACTGAAGTAATGATTTGTTCAAAGCAATTTTATAGCATTCCAGAAATACATGTTTATTTTTATTTTGTCGTAATCAACAAGGCGAATGTAGCACTCAGACTGCAGTACGTTCATTTTCTTAGTTTTATTACTAATCTACTGTACTGTTTCTTAGTTCTACCTTAACAGCGAGTCCTTTGATCCTATTAGTTCTTAAGATCCTTAGATGCTATTTGTAATACTGTTCTTCTACTTAACCTTTTCAGGTCATATTTTTTGGTAGGTCATATTTTTACGAAGAGCCAATGCTTCGACAATCAGTGCCAAAAACTTCGGACCTAATTCCGAAAGGGTCAGATACCTTCTCATTGGTCGCGACAGGTCTGACCACCCATAAAACAGTGGACTGACAAGAGAATAGACAGCAAAATATCAATAACTTTTGAATAATATTTAAAGAAGATGAGTTAATTTACTATTCTTATGAGTTCAAGCCTGCTACAGCTTTCAGATTTAGGTTTCGAACAAGTAAAAAAAAACGTGTCCGTAAGAATGTTGAGAATCGTATTTCAGAAATGGACAACACCAAAAAATGTTGAGGTTTATTTCAATCGAAGCCAAAGCAATCATGTTTGCATGTGTGTAGGTTGGTCTATAAACTTCGAAACCAAGTCTAATGCCTATACTGGGCTTAACACTAGAAAGCCCATTGCGATCATATAGACGGTTTTTCATTTTTAAATATTTATATTTTTTTTTTGTATTTCTGTGAACTTTTGCTTAGGTGACTTTAATTTTTTCATTGTGGAAAATTTTTTAATTTTTTAAAATATATTTTTTAAAAAATTTGCCAAATCCAATGTGTACTTTTCGAGATATCAGCGGATATGACATGTAGTCTTTGTAGGTATAAACAAATTGCGGTCTTTCTTGAGTTAAGACAGTAAAGGTCAAAGATGGGAGATTTAAAAAATGAGTCAATTTATGTAAAAGTGTTGTCAGCGTTGTATGTGTTTCTAGATTCAAGACATTGACAAACTTAGGGCAACATTTCTATGAATTCGACTCATTGTGCGGTGTCATCATTGGGGCCATGATGCATTTACCTTAAACAATTATTTCTATAAAGTAAAGAAATAGGAAAATTAAGGATAAATTATCTATTAAGTCATCTGAATCAGGTTAAGTATGAATGGTGCCTAGACTAAAGTAGTGAAAGAGTTACTCCAGTCCATTTAATTTTCCTGATCTATCATCTATATTCACACAAAAATAGATTTAAATTCGCAGTTGTAGCCAGGGGCCTCACAATTCCTTCATAAAGCATCTGAACTGCTTTCAGAAAAGTGCGAAAAGCTACTGAAACATTGCCGCAATGTTGCATGGTTATTGTTATTTTATCGCTATTCGCACGGATAATGTTTGCCTTTTTCTAACAAAATATCGAAACACTGAAACAGGGCGCTTACAAGTTCCTACTCCAACATTTTAGCTCTTTTAACCCACATATCTGTCTATGTAGAACCAACAGGGACCTATCAGGGACAACCTTTAAGTTTTGGTCACAGTGAAAAAGCATTACGTTTGACATCACCAAAAAATATTGAAGTAATGGTTCGATACTAATGGATTTTTTGACTTGATGTGTTTTCTCCCACATTTATTCATACAAAATCTGTCAATCGTTTACAAGAGAGTCTTATATATACACTGAGACCTGTTCTGATTCCTCTGTGGCTCACTAGTACAATCGCAAACAACATTAGCGAACAATCTTATCTATAGAACTTCTGTCCGATTGAGGTCTGCTAAGATTTATGAATATCAGAGCATCAAGTTGAGGGCGTTGGGCCTTATCCAAAATATATTTTCCGCAGCTTTTATATCTTTTGCGCATTAAAGCTTCGCAGACTGTGATCAGGTTCTATCATTTAAAGCACAGAACTTATATATCCTAAGGCTAAATCCATGCTTTATACGTAGATATTGAGTCCACAGTGACCTCCAATTAGAAGACTATCGATAATTTCAAGAAACACCATTTCACTGAACAATTGTATTACAAAAGCAATTATCTAGTTTTACTTATCTACGCAATTATCTAGTTTCTTTCAATTCAAGGACACTATTTTTATATTAACTAATACACTAACAACTTTTTTGTACTACTGAAAACTTTCCTAACCAGTAAAGATTACATCAGTCATAGCTATTTAGAATCATAAACATTTTTTTATTGGGTTCAGAAATGTTAGAAATTCGATCACGGCGACAAAAGTTAGAAAAAAATATTTACAAAAAATAATAAATGTATAATAATAAATAACAATAAATATATAATAATAAATGGTCACCCTAAAGTTTTTTAAAGCTTTGCATTCAAGTTTCCAACCAATTTTGGACAATGCGCAGAAGCTTTCAAAGCTCTTCACTCAAGCTCGGCTCGTGCAACAAAGCACGACGGTTTTGTCTGACCCGAACGGAAATGGCAGCAAGCTCGGTCAACGCTTCACTGCCCTTCCGCCCATCAATCTTTTGCTTGCGATTTTACATAACTAGCCATGTTGCTGTTGTTGTTGCTGTTGCTGTTACTGCTGCTGCACTGTGTGCGCCGCTTTAATTTGCCAGACATTCCAGCCAATTATGGGCGCGTTTGCGGTTAGCGCACACCTTTTCGCCGGCAGACGGAAACTCAACCGACACGAATGCCGCGTAATTAATTTCGAAAATATGTGTAAATGAGTTTCTGTTGCTGCTGCTACTATTGTTGTTGTTGTCGGCAGCTTCTCTTCACTTCAATGTAAATGCAAATTTTTGCGCACACATTCACAATCGGCTGATCCAACGCTCGATGGACATACGCCGCTCGCCATTTGTCACTTGCACGACCCCACCAATCAAATCGCTATCTGTCGCAATTATCAGCTGCAATTTTAATCCAACAAATGATCATGTTTTGACAGCGGCCGTTGCTTGCTTAATTAATTAGGTGAAACACTCAATTTTGTTTGCATGTTCGGCTGTTTGTTGTTTTGGTGTTTTCGGCGAGTTTTAGGCGCCGATTGGAATCTTTAAGTGGCGCATCGTCGTCGGCGGTGCGTGATTAATTATCGAACTGCACCATTGCGGCGCTGCGTGGCTGCGTGTGCTGCACACATGTGTTCGGTACTTAAGGTTCAATACGATTTGCTGAACTCTATACATCGAAGTATTGAACATTGACCCATATTGCAGCATGCGGGCGCACGGCGGCAATGTGTCTGAAATTATTTCAATTATTAGTCAAGGCCGAAGTGCGATGCAACTAATTCAACTAAATGAATTTTAGCAATTTTTGCAGCAATATTTGATTGTTTTTGTTTAAATTATGTGCAACATTATTCAGCTTATGGCTTTAATCCGTTGTTGGCGGGTGTGTGTGTTAATAGTTATTGAATAATGGTTGTGTAAACAGACATATGTCGGAAATGGGCACTTTGATTTAACAAAATAAAGAGCAATTTAGTATCTTAATGAGTGTAAACTTAATTTTAATTAATTTAATTTTTAACTTAATAACTTAACTTAAGTTATTAACTTAGTTAACTTAATTTTATTTCTTTTCTGAGTTCAAAGTTGGGAAATTTTCAAAAGTTACTGAATTTACAGTCGTGTCTGGGTATAGTGAACCTCCTATATAGTGAACACCTCGATATAGTGAACACCCAAATTTTGACATCGAGCCTCTAAATATAGAAACAAATTTAAAAGCAAAAAACAGAAATTGTATATTGAGCAAATAAAACGAGTTTTTGAACAAAAATGTTATCCTTGATGTAGTGAACAACCTCAATCCAGTGAACAGGCCTTACAATAATTAGTTCACTATATCCAGACACCACTGTATATAGCAAATCAAAGACAAAATGAATGGACAGTTTGTTTTTGGTATCCTTGGGCCATAATACAGGGTGGGCGGAAAGTTTCTGCATACATCATTACAATTGTAATATAGTTGAAATTCTGATTGTTTGTTTTATTTTAAAACGAAATGGGGAAATCCCCAATAATGTGATGGTTTGAAAATTCTAACCAGTTCTCTCGCAGATCTACAGCGATTTTTATGGAGGACGGTGCGCGATGCCATACGGCGAAACAGTCAATAAGTGTTGCTAAAAGTCTATTTAAGCTGGTATGGGAAGACTGGCCGGGAAATTCGCCAGATCTTAATCCTATTCAACATATCTGGCCCAGGATTCAAGATTGCCAATAGACTTTAACTTGAGAGAGTAAAACAAGAGTGAGATGCCATATCATTGGCCGAAGCGTTGGTCTTGTGTGAAAGTTTTCGAAAGCGAGTCCTGGAGTGCTATGAAAAAAATGGCACACATACCCAATATGAATGATCAATTGAACTTTGCTTGGATGTGATTTAGTGGTTTAAATAAAAAAAAATGTGAAAAGCAATACAAATGATCCTTAAAGGTGTTTGTTTTTGTATGCAGAAATTTTCCGCCCACCCTGTATAACCCAAATTTTTAATGCTCACACCAACAGGGATTCTATAACAAACTCTTGGTTTGGGTTTTGAAATGTAAAGCATAAAAATTACAAGTTGAATTGGAAACTTAGATAGTTTACGAGATATCAACGACTCTCTTTCATTGACGAAGAATCTTGTTTACTCGTTTGCAGATAACACCTCCATTTGTCATCAATTCTCCTCCACCAGACGTCAGAACTAGCAATTTTTCATTTTCAGAAAGTACTAAAAGTCGGGGTTTTCCACCCAAAAAGCACTGATAGTGCTCCGTTGATAGTTATCCGCACTAAATAGAAAAATTATTGCAGATTAGTCCTAACCGTAACCGTAGTAGCAATTAAGCCAAGGAGGATCACTTCAGTTTTGATGTAATATCCAAACAATGATCCAACAATTCAGTGTTGTATAGTTGTTAAATTAAATAAAGTTTTGTATAACACTTTAGTTATTGAAAAAAATTTGCAATTTTTTTAAGCACAAATAAATCTTGGTGTCTTTTAAATAAACAAACTCAATCTTTTTCACAGTTTTATTTTCAAAAAGTGCTAAATTTGGTACGAAACGCACTAAGTTGGCAACAGTGGTCAGAACAGAGCGCGATCAAGTGAATACTTAGGTTCGATTTGAATGCTTATAAGACCCAGTGTTGTTTTTGTTGTTCCACAGGCGAGCTTCGGAACTTCGCAATCGCTCTTTATGTATGCTTTGTGTGAAACTGGCTGAATCAGAAACTTTTAATGTCCATTAGTGGTGATCAACGTTGGAACCATCAAATTTTTGATGTGTCGGTGTACGAAATACTTTGTCCTACAGGACCAGGAGAAGATTTATAGTACATCACGTATGTATATTTAGTTATAAATGATGTTGAACTCGCACTAGTGAACAGAAGCTCCACAATCCCATCTGATGCTCCTAGACCGGAACCAGAATCGTGGAATGAAGCTTATAGGTGATAGAAGGGTATTCGACTCTCCTTGGAACATTGTTGTAATGATGCACAAGTATCATTTTGCTTTCGCTATTTCCACGGTATATGCTTTCTGGTTCGTTTCTCAGTCGCAGTTATGGAATAATTTCTATCATTTTCAATACCTCCTCCACCTAACTTATTTCTTCATCTTTCGAACTTGCTTCTACATACAACTTGCATACAAAATTCAAAGCAGGGAAATGCGATGATTAATTTAATTTAGTTTGGAATGGCAGCCTTCTACGTGAAAAGCTACTTTAAGCACAACTTATGGCTTATTGTGATACCACAGTGGGTGGCGCGACTCCCCCGCGAAACGCAAAAATTTTCATAATAATGAACAGGAATTTTTAGAAATTTCCGTATGACTTATATTCCTAAAATAGCCATTATTAGCTGATTTTATTACAAAATGTTTGAATTTTTTGTTGAAAATAAAAATAACTTCAATAAGCTATTTTCGGGCATGCAACTACTTGAAGTATGCAGAATTGGTCAGGTGATTCGTCGGTCTTCAATAGACAGAAAATATGCTCATATTAACTCTTACTTAAGGACAAAGCGCTCAGGTATCACAACAAACCAAACTGGTCCATGATCTCGTATGCCTTCATCAACCCAGCCACCCACCCAGTGGCGCACACAAAGAGTGTTTTGGGGTTCAAATCTCCGCAAACACAAAAATTGCTTGTACAAAATATGGTTTTGAATGGTATTTGGCTCTAAATTTAAATCAAAACCCCCTCAAAATGAATTTCTGTGTGCGCCACTGTACGCACCTAACTACCTACCTATGTAGCTATAGAATGCTTTCAACTCCGCTAACTGGACCAAAATCCTGAAATCACTTGACGAACTGCACATACCTGACTACCTGATCAGAATAATCAAGGACTATTTTAAAGACCGCGTCCTCTGGTACGACACAGACGAAGGCCCAAAAAAACTTAACGTGACTGGAGGGGTCCCACAGGGATCAGTCCTGGACCAACTCTGTGGAACATAATGTACGATGGCATACTAAATGTTAATAGACCAAAAGGGGTGTCCATATTTGGATACGCAGGCGATATAGCAATCATTGCGGTAGCGAAAAAACTGGACGAAGTAACTGACGCTTGTAACGCAACTATACGTGAAGTAAAATCATGGCTACTGGCAGCCGGACTAGAACTAGCTGACCACAAGACTGAAGTGGTATTACTGTCCAGTCGAAAGATAGTTGAAAATGTCGTGATTAGAGTCGGTGACCACGATATAAAGTCGAGTCCTTATATAAAATACTTAGGAATGCTAATAGACCACAGACTAAATTTCAAACAACATCTTACATATGCGAGTGACAAGGCCAGAAAGGTGAATGCTGCTATGAGTAGACTAATGCCTAACATTGGTAGACCCCGACAGCCGGCCAGAAACTTACTAGGCATAGTAAGCACCTCAATCATGACCTATGGGGCCCCAATATGGGTGTCAGCCATGGAAGTAAAAACATATGCGAAAGGCCTAGTATCCACCTATAGACTAGCATCTCTGCGAATCTGCAGCGCTTTTCGCACCGTATCTAACGACGCAGCAAATGTGATAGCTAGCAGACTGCCGATTGACATACTAGCTAAACAGATGACAACAATATGGAAGACGGGCAGACAAGACAGAGAAGCTACAGACAAAATAAAACGAGACTCTATAACGGAATGGCAGACGAGATGGGACTCTAGCTCGAAAGGACGATGGACCTGGAGCCTAATTCCAGACATAACGAAATGGATAAATAGGACCCACGGAGCAACGAACTATTACTTGACGCAAATCTTATCAGGACACGGATGCTTCCGGTCATATCTCCATAAATACAAACATGTGGACGACCCCTATTGCCTTTTCTGTGAAGGAAGAATTGAAGACGCAGGACATATACTGGTGGAATGCAGTCGATTCACGGACGAAAGGTCACACCTGGAGCGAGAAATGGAAAAACGCATTACCCCACGCGGGCTAATGGAACACATGCTGACTTCACAGGAGGCATGGAATAAGTGCAATGCGGCACTGACGACGATAATGCAGCGACTACGACGCAATGATCAAGCAACGAGACAAGAACCATAAGCGCCAAGACAAAACCATATGTGCCTGACGCAAGGTCCCCGCGAAGGAATGCCCTCACCGACTGTACCGCGGGATCCAAGGAGAGTGAAGCCTACGGGAGTTGGTTTTAGCCGGTAGAAATCCGGCTCTGGAATACGGGTTCCAGAGTATCTTGAACGAAGATTTCCAACTTCCGACGTAAAACAAAAAAAAAAAAAACCTATGCTAAGCTATCTACAACAGTGTTGCCAGATACTGAAAAAGTACTGAAATTTCCTCCCCAAAGTTAAAAAAGCTTGAAAAATTGAATTAAACTTCTCATAAAAAAATAAAAATATATAGGTAAATATAATTTTTTTAAAGCAGCCTTTCTAAATTCATCTTCAGGTCAACAACAAAAACTTTACAAAAACAAAACATGTAACAAATGAATTAAACAAAAAGTGCAAACAAAAAGTTTTTGGCGGGATTTCATTGTGACAGCAATAAGTGAGAACGAGATAGAACGAGCTTAAAAATTGTTAACATCTACAACAGTGTTGCCAGATACTGAAAAAATACTGAAATTTCCTCCCCAAAGTAAAAAAGCTTGAAAAATTGAATTCAACTTCTTATAAAAAAATAAAAATATATTGGTAAATATAATTTTTTTTAAAGCAGCCTTTCTAAATTCATCTTCAGCTCAACAACAACAACTTCGAAAAAACGAAATATGTAACAAATTAATTAAACAAAAAGTGCAATTTTTGGCGGGATTTCATTGTGACAGCAATAAGTGAGAACGAGATAGAACGAGCTTACAAATTTTTAACACAATAGGTTGCTTTGACTATTAAAATAGTTGCCAAAATATGTTTTGTTGCCAGTGTTCCCAATACATGATATTTCCTTATCCAAAAATTTCATAAAAAGCCACTAAGGATCAGAAAAATCCTCTAACATAAAATATAAATCTCCCAAATTTCCTTCTAAAAAATTCGTCTTCCTAAAATTTCTCCTAAAAGGCCAAGAATCTCCTAAATCTAGGAGGAAATCTGCTGATCTGGCAACACTGATCTACAAAATAAGCCTAAAATAAATGTTGTGTTTATTCTTAAACTGCTTCAAACTTTTTGATAAAATCTAATTTTTAACTTAATGATTTTTTATTCCCCCGAAGTAAAATTTGATGTTTTGTGATTCAGCATTCAGTTTTTCATAAAATAATTAAATGTAAGTTAATTCATAGCATTCACAATAAACGTCCTCAAGTAATTGTCAACAGTACAAAATTGGCCGCAAGCACGTGTTGGTGGCTTAATGAAGTCAAGTCGAGTGACTAACGTCGCCGTCATCAAAGCCCAGTTAACGGTGACTAGAAACAATGCGTCGCTCTGCATAAAACGCTCATTAATCATGGTCGCTGTTGTTGTTGCTATGTTTTGGTTTGTTTACTTGAAATTTCAATTGCATAATTTTAAGATTTTACACGAAAGCCTACAAAATACCAAACAATGCAAATAATTTAAATTTCCGCAGCCTTAAGCCGAAATCCCAGCGGTCCAAACTGACCTTCCCGCAGCGGTGTGGCGAGGCGTTGGCCGAAACCTAAACAAACACGAGAAGACAACAAACAAGAAATCAAAATAATTAGCCCGACGCTTAATGCAATGCAATAGGTTAATGAACACATCTATGGGGCACGGAGTCTGCGCTGAACTCGGCCGAAAACGTGGCCCAATAATGATGTCGTAATCGCGGCGTTGCTGTCGCTGTCACTGTCACTGTTGCTGTCACTGTTGTCGGTGGTGAGGTGTTGGCGACGGTGCGCAGGTGGCTGCATAATCAAAAATAGATTTAAACAATTTTCAAAATAGAAAATTTCGTATGTACTCGTTTGTATGTATGTATGTCAGTGTGTGTGTATGAGGAAAAGTCAGCGTGTTGCAATGAAGATGAGCCATCACACAGTGCGCGCAATGCCAGAATGAGTGGTGGGAGAGCGTGGCAACCGATTGTTGTTGTTGTGGCTGTTGCTAACCGCTACAAATGATAGATGACCTAAAAAAAGCCAGCAACAACAAAATATGTACGTAGAGATAACAACAATTAGTATCCCTCGAGCAATGACAAGAGGCCGAAATTCAACTGCACTGAGCGTAGGTGAGAGTGCGTAGGCCGTTGTTGGATCGGCGGGGGTCAGCAAACGGCGAAGAGCGCAATAAATCTGAAATCAACGCATATTTCGCTGCGATGGCAACCAAGGCCGATGTGCAGAGGATAATCGAAAAAACTCGAAACGCAAACGCAAATGCCCCAGTGGGTGATTCATCAATTCAACGATGGATGGTAGTTGGCTTTGTAGAGCCACGATGACTTACTTAGCATAGCTGGCACATCGAACAGTGGAAACAAGAAAAAGAAATTACACAAAAATAGCTGCTTCAACGCTGCTTTATCAATGAAATACTGGGACGATGAGTTGAGTGTATGAAACTGGAATGAATTTCAATGTAAGAACAAAAAGCTCGAACTCGCAAGCTGAATGCTCAACTGAACCAATTAAAATGGAGTGAATCAATAAAATTAAGAGTGACTGAAGAATATTTGAACTGTTGGAAGTGTGTCTGACAATTGCAGGTTCTTTTGACATTTTCAGTTAGCGGTCCGGCAAAAAGAAGCATCGCTTCGATTGAACTAAGTGAACAATGAACCCAGTTTAAGTCACTGCAAACTCCACTTAGATATGTAATCGTTTAACAAGAACCGCGAGTGTCTCAATTTTAGAGTTTTTGCTCAGTATAGTAATTAAAATAATAATAACAAATAATAAAATAATAATAATAAAAATATAATAATAAAACATATTTAATAATAAAAAATATTAGAAGTACAAAAAAAAATTTGGTCGAAAACCCAACGTAGGTCTATGGTTAAGGAGACTCTTAACTTCTTCCTGGCAGTAAATTTCTATATAATCTGGAATCTGGGATACATCGACTTGGTTAGATTTCTCAGTTTGTTAAGCAACTCAAACTACTTAACGCTTGAAAGAGAATTACGGTCATTTTGACGGTTCTTCATTTCAATTCATTCATTTCAATTGTACGAGGGTTGCTTTTAATATTTTTTCAAAAAGGATATAAATGTATTTTGTTATCATCCAAAATGGTTTTACTGCTTTTCATTCTCCCCGAAGTTTTATACACTTTTGAATGCACTCAAACCAATTGTCGAATCACTTTTTCCACTCCGATTGAGACACCTCCAAAACATGGTTTTTGAATGCTTCAGGAGCATCTTCTGGCAATGAAAATCGTTGACTATGCAATTTTTTTTTATATGCGGGAACAAAAAGAAGTCATTGAGTGCTAGGTCAGAGCTGTATGGCGGATGACCCATTAAATCGATGCTTTGGTCGATCAAACATTCGGTTGTTTGAGTTGATATGTGAGAACGCGCATTGTCCTGGTGAAGAATGATTCGGCGTCGGCGGTTGTATTTCCGTATTTCATTAAACACTTCTATCCAACAAATTATTGAGTACCACTCAGAATTGACCGTTCTACGTTGCTCTAATGACACTGTAGACACATGACCAGTTTTGCCGAAGAAACAGGCGACCATTTTCTTCGATGTGCTGCGTGCCCGAACAACTTTTGTTGGATTTGGCTCGTCTTGGAAGACCCACACGGCCGATTGCTGTTTTGTTTCGCACTCGCGATCGAATTTTTCCATCATTTCGACACCAGTCTGTTTTGACCGATTGCCAAATTATGCGGGATCCAACGAGAACAAATCTTTCAGACAGCTAAATGTTCATGCAGTATCGAATGCACGGCCGTGGAACTAATGCCCAAGAATGCCTCTATCTCACGGTATGTCACATGACCATCTTTCATTATCAGTTCACGCACAGCATCGATGGTTTCTGGCACAATGACCGATTTTGGATGACCTTCACGAAATTCGTCCTGTAGCGAACGGCGACCATGCTTGAATTTGTTAAATTAGTTATAAATTGTCTTGAGGATTGGTGCTTCATAACCAAATGCCGAATGAAGTCGATCAAAGCACTGTTGTTGAAATAATTCACCTCGGAAATCGTAACAAATTATTGCTCAAAAATGTTCACGAGTTAAATCCATTTTTTGACCGAGATGAATTTTTCAAGTCAGTGTAAACAACACAAATAGCGCTTAAACATCAAAATGTTCTAAGCACGTTTATGGTAAAAAATGACAAACTTTTCAATGGTAATCTCAGATTTTTCGAAAACTTACTAGATTATTCTTATTGATAAAATATAAAAGGCAGCCTTCGTATTTTCTCTAGTATTTTTATCAACTTTCGCTTTGGTAATTTTTATTTTACCATTGTGAACAATTTTTTACTTTTTTTGTAATTTATTTTGTGAAAAATTAACCAAATCAGATATGTACTTTTCCAGATATCAGTGGATATGCGGTCTTTCTAGTGTTAAGCACCATAAATGACAATATGAAGGTTCACTTTTACTGTGACCCATTGGTTAGCTCCAGAACTTTCCAATGGCCATTTTGGTCTCCGAGTGGAAGTGCGGTTTCTGGGTCGCACACACTCTTCCCCACCGAACCTAACCTAAGGTTCACTTTAATATCAGCAGTGAAAGTTTATGGAGCATAAGAAATTGAATCTATAATAATTTCTGTGTGTAGGAAACAACCAGTCAACAGGTCCTTTGAAAAAACCAATGGTGCCATATATAATTTTTTTCATTTTTAAACAGTAAAAATGTGTCACTAAATTTGTGGTTGGGACAATGAAAAGTTCTTATGCCAAAAATTCGTGTGGCTTTGTATTTTTAAACAGCAAAGGTGTGTCAGAAAATCTGTGGTTAGGACAGTGAAAAATTCTTATGGAAGAACTCGTGTGGCTTTGTAAAAATATAAAAATTAGAAGCTTACTTATTATAGAATAGTTTTGTAGGTGCATCATCTGACGAAAAGGAACCTTCTGTGGTTCGCAGATTCCTAAGTTGGTACTTTTTATCGATCGCAATTCGGTAGAATGGAATAGAATTCAGTGGGTCTACCACTTTTTTTTGAAGATTTTCTGATCGGCCTGAGTCCATTGTAAAAACAAACAATGTTGCCAATATTGAGCTTTGTTAAAGCACAGAAAATTACCAGAACATACACTAAGGTCAAGAAATGGAAATGTTGTTATATGAAAAAAGGCAAAGCTGCAATTTCAGTGAGATTTGAAAAGCCTGACACAAAACAGTTTGATTTATTATTGAACCTTAGCAAATTTCCAATATCGGCTAATGGTCGCAAACTCGATTATCGAAAAAATATGTGACAACAAAATAAAGTAAAACCCAATTTGTCAAAGCTAGACACATTGACACATTTGGTGAAGGACATTCTTTGCTTCAACTAGAGAGTTGCAGCTGCGGCAGAAATCATTGATGGTGTATGAAATTCAATAAATATGTAAAGTTAACCAAAATATGGTGACAACAACTACAATAACTGAATAAGTAATGATTAAGTCAGGTGGCAGCTGATAGGACCAAAGTGCTAGTCACCATCACTTCTATATGCACGGAGTCACACCGTCCTGTCGCTGTCGCCCCGTCCTGTTTCGTTCTTGACGCAATGACACACATCTATTCGCCGCTTGGCCAGTTTTACAAAAAGCAAGTTGCCGCTGATGACTGTTTGCTGAGTTATGAGTTACAATTTTTCAGCTGCCAATTGCTTTGTTTACTTTTTTTGTTTACTTTTTAGTGCACATGCGGCGTTCAAATCGTAAAATGCCATGATTTTTTGCCCAGCTAAATCATTGCATTTTTGGATTTAGTGGCCGCTTGAACGAGCGATTGAAGCGAATTTAATTGGTGAACGCAAAGGCGAGCAGATCGAATTGAGTTTAGGGCGCAGGCGCACAGCTGAGGTGTGAACTCTGCGCCGAAATCTTAATGAATTGCAATTGTGAAGCTTGTTAGTTAAATTAGCGTTTAATGTTTATTTGTAATGTGTTTTTGTAGAGCACAAACACATACATACAAACAGACATAGAGTGAGCAAACGGCGCATATATAACAGAAGGGATCCAATACTCGGGGCCACACAACAACCCACAAGCATTCACAAACGTTCAACTGACTTGAAGCGGGAACATGCGTGGACTCATTGTAAATATTGGTGCAGTGCAAATAGTTGCAGGATTAAACTAACAAATCTCCTTTCATATTTACAGCTTTTGTGCTTTGTTGCTTTGGCAACGGCCACACCGCTGGGTTACAACTATGCGGCACAACAATCGTTGGCGCGGCAGCCACATCAGCGCTACGGATCCGGCAGCACTGCCTCCTTTTTCAAGGACCTGCAAACTGTAATGGCTGTGCAGTCAGCCAACTTTGGGTCAAGCCTTGGCGCACAGCAGCTGTTCTCCTATGCCAACAAAAACAGCAACGACATTTTGCAGTACAGCAGCGGTCAGGGTGCGACAGCGCCAGCGCAGGTCGCATCGGCTGCTTTGGCATCACCACAGCTGCGCTACCTGGCACCTACCAGTGCCACCTTTGAAGCTGCTGCTTTCCAACCATCTCAACAACAGCCGGAGGCACTGATCACCAAACGTTTCTACATACATGCGGCGCCCGAGGACGAAGAGGAGGAGGTCAAGCAGCAATTCGTGTCCCTAGGAAAACCGCGCAAAAACTACAATGTCGTTTTCATTAAGGCGCCCGCCAAGGCGGCACAGAAGACATCGCTGAAAATTACGCCCGCCGTCAACGAGGAGAAAACCGTCATCTATGTGCTGGACAAGAAGCAGGACGCAAGCGAGATCGAGGCGCAGGTACATGAGCTCGCCACGACCACTGCCAAGCCGGAGGTCTACTTCATCAAGTACCGGACGCCCGAGGAGGCGGCGCATGCGCAGCAGACCATACAAGCGCAGTACGAGGCGTTGGGCGGCTCGACGCAAGTCACCAATGAGAACACTGCCGCTGTGTCGTCGGTGATTGGCAGCCTCGATGCGGCCAAGCAGGCTACGGAGGCGCAGGTGCAGGCACCGACACAGGCACCGGCACAAACGCAGACACCGACACAGGCACTGACACAACCACAGACACCTACACAACCACAGGAGAACGAGGCGCAGCAGGTGGCGGCAGCAGTTAGCGCTCAGCAACAGCAGCAGGAAAGCGTTGCCGTAGCAGAAGCAAGGAGTGTGCAATTGTCGCTGTCAGAAAGCGCCAACAACAACGGCTATCTGCCGTTAACCAAGTATTACTACTAAAGTATGGTCACCTCGAATGATGTGGCCAGAGCTGATGCTGTTAAAATGCGGCAATTGTTGATTATTTTGTTAAGTTTTTATTGACACAACTAGACGCTCAATTGAAGTGCAGTTAAAAAAATAATTATAGTCATTGATTATTTTTTGAAACTTTTAAATGTTTAGTCTCTTTTTTGTATGGAATGTTGCGTATGATAGAAAAGAATTTGTTCCTAAATGTTTTAAGGGCCTTTTTGCAGCAGTTGGAAGTGTTCAAAGACACTCATTAATCCATCCATGACCCAGTGGTGATTTTGGTGGTTCAAACTGCCTGTTTGTTACAAAACTTAGGGGTGGCACTCCATGAAATAGTTTCAAAAATTCGATTTTTTTTTTGCTCTAATCGAAAGATATATTATCCGACAACATTATTACAAAGTTTGAAAGCCGAACTCTGAAAACTTTCGGAGACACAGTTCTTTTCATCGACGCGCGCTCAGCCACACCAGGTGTTCCGAATAACTTTGGAACGCGTTTCGTCATAAACACGTTTTTGTAGTCCGTCCACATGATAAAAAAAAACTACTGAACCGATCTACACGAATATATACTCGTTTTGTAGGATATTGAACAGAGAAGTGCATGAACCTCTGAAATCTATTAAAACAATTTTTTTTCTGTTTTTTTAATAAAGAAAAAACGAATTTTTTTGTAGTTTATATGGCTTTGTTGCTATATTTTGAAAATTTTTATAGTTTTTGAGGTTCACGCACTTGCGACAAGCCTGCTGATTAATTTGATATATAATTTGTATGTTTCAGACTTAAACTTCGGACCGCATCGTGTGGACGGGAAGACGTCATTTTTTAAACCAAGCCTCGGAAGATGTTCAATATGTTTGCCATTTTTAATTTTTTTTATATATAACTTTTTTTTTTGAACTTTTAACTAATACCTACAGATGTTCCAAACGGATTGTTCCTGTCTCTTTCTTTTTTTGTACAGTAAAATAAAGAAAATTGGTAATTTTTTTAAGGGTTTCATGGAGTGCCCCCCTTAAGAGTGGCAAATACAGATTGGGCAGCGGACAAAAGTAAGTTAGGAATATCACCCGAAATGAAATCCTGTGTATATCGTGTCTAATGATATTATGGATTTTTATCGACTTAAATCATCTGCTGATATTTTTTTGGGAAATCAGCCAAATCAAATTCCAAATGTGACTCTTTCTATCTTAAAAGGTTCTGTAAACCAAAATCTTGTATTTTTATTTTATAATTGTAGAATTCTTTATAGAACTTTCAAACACAATTTGCTATACCAAAATTGCTCACAACTTTCCCCTAATTATATTTTGAAAGAAGCACCAAAGCGTTGTTCGCACGTATTCCACACACGTTTGCTTGGCAAATAAAAACTCCTCATTTTCTCACAAAAGATTGAGCGCTTAAAAGAAAAAAGAGTTGCCAAGCATAAAGAAACTCAATGATAATTGCTGCGATTAACATATAAAACCAGCGATGGCAGGTAACCAAATTATTTTCGTCTAAACTTTCAATCAATTTTTGCCAACCTTTCGAATTATGTGACCGAACTAAATTGCAAAAAAATTGCACGCATAGTAAATTCGTCAATAATTAATTATGATTTTCGTTTTAATTAAAGCCGCAACTCACCACTCACCGCGCGCTTAGCAACATAATACAAAAACAATACCAATGACCAACCAACCAATTAAAGACAAAAGAAAACAAATTGTGTTAACAACCAGTAAAAAACAACAATGCATAAAAACCACTGTGTTAAATTACAGCAAAAGGGAGAAAAAATAGCTGAGTGAGAAATTATAATGAAATTTATATAAATTTATGAAATTGAATAGTTTCGGTACGAGGCACAAATTGGTTGCGTGGAAATTATTATTATTTATTGTTGTTGTTTACTTTAACCCATTTGTGGTGTTGTAGAACTATAATTGAGATATTTTAAATCTGATTAAAGAGAAATTCAGAAGTGAGATTAGCGGAAGGGAAAACAATTAAATTAAAATATGTAAGTCAATAGATTAGAAATACAATTAAAAAAAATTTAAAAATTGAATTGAAAGTTGTTTAAATTGAAATTGTAGGAATGTCAACAAAATGGTTCCACCTCTTGTAGAGATATCTCAAAATCATTGATAGGGATGGTTAGGGTAAAGATGGAACTACTTTAGTCTAGAGGAGGTCACCCTAAAATTCTGCCATCTAGCTAGAGTTACCAGACTCCAAAAATTTTGAATTTTCCGGAGGTGAAAAATGTGGCGTAGTGGCCTTAGAACTTCACAAAAATCTACCTACTAACTCACTTGTAAACAATACATCTTTTGTTCACGTGTTTAGCTGATCACTTTAAAAAGTATGTAAAAAAGATTCCATTGCTGCCTAAGGAAAAAAAAAATAAAAAATAAAATAGGATATCTCAGCAACGTGCAGAGATAGCATGCTGAAATTTTGTTTCTGATCATTATGGGTCAATTCCAGGTCGTGTATGAAATTTTACCAAAATCGTATTAGCGGAACTGTTACCCGGCTTTAATGGGTTAAAGTAGGAAGAGAAGGAGGACAGAACGGAAACTTTAGCTTCTGCCTTGAATTTTCAAGACAATGTTTGGCCAGCCACGCTGAGGCATCTGAGTTGGCTTTGCTGAAAGAAATCCTTTCACTAGAACCTTTGAATCATCCATTAAGTTCTTCCGTACTGGAACCACATTAAGGAACCATTTCACCCCAAAAAAATTCATAAATTTTAACACATAAAGAGCTAAATTGACTTCTCTGCCAGGAAAAAGCTACATCAGGAATCAAAGTAAACGCTTGATTACACGTAACGAGTGACGAGACAGCAACTCGAATGAGTACTCGTTTCGTCTAAACAATAAGGCGAGTTGTTGATTGAGTCAGTGACCGAGTAGAGTGGCGAGAGAGTCACTAGAATCACAATTTGTTTAATACCGAGTACTACTTTACCGTTATAATTTTCTTCTTTTCACAGCGATTCGCTGAATCGCTCGTCACATGCGGAGTGCGTCACATACCACTTTTCGCTCGGTTGAGTTTAGTTGCGCGAGTTGCTTATGTTAGTTCCATTGTAAAACCAAATTGGCTCGCCACGTGTCAAAATACGTTTGAACAACTCGTCGCTTTTGCTCGCCATCCCGATTCCCGGTTTGATGTCTCGCAACTCTACTCGTTACGTGTCATCCAGCCTTTAGTATGAGCCCATTATGGGCCCTGAATCGGTTCTGTCTCTGCCATTTGCGCCCATAAAAGTTAACTGCGGCCACTGTTAACAATTGGGGCGCTTCGAACCAGTAGCGAGCATGGCAGGTTGTACGAAATTTATGCTTCATGTCATCTCTGATGTGTCTATGAAGGTACTATAGGCAGCTGCTCGGCTTAGTTACTCACCATTTTCTATGGGAGAACCACATGAAAACGGAAGACATATCTGACTGTGGAGAGGATGGTGAGAACATTTTGTGTGTATCTTTCCCGCGTACGAAAGAATCATTTGAGATATTTTTCACTGATGTGTTGAGAAGCGGCCGCCTTGGCTCTTAACGTGACACCATAGGAGCTATTCAGATTTCTCTGGATATCGAATAGATTTAAAGAAAATTAACAGGGAATATCAAGTCATAGTAAAATGCGTTGAACTACTCAGATATCTTCGGAGGTCGGGTAGACTTAAAGCACATTGACAACGGACATTAAGTCGTAGTGAAATGGATTGAACTACTCAGATTTCTCCGGAGATCGAGTAAATTTAAAATGGACTGAACTATCGAATGTCTGAGTGCTGCGTTTGCTGGGCTGTTCATTACTTCTTTTTCACTTTTATAAGCTTGGTTGTAACAACCACGAAATAGACAGATTCTGACACATACAGAATTTAATTTTGGTTGGGTTCCGTACACTCCTCTCTGAAGCATAAGGCCTCTACAAGACTATTGCCTTGTGTTGGTTACGTTAAGCGGTTGTGTTGTTCTGCCAGGGTAGGTAATTGGATTGCCGCGGGTAGTCCTAAGTGATGGGGCTGCCATCTAACGCCACTTAGAAACATCGTTTCCGTTATTTTGAGCTACCGCTCGTAGCGCCATCTGTTCTGTGAGGAGGTTACAGCAGAATGGTTGGGGACCTCATTAGATCGATTTGGTGCGCTGTTCTCGCTTTTGTCCGCTTCTCCTTGCAGGCGTCGCTGGTGCACCGTGCAGCTGTATATTAATTTTTTTTTTTGCAGCCGCACAGCACATAATTGCGCGTACTGTTGCATGGAAGTGAGTGGGATAGAAGTAACTTGGGTTAGGAATCATTAAACTTGGGTAAGTTGCAGGGTAAGGAAAATTTAGAGAACAGGAACAATCGGAATAGTTGATTGAAAAAGTGCGGGGACCGTGCACGAGGTGGGAGTTGAACCCACGACCTCTGGGATGGCAGTCTAGAAAATTATAACAATATTGGCCAACCAAAATGATTGAAAGATGCAGATATTTGGCAGGGATTCGAACCACTGAAATCTCCCTTGCTTGCGCCATAGGAAACAACAGATATTGTCATGAAAACTGTCCAGCTTTTACACATTATAAGCTTCGCCAAATGATTTTTTATTCTAATAATTCATTTCTATGGCTTACAAACAAAACTAAAAACCCAAGACTTTCAACATTATTGAGTGTTATACACATTTTCAAAACATAAATGTTGCACCTTTCACAAAGTAAATTCTTCAGAAACCCCATTTGTTGGTGCTTTCATACATCACTAACCAATAATGAGTTAACGTAAAAAAATATCCAAACATGCATAACCCAAACATAGGGAAAATTTTTAATTTGTGACTCGAACGAATGCTGCGCCAAATTGAGCTGAGTGAGTGACTGAACAGCAGGTCAGCTGTGAAAGTCCAACTAACAAGCCACCAAATTGAATGAGAGAAAACTGTTTTCAGATTCTGTCTATCAAAAGTCAAACAAAATTAACACAACGGAAATTATTTTACCTAAGCAAAATATGCAGGCGACATTAATTTGACGCTGTCATGCAATATTCTTAATGCGCAAAACTTGTGTATTTTCTTGCATTTTGCATAGTTTGGCAAAAGTCTTTCTTTATGTTGGTACATGACAACCGATTACGTTTCAACCTTCTAGCGAATTAATAAAATTCGCAAAAATCTGTTTTTAATGAGGCTTTCGGCTAAATGTTCACCTGAAGATGAACAGAAGAGATTGGTTAGACAAATTTGCGGCATTGGATTGTTAAATGTATCAGCAAAATTTTCATGTCTCGTTTCGTGTTTAAAAAATTACGCGTGATTACTGCTCAGGTCAACAAAGTAGTTTAAATCATGTTAGCAAAAAAATGAGCCATTTGTTTGAATTCGTATTTGGTGCTCCTCACATAATTTACCTATGAATGTTATTCATCTGAAGTCAAAGGCAAATGCCAAGTTTAAGTTGTGTGTGCAGATCAGGCAATAATCTGCAATAAAACCAGCTCCGGTGTTCAACTGTTGACTTGTTAATGGTCTTAACAAATGTTTAGTCACTAATCTTGATGAAAAAATTAATTAGCTTGAAGTAGTTTCATGGTGATAAATTGGCGTTGCATGGACCGATGGGTCGATTGATGAGTGGCACCAATACACAGCAGAGAGCTGAGCGAAGCGAGATTTTTTAATGATTAACTAAACTGAAACAAGAGCGAACAAAGTGTCTAATGACAGATTTTTGGAACGTTTCATAAAAACCACGAACAAACCAAGTTGCAGCATCCAGCATCACAAGAATTAATCAAACTAAAATACTAAAAAAGTGCCTTGAAAGGGCAGCAATCACCTTGGTTGGCCAAAATCTTAAAGGTTGCAAGCGACAAGTGCACATGAAATGCGGCATTCAAATGCTGCATGTGTTGAAATTCATTCAATTTGTTTAAAATTTAAAAAATTACGGGGCGGGAATGCCTCATCGAAGACAAACAACGAGTGCTGCATTGGACAGCAGAATAACTACGAACCGACCACAGGTCACAAAGTGTTGGGTAATGATTGCATGACTCGAGTTGCATTCAACTCGAGTTGCGTCAAACGCCAACGGGTCCATCCACAAAATCCATAAAATGTAGGTACTGAAAAATAAACCAACAACAACCGCAAAACAAATTAAAAATCACCTGCCAGATGCGCTTAGAGTTGCAAGGGAAAACTAGTAAAGAAGAAGAAGATGATGACATCTTCTTCTTCCTCTTCTTATTTATTCATTTGACTTGAGAGAGCGCCCATAGGTTTTAAATTTCAAGATCAATGCGGTTGCGTCTAATTGCTTTTCGTTTGTTGCCATTTCAAGAGTTTTCATTGCAGTGAGAGTTGGCCCCATTTGCCCCTCGCACAGCTCGTTGCCGGGAGACAGCAGAGCACAAGACGAGTAAAAGCAACAAGGTTGGTAATTAACTCATAATCAGCTGATCTGCTGCAATGCGCGTCGCCTGCCCCCATTGCCAGTGTGCACGCATTGTTGTTGGTGTAACCGCAGCGCACAGTTGGTGCAGCGCTTCCCGCAATCGACTGATGCGATGCGATGTGATGCTGAAGCTGCGGCACCCAAAATTGACCAAAACAAACAACGAAGCCATGGGGCAAAACGCCGGCTATGGCCGAAACGCCAACTGCGCTGCGCTGGCCGACATAGCAATTTCGGCGTTTCATGGTATAAAAGAAGTGTGCGTGGCCACAGTTCATCAGTTCAACAGAAACAGCCAACAAACAGTTAGCCAGCTCCGCGTCTTCAAACTAACCAACTGACAGCTATCCCAATTCAAGCAGCGAAATGCGTGGATTCATTGTAAGGACTCATCGGCAACAGCCTCACCTCTCCACCCCGCAAAACAAGGATTATCCACTAATGACATTAACGTTCTCTAGGTTCTGTGCTTGTCCGCAGTGGCCCTTGCCGCGCCACAAGGCTACAACTACAACCCGGCGGCTGGCGGTGCGCAGCACGGCATCGGCTTCGGTTCCGGCTCCCTGGGCTTCGGCACCACCTCGAGTTCCGCCGGTGGCGTATTCCAGGCTGGTCATGGTGGCAGCGGTGCTGGCGTGCAGCAGGGTTTCTTTGGCCAGGGCGGTCAGGGCGGCGGCGCGGCACATCAGCAGGCCGTCATCTCGAAACGCTTCTACATTCACTCGGCACCCGAAGACGCTGAGGACGAGTACAAGGAGAAGCACATCACCGTCGGCGTGCCCAAGAAGAACTACAACGTTGTGTTCATCAAGTCGCCGGCCAGAGCGCACAAGAAGACCTCCATCAAGATTAGTCCCGCCGTGAACGAGGAGAAGACCGTCATCTATGTGCTGAGCAAGAAGACCGACTCGTCAGACATCCACGCTGAGGTGCTCGATCATTCGGCGCCCACCACCAAGCCCGAGGTGTTCTTCATCAAGTACAAGACGCCCGAGGAGGCGGCGCATGCCCAGCAGGAAATCCAGGCGCAATACGACGCGCTCGGCGGAAGCAGCCAGATCACCGACGAGGGTGTGGCGCCAGTCAGCTCGGTCATTGGCTCGTTGGGCGGCGGCGGCGATGGTGGTGCCGGTGCAGGTGTGGGCGGCGGCTCGTTCAGCGGCGGCGTCATTGGCGGCGGCGCTATTGGCGGCGGCATCATTGGCGGTGGCGGACACGGAGGCGCCGTGGGCAGCGGACATGCCGGCAATGCTTATTTGCCACCCAATTTCCAGTAAGCTGAGATAGTTGTCAATTCTTGGCTACGTGTTTGTTATTGCTGTTTGTACTATGTACGACACAAAAGTTGTTGATATTTTTTTTTGGTTTTAATTTACTTGTGTTTCTGTGTAAATAAAATGTGAAAATTTAAAGAAATTTTGCTAGTTTTTATGGTGAAACGGTTCTGAAGAGTTATGGGCTGGAAAATTCAATATATGCCAAATAAACTTGTCGTTGTTGTGGCAGTTTAGTTTGTGCAACATTAGAACATGGGTTCAAGGCAAGAGTCCATAACCACTTCACTCATAACCCTATCTCATAACCTTTATATCCTTCCTGAACCAACGCAATGCTTTGCATTAATAGGGGTCATCCCCTGCGCGTTTGTTCCTGTTAAAAAAAAAAAAAACAACAAAAAAACCAACAGTTGTCTGAAGTGACGAATTACTGACTTTAACATTCAGACAACTGTTGTCTGAAATCTAAAAGAGACACAACAGGTGTCTGAACAGACAACAGTTGTCTGAACAGACAATTGTTGTCAATTCTGTCTGAGACAAGTCACTGCACTATTCATTCAATCACACAACTATTTTTTTTCTACTGTTTTATAAACCAAACTGGTAGCAACAACAATTAATTATTTGCAAACTGAGTGATTACAAATTTTGACGTAGTGATTAAAATTTGTTTCAAAAAAGTTTAAATTTTCTATTCAACATAATTAAATCAATTTTGCATAAAATAATGAAAATTAATTGATTACAATTAATCAGTGTGATTTTTCTTGCTCTCTATTTGTCTGCAACAACAACTAATTTTTTGCAAACTGAATGAATGATGACAAATTTTGATGTAGTTATTAAAACCAAATTTGTTTGAAGAAAGTTTAAAGATTCTATTAAAAAGAATGAAATAAATTTTGCATGAAATAATGAAAATTAATGGATTACAATTAATCAGTATGAATTTGTTTGCTCTCTATCTATTTGTCTGTCTAAATGTTCAACAAACCATCAATGAGCGACAAACTGGCGCACGCAATGGTCTCTGGGGTTCAAAGCCCCTTTACTAGATATCTGTTTGTTACAAAAATTTTGGGTTGAAAATATGATTTCAAATTAAATATCAAAATTAAATCATAAGTATGTGCGCCACTGGAGCAACATCATACTTAACTGGTCTTAAAAATCCATTAACGGGCCCCAACTAGTTGGTTCCATCACGAGACGACAGGGTGCCTTCAACTTGATTCTTCAAACGGACGCGGTCTCCCTCTTTGTCGGGACCTCAAACTGCTGTATTGAACACGTTTTCGCCGAAGCTTCATCGGGGAAACAGATCTGATCCAGCTTAGCAACTGGCTGTTGATTCGTTCCCAATGGAAACAAGGCCTAAGATCTCACAAACACCTTCAGGTGAAAACTTTTGAACCAAATCCTCTTAGCTGAAAAGAGTTAAACCGGTGTAGCCAGACACCTGAAATGACTTTCTCCTAGATCTGAAAAAAACTGAAATTTCCTCCCAAAAATTAAAAATTCCCAAAAAAAATTTTTTTTTAATCATTTTTTCATTATAAACTAAGAAATTCAACTTTTTCAATAAAAAAATAAAAGTTCATTAATTTCTTTACTATCGCAGCATTTTTTTTAAATTAATTTAGCTCCAGCTTAAAAACTTTACACCAAAAAAAAGGTAAACAATGAGATCGGTATGAAATTTGCTTTTCTAAACTTCGTTTAATCATTGCATGAATTTTACATTTTGAAGTATAAAATTTACTTAAATTAAATTGGACACTTAAGCTTTAAAAATTCAATTCACAAACTTTCTCCTAAACAATTCTTCCTTCTAAAATTTCTCCAAACAAGTAAAGAAGCTCCTAAATCTAGGAGGAAATCTTCGATCTGGCAACACTGAATTGAACGGACAAATTTCCCTAGAAACCAATCGCCTAGTGATAAATTTAATTTAGACTAGACTAGACTAGACTAGACTAGACTAGACTAGACTAGACTAGACTAGACTAGACTAGACTAGACTAGACTAGACTAGACTAGACTAGACTTGACTATCAATTAGAAACTTATTTTAGTAGGATTCAGGTTCAATGGATTAGAAAAACAATATGTGGTACTCGTATGTTTATTTTTCTTTATGTTCCTCTACGTTCCCACCCTTTGTTGAGGTCTTTCGTTTTGAAACATCAGGTTTTTAAGCTAAGGATTTCAAGGATTTAATTTTTGAGGAGCTCTGTATACAATATTTGTTCCTAATAGTTATCATTTAAAACCATATTTCTATATAAAATTTTAGTAACAAACATCGGTAGTGATATTTCTGTCTTTTAAGAGACATAGAAAGTTAAAAACTCGTGAAAATGGTAGGTTTGGGTTTTGGGTAAAATCGTTGGGATCTTCTGAGATTCACAAATAAAAATAGAGCCTTATTAGTGAAAAAACTTCATTAGAAGTGCTTTGCTTCAGCTACGACTGTGCGTAGAGATTTTCCTAGATTTAAGTTAGACATCTGTGTATTTATTATTAGTATTTTTTTTATCCACTCATGATTTGAAAAATATAGCCTCGTAGGTGTTTGCAGCATCGAATTGTGATTGATTACATCACACTACCTCAGCCGCTTTCATTACAGTGGACTTCGAGCTGTGCTGACAGACACGCATCCTTCATACATCAGAAAATGAAATTATATGAAACAAGTAACATTGTTTTCGTGTTCCCATTCCACCACGCCCATTCATTCATACGCGAAACTATTATGCAAACCGTTGCCATACTTCGACGTCATCGCGAAGCGAAAGTACTTTCATTAGTTCGGCATCAGCTGGTGGACTGGTGTGGTGTGGAAAAGTGGCTGGCATGACGCGTTTGTTTCATCCGCATTTCAGCATTGACCTGCTTCGACTTATCTCCCACAACCGAATCACGGCGAAGCCAGCATTATTTTTGCCGTTTTCACGATTATTTGTGTGTGTTTCGTTTGGGCCACATTTCGCCCGAGTCCCATACAAACGCCAACATCAATCAACCGTAAAGCAATTTCAAGCCGCACACCAACACATGCGCACCAAAGCGCTTCGCATGTGTGAGTGCGTTTCGACAAATGTAATGATTATTATTTTTCTTACAGCACAGAAATGTTTTGCGAAATGTTTAAATTGATTTAGGGTTTTTTCAAATTAATTAATTTTGCTTTTTTGGCATTTTCTATTTTACTCAGCGAGCGAACGTTTTTCGGGCGATCGTGATTGGCATACGCCATCACCTACATACATATCTACACATATACATATGTATACTTATATTATATGTATGTATGCGTCACGCAGTGAGTGGTGAAAGATTAAGGCAACATGACCAACTAATTTCTATTGAGTGCGGCTTAAATTTGTATTGTCATCGTTTGCGATTTTCGAGAGCGTACAAATTTACGCGCTTCAGCGTTCATTGATTGCGTACGCGCGTGTCGGGCTTCCCCGCACCTATCATCCATTGATATCGACTATTTGCTAATGATTAGGAAAGCAACAATAGCCAATTGCCGCCGGCTATAACCAATTGCGTTATTCATCGGAAGATCATTAACTCGAAGCAAAGTGAAGCGCGAACGATATCATTAGTCGACATCATTGTATACGTTTGTCGATCGGGAAAACATCGAAATCGCTTGGCACAGAAAGTGAAAACATGACAGTTGACAGTTCATTGCCAGCATTGATTCGAAGATGTGGCGAAAGTGTGAGGATTCACGTTGCCAAGTGGAAAGTTATAAGTTGTGATTAGTGCGACTGAACTATGCACAAGTGAAATTTCATAATTGAGTTTTTTGTTGAACATACAAAAATTATGTAAATTAAGTGGTTTTATGTAATCTTTCGAAGAGAAAGGAAAATGTTGTGATTAAAAATGAAACATTTATAACAATGATTACTTGTGATGCGTTCATGATGTCATAGACCAGCAATAAAAAAGGGAAGATCAGCACAGAGAATATTAGTTAGCCAAATCGATCAAAATCAAGTTAGTCAGTTAGATAAAATTTGTGCATTTGGTATCATAAAATCATGGAGAACTGGATTTTATGAATTAACAATTTGATTTACATACTTTCTCTCGGGATTTGTGTGATTAGGCGGCTTGGAAGGCCCTTTATTACGTATGAGACGTATGAATTCTATTGTTAGAAATATTTTCCCAATATTGAAGATCCCGATTTCCAATTTCTGAAAGCAGGTTTTTTGAGTTTTAGATTAGGTTAGGGTCGGAGGATGAGCACTGTAAAGTTCGATCTTTCGCTCAAAGGCATTATTGAGTACTGTAAGAGCCCTCTGTGAGTATCTGTCTTAATGAAGAGAGATCAGATCTGAGATTTCGACTCTTACAGCGCTAGCCAGGTAGTCCTACAAAGCAGAGCAGTGACACAGAAAGTGTTTCCACCACTTCTTTATGAGATAAAAATCTCAGCTTTTGCATACATCACTGGATGAGAGGAGCCAGGCTGTGATGAGTATTGACCCCACATTACAGTGTTCGGTAATGATCCTAATGAGCTGCCGTATAGAGGTTTGACTCAGGGAGAGTAAAAAATCGCGATTTTCCCAGGTATCACAATTGGTCCTGGTGCGATATCAAAGGATCAAAATCTTTTGGGATCAAAACAAACAACAGTGACCTTAATGACCCTGAACCTTTGCAGCCAATTCGAGTAATCTATTAGTCGTTAGTTACTTCTATCGTCAATTCGAATAAGTATTTTGCTTTCCTTAGAACTGAATGAGATTGCATCTTTGTTCAGTGGGTTCTTGTTTTGGTTGTGTTTATTTAATCTCAATATTCTACATAGAACAATGGACTGTCATGGTCTTTTGGAAACCACTTTATGAAATAAAACCACCAATATGAAATAAAACTCTTTGCGGTAAGTTTTATTTCATATTTTTTTTTATATTTAGAAATAAATAAACATGAGATTTATTTAAATATAATATCTGTTTAATAATATTTTTTTATAATTATGGTTTTATGTATCATTTGTTATATTCTATTTTTTACGTTTTATTTTATTTTATTTTAATTCCTTTTGTAATTTTTTTAATTTTATTTTTTATCTTATTTTATTTACTTAAATTTTTAATTATAATTTTAATTGTAAAAAAAAAATAAATAAATAAATAATATTTTATTTTATTTTATTTTATTTTATTTTATTTTATTTTATTTTATTTTATTTTATTTTATTTTATTTTATTTTATTTTATTTTATTTTATTTTATTTTATTTTATTTTATTTTATTTTATTTTATTTTATTTTAAAAATAAAATAAAATTTATTTATAAATTTAATGTGCGGACATTTTTTTAAAACAATATTCATAAAAAATAATTTATTTTATTTTTAATTATTTTTTTATTTTTTTTGTTTTTTTTTTATTTATTTTATTTTATTTTATTTTATTTTATTTTATTTTATTTTATTTTATTTTAAAAATAAAATAAAATAAATAAAAAAAAAGAAAAAAAATAAAAAAATAATTAAAAATAAAATAAATTATTTTTTATGAATATTGTTTTAAAAAAATGTCCGCACATTAAATCGTTGTAGAAATCAATACACAGTTAAATGCTGCTTTCCAATTATTCCATTGTCAGCTATGTATGTATGTATGTAATCGTAGGCTGGACTGACTTCTCTGGCATTTTCCCCCAATTAAAATGTATTAACAGGCAGCAGTGCACTATTTGTTTGATATGTTAATTATTGCGTCGGTAATTATGTGCGGCAATTACCATGTCAGCGGCCAATCAAAACAATAATAACCCGGACCCGGCCCAACGTCGGCGCCGACGTCGTTGTTTGTTTCTCTGCTCATTTATTTAATAAGTTACAACGAATCTTCGAGTCGACATTGCACCATCGTTACGCACATGTTGACAATAAGCCGCCGCAACAATTGCGCCGCACACACAAAACAAGCAATTATCGTATCAAATATAGCAATTAAATACTCACTTCAAACGGCCGCCACGACAATGGACCCCGGGTCGGCCTTAAATAACGCCGACGCGCGCTCACAGTGACCAATAGCGACAGTGCCGGCTGCGCGGATCATAAAGCAAGCGGCGCTGCAACCGAAACGCATTAGAAGCCTAACGGGCAGCGGGAGTGACAAACAATGCAGGAGGATTTATTTCAGATACAGCGCAACTGTCTGCGCCTAATGGGTCACCAGCAGCAGCAACCGCAGCGGGGCGTCAACAGCGACGACGGCCGCGATGAAAAATCGCAACGTTTCCGAAAATGGCAAACAATGAAGTACATCGCATCGCTGCTGCTGGTCGTATCGGCACAATGGCCCATGATGGATTATGTTATTTATCACATTGACGACCTGACGCTGGCGACGGCCGCGCTCAGCATCGCCTTCACCAACGTGCTGACTGTCATAAAAATCTCCACTTTTCTACTGTACAAGCGAAACTTCATGGAACTGATGGCCGAATTCGAGACGCTGTTCGAACAAAGTAGGTGCAGTCGTGGCGAATCGCTGAGGTCGCGCACTCAACGCTTCTCTTTTGTATCTCTTTTTGTATTTGCACGCCCAGTGCGCGAGCCGGAGGCCAAGCGGCGCTTGGTGGCGGCCAACGGCAGCGCCATGAAGTTCGTGAGGCTCTATTTCTACAGTGTCTCGTGCACCGGTGTGTACTTTATGATTGGACCAGTGATTAAAATCATCTGGGCCGACATTGTGCAGAAGCAGATCGTGCGCGAGCTGCCGATGCCGATGAGGTGAAGACGATTACGTGTGATAAGTGAACAATTATTCAATTCGTGTGCTGGCAAAAGTTCAAGAGATTTTTGTATTGTTTGCGCGATTGAAAAATTGAAAGAGTTATGGTTATTAAAAATTATGAATTTATATCTTCAGCGAGAAGAAGACTAAAAATTTAACGAATTAAACAATTGAAAGCCTTCATTGGTGCCAACGATGAATGATCGGGTGACCTATGACTGATATTATTATTTTAATATATTAACTTTTTATTTGCAAGTCAATGAAAATGTGACCAAAAATTACTGTGAGAAGCATAGGACCTTCTCACAGTAATTTTTGGACACTTAACGAACACTGAATACAAAAGGATCAAACATTTTTCAAAAATACTCTTTTTCCATAAATCAGTTTACAGTATACATTTCTTAGTACTTTCTAAATTGAATTATTATCACTAACTTCTTTAACAATCAAAATACTGTGGATATTGTGGAATACTTCTGGAGGATTAACAGTTTTTTGTCTTTCCTGAAAATTTGAGAAGATTGAGTTGTCACCCTTTTGTATTTTGTGTGAGATATGTTGTATTGGTCGTGAAAGAGTCTCTCTCTCTCTCCCTCTCTCAATTCCTGTTGCCTCCGGTTGGACATGGGATCCACATAAAAGGTTTTCATAGGTTGCGATCGTTCGCGATGACATTAATCCGGTAGCGCCTAGCGTGACTAAGTGGTCACAATAAACATTCAATCAACAATTTAATCTTTCAATAAAGCTTCATAGAAAATCCCTCGAAATTTGTTTTCCAAAAATTTGAAAGAAGAAGAATCCCGGCAAATTCGGATTAATTTCTTGCATTTTTTTCGAGCTTCTTCTTAAAAAATTTAATCTTTCAATAGAACTTCATTTAAAATCACTCAAAATTTTCGAAAAAAAGATTTCGGCATAGCCTCATATAAAATCGCTCGAAATTTGTTTTCCAAAAATTTGAAAGAAGAAGAATCCCGGAAAATTCGGATTAATTTCTTGGATTTTTTTTCGAGCTTCTTCTTCAAACATTTAATCTTTCAATAAAGCTTCATTAAAATCACTCAAAATTTTCGAAAAAATGATTTCGGCATAGCCTCATATAAAATCGTTCGAAATTTGTTTTCGAAACATTTGAAAGAAGAAGAATCTCGGCAAATTCGGATTAAATTGTTGGATTTTTTTCGAGCTTCTTCTTAAAAAATTTAATCTTTCAATAAAGCTTCAATAAAATCACTCAAAATTTTCGAAAAAAAGATTTCGGCACATTCGGGTTAATTTTTTGGATTTTTTTCGAGATTCTTCTTCAAAAATTTAATCTTTCAATAGAACTTCATTTAAAATCGCTCAAAATTTGTTTTCGAAAAATTCGAAAAAAGAACTCCGACGCATTCGTGTTAATTTCTTGAATTTTTTTTCGAGCTTCTTCTTCCACGTGCACCTAGGCCAATCTTTCTTTCTGCTACATTGGACCAAATAGTTTCAGAAATACCAACTTCAATTAATTTTTTCGTACAAATTGAATCTCCTATCTATTTAACTTTCGTCAGCATCTCTTTCACATTGATTTAGATTTCATTGCAAAAAAAATTAACCAATTTCATTGCAGATTCAGTTTCGAGTTTGAGGCCAGTCCGGGCTATGAGTGCTGCTACATCTACACCGCACTCGTTACGCTCGCTGTGATCATGTACGCCACAGCCGTGGACGGCTACTTTGTTTCGTTCACCACGCATCTGCGCGCCCATTTCCAGGTCTTGCAATATTTCATACAAGCCAATTCGTTTCTGAAGTCCGATGCCGAGCTGCAGCATGACATCAGCTTCTACATACGATACCACGTTTTGTTGCTGAAGCTCTCGAATAGCGTTCGAGATGTGTACAAACCGATTCTCTTTGGCCAATTCCTTATGACATCGCTGCAAGTTTGTGTCATCATCTATCAGCTGGTGACGGTGAGAAGGACATTACCTAAGGACGTCTACAATATTTGAGTACTTGTACCATATTTGGTGTAATTTTTGTTTGGATATCTTTAGCATGTTGGCGTCGTCATGCAGATGGTGGTCTATTGCACTTTTCTCAGCTCGATTCTGCTGCAATTGCTGATCTATTGCTATGGCGGCGAAATACTTAAGATCGAGGCATGTTTTTTGCTTTTCAATGAATCTTTCAGAAATAATTGATTTTTATTTGAAAACTTAGAGCATTATGGTTGGCACTGCAGTGCAACTTTCGCAGTGGTATAATCTGCCACCGAAATATCGTCGCATGTTGTGTTTGGTGTTGCAGCGTTCGCAACGTGAAGTCATCATCAAGGCGGGTTTCTACGAAGCCTCGTTGGCCAATTTTATGGTGGTTAGTAGATTTAACCCTCTTTGTAGTTACAGTTTCATTGCTTACATTGTATCAGTGACTTTTTTGTTAAAAAAACTAAACGATTTCGGTGGGAAGGTAGCAGCGACTGCGAGTTCTCGGAACTCGCTCAGTTAACACTAAATCAACGAACCTTTTTGATGTCGTTCCTACATGGGAGAGAAAACTAGTCATAAGGGCCAAAATAGGACTTGATGCATCTCAGTCTGGCTTCTGACAAATCGGTCAGAGAGCTTCTTAGACTGTTCTCTAGGGAATTTAATTTTTTCATCGCTAACGCTGGGCAGCTGCATCGAAAATGTTCGAGTGTCTCACTCTCATCTTTTACCCTGCCGCTTCTGAAAACGAATTGTCGGGAATCCACAAAATCCCTGCGTGTAGACCAATTGGACAATAACCCCTGATCACTGCCATCAACCTAAAGGTAATCCATCGAGATTTTATTGGCAGATCGTTTGTTCAACGATAGTGGTAACGTAATCAAGTCTGTTGAGCCACTCTGCAGCTGAAGGATTCCGCCAGTCAGAAATCAAATGATCTCATTCCGAATCTCATACTACTTTATTTATATTAAGCAAGTAGGTTAGTTTAGATAAGCTGGCTGGCCAACTAGAGAAAGGGTTGGTATTTCCGGTTGCATTGAAAAAGCACCAAAGACACTTCTAGAACCTGGACCCAATGTAATAGTTGTGTGGTGATAACGAAAGTTTGCTAAGTGCTACTTGGTGCCTGAGTACTATGAGTTTATGAGAATATCGGTTAGAGACAAAGTTTTGAAAGTGAGCGCTTATACATAGATGCCATGTTGTGTACGAACGGTCGCTACTCAGAGATCAGATGATCTCATTCCTATATCAAATTTTGAACCCAATGGCCATTTAGTGATTTCAAATCTCACTCTCATTATTTCTATTGAACTAGTAGGTTAGATTAGTTAAACTGGCTGCCCAAGTAGATTACACATGGACCCTAATGGATCCCTAGCGATACCAGTTGGAACTCCTGAGTTTTGCGCATCGACGTAAAAATGATCGGTGAGAATGTGAATTTTCGTAGCAAAGTTCAGCAGCGACTGTGTGTCACGCTTGGGAACCTCCTCTAACCCAGAAAGGAACGGGATCCCTAAGTATATAAGTCGTAGTCTTGAGATAGCCGGGCAGGAGCAGAGAATGTGTTCCAGGGTTTTGAATAGTATTTCTGAGAAACTTGAAAGATTCGACACCTCAAACTCAAAGTCTTCAAACCCTCTACTTCTTTATAAAGTGTACTGGGTTTTCGCTGATATGGTTCAATAAAATATTTATTTTATTTCTGATTCGAATGAATCCAATAACCCGTGACCAAAAATGCAATCATTCTTAAACCACAATTAGGCAGACCATGCAAATGTTTTGAGCTGCTCGAATAGAATGAAAGTCTATGTTGATAAAAATACTTGTAAATATAGTTTTGCACATATCTAAGATTTAAAAATTGAAATTAATTGGAACAATTAGAAAGTAGTACAAAGAAAGTAGTAGAAAGTAGTTATAAGGTACCAAAGTCATCACACATTGTATGTTTCCAGACTTCAAGAACATGGTTTTTAAACTTTAAAAACTCTAAAAATCTCTAAACCTCTGTTTCCCACAGATCTTAAAGGCCGCTCTATCATACATAACGCTCATACAGTCCATCGAATGAGCCGCATAAGCACATCTCAACGGAAATTGGACACGCAAAGCATTACACAAACCAACAAATGGCACTACAAAAAATTTTTCGAAATATAGAGGAAAAGAAATTGAAACTAAAGCTTACGAACGAAGCTTTTCTATGCTCGTTTTAAATGTTCGCTGCTAGATGTCGCTTTTAAAATTGCTTTCTTTACGAGTGTTGCTAGCTGCATTAGATGTCTTAATTGCACACATATATCAATATATATGCACTTAATATATATATGGGCATCTCCCAGTGGCACGGACGCGACATTCGCACGCTTTCAATTACATAAAAAACAAGAAAGAAACACAAAAAGTCGATATGTTTTTTTAGTGTTCTAGCGCGCTGAAATAGTGCTACATTTTAGAAATATATTGGAAATATTTAGTACAAATTAGTACAAAATAATAAGCAATAATGCAATGAAATGGACGCGAAGTTTTTTTGAAGCTCTTATAGAAATATACAAAATTTAGCGATTTTTGGGAACTTTTTTTTTATATATATACATGCAAATGAAGGTCAAAGGATAACTTTTCTTCGTAGACTTATGAAATATGAGAATTTTGTCTTACCTTTTTTTAATTAGGTATATCATGAATACGGACGCGACATCACGGACGCGACAAATTTTTCCAAGGGTATTCCCCGTTTTAAATACAGTAATCGTTTTTATTAAAACACTTCAACTTTTAATAAAAATAACACATAACAAGTAAAATTCAAGTTACAGCAATCAAAATAAGGAAAAATTAAAGTTAAAAGTTCTTAGTGTGGTTTATTTAATTTTCCTGAGGAACTCTATTGGAATTAGATCTTGTTTAATATCGCGCACACAGCTCTTACAATCATTAGCAATGCACCTTTCATTCATCACATCGCAGCAAACTGGTTTTAGAAATAACTTAATAAATTAATTAAATTAATTAACTAGCTGAACATATTTGTACAGTATTTTTCATTAACCCTTTCCGGATATTTGTATGATATATCGTACAATTTTTTTAAAGATTTTTTTTTGACAGCGAACGTTTTTTTATGAAACGGCTTTTAAATTCTTATTAAGTAGGTTATGTTTTACCATTCTGTTTGAAAATATAAATCACAATAGCCGTGGGTATACAGTGTGAGTGCGATTTGTAAGCAGCTCTTTGCAAGAATTTGGCGATGCTATGCTTCTGCGGCGGAATTTTTAAATATGTAATACTTTTTAGTAGCAAAAAGACAAACAATTTCAAAGTTTGAATCTCAGTTGATTTATAAAACTTATTAAATTTAAAAATTTTTGCTTCTAAATATTTTTCCCGAGCCTTTAAAAAATTGTATGATATATCGTACAAATGACCACAAGGGTTGCAAAGCTTTGTACGATTTATCGTACAAATGGCAGGCAAAGGTTGCAAGTGATGTTTGCATTTTTTTTAAGTTATGGATTGGTAACAGAATTTTTCTGTTTGCTTGAATGCCACGCCCATCACTAAATCGTATGACTAATACAATTCGACTGATCGACTATTTCTATTCAGAAATAACAATTACTTAACGATTTTGTGTTTCACTGGGCAGACACAGATTATGTAAGGTTAGACATGAGTACTTGCCACTCCCACTACGATAATAAGAATCAGCTATATTCGGTATCTTTCTACAAAGCTATATGGTGTTTGGTTGATTCTGTTTTATTGAGGGGAAAAGGGCTTTGCAAAAGCAATAACGGTTTTATAAGGCCTGATAGATGTTACTCAATTGTTTATATATATAATTTATATTATATTTATATTTATATATATTTATATTTATATTTATATTTATATTTATATTTTCGATCAATGAAATCACGTTTTGATTTTTGTTGTTAAATTTATATTTTCTCATCAAATAAACCAATGAATGGTTCATAAAATAAAAAAAAACGAAAAAAAAGTTTCATGCATTTTTACTCCTTTGCGGACCATTGTACGATATATCGTACAAAATTGCTGAAGCTGTTATTCTCAACCAAAATAATTTTTTTGATATTTTCTTGTATTTTATTGCTAAAATGTTCAATGAGAGTCAATATTTTGAAAAAAAAAATTGTATCTCAAGAAATGCGGAAATTTACCGATCGAATCGATTCAGAGCTTCCGGTTACGGACGCGACAAATTTTAAACACCCATAAAATTTTTTCCCGATTTTGCAGGGAACCAATTATTATATTTTCCTAACGGGAACAATGCACCTATTTAAAAACTGACAGCTACTTGCATTTGAAAAGTTTGTCCACTAATGGCAACAACTAATAAGGTTTTTTGGGCACGGACGCGACAATAAGATACAGGAAGAAGCAAACTAAAAAAACTTCCGTTCTTCGAACTCCACTTTCTCTCGCTTTCTTTAATACATAAGATTGTTGTTAGTAGACAACTTTTGCATTACAAGAAAAATATAATATTACTTGAATAAGATAAAAACGCAAAGACAAAATGTGCATATAATTCGTCAAAAGGCTCAGAAACAAATTTTTTTCTTTTACAGTAGTATATTTCGGTCAAAAATTAAAAAAAATTAAAAATTCTTTTACATTTATAAAATATAGATATTTAAGCTGTATTATTGGATAATAAAAAGTTTTTCTGAGCAATTTGAATTGTTCACTCGTGGTGGACCTTTTTTGGGAGATGCCCATATGTGAATGTGTAATAGATGTAACATTTGTCAGTTTGTTGAATCTTTTGAACAGTTTAGTTTCGGTATCAATTTGCCCTTCATTTGTTGATAAGTGGCAATAATTATTTATTTTAATTAATTAAAAAAAAATAATTTTATAGTTTAGCAATGCCACCGACTAATTTTGCAAAAAAAAAATACTTCGAAAATAGTGTTGCAAGTTTAGATTTTTATTATTTTTTTATTTATTATTTTTTGAACTTTTTTAATTTGCCTCTGATTCTTCAGTTGCTTATACAATACTAAGCAATTCAAAATAATTTATCATTCATTCATTTATTATTATTTAAAATATTTTTAAAATTCAACACTAAGTTATATTAAATAATGTATTTAAATAAACATTTGGAATAAAATGTATATATTGTAAAATTTCGAACTTAATTCACGTCAGGTGTTTAGCATATCTCACGGACCGCTAAATGAACCTGAGCTCAGTATTTTTTGAACTTTCCCAGGAACAGTCGGTCTCGACAGCTCAGCGGGTAGCGCGCTGGCTTCTCAAACCGAGCGCCCCAGGTTCGATTCCTGGCTTGGGCTGGAAAAAACACTCATCTACTTCTATCGATATCCACATGAAGCAGATGAGAATGACAAGAATCGCACAAGTGCGCTCTTGGCAGGCAATGGTAAATCCTCCAAGTGTGAAAGAAAAACCGCTTGAAATGTGTGTTGTATCACTTGTTGAAAAAAAAACAGTGTTGCATACACATTTCAAACGGGTGGAATTTGTGGTATCACAACTGGCCCATAGGCCTAAGTGTGTCTCATACAGAGGCAGCCACTCAACCAACCAACCGACCATCTCAGCAACAACAATTCAACTTTAACTAAACTTGCTGCTATCAAAATGAGACTTTTGAACCACCGGTGACTGATCAACAAGCTGGACGTAAACTTACTTTGAACTTAGATCAACTTTTACATCTTAAATCGTCTTTTTAGAAACTCAAGGAAATCTTATGAAATATGAATGTTTTTCTCTCTAAGTCTTTTCTGAGTCAGTCTTTCTGATCTTGAATTATTAAATCTACTTAGACTGTTTGCCGTTGACTTAAGATTTGTTTCAATGCGATTATTGCAGTATTTTTGTTTACAAATTTGTTTCTATTTTTAGCTTTCAGCTACATGGAATATAAAAATGTGGATTTCTTTAGTTATTGTGCCATGTTTTCAATTTAATTTATTTAAAAAGCTTTAAAGTAAATTTTCTTGAAACTTTTTTATTCAAACCTTATTCAAAAGCTTTCAAATCAGGGAAGAATGTAAAGAAGTTGGAGAAAGAAGTGTGGTAAGAAGATGATTTTGGCCACTCAAGTCATTCGCAAACAATTTAGTATTTCTTTGAGTAATTACGACTGATTGCAAATTGGTGCAATTTTCACATCATAACGGTTTATATAAACCTAAATTTTTTTTAAATTTCAAGTAACTTACTGTCGTAAGTCAGAATAATGGTTGGAAAACGTCTAAGAGGAAGTGCTGGAGGCAGTGTTGCCAGATACCTGAAATTACTTTCTCCTAAATCTTAAAAAAATACTGAAATTTCTTCCCTAAATTTAAATAAATCTCCAAAGACTTTTTTATAATTTACGTCATTTTAAAGGAATAAAACTTCTAAAAATTAGAAATAATTAGATACAAATTAAAAAAATATATATATAATTTTTTTTAGTGCAGCCTTTTTTATTCATCTTCCGCTTGATAACAAAAACCTAACAAAAACAAAACATATAACAAATGAATTAAATAAAAAGTGCAATTTTTGGTTGGATTTCATTGCGACAGCAATAAGTGAGAACGAGATAGAACGACCTTACCTTTTGTAAGCTCACAAATTTTTAACACAAAAGGGTCCTTTGACTATTAAAATAGTAACCAAAATATGTTTTGTTGCCAGTATTCCCAATCCAACATACTTCGTTATCCAAAGATCTCCCAAACATTCACTAAGGATCCGAAAAATTCCCTACAAAAAAAATATAAATCTCCTAAACTTTCTCCTACACAGTTCTTCTTCCTTAAAATTCACCTAAAACGCCAAGAATCTAGGAGAAAATCTCCTGATCTGGCAACACTGGCAGGAGGGTGCAAATGAGAAGCTGCACTTCCACCGCAACTACAAGTAAGATGCTTTTTTGCCTCTTGAAATTCCAAACAGAAGCAGTTACTCTAACCTTACCTAAGACTGGGTTTTCCGGAACTATTCGTTGTATCTTTTTTTTTTTTTTTTTTTTTTTTTTATTTTTTTTTTTATTTTAACGAGGAGGAAGCATCGAAAGCCTAACCCCGTCAGTGTGAGACTTTAACACACTAAACCTCCTCATGTCACAGACCGGATTCCCCTCCGGACACTACCGTTAAGTATTACGTCAGAGGGCGGTTTGAGCGCTCGGCTCGAAGTATCGTTTTGCTGTCAGTGCAGTTAGTCACTAGTTGCACTTACTAGGCTCCCCCACCGTTAGTTGTAACTATGTCCCTCCCTATGGTTTTTCAGCCACCCCTCCTTGGAATTCCGTCTCATTCGTGTGTCCGCGTAGTATTAGCGTCCGTCTACGTCAGCTGGTTTGGCCCGATTGCCGGTCAGCTCGCCTGCTCTCTTCCTCTCTCCTCAGCGCCTGGTGGATGTCCGCGGCGCTTTGACACACCGCTTTCCAGGCGTCCTCGGAGTCCAGCATCAGCTTAGTCAGGTTGTGTGGAGTTGGCCTCACCCCTGTGGCAGCGGTAATGTGGTTTCTAGCTGCCTGAATCCTTGGGCAGTCGAACAAAACATGTCTCGCGTCTTCTGCAGCGCGGGCATAGTGGTGAGCTATCCTGCGCGAAGCGGTGCAGGTAGCTCCTGAATGCCCCATGGCCCGTCAGGACCTGTGTCAAGTGGTAATTGAGCTCGCCATGCTTTCGGTTCACCCATCTTTTCACATCCGGTATTAGCGTGTGAGTCCATCTGCCCTTGGGGGAGGAATTCCAGCGTTGCTGCCATCGTCTTAACGACTCTTCCTTCTCCTCCATATACACCACCTCGCCGCGTTCGCCTTTCTTTTTCCTGACGTAAATTCGGTTGCACTCGTCCGCCATGATGGCGATCGGAGTCATTCCCGCCAGCAGGAGCGCAGCATCGTCAGAAGTGGTCCTGTAAGCGCTTATCACTCTTAGCGCTGCGAGCCGATACACCCCTTCGTATAGCCGGCAGTAAGCCTTCGTTCGCAACGACGCTGACCAGACTGGCGCTGCATAGAGCAGAATTGAGCTGACCACACTTGCCAGCAGCTTTCGTCGGCTACTCCTCGGGCCGCCAATGTTGGGCAGTCGTTGTATCTGTGTTTTTCTGAATGCGCAGGTCCTGTTGGTTCCCATCGAGTTGAGAGTAGTTCACATGCAAATTTTTGTTTTCATTGAAAGACTATTGTGACTATGACTATGTGATTTGAACCTTGGCCCAACTAACTCAAGAGTCTCAGCCTTTTCACCTTCAAATTTGACAATCATAACCAGCGCATTTCGCGCAGTGCATTTTGTGTAATGATGCGCCGGGTGTTTGGGTAATTTATTATTTTGATAATCTACCAGCTGCAAATAAAACAACCGATCCAGTCTCAATTCACTGATAAGGTCTGGTTGACCCACCGCTTGCAAGCAAACAAAACATTTCTATTGATAAGCTGCCCGAAGCGTTGAATGCTATAAAAGCTGACGTTGCAACGTTGTGGAGCGCATTTGTGTCATTATTCAAATTTAATCTCAACGGCAAAACATAATTCCAGTCTAAAATGCAGAATACAAGTGGGTGTTTTCTAGAACTTAAAACTTTCTAAATGTGCTTATAAAGAGATTTAACTTTTTTTTCATGTTCAAGAACTTACGATCGCTGTGCTGCAGCTGCCCTGTGGTCACAATTTGGAAGCGAATGTGACACATGCTGTCAGCGCACTGAAGGAGGTGAAGACCAGAAATCCGAAAGTCCAATTGGCCATACTGCCAGAGAGTTTCAATGCACCTTATGGCGCGGAATACTTTCCCAAGTATGCAGAGCCCGTGCCCGGCGGTTACACGTGCCAGGCGCTGTCCAAAGTTGCCAAAATGTTGGGCATTTACATAGTGGGCGGCAGTCTGATTGAGTGCGACGAGTCAAACAAACTGTACAACACCTGCACCGTGTGGTCGCCCAGCGGCGAATTGATTGGCAAACATCGAAAGGTGAGAGATTTTAGTGTTTAGTAAAATACACATTTTGACTTTAATAAATGTGTCTACAGATTCATCTTTTCAACATCGACATTGATATCGAGCATTCGGGCGGTGTGCGTTTCGATGAGGCCGCTGTGTTGACGGCCGGTGACAGCATAACCATTGTTGACATCGAGGGCCATAAAGTCGGTTTGGGCATTTGCCATGATAAACGCTTCGATGAGCTGGCGCGGCTCTACCGTATAAAAGGTGAGTTTTTAAATATTTTTTATTGTTAAAAAATTACTGGAGGCAGATATGAAATGCGCTAGCAATGGTTGTTCGAAGAAGATTATAAAGCTAAAAAGATTTATACTAGAAAGTGTGAAGAGAAATGAACCTAGAAGTAACTTATCGCTTAAAGGCAGTGGCGGATTCAGGGGGGGTGTTTTGGGGGTTGAAACCCCCCCGAAATATTTGGATCGCCTGTAAAACTACATACAAATTAAAAGGCATTTTACAAATATTAAATAATTACTTTTTGAAACCCCCCCGAAATATTTTTCTGAATCCGCGCCTGCTTAAAGGAGATGTTAAAATGAGAGGGAAGCGTGCTAAGTATGTGGAAGGTAGTGCACCTAAAGATCGCATGATGAACGTTATAAAGTGAGAGAAAAACGTTATGGAGTATGTGGACGTAGCGATCACTCGAGGGAGATTATGAAATGAAAGGGAGAAAGTCAGTCAGTCATAGAGAAAGTAAAAGGGAAGCGTTCTAGTGTATGTGGATGTAGAGATCACTTGAGGGAGATTATGAAGTGAAAGAAAAACGTTTTAAAGAATGAGGATTAGAGATTATTCGAGGGAGATTATGAAGTGAAGGGAAAGCGTTCCAGTGTATGTTGACTTAGAGATCGCTCGAGGGAGATTATGAAGTGAAAGGAAGGATTTAGGACCACTCGATGGAGATCAGAAAATTAAAGGGAAGTGTTCTAGTGTATGACGACCTAGGTCCCTTCGAAGAATATTATGAAGTCAAAGGGAAGATCACTCGTAGGGGTTTATAAAGCCAAAAGGGAAATATGCCGCAGTATGTGGAAAGAAGTGGACGTGGACATCGCTCGAGGGAGATCATAAAGTGAAAGGAAAGCGTTCTATATTATGAGGACCTGCATATCGTCTAAAGAAGATTATGAAGTCAAAGGGAAGATCACTATTAGGGAAATATGCCGCTCCAGGGAGATCATGAAGTGAAAGGAAAGCGTTCTAGAGTATGAGAACCTAGGTATCCTTCAAAGAAGATTATGAAGTCAAAGGGAAAATCACTCGCAGGAGACTCTAAAGCCAAAGGGGAATGTGCTTCAGCATGTGGAACGTAGTGGACATAGAGATCGTTTGAGGAAGGTTATGAAGTGAAAGGATAGTATTCGGGAGAATGTGAATTTAAGGATTGCTCGATGAATGTCATAAAGTCGAAGGGGAGTGTTCTAGAGTATGAGGACCTAGATAACGTTTAAGGGAGATTTTGAAGTTAACGGGAAGATAACTCGAAATAGATTCTAAAGCCAAAGGGAAATTTGTCGCGGTATGTGGAACGTAGTGGACGTGGAGATTGCTCGAGGAAAGTAATGAGCTGAAAAGAAAACGTTCTAGATTATGAGGACCTAGGTATCGTTCAAAGATTCAGATTATGAAGTCAAAGGAAAGATCACTCGTAGGAGATTCTAAAGCCAAAGGAAACTATGCCGCAGTATATAGAACGTAGAGGACGTGGAGATCGCTCGAGGGAGATTATGAAGTGAGAGGAAAGTATTCTGGATAATGTGAATATAAGGATCACTCGATGGAGACTATGAAGTTAAAGGAAAGTGTTCAAAAGTATGTGAACATAGAGGTTGCTCGATGGATATTATGAAGTCGAAGGGAATTATGAGGACCTAGAGATCGTTCGAAGAAAATTATGAAGTCAATGGGAAGATTACTCGAAATAGATTCTAAAGCCAAAGGGAAATGTGCAGCAGTATGTAGAAGAGGCCTCCAGTGATCTCGAGAGGATTATGAAGTCAAAGGAAAGCGTGCTCGAATATGTGAAAGGTAGAGGACCTAGAGATCATTTGAATGGGTTTTCTAAAGCTAATGGAAAGCAAAAGGAATATGAGTTGCGGTTGTTTAGGATAGTGGATCTAGAAGTCTGGTTTGGTTGAAAGAAATTAAGATTTAATTATGAGTCTACAAGCTCAAAATCAGTTTGAATTTTCGTCAAGTCAGACTTGGTGAATTTATATCAAGTCAGGTTCCACTGCTAAATTATAAGACATACTTATTTATGTATCTTTATGTAGTTTTAATTAGTTGTTGTTTTTCTCTATTATTATTATTGGCATTTTTTAGGTTGCGAAATGCTGATCTACCCGTCGGCCTTTTGCATCTGTCAGGGACCCATGCATTGGGAACTGTTGCAACGCGCACGCGCCACCGACAATCAGCTGTTCGTGGTGACGTGTGCACCGGCGCGCAACAACATGTCCGGCTACGTGGCCTACGGGCACTCGATGATTGTGGATCCGTGGGCGCGTGTACTGCGCGAAGCCGGCATTGGTCGCGAGATTATTGTGGAGGAGATTGGTGAGTGATTGGTGACAAGATTTCCTTAAAATAAATGATATAATAAAATAACTTTAATGTAATTTTTCCTTTTTAACGCTTCCAGATTTCGCAGAAGTGGATGAAGTGCGCAGACAGATTCCGCTGTTCTCGCAGCGGCGCACCGACATTTACAACACAATAGCTTTGAAGAAATGAAAGCTAAGTTATAGCAATAAAAGTAAAATAAAATATTTGAAGCCATTAAAATAAAACAAAATAAATTAAAATGAAATAAAAAATTTGGAAAGATGAAAAATTTTATCAACCAACCAGGTTTAGGCTGCTTTGCTTCCTTAAAGCTGTTGGTGTAATTCAATTCTTTGGTAAAGCGAACATTTATGGTTAAGAAGATGCAGTGGCGTACGAAAGAGGGTTTTGGGGGGCTTAAACCCCATCAAAATATCTGTTTGTTTTAAATATTTTGGGTCTCAAATAAGATTTCGAATAGTTTTGGGTTCAAAAGTTGTGACAAACCAGCACCAAAATAAAATCCTTTGTACTTCACTGTATGGTTGTAATAATAACAACAACAACAACAATGTTGTACTGGAACCACTACAACTGCATGGCAACGGAAAGCTTATCGATGAAACAAATGAATCGCATTGAAATTTTATATCCGGCTTCTGCGTTGCAGTTGCCCGCAGCGCATCCGGCGCATTCGTTCACCAAAACAAAAAACTGAAAACAAAATAAGAGAAAATCACAAAAATTAAGCACAGTTGAATGGTAATAAAATCGCATAACTCGAAGGAACGAGCGAAACTTCAATCGAATTTTTCAGCCAACCAAAGTGCTCAACAGTGCCACCGCTGAATGTGAAAGGGAACAACAACAACAATAAACTGAAAAAATAAGAGCTTGAGATGCAGGCGGCATGTAATGAAAAAGCGGAAAACACTGTAAATTCCCAATATGAGGAAAATGGCGAAAATTCGGCAATAACAGCGCAGGAAAGCAGGAACCAAAACAACAGCGAACGGAATGGCAGCGGCGGCACTAGCAGCGAGAATTTTAATGTTCGCATTATGGCAGCGACCGCGACCAGTGTGACCATCGATTGGAATTTAATAGCGCATGCAGATGTGTACAAGATTGAAAAATTTCACAAGCGCCGCGGCTGGGAGCAAATGGCATGGTGAGCGTTTGGGACGTGGAGTGCAGTGCCGTAGCTCTGATTGAAAAATTCAACAAAAATTGCACTAATAAAATGGCAATAAAATTTTATTCATCGACACTAAATATTTGTATGCTTTTTGCATGCCAAAAGGGTTAGCGAGAGTCCGGCCACGGTCCACAACTTGGACGAGAACTTTGCGTACCGCATGCGCATCATAGCGTTGAAGTTCGACGACGACTTTCGGCGATATGTGACGCACGCCACCTCCGGCGACTTTATGGTGAACTACACACACACACACATACAATTTCGCTGTAGTTTTGAGATGCGTTCGTACATATTTGCAGGTCACAACTCTGGCGCTGGCGCCCACCACGCTCAGCCTGCACCGCGCCATCAAGGACGGCCAGCAGTTTGTGATTAAGCACATCCTGCGCCGCTGTCCCGAACTGATTGAGTACCCAGGGCCGAACGGCTACTTGCCGCTAGCGAATGCCGTCAGCTGTGCGTCCAACTGCATAATCGATGTGCTGCTCAGCCACGGTGCCAACGTGCACGTCGGTAATCCGCTCAACCGGCGCACACCACTGCACGTGCGTGGGTTCGTTCAAATGCCTCGAATTCTAAAAACCCATGTTTGGTACATTCTAGCTCGCCTTCTATTACGGCCGCTTGCCGGTGGCGCGCATTCTGCTCAACCGAAAAGCCTCGCTGGCGGCCAGCGACATCAACGGTCTGACGGCGTGCCACTTTGCGGTCGATGCTAATCAGCTCGAAATACTGAAATTCGCACTCGAAAACGGCGCCAACACGGAGACGACCGACGAGTGCGGCTGGACGCTGCTCATGCGTGCAGGTGCGTCGTTTTGAGTTTTGAGTGGTAGAGACAGGGTTTGCCCGCAGCTACTTGGCGCAGTTTCAACAATGGCAATTTTTGCACTTTCAGTGGTCATGCGAGCTGATGTGGCGATTTTAAAACTTCTGCTAATGCACGGCGCCAATGTCAAAGCGGTGGATCGGTTGGGAAAGACCTGCGTCGATTTGGCGCGTATGTACAGAAACGAGGAGGCAACAGCGTACTTGGACAAAGCACTGAAAACCATATGCTGAACATTTCATTCTTTTGTCTTAAAGTTGTAAACTACAAGGGAATGTAGTGTTGAAAGTATAGAAAATATATTAAAGAAACTCAACAAATATTTAGCTCAGTAATTAGTTTAAATTTTCTTGCCGACATATTTTTGAGTTGCTTGATTTGTGAAGCTCCATGAACAGAGTTTACAGATGATGTTTGAACGAAGAAGCGGTACTGATTTTTTATTAAAAAATACGATGTTCCCAATGGGACAACGCTCGGAATGCTTCGTCTGACCTGAAAGCTTTAAACATCCATATTGAAACTTCATAAAACAAACTACTGGCTCGAAATCTCTCTTCAAACCTGTAGGTTCTACATTTAAGTTCCATAAGACTATTTAACTTCAGATGAGAGGGGAGTAATACTGGTTTTGATATGCAAGAAATCTACTATGTATCTACTAAGGAAATCGTTCTAGAGTACTTCTCACTAAAAAGAAACAAACTGAGGACAGTGTTGCCAGATCAGGAGATTTCCACCTAGGTTTAGGAGATCCTTGGCCTCTTAGGAGAGTCGTTCTGGAATACTTCTTACTAAAAAGAGATAAGCTGAGGACAACGACTTGTATTCGAAAACTTTCTTCTTCTAGCCTGTAAGTTTCTACATTAAAAACTTTCCAGATGAGAGGATATGGTTTCGATATGCAACAAATCTGAATATTAAAGTACTTAAGTCATTTTAGAGTTCTTCCTAAAGAAAGATAAACTGAGGACCAACATTGGTATTCGAAATCTTTCTTCCTAGCTGTAATTTTCCAACCTTTGAACTTCTACACTCAAAACTATTGATCTACAGATGAGTTTAAAGAAATACAGAAATGGATTTGATATGCAACAAATCTGGCTTTTGATGTACTTAATTCGTTCTAGAGAACTTCTCACTAGCAACAGCTAAGCACCAAGGCGGGAATTCAAAATCTCTGTTCTAACCTATAATCTTCAAACTTTTTCATTCAAAACTTTTGAACTTAAAATGAGAGGAGAGATATACTGGTTTTAATATGCAACAAATCTGACTATTAAAGTAAATCGTTCTAAAATACTTCTTACTAAAAAGAGACAAGCTGAGGATCACTATTCGTTTTCGAAAACGTTCTTCCAACCTGTAAGTTACTACATTCAAAACTGTTAAACTACCGATAAGTGAAAAAATACTGGGTTTGATATGCGAAAAATCTTAACTTTGTAGTACTTCAGTTCTTCTAGCGATCTTCCCACTAGAAACAGACAAGCTGAGGACCTAGACGGGTATTCGAAATCTCTCTTCTAACCTGTACGCTTCAGCTTCTACATTCAAAACTATTGGACAACAGATGAGAGGAGAGTAATACTGGTTTTAATATGCAACAAACCTGAATATGAAAGTAAATCGATCTCCACTTCTTATTAGAAGAGACAAGCTGAGGACAATGATTCGTGCTCGAAACCTTTCTTCCAATCTGTATGTATCTACATATGTACATACATACATTCAAAACTGTTGAACTACAGATAAGTGAAAAAATACTGGGTTTGATATGCGAAAAATCTTACTTTTCAAGTACTTAAGTCGTTCTAGAGATCTTCTCACTAGAAACGGACAAGCTGAGCACAAAGACCGGTATTCGAAATCTCTCTTCTAAGCTGTACCCTTCAGCTTCTACATTCAAAACTATTGAATTCTAGGTAAGTAATACTGGTTTTGATATGCAAAAAATCTGACTATTAAAGTAAATCGTTTAAGAGTACTTCTCACTAAAAAAGATACAAGTTGAGAACCACGATTGGTGTTTGAAAGCTTTCTTTTATCCCGTAAGCTTCTACATTAAAAACTTTCCAGATGAGAGAAGAGTAATACTGGTTTTGATACGCAAGAAATCTGACTTTAGAAATAAGTCATTCTGAAGAAGTTTTCACAACTGATGATGAGAGGAAAAAGAAGGAGAAGGAAAACATACTTTAATATCTATGTCAATCTGTCTGTCTTTCTACTTAATCTTCTATGTACTTGTCCAGCTCTCGTTAGGAGAGGGAAGAATCATTTGAGTGCGTACCTAATTCTATGACACCCTGGGGAATCTAACCGATAAGACTACTCGCAGTCTACTTAGCATAGTCAGAAGTTTCAATTGAATCTGTTAGTGTGGCATCACAGTTGGTCTCACACTTAGCCTCAGTAGTGACTACATTCTTATCAACCTATGTTTATGCTGATTTACAGAACAAAACTCCCCGACATACTGAGGATCCAGTCTATCAGCCTATTCACAGTCTTCTTTGATTTATGAGAAGTTCAAATTTGTTCTGTTATTAGGGGCATTTGAGTCTCCGAGGGGATATGAAAGGCTCTTTGGCCACAGCAAAGCTATAAGATGTCCTAAGTTGCTGTCCAACTGTATTCCTTTTTGTGCCAAATCTCTTCCTGTTCAAAAACCCTCGGTTTCGGTCCAAATGTTATTCTTTTAACCCTTTCAGTCACAATGTCCAATATATTGGACTACAGCCCATACAATTCATACAGAACGAGTTTATTTTCATGTCGGAAAGGGTTAAGTTTAAATATCCCCACACCTCGTTTTAGAATCGGTGACTTGATACTCTCAGTATTGATTTTCTTCCATTTATCTCCCATAACATTATATATTCTTTTAGTAAATATTTATGGTATATTTTCCAGAATTGTTTTTGAACTGTCATTGATGCAATTTGTATTTATAGATTCATTCTGTAATATAAAATGATATGTTTTCTTAAACGAATTTTTCCTTTTTTCCAGCAATTTTCTTCCAAACCGAAGTATATGATAATCCTATTCATCACCAGCCATTCAAACTGATTCCATATAATTCTCCAACCCTAATTAAACCCGATTATGCAACTGTATTACAAAACATTTGCAATGTTCGTCAAAGTAACTAACTTTCCTATTTAAGAGTTAAATCGCACTTTGGACTCTCTTCAAACACACTCGACGCTTCGCTCCGTCTGATGGCCGCACGAGTAGATATTGAAAAAGTCCATATTCTGCTTCAGACCCAGATAGAATATGTTCTCGGCCAGCTCTTTGCCAAACTCGCAAAAGTTTTGCGCATAGAGCGTGAAGAACAGCCGCTTGTTGTTCAGATGGTACTGTTTGAGGATCTCGTTCTCGTAGTCGAATATCTCCTGCTGCACATTGGACGAGGTGATCCAGTCGCGGTAGTCCTGCCAGGCGTTGCGGAACGCCTTCAGATAAATCACGGCCAACACGCGTGCCTCCTCCAGGACGTGCACATACTGCGGCAGCTTCAGGCACTCGGCTATCTCGTGCACGCGCTTCGGGTCGCGCAGTCGTTCCGTGCTGTTGTACAGCGTCATCCAGAGGTGCACGTTCAGCGTGGGAAAGTAGTAGGACATGGGCTTGCTGCGACTCTGGTACACGTACAGCGTCCAGTCGAGCATTGTGCGTTCCACGCCCATCACGAACGACGAGTTGCGTCGCCGATACAGCTCCAGGTTGCGCAAATTGTGCCTGTAGCTCTCGCGGTAGACCGACAGCGAGCTGTACTCGTGATTGAGATCGGCTGGCCGAAAGTAGACGTGCGGTATGCGGAACTTTTCCTTGAGCGTCGCTAGCCGCATGCGAATCGGATTGCGCAGAAAGTTCTCGGTGTGCTCGGCCTTGGCCAGGAAGCGCTCGAGTACGTGCAGGAAGTTGTGGTGCTCGTGCGAGTTGCTGTCGATGTGGTTCTTGGTGATGATGTAGCCGAAGAGCGGCTTAAAGTACTCGAACGTCTCGCGATAGCAGTCCTCGAGGCCTTTGCGCGAATTGCACGATATGAAAAAGTCCATCATTTTCTGCTTGGCCTCGAAGTCATCGGGATCCTGCTGCAGTTCGGTGAGCAGCTTCATGAGTTCGCCAAATTCGGGCAGATGGCCTGTGCGCCGGAAACAAATGAATTCGATCGTTGTTAAATTGATGTGATTTCATGGAGGAGCACAGCGAACTCACCCATTATGGAGAAGAGCGGCTTGTTGCGGCTGCACACGTAGTCGAAGTAGCTGTCGCAGGCAAATTTATCGGGATTTATGGAGTGTTCCAGGCGTATGGCCATGTTGTGCAGCTCCTGGATGCGCAGATCCGACAGGCGGCGCGTGTAGCGAATTTGGCCGCTGACATTCGGCGGCAGCTGGACACAGATGACGAGCAGCGTCAACAGTTTCACAACAAAGCCACAGCCACTGGTCACGCATGAAGGTTGTCCATGTCGCGCGACCAACCACATTGTTGCGTTGTAAATATTGCGCGATTTTCCAGATTTAATAAAGTTTTTTTTGTTAAATTTTTTACAATACACAAAGACTGAGCGCGTTATTGTTTGCTTTGAACGGCTATCGCGAGTGCCGCCGTTGAACTGACAGCTGTGGTTTCCGTTGATAAGCGCCAGGCGCTCAGATCTTGCGCCGAGTTTGCGATAGTGCTGCGCTTTTGGTGTGGTGAACAAAATCAGCCGAACAAGAGATTAGCATTGACTCGAGTATTGGGAAACTTGACGCAGAACACTAGGAATGTAGATGTGATAGACGCTCGCTTTGCGCTCTTAAAGTGACACAGTTTCGATTAGTTTTAATTCAGCACAATAATTTTTGAATTTTTAGTTTGCTGAGAGTGCACAGAGATTAGTTTTATTCAGTCATGGTGTATTATGTACAAATCATATGAACAAATATTTGAATGTATGAAATGAGGTTTGCATTTCCACCTACTCTGGAATTTATTTTTACAGATCCAAATTTAACTAAATCCAAGTCTAATGGAGAGTATAAAACGAGCTTCACACACTGGTTCACCTTTCAGCTGGTGCCAAATTCTCGAAGTGATCCAGCAGGAACCTCAAGGAGGCTGTGTGTTGACTTGAATTGGGCAAGAACAAGCATCATGTTGACGTTCACCGATTGTTTTTGATTTGCATATTCGTTTCTATCCTTGGAAAAATGTTTAGCTTGATTAGAAGATTGTAAATCAGACATAAGAACGTACTATAGTGTTTTTCATTGAACTTGTCTAGACTTTAAAATGAAATAAAAAGAGTTGCAAATGGCTTACTGAAAATTTTTTTCAATCCGGAAGTTCAATTTTGTATGATTTTGTTGCTATAAGTTGGCATGAATCAATCGAATTCAATCCAGAGGTTCAATTTTGTATAACCCGGACACAATACGTCCGGCTGGATCAATCTAGCTCAATCCAGAGGTTCAATTTTGTATGAGTCTGTTGCTATAAGTTGGCATGAATCAATCTAATTCAATCCAGAGATGAAATTATTTAAGAGTCTATTGTTTATAAGTCGATCCAATTCAATCCAGAGATTCAATTTTGTATGAATCTGTTGCTATAAGTTGGCATGAATCAATCTAATTCAATCTAGAGTTACAATTTTGTATAACCCGGACACTATACGTCCGGCTGAATCAATCCAGTTCAATCCAGAGGTTCAATTTTGTATGATTTTGTTGCTATAAGTTGGCATGAATCAATCGAATTCAATCCAGAGGTTCAATTTTGTATGACTCTGTTGCTTTAAATTGGCATGAATCAATCTAATTCAATCCAGAGATACAATTTTGTATGAGTCTGTTGTCTATACTCGATCCAATTCAATCCAGAGATTCAATTTTGTATGAATCTGTTGCTATAAGTTGGCATGAATCAATCTAATTCAATCTAGAGTTACAATTTTGTATAACCCGGACACTATACGTCCGGCTGAATCAATCCAGTTCAATCCAGAGGTTCAATTTTGTATGATTTTGTTGCTATAAGTTGGCATGAATCAATCGAATTCAATCCAGAGGTTCAATTTTGTATGACTCTGTTGCTATAAGTTGGCATGAATCAATCTAATTCAATCCAGAGATACAATTTTGTATGAGTCTGTTGTCTATAAGGCGATCCAATTCAATCCAGAGGTTAAATTTTGTATGATTCTATTGCTATAAGTTGGCATGAATCAATCTAATTCAATCCAGAGGTTCAATTTTGTATGAGTTTGTTCCCTATGAGTCGATCCAATTCAATCCAGAGGTTCAATTTTGTATGATTTTGTTGCTATAAGTTGGCATGAATCAATCGAATTCAATCCAGAGGTTCAATTTTGTATGACTCTGTTGCTTTAAATTGGCATGAATCAATCTAATTCAATCCAGAGATACAATTATGTAAGAGTCTATTGTTTATAAGTCAATCCAATTCAATCCAGAGGTTCAATTTTGTGTGATTTTGTTGCTATAAGTTCACATGAATCAATTTAATTCAATCCTGAGGTTCAATTTTGTATGATTTTGTTGCAATAAGTTAGCATGAATCAATCTAATTCCATCCTGAGGCTCAATTTTGAATGAGTTTGTTCCCTATAAGTCGATCCAATTCAATCCAGAGGTTAAATTTTGTATGATTTTGTTGGTTTAAGTTGGCATGAATCAATCTAACCCATCTGCTGCCAAAACTTGTATACGAAAGTCAATGCCGATGAGTTGGCTTCACAAGACTCAGCCCATCCTACCTGAGTCAATGCTGTTGCTGATTAAAAATATTTATTTTTTCCAAATATATTTAATGCAAAGCAACACTCAAAAGAATGAATCGCTGTCGCCGTCTCGCCCAGTGTTGTCTATCTTATATTGTAACAGCGCAATACTTCAATACTTTTTCAACAAGCAGCTTTATTTTCGTTTCGTTGAGTGCATTTTATGATCTCGTCGCTGACGCACGCAATTTACTCGCTTAACCTCAAAAAGTATTTTAGCATCAACTCAGTTCCCACAAGTAATACCAACAATTTTGCAACAAAAATAATAAATAATAAAATCAAAGTTAATATGCAAACAAAAATTATTTGGCCAATATTTGTTCGCCCAACAGCAAAAAGCTAAAAGTTGCCACAACAAAACTATTTTACCTTCCACAAACACACACACCCACACACGTAAACACGCGCCATACACACAGCACTGAACATATTCTAGCAGCACAAACATGCAGAACAGCAACAATTTCGTAAAGCAAAAATTTTGTGCAAAATTTTTCATATTTCCACATTTGCTGCTCGAGTTGGAAAAAATTCACTCAAGCAAGGCGATACGTCAATGGTTGGCTGCCAGTCTTTGGTTCGCCGGTCTGCCGTTGCAGCGGCGGCTGCACTTCAACTCGCCTGCAGTGCGCCCGAAAGAAAGCAGAAACGCGCCAAAATATCGCATAAAGCGGAGCAGAAAGCCGGATTGTGCACGCAGTGGCGGCGTGCAGTGAATGCAATTTCCTTTGTGCTCATATTTCAAGTTGCCACAGAGGTGGCGGAGGGAAGTAGCGAGGGGTGGGAGGCGGCGAAAACGCAACGCCAGTGTGTGGCGAATGCATGCGCCGTAACGTACGAAAGCATAAAATGCTCCTAAAGGAATTTCTGCTTTTTCTGGCATTTTATTTATTTACTTTTTGTTGTTGTTGTTTTTGTGCATCAGGACTTGCTCAATGTGGCGCGTTGCAGATTTTGTGGCGCTTTTGCTTGCATCTATTTGGAGGTTTCGCGCCAGGACACAATGGGAGGGAAGGTCCGGGGGGGAGGCGGTAGAGGGGGGAAGACGAGCAATGGAGTTGAAGTTGGTGAAGCCGGTTATGCAATGCGCAGCCGAAATGTTGGGTAAGCGTTGCATGAAAATTGGAAAATTAAGTTCTGCATTCGGTTTTGTGTTTTTTTGTTTTGTTTTTTTATACTAAAGCAGTTTGTTTGCATTTTAAATGGCATACAACTTTTGCGTAAAGCCAGTTTGCAACGAAGAGGCTATTCACACGACCGCACAACACTTACACACGTTGTTGAGTTGTTGCTGTGGCGCTCCAATACAATTAAAAATTTGTGGTTTTGAACTTTTTTGAATTTATGAGTAACTAAGAATTTTGATAGCTCAAGAAAGCCGGAAAGTGTAAATTAAAACTCAAACAATCACACAGCATAAAAATTTCAACAAAATTCCAGTAGTAACTTCATACTCGTTTTTAATGCTATTTTATGTAGTATGCTTTTAGGCGTTTGGCCTTAAATCGCAATCAATTAGAGAAATTGTGTTGTTTTTGTAGCAAAATACAGAAAAATATTTTGTTTTATTGCATTACATTTGAAAGTTTATGAAAATAAATTTCAGTTTGGCAAGAAATGGTTTCGTAAGTTTTCTAGTATTTTATTTAAAGTTCAATGAAATTTTTTCCATTTGACCTCTTTGGCCTGTTTCGATCTTATTTGACAACTAATTGTTTAAAAAATGTCTTGTATTAATTTCATACTCGTTATGACTGCAAGTTTATGTAGTATGCTTTTAGGGGTTTTTCTTTAAATTGCCATAAATTCGAGAAAATGCGAAATTTTTTTAGCAAAATACCAGGTATGCGCCTATGAAACCGGTAATTGTGAGGAAATGATTACAATTTTATTCTTCAAAGTAATGACCATCGCTAACTACACATTTTTCCCATCTCTCAGGCAATTTATGGATGCTTCGCCAAAAAAATGTTTCGTCTTTTGCCTGAAACCAATCATCGATCCATTTTTTGGCTTCTGCGTGAGAATTGAAGCGCTGTTCCGTTAATGCGTGGCCCATCGATGCGAACATGTGATAATCCGAAGGCGCCAAGTCTGGTGAGTAAGCCGCATGAGCAAGAGCTTCCCAGTTGTACGATGCAACCAATTCTTTGGTGGCTGTAGTGCGGTGTGGTGGTGCGTTGTTATCGAGGAAAATCACTTTGTGTTGCCTGGCTTCATATTCTGGGCGTTTTTGGCGTATAGCACGGTTCAAATCGGCCAATTGTTGTTGGTAACGTTCACCGTTAACCGTTTCACCATGTTTTAGATGGTTTTTTTCTTCAAATGGTAACACAAAATTAACTGTGTCCGCAAATCGTAATTTGTAGGCACGTAATCCGACATTTTCCGGAGCGTCAAACAATGCGTTGTTGGATGAAACTTGACAAATTGTGAACTGAATATTGTTGACATATAACAGAAGAAGTAAACATGACATTTGGTACGGTTCCGAAGTTTATAAATATTCGGCTATTTACCGCTAGATGTCGTTACCGGTTTCATAGGCGCATACCTGGTACACACAACGTTCTTACTTACTTTCATTGCATTACATTTGAAAGTTTATTAAAAACAACCAGTAACCAGTAATTGTTTAGAAAATAAAATTTTAACATTTTTTTTTTTTCTTATTTTGAACGAAGGCTTAAACGCAAAACAGACATGTAAGAACATTGTCTGAGTTACTTATGTTTTACTTTAACACTTTCGTTATTTTGTTGCTATATGGAAACATGTCACTCTGAGCGTCTGAGACCTCTATGAAACTAGGAATCAAGAAATTGTTTAGGGTTTTGGAATAGTTTAAGTGCTAAAGCATTTTAAATGAAAAACGTCTGAATGTTTGTGTTTAACACAGGATTTGTTGGTTGTTATCTCTTTCTTCTTCTTCTTGATTGGCACGACAGCTCGAGACTAAGGCCTAGCTACCCGCTACCATCCATGTTGTGCGTGTGAATTTTGTACGCGGGTGGAAGGGACCTACAGTTTTATGCCGATTCCGAACGGCGAGTTTGAAGCTTTTTCATAGGCAAATTTACTCTCAGAGGTTTGCCATTTCCAGCTGAGAGGACAGCCGCCGAAAAAAAATTGTTGTTGTTTCTTTTTTTTCGGTGTTAATGCAACGGAGTATTGAACCTGGACTCGTGCGTCGCATTTGACTCGCGGCCCAACGCACCTGATCTACGGCGACTGCATTTAACGACGACTCTCCTTTAACTTCTTCAGCTAAAAATTACTTTAAAAATGTATCTAAATGACAGTAAAAAATCAAATAAAAAATTGCTCTTTTTTCTGTTTCTTATTTCTTTACTATGTAAACTTAAAAATTAAAAAACACCTATGTACTTCTCTTCTTTAAACTTAAATATTCAGTTTATTAACCCTTTCCGACATGAAAGAAACCGTTCTGTATGAATTGTTTGGGCTGTAGTCCAATATATTGGACATTGTGACTGAAAGGGTTAATTTCGTATTATTCCTAAAACCTCAAACTATTTTAAGGACCAACAACAAAATGTATTTGGAATTAAAGAGGGTACAGACGTGTACCAAGTAGCATGTTGCCATATGGCAACAACATAGTGAAAGGGTTAATACACACGATTGTGAAAGTTTTCGACCTCAATATGAAGACGACAGAACTCATAAACAAAAACTAAGCACTTGGTTTGCATCTCTTTCAAATGGTTCTCATCAACATTTTACTCACTTTGGATGAACACTTTTTGTTTGACAATGGTTTGAGTCCATCAATGTGTGTGTTTTGGTGAAAATGGAACAAATCGAGTGTAGAGCAGTGATTAGATATTTGCTTTTGAAAGACAAAACGTACTTAAAGATCAATTGGAAGCATTGTACTGTGGGCTCTGCACCCGTATTTGCTGTGAAATTTTTGAGCAGCTGAATGTAAACGTGGCCAAACCAGCTTGGGAGACGAACAACGTTCGGATCATCCAAAAACTGCAACCTCTGACGATAACATCGCTCAAGTTCACCAAAAGTTGTCAGACCACAGGTTAATGAATGTGAGAGATATAGCAGAGACTATGAATATATCCATGACATATGAATATGTGTCACTATGGAATAAAGATTGTCCACACATTGGGTTCACATTAGTCAAAAATTGTGTTTGAATGAATATTTCCATTGCTCTGCCAGTGCAATTTAAACACAATAAATCTAGGAGCCTATGTAGAAAAGTAAAACTAAATTTAAAGAAAAGACGTCTTGTATCTCTGTTAGGTTGGATATTTTTCAGATCGCTCTCGTTCGAAATTGTGATTCCGTTAATAAAGTTGACATCAGAGATGATAAGAATTAAACTATTTCAAAGAACTGAAAGGGAGTGAGACATGACTATCACAGAGTCTGATGGAACAAAGGTTAGGTTAGGTTACGGAAGGGGTGTGTGCGGCAAGCACTCGGAGACCCTGTTGGTTCCATTGTAAATCCCTTAATTTTTCGGAAAAACCGGTGTCCTTCCTTTATCTGTTTGGATCTCTGTAGATCTAAACGGGATATTTTGGGAATCATTTGGTATTGGCGAGGAAATTGTGTAGATCGGTTATCTGTGCATCTGCTACTTCCGCTAGCCCGTCAAAGAACCTTGCCCCAAGAGTATGGAGCCGTCGTCTTTGTAGTGATGGGCAGTGGCATAGCAGGTGCTCGACTGATTCTACTGCATCCTTATCTTTATTTCTTTATTATGATGGAACAAAACTTCTTAATTATAGCTCAACGACAGAAGCAAGAGATGCTAAGAAAGTAAACGTTTTTTCGGTCCATGAAAAGTGTATCATGTTTTCAATATACTTAGTATAAAAAAAATTATTGACCATTTAGATGAGAATGCCAAACCGTTACAAAATCTATCAATTTTGAATAATCTTCTTTTAGTACAAATCTTGCATCGCTTGAGTGACGTTTGTTACGAACTTCCAGAGTCCTTCAATGATGACCAGAGAGGCGGTCATTGATCTAGAAAGCGCAGAAGATCTATGCGAATATAAATAAGGTTTTGATTAAAGACAGCTGGCTTATTAATGTTTTTATAAGCTTATGAATAAAAAATTAAAACATTAAATCAAAATAAAAAATATTAAAAAAATATTAAATACACAATTTTTTTATGATTTACGGGAAAACACTAAAGGAAACACTTAATAATCGAATATTTTGAAGCAAAATTGTTTTGTTGCTCAACAAAATTTCATGATTTTAAATATTAATTCTTCTTGTTCAAAAAAAACTGCCAGTGGTACCTTAAATTTTAGTAACAAATGATTCATAAAATGATTCATAATTTCATTTATATTTTTTACTATTAAAAAAGGTAGAAAATTAAAACTTGCTTGGCTTTAAATTCTATCAGCCAGTAATAAGAATTTCCACAAATTATACACTCATGCTGATTAAAATATTTCCATGAAATTTTTTTCCAAATTTTCTTTTCATTCGACTTTTATTTGCCATATTGAATTCATAAAAGCAGTCGGCAACGAATGTCCTGCGCCTTTTCGTCCTGTTGATTGTGGCGCTGCCTTTACATCTACAGTTGTTTACGGTCGCTTCTTAACACACTCACACACACTCATACACACACATGCATACATGTGTACATCACACAGTCACATGTTTGCGTATAATGCCGATTACGTTTCAATCAACATTCGTTCGTGCTGGGCGCGCTTACAGTTTCACCGGCTGACTGACATCCTTTCGCATTAAAAAGTCATTTTCCTTTGTCAACATTCATTATGCACGGAGTCCCATATTTATTCAGTCAGATAAATTCATATGCATGCTTACATGCGTCAGTACATGAAAATGTGGACAACAACAACAACAACAGCAATAAGAATTGCTGGTATTTTTGCAGCTTACGTTAAATTAAATTTAAAAAATGTCATTCTTTGGCAAAAAAATGTCTCTTAAATTTTTGGCAGTGTACGTTCAGCAATGTGGACTTTCGTTGCCTTATGTGAGTACTCAGTGTCACAACGAAAGCAGATTACTTAAGTCAAATTTTTTTAACAAACATTGTCCTTGTCAGTGAAGAGAGTTGTCCTTTAAATTTCTGTGCTCTGGTAAATGAATAATGCTGCTTGAGATTATAAGAGTGTGAGACGAAAGAAGGTCGTTTGGTGCTGCTGACAACTAAAAATAAACGGACTACAATTATTTTGGGTGACGATTGAACAGTGGTTTGAAGTTTGAAGTTGAAAAGCTGTTAACATTAGAAGGTCCACTTAATTAAGGTTTTTCTGAGAAGTTTGACAAGTTTGTAGAAGTAAAAAGTCTTTTTCAGACTCTTCTGGCTTTGGCTTTTTGAGGTCAAAATTTCATTGAGGATCTTTTTGAAAAGTTTGATAAGTTTGAAGTAATAAAAAGTGCTTCTTCAGCTTCTTCTGGCTTTGGCTTTTTGTGGTCAAAATTTCATTGAAGATCTTCTTGAAAAGTTTGACAAGTTTGTAGCAATAAAAAGAGCTTTTTCGATTTTTCTGGCCTTGGCTTTGGTAACTGGGGCTTTGGTTTTTTGTGATCAAATTTCAGTGAGGATCTTTTAGAAAAGTTTCATAAGCTTTTAGTAATAAGCAATGCTTCTTCAAATTCTTCTGGTTTTAGCTTTTTGTGGTCAAAATTTCATTGAGGATCTTTTTGAAAGGTTTGACAAGTTTGAAGGAATAAAAAGTGATTCTCCAGATTCTTCTGGCTTTGGAAACTGTGGCTTTGGCTTTTTATGGTAAAAATGTCATTGAGCATCTTTTTGAAAAGTTTGACAGGTTTGAAGTAATAAAATGTGCTTCTTCAGATTCTTCTGGCATTGGCTTTGGTCACTGTGACATTGGCTTTTTGTGGTCAAAATTTCATTGAGGATCTTTTTGAAAAGTTTGATAAGTTCAAAGTAATGACGAATGCTTCTACAGATTCTTCTGGCTTTGGCTTTTTGTGGTCAAAATTTCATTGCGGATCTTTTTGAAAAGTTTGACAGGTTTGAAGTAATAAAAAGTGTTTCTTTAGATTCTGCTGGTTTTGGCTTTGGTAACTGTAGCTTTGTCTTTCTGGGTCAAAATTTCATTGCGGATCTTTTTGAAAAGTTTGACAAGTTTTTGGTAATAAGAAATGCTTCTTCAGATTCTTCTGGCTTTGGCTTTTTGTGGTCAAAATTCATTGAGGATCTTTTCGTCAAAGTTTGATAAGTTTGAAGTAATAAAAAGTGCTTCTTCAGCTTCTTCTGGCTGTGGCTTTGGCTTTTTGTGGTCAAAATTCATTGAGGATCTTTTCGTCAAAGTTTTATAAGTTTGAAGTAATAAAAAGTGCTTCTTCAGATTCTTCTGGCTGTGGCTTTGGTAACTGTGGCTTTGGCTTTTTGTGGTCAAAATTTCATTGAGGATCTTTTGGAAAAGTTTCACAAGTTTTTAGTGAAGTTATAGTAAAAGGTGTTTTTTTATATTCTTGTGGCTTTGGTAATTGTGGCTTTGGCTTTCTGTGGTTATTCTGTTAGAAGCACAAGAATCTCAGATACCCAAGCTTTGCGGACTCCCTTCTTTTCAGACATGGCCTACGAGTTTCATCCTCAACGAGATTCAGTCAAGTAATGTCTGTTGCAGGTAGCCATCTAAGTCGTCTCCAGTCTATAATTAGAACCCTTCTTTGCTCAATGGTTTTTTTAAATTAAATAAGATTCTCTCATCTTCTCACAAGGAAGTTCATGCAGTTACTTTCCCTTCTTTTCACAGCTATTCACAACTAAAATACCGATTTATTTCCCTTTAAAAATCAATTTGAGCTTCGCACATTGTTTACGAGATTATGAAGAATTTCACTGCTTTTTACTTCATAATCTTTCGAGTTGCTCTCAGAAGACATATTTGTTTTGAAACTAAATTTTTGTATCGCATACCGCGTTCTGCCTTTGTGTTTTGTTCATTTAGCGATATGATAAATTACAGTGATTTCCATGCGTCAAAAGGGCAACAAGCCTGCGACGAGCACAAAGAGCGATGTTATGCATCAATCAAGGCCTACATTTAGGCGCCCGAGCACCAGGGCCTGCAACGAACAGGTGCCATAAGCTAAGTAAATATACTCAACGCCGGCATAAAGCGGCATCCTTGAAAACTACACAACAACAAAACGTCGAAAAGGCAACAACAACAAACACAACAACAGTCTGTCAAGCCCAAACAACGGTACTCTGGCTGTTGTCTGGCGCACAACGATTATGCGATATGCATCGCAAGAGATAATGGCAAACGGATACACTTGTTGGACGCGTGTGTGTGTGAGTGCTTTGTGGTGCGGCAAATGTGCTCACATGTGTTGCGGCGGCATTGACAGCTGCTAATGGCGCGCACCGACGATATGGTTGAGCACGGCAGACGAGCGGCCGAGTAGCGGCAGTCGACAGTTGCTGTTCGTTTCGATGTGCTTATGACAGGAAATTAAACGCTTCCTCAAATGCTTAACTTCAACGCCTTGAAGTATGCAGCAGTTCAATTTTTGCACAACTGTTGCCAAAAATGTTCAGTGCCAACATTTCTCAATTCATTTGAATATATTTTTTTTTTTGTTTTTTTGGTGGCTTGAATTTTAATTGTTTGAATTCATGCGCTTTGTGCTGTTGTCGGTGCACGACTACCCGGAAGGCATTCTCTACTTTTCACCCGTTCAGCAAATCTTGCATAGAATGTGCCGTCTGCCGCATTTCTGCTGCGTTGGCCAAATTATGCTGCGCCATTGCTTTGCTGCCCGCATTCAAACATCCCCGCGGGGCTGTGCGGGTATTTAATCTGCGCGCCAAAGTGGATTTTGGCGCCAGCTTTGGGTTATTTGGTTACGTTGGCTTGGCGTGAGAGCGCACAGCTTTTGCAGCTCGTAAATTGTTCGCGATATTAGCACAGTTGTAAAATTGCTAAACTGGCACTTTAAAGTTTGCGCCCCACGCAATGCGGCGACCTAATGCGCCTTGCCTCGTCTCGCATCGCCTCGCTTCTGAGTGCATTTCAGCAGAGTTCTATATTTAGATCAAACACAATTTTATTTGAATATATTTCGCTTAAAGGACATTAATTTAAAATTAAAATTATGAAACAAAACATTTGGTAAATTGCGCCTTTGATTTTTGGAGCTGTTTGTTTTTCATTGCTTTTTTGCTCAAAAATTTTTTCAGAAGTTTTTCTAGGAACGTAAGTAGGAGTGATTACCTCAACGTACATACCACTTGTGACATGTAAATCAATTGAACTTAAGTCCGTTTGAGTTACTTATGAGGCCTAGAAGACAGCGAATAGTCGTATAAATCTCCTACATTGTCGAAGAAAAAAATACCCAGGTGAGTTTTCCCTTCTAAGTCATAGAGACCTATTGTGATATCACAATGAATAGAACTTAAGTGTGTTCATTGGAGTTCTTTACGAAGCTTAGCAGACAGTGAATTATTCTATTGGCTAGATCCCCTAAGATCTGAAGAAGAATTGGCTCATGTAAGTTATCCGTCTTCTAGATAATGCGGCACAACTAATAGAAAGTGAGCTGTTCTTCTTCTTTTACCTTTTGAATGCCCTAAAATATCGAAAAAGAAGTTATCCTGGAGAGTTTTCTTACTTCTAAGCCACAATGAATTGAGCTCAAGTCCGCTAACTCATTGAACCCGTTTGAGTTCCTTATGAAGCCTAGTAGACAGTGAATAGTTGGCTAAATCTTCTTAACACGCATCCGTCGTTAACAAAAAGTTACGAAAGAGTCGTTTGTCAAATCATCAAAAACAAACATCAAAAAATATCAATGCAAAGTAGTAGTTAAAAAGGAAAAGGGAGGGGAAGTTTATTTTTGTTTGTGTTTTGCCAGTGAGCCAAAATCTCATTCGATTTCGTGAAAAAATAAAGGCGCAATGACAGTTTGAATTCGGAAATTGTGTCAAATTGACACAAACGACGGATGCGTGTTAACTATGGAAAAAGAATTGCTCACGTAAGTTTCCTTTCTTCTAAGTAATGCGAAACAAGTATAGAGAAAGTGAACTACGTGTCTTACTTTTCCTCGTCCATACATTTACGAAAGAAGTCATTTAAAATCCAACCCAACCTCCTCGCGTGGGTGCCAATCAATCAGTGATCAGTCGGAACACCAGTGATGATTCTCTACTGGTCACTTTTTAGTGAGTGAAGCTCTCAACTAGTCTCTTTTACTGAGTTGAGAGCTTAACTGGTCTGTTTTTAGTGAGAGAAGCTCTCCTTACTGATCTCCTTTTAGTGAAACAAGCTCTTCACTGGTCTCTTTTTAGTGAGAGAAGTTCCCAACTGGTCTCTTTTTAGTGAGAGTAGCTCTCAACTGGTCTCTTTTTAGTGAGAGAATCTCTCAACTGGTCTCTTTTTAGTGCAAAAAGCTCTCAACTGATCTCTTTTTAGGGAGAGAAGTTCTCAACTGGTCTCTTTTTAGTGAAAGAAGCTCTGAACTGGTCTCCGTTTAGTGAGAGAAGCTCTCAACTGGTCTCTTTTTAATGAAAGAATCTCTCAACTGATCTTTTTTAGTTAGATAAGCTCTTAACTCATCCATTTTTAGTGAGAGAAGCTCTCAACTGGTCTCTTTGTTGGTGAGAGAAGCTCTTAACTGGTCTCTGTTTAGTGAGAGAAGCTCTTAACTGATCTTTTTTAGTTAGATAAGCTCTTAACTCATCCATTTTTAGTGAGAGAAGCTCTCAACTGGTCTCTTTTAGTGAGATAAACTCTTAACTGGTCTCTTTGTAGTGAGAGAAGCTCTCAACTGGTCTCTTTTAGTGAGAGAAGCTTTCAACTGATCCCTTTTTAATGAGAGAAGCTATCAACTGGTCTCTTTTTAGTTAGAGAAGCTATCAACTGGTCTCTTTTTAGTTAGAGAAGCTCTCAAATGGTCTCTTTTTAGTGAGAGAAGCTCTTAACTGGTCTCTTTTTAGTGACGGAAGCTATCAACTGGTCTCTTTTTAGTGAAAGAAGTTCTGAACTGGTCTCTGTTTAGTGAGAGAAGCTCTCAACTGGTCTCTTTTTAATGAAAGAATCTCTCAACTGATCTTTTTTAGTTAGATAAGCTCTTAACTCATCCATTTTTAGTGAGAGAAGCTCTCAACTGGTCTCTTTGTTGGTGAGAGAAGCTCTTAACTGGTCTCTGTTTAGTGAGAGAAGCTCTTAACTGATCTTTTTTAGTTAGATAAGCTCTTAACTCATCCATTTTTAGTGAGAGAAGCTCTCAACTGGTCTCTTTTAGTGAGATAAACTCTTAACTGGTCTCTTTGTAGTGAGAGAAGCTCTCAACTGGTCTCTTTTAGTGAGAGAAGCTTTCAACTGATCCCTTTTTAATGAGAGAAGCTATCAACTGGTCTCTTTTTAGTTAGAGAAGCTATCAACTGGTCTCTTTTTAGTTAGAGAAGCTCTCAAATGGTCTCTTTTTAGTGAGAGAAGCTCTTAACTGGTCTCTTTTTAGTGACGGAAGCTATCAACTGGTCTCTTTTTAGTGAAAGAAGCTCTTAACTGGTCTCTTTGTTGGTGAGAGAAGCTCTCAACTGGTCTTCTTTTAGTGAGAGAAGCTCTCAACTGATCCCTTTTTAATGAGAGAAGCTCTCAACTGGTCTCTTTTTAATGAGAGAATCTCTCAACTGATCTCTTTTTAGTGAGAGAAGCTCTTAACTGATTTCTTTTTAGTGAGAGAAGCTCTTTACTGATCTCTTTTTAGTGAGAGAAGATCTCAACTGGTCTCCTTTTAGTGAGAGAAGCTTTCAACTGGTCTTCTTTTAGTGAGAGAAGCTCTCAACTGATCCCTTCTTAATGAGAGAAGCTCTCAAATGGTCTCTTTTTAATGGAGAATCTCTCAACTGATCTCATTTTAATGAGAGAAGCTCTCAACTGGTCTCTTTTTAGTGAGAGAAGTTCTCAACTGGCCTCTTTTTAGTGAAATAAGCTCTTAACTGGTCTCTTTGTTGGTGAGAGAAGCTCTCAACTGGTCTCTGTTTAGTGAGAGAAGCTCTTAACTGATCTTTTTTAGTTAGAGAAGCTCTTAACTCATCCATTTTTAGTGAGAAAAGCTCTTAACTGGTCTCCTTTTAGTGAGAGAAGCTCTCAATTAGTCTTTTTTTAGGGAGAGAAGCTCTGAACTTGTCTCTTTTTAGTGAAAGAGGCTCTCAACTGGTCTCTTTTTAGTGGGAGAAGCTCTCTAGAAGGACCGAAGTTCAACACTAGAAAGACCATTGCGGTTATTTTTAATTTTTAAATACATATCTTTGTTTTATTTATTATTTCTATCAACTTTTGCTTTAATGAGTTTTATTTTTTTATCGGGTTCCACAATTAGTTCTACAATTAGGATTCTTAGCCAAATCCAATATGTACTTTTCGAGGTATGAGCGGATATAATTTTTAATCTTTATAGCTATAGAAAACTTGAGGTCTTTCTAGTGTTAAGCAACTTCAACAACAACCTCTACAACACATTCTTTTCTGTTCAGGGCTCCACCGCACAAACATGCTTAGCATTCTTATGAAAATGTTAACCATTTCATTAAGTCAAGAAAATCTCTTCAAACCAACACAAAAACAATCACTTTAATCTCAAACTATATGCAACCTCAGCACATAATGTTGCTTGCGATTAATTCCGAATCGAATATAGCAATTTTCAAATCAGCAATAAATTGTTTGGAAATATTAAATTTGCTGCTGCTTGCGGCACGTGCTGCACATAACATCACACACAAACAAAAATTGCTTAAGAAAATTAGAAGAAAAAAAATAAGGACACAGCATAAAATATGATATTTTATGTTGTCGCAGCGCTCTTGCCGCTCCGCTTCGCAACTCTCCTCGGCGACAGCATAAATCTTGCGGATGTCATTTATCACAGTTCGTTCGGTGCCATGTTCTGTCGATATTCGCCTGCAGATTGCTGCCACCGCCACCCCCTCACCCGTCATCCCGCACCCGCCACCCACAAGCTGCCGCCAGGCAATTGAATTGCCGGCAAACTGACTGGGCGTTTGACTGCGGCTTGCCAGATATTTTCGCTTCATTAGCTGTAAATTAAAAACTTGTCGCTTTATCGGCGTTGCAATGGCAGCGACGAGAAATAAGGCAAAATCGAATAGAAAATAATAATCGCCAGTTAAATGCGTACGACAGACATGCGCCCGCCCGGTTGACTGCATTTGCCAAGTCAAGTCGTGACTTGAGCGGCTGCAGCCATTGGCCATTAATCCTTGCGTAGATTATGTGCCGATTTTATTGTCAAATCCATAAATCGACTTTGGCTTCTTTACTTTAGTCACTTCCACTTGTCGTGCTTTCGTTTGAAAAATTATGATCGAGCAGCAGTGCAGCGTGGCAGTTTGATTGGTTTGCACAACTATGACAACAGTTTTTCCTTCCGTCTGCAAACTATTCACGGCCACAGAGAAGGCAGCAACAACAATGCTGACAATGCGTTAAAGACAGAGTGTTAATGCCAACGGCGCACTGCGGAACTGCCAAGTGGACAAGATTTAATTAGCTGGCGAAAAAAGAGCGAAAAGATTTTTGCTTTTCTATAGTCGAGTGACAGATAAAAGCTGCGTCAAGTCAGGTCAGGCCAAATTAAGCAAATGGTGTAATAAAAATTGAAATGCTGCTTGAATTGGTTGATGCTTGAATTAGTTGATGAACAATTTTCATTTTGTAGTTTATTGATGCAATAAGCTGAAGTTCCAGGTTTTGGTTTGTACTTCCAGCTCGTTTAGGTTTAAAATTTAATATTCAAAGAAAGTGTCCAAAGAAGATAGGTAGGTAGGAGTGGCTGTCGGAAGGCTCAAAGTGATATCAGAATCAATCAAGCTGAAGTTTGCTCATTCATTGAACCAGCTTGAGTTGCTTACGAAGCTTAGAATACTGTGAATAGTATTACTGGCCAGATTCTCTAGAAGGTCGAAGGGGAGGTAACGTAGGTGATTCTTGTTTACTTCAGGGTCTAGTCAGACTCAGAGACCTAAAATAATTATTATCCATATTTTTGAAAATAAGAAAAATGCCGTTATTTAAGAAATTTCTAAAAATATTGCTTTATAAAAATTATTCCCAATAAGAAATTTTTCAAGTGACTTGTAATTAGAATCATGTAATAACCATTTTGAGTTGCACAATACCTATTATTTTATTTTATTTTATTTTATTTTATTTTATTTTATTTTATTTTATTTTATTTTATTTTATTTTATTTTATTTTATTTTATTTTATTTTATTTTATTTTATTTTATTTTATTTTATTTTATTTTATTTTATTTTATTTTATTTTATTTTATTTTATTTTATTAATAAACTAACCTTACCTAACTGCCCCAATTACAAATAAATGTAGAAAAATTTATTAACTTATTTATCTGTAAGAAAACAAAGAGAATGAAGATTAAAGATAACAAATGATTTTTTATTATAATTGGTCTAAAAATTCATTAAAACAATACAAAGTACCATATGGGTGAAATTTCACTCGAACATCTTATGTGTGAGTTTTTTGAACGTCGGATGAGGGTTAATAAAGCTTATGAAACAATGTAAAAAAATGTTTTCGAAATAATAGTTATCGGTAGATATTGTAAACTAGTAGGGCCCTGCGGCTTTGCACGCAAGCTTGAAATCAATGGGCCCAATAAATCAAGTTTTTTCATACTATACTCTATGGGCGATGCCACGCCTCTTTTATGTAATGCCCAATCCATTCCTCCAGCCGGAGGGTGTGACCTGGTTTCATTAATATGCGACTTTCAGTTCCAAAGTTACGCGGAAAATTTCAGTCACAAAAAATATGCCGCGCCCCTTGTTCAACGCCCATAATATTTTGCCAGTAGCATAACACATCTATGGGACTATGATATACAAAACTTCAAAGCTCTCCAACTTATTGTTCCGAAGCTATTCCACATTAAAAATTTGGGTTCTATGGGCGGTGTCATGCCCCTCGTCCAATACCCAACCCATTCCCCATGTCGAAGGGCACATCTAAATCGTAAATCTTTGATGTGTGATTTGTAGTTCCACAGTTATTCGAAACATTTGAGTTGCTTAAAAAGTTCCACACCTCTTGTCCAACGTTCACAAAGTTTTACCAGTGAAACGGAACAACTAAACGGTGACCCCGCACCAAATTTTAATGATGCCCGGTTTTTCATTCCGAAGATATTCCATATTGAAATTTTAAGTTGTATATACGGTGCCACGCCCCCTTGTCAAAAACCCACCCTATTCCCCATATGGAAAAACACAACTAAATCGAAAGTTTGTACCAAGTGTCATTAATGAGAACGATATAGTTTCCAAGTTACACCGGCATTTAAAAAGTGGCACGCCGCTTGTCCATCGCCCATCAAATTTTACCAGTGAAACGGAACAACTAAACGGTGGACCCGCACCAAATTCTAATGCTGTTCGACTTCTCATTATGAAAATATTCCATATTGAAAATTTAAGTTGTATGGGAGGTGCCACGCCTACCTATTGGGTCGCATTTGCACTATGTGGTTTACTGAGACTTACTCAAGACGAACATTCCGTGAAAAATTCAGCTAATTGGCTGTCTAGTTTTTGAGTTGTAATGCCGTGGGACCAACAAACAAATCGCACTCGCACAACAAAAGTGACACAACTAAAAATTTTTGATTTTTCAGGAAACGCAAAAAACTGTTTTTGAGCTAAATAGACATTTTTTTTAAATAACGACCGTTCAGTAGAAAATCCTTACAGATTGCAAGAATTTTTTTTTATTTTACTCTAGAAAATCCAAAATTTTGAAATTTCATAATTAATTTTAATAATTAAAAACATATACAAAAATTGTCAGAATTTTGCTTAAAATTAACTTTAACAAAAATTTATTTCGTCAAAAGTGACACAATTTGAGTTAGGACGCAAAAGTGTTGAGCTGCATCGATCATATAGCATCAAACTTCTGACATGAAAAGAGACCTAACTGTATTTTTGCAACAGTTAACAACAACAAAATATACTGAGTTTTTGCTGATTGGTAGATATATGCATTGTGCACAGTATTAACACATAAACCCGAAAATTAAAAATTTTGAGTTGTGTCACTTTTGTAGTGCGTGTGCGAAATATACATTAATTTTTATATACAGCATAAAGATATTTGCTGCAATGACAGTTAATTTACAGTTAATTTCTGTCGTCATGGGAATTGCAGGAAGGCGTAAAAGGTGGGCGTGGTCAACCTTATGTTTACCGCTATGAAACAAAGAATCATTTTATATCAAAACATTAATTTTCAGACATGTACCGTAGCTTCGTTTTGTTAGTTTAGTGGGCACGGAAAGTGGGCGTGGCCGATTATATTATAGCCTATGTTTGCCGCAATGATACGCTGAATCGTTTGATACCCATATTGCCTTAAAAAAGCATACCATAGATGAGTTTTGTTAACATAGTGGGCGTAAGAAGGGGGCGTGGTCATTCTCATATAGCCTATGTACCATTCCCACAGATTAAAAAATTTTTGGTGCTTATTTCATCTAAAACGGTTCAGTGGTTTTTGCCTGATTGTGGCTCAAAAAACGTCACACTTGCTTTTATATAATAGTATAGAAGTATAGATAAAAAAAATTCATAAATAAAAGTTATGAAGTAACGTAAAAAAAATCCCAAAATAATAATTATTATCTATTATTATATAAATAGCCCAAATCTCATATATCTAACTCCCCAATGGAAACACTGAGTTGCTTCAGCTCATGTCATATATTTAAAAAATAAATTTACCAAAATTAGAGAACACAAAACCAATGCTTCCAACACCTTAATTTGCCTTTTAACATTTCAAACTTTTATTGAAAATTGTATCCTTGTTGTTGCACAAACTGTCAACGAACCAATTTCAATTCTATTCCATGGGGCGAAAAATTGCACACATTCGCTCGAAAACCAAAACTAAACCAGTCGACAAACTGTGCCCTCGCACGCCATCAATTTTCTGTTGTAGTACTCAGGCATTAGTTGCCATCATTTAATTTGCCATTTGGCAAACATTTCACGAACTCTGCTCGTTAATTTGCGCGACGAAAATTAAAGCAAACTCCAAGGCAAAACACACGTCCCGCATTTCAGTTGTGCGAACACGGCGAATATTTAAATGGAATACAGTGGGTGTCGCGGCGGCAGCACGTGCACTCGACCCGAACGAGGCAATTGTCGGGGAGTGGAAAATTGTAAAAGTGTCACGTGAATTACCGGGCAGCAAATTGTCGAATTTTGCAAATGTGCGACGCAAATTTAATGCAGAATCGAAACTCATTGCAATTTCAATGGCAAAAGCTACTGTTGCCATATAATGGATCGACCGTAGGGGTTATGGGCACAGCTGTTGTTGTTGTTGTTGTTGAAAGAGATTTTCACTTTTGGTTTTGTGTTGCAACAATGCAGCAGCAGAATGTGTTCGAACTGGTGTTTCGAGGGATTTTCATTCGCTGAAACTGCACCAAAATTGTGTTCGACTAAATGAGCCGAAATTGGCGGCAATTTTGCAAAGGACTACAAGCAAAATTTAATTGCACGTAAGTGTGCTGGCAAGTAGGCAACTAATTTGCTTTTGTGCCCACGGCTAACAACACATCTGCTTGCAGCAACAACTTCTTTGTGCTTTTGTGCCGCAATCTGTGGCTGCATTAACTACTTTTCGAGTGTTGCCGCCGCTTGCAGATCCGCTGTCGTTGAGTGGCAAGCGAACTGTCAGTGCGCCTGGTTTACCGCAATTTCAATTTTTATTTATTTTTTAACTACAACAACAACAACAACACAAATGCGCATTGTGAAAACTTTTGCAATTTCCGCCACAAACCAACTGCAATCAGCCGACAGCGCCAACACTTGCACACGCACGCACCACTCACCCGTCGCCAGAGTGACAGTCGCAAATGGCATCGCATCGACTGACAGGCCACTTTCGGATTTACTGCACTTTGCGTTGATTTGCTCTCAGCAGTGACTGTTTGTGGCGTGATTCCGCCAAACAGCATCAACGAAGATGCACCGATCGCTTTCGAAGTGAAGCAAACGGCCAAAGTTTAAACTTTAAAAGCGCGCAAAAACTTTGCCAACATTTTCGGGCGTCAATTGAGAGGAATTCAGCGCTAAATTGTTTTAATGCTTCACACCCAACACAGACGCTAGAAGGTAAATGCAGCATTTCAATTTCAGCCGCCATCGTTGCTGATGTCTGAGTTGTGGACAGAAGATTCAAGTTTTAGCCGCTGAGTAGAGGCAAAGTTTCGAGCTGCTTACTGAAGTGAAGTTGTGGCAATTGTGTCAGTTTGTCTACGCACTTGTGTCGATGTAGAAAATGTGCGTAGTTGCGACTTTGAGTAGAAAATCAAGCAATTTCAAAATTTCTAGTCAATTTTGATTCGATCCAATTTCAATTTCAGATCTCCGTTCGACTTGATTTATGTTGGCAAAGTCACCTTTTTGATTCCGAGTCCTGCAGAACCCTTCACATATCTACACCAATAGGCAACTTAATTTCACTTCTATGATATCTCAGTTTAATTTTGCTCATCACCCACACCAACTTTTCTTTTAGGTATTTTAAAAGTTAATGCAGTTTTTTGTTAGATTTAGCAGATTTACTTTGGTACAATGACAAAGTTCCAAGTGAGCGCAGACCGACTTACGCCACTTTAATTACCAGCAAAAATTCCACAAAAAAACCTGCAGGTGTAGCACTCAAACAATCAGAGCTCAGCTTATTTAAATGAAAGTTTTGCAGCAAAACCAATGCTTTTCAACTAAATCTCAACATTTTGAAGGCAAGTTAGAAATTTGCATTGTGGTGGTGGTTGCATGTCAAACCATCGACTGACCAACTGTCATCGTCTTAATTAGACCCTTTGTGGCTTTGTGGGCATTAAACATTAGTTTTCGCTCTGTGGGGTCTAATAAATTAATTAAAATCATGTACACAAATCACACAAAGGTAGAATTTTTAATAGGCAAATTTACAACTTCACTACACAGCGCTGCGAATTGTATCGGCTTTGATTAATGTTTGCGTTAAGAGGCTTTATTATCCTTTTCGGCATATTTTGCTATCCATTTGGAGCTCAGAGTAGTCTGTGGTTGTGCCATTGCAGCCTTTGGGGAGTTCTCACAGTAAAAGAGCACAACTTGTGTGGTATACTTTTAGGCACATATGTGGTATGTTTGAGTTTGAAATTGATGTTTAACACATTCGAAACCACGATTTTTTTTCGAACACGGTCGACAGGAGTGAAATTATATTTTTCTTTGTATTGTACACAGTAGAACCAATGCCAAATTTATTTTTCCTGTACTTTACAGATTTCATAAGTTCCAGAAAAATCTTATTTCGACGACTAGTTTACTCAGAATAACTGATAATTGCACATTACTGTCTTATAGCCTCGGAAATCCATTGTACACACGGTGTGCAATCCGTCTCGAATGGGTTAAGTGAAAAATATTTGACAATCATTAATTTCAAAAAGATTTGACTGTACATTGGAGTACTTATTTAGTTAGTAGGTATTGTTGGCAATGACAAATTATTTGAAATATATTATTACACTTAATTTTAATTTATCCTCCTCATATGAGTAACTAGTGCTATGCTAGAATCGTTTGTATGATTTCGAGTATCGTCAAAAAATCTTCGTCATATATTACTTACACGCTTCTTCATCTGCTGCCGATTTAATCTTTTATAAGACGGACGGCCGCTTCTAGCGCATTGAGACTGAGAGAATCATCCCAATGAAAGACCTTACGGACATAGTAACATCCTCACGAAGGTTCCGATAGACCTAAGAGGGGATACGCAGTACACCAAAAAAGGTGCAGACTTTGATGTTAGGTTTTCTATGCTCTTCCCCTCCAAAAGGGAATGAGAGCGTTACGAATCTTCTTTTACAAACGTAGGTACCTCCCTATAAACAGACGGTTCAAAGATGCACTGTGGAGTTGGGGCAGGTATTTACTCCAGGGATTTGGTAGTGGAAAGAGCCTTTCACCTACCAGATACATATCTGTGGCATTTTGACAAAACAACCTAAGTCTAATTTTCAAAATGTTCAGGAGAGCGAAAAAACTGATGAGGTACAGACCAAATCTCATACAAAACTCGAGAAAAGTTGAAATTATACACGTCATATCTCTGTAACTAAATGTCATAGAAACAAACGGATTACACCAATAGAAGCGTCTTAAAATTGTTTCTTTATGATTAAAAAAATTGGAAATTTGACTTAAGTCGACTTAAGTGCTTTTGTCAAAATTCCACAGATATATGCAGTGTCTTTCAAGCGGAACTCTTTGCAATAAGAGAAGCCTGCAGGATTCTCCTACAGCAAGAAGTCCAAGGTAGGGATGCTTACATCTTTTCAGATAGCAAAGCAGCCAGCCGCCGTAGCTCAGCTGGCTAGTGCGTTGGGCTTCGAGTCAAGACTCCGCGAGTTCAATACTCCGTTGCGTTAACACCGAAAAAAAAAGAAAACCAGCAATTTTTCTTTCGGCGGCTGTCCTCTTAGCAGGAAATGGCAAACCTCTGAGAGTAAAATTACCTGTGAAAAAGCTTCAAACTCGCCGTTCGGAATCGGCATAAAACTGTAGGTCCCTTCCAACCTTGTAAAAAAAACATTCGCACGCACAACACGGTTGGTTGCGGGTAGCCAGGCCTTAGTCTCGTAATCGGGCTGTCGTGCCAGTCAAGAAGAAGAAGAAAAGTGCTTTCACCAAGTCTGAATTCAAAAAGCTTAAAAAACTATGTTTCTTTACACAAACTTTTAACCCTTAGTTCACCCCTTTAAGTTTTGCTGAAAAAAAAAAATGAGAAACACGTATCAAGTTATATTTGATTTCAAGTATTTTCACCAAACTTAAGATCAATAGGCCAATCGGTTCATGGTTTTTTCGTAGTTTTCCCGTACACTTCTTCACTTTACCCCACTTTGATTTTAAAAATGTAAACATTTTTAAAAATTGTTTTAATTGTAAATGTGGATTTTCATGCGTTTATGTATACAACATCTTAATTCATGTTTTGCCTCTTTAGATCACGGATTTCAAAAAATTCCGTCTTAGAGGAGATTCATTTTTCAAGATGTACCTACAGTTTAAGTTTTGATTGAAAAAAAAATGAGAAACGTGTAAAATTATTGTTGATTTTCAAAAACATAAAAAAGTGTCGAATTATGTTTTATTTCAATTGTTTTCACCATTTCACATGTTTCTTCGTAAAACATCTTAACCCATGTTTCACCCTTCAAGACCACGAATTTAAAAAAAAATCCCGCCTTAGAGGAGGGTATTTTTTTAAGATGTATCTACAGTAGACTGGATTTAGTGCAAGATTTTTCGATTTCGATGCTCCGTAATCGAAATCGAAATTCTTATTTTATGCGGTTTGGTGAAAAAGTGTATGAGCCAAAAAATTTTGGGGCTATAGTGCGACTAAATGACGTCGAGGTCGAAGTTCACAAAAAAGTTGGGAAATTCGACAAATTGCTTCACAGCTGGTCAGAAGTTGCTCTGAGAGGGTTCAAATATATGAATGACCCCCACTAGTTTTCTCTACTGAACATTTCTTTCAAACATATTTTTACCCTATCTTCGACTCTTGATGAGGCTCCCACACAAAATGGTGGTTTTTATAAAATAGGCTCCCATTGCTCCCAGGTTGCCCCCAGATGTATCAAATGTATGACCGACACCCATTTATTTTCTCATCTGAATGTTTCTTCCAAACATACCTACCCGCTAACTCCAAGTCTTAAGGGGGCTGCCATACAAAACTGGCCATTTTCTATGCCATTGGCTCCCCACTTGTAAATGTATAGGGTGTTTTTTTTAGAGGTATAGAACTTCGAATTTAAATAAAACACAAGAAAATCGTTTTAATGTCCATCAATTTGGCTTTATTGGAAGGATAATTTTATGCCATTAATGTTTAAATATGATTTCGGGCATGTGGCCGCCGCGGCTGACTCGAATAAAGCCAATTCTACAGGTCCAATTTTTAAAGTTGATGGACAAAGCTCCAATTGCTGTGCACGGTGGCGAATCGATTCATTCGGGTCCTCTTCAACATTTTGCTCTACAGCGGCAATTGTTTCTTCGGTGCGCACTGTTCGACGTCTCTGCGGATGCGTATTATCACATAGAGTAAACGTAGTGCGAAAACGACCCATGGATGGACCGATTTTGCTCTGATGGACGATTATGTCGACCATCAAATGGACGGAGCTTGCGGTAAACTTCGCGAACTGAACCATTATTTTCGAAATAAATTTGCACGATTTACAAGCGTTGTTCTTTTGTCAACCTGTTCATGATGAAATGGCAAACCAAACTGAACATAAATGACATTAGAGTTGCCATTAGAGTTGCCTATAGTAGTTAAGTAAGCGAGAAAACATCGTATCTCGGAAACTACTGAACCGATTTCAATGATTTATACAGCGATCGCCAACATTCTTGAGTACAAAAAATACAAAATTAATTGAGTTTCACAAATTCACCATCAGAGGGCGTGCCCCATACGATTGGATTTGTGGCGCTGTCAACTTTTGGGTTTCTACAAAGCAAAAATTAAAATGTATTGTCGAAACCTTCCCATTTTGAATATAAATGTAACTTTAGATTAGTTTCAGAGGGCGTGATTAGGTTCAGAGGGCGTGTATGAAAAACCCGTAATTTTATTCTGAGGCATCAGTGCATTTGTGAGCGGCTTGGGCTGAGCAAAGCTGAATGAATCAGTCAGTAAGGACAAACAATTAATTATTACAACTATTGTTTTTCATTGCACTTGAAGACTGCTTAAAGTCTCTAAATGGCAACAATATGGCGAACACAACAATATTTAATATTTGACTTGTTACAATATTTAATATTTTGTTCTTTAACTTTTCGGTCGCATTACCAACTTCTTAATAAATACAAAATTTTGTAATTTTCTGAAAAAAGTTATTCATTCAAAAAGTTTTTCCGATCTGAGTTGAGCACAACCACAATGACAACTTTTGTCGAAACAAAAGTCAACCAAACATATTAAAAATGAATGCATGAAACGTCAGACGAAGTTGAAGAACTTGTAATGAAATTACACACTTATTGAATGAGGAAAATTGCAAAGTTAAAGCAACACAACTTGTCGAGCTGAAATTATGCGCCTCACAGGAAACGAAAGAGTTGAAGTGAAACTTTAGCGCTGCGGGGCAGGAAAATTCAGCTCGCAATTGCACAAACGACAGACATCAATAGGAGCCAAATTTTTAGGTGCAGCGGTTAACTTTTCGACTTGACAATGTTGTTTGCTGCGTTGCAACTTCAACAGTTGTATGACAACTTTCATGTGTGAAAAAAGTCAAACAACTGAGACAAAATAAATAAAAGAAGATTTTTTGTTTATGTGGAAAGATGCAAATTGTACAATTTGAAAAGATTGCGCAATATTTGATTAGTGCGTTGGCTATTTTACACGTCGGTGCATTCAATCGTGAGACTTGCACAGCGGCGCAATGTAAACGGCACTGAGGACGAGAGTGGCAGGAACAATGGTCTCGGGAGTTTTGTAAAACGATTACAAAGCAATTTACTTGCTCGCATAATGGAGTCTGGTAATTCGATTAGGCCAACCCATGCGTCCGGCAATCGAGTGTTGTCCACCACTACTGGCAATGTGCAACTTGCCGTCGTCAGTTCGCAAAAGCAACCATTCCGAGTATGAGAGTGTGTGGTGTGTTTGTGTGTGTGTGTGTGTGCCTGCCACGAAAGGACGCTGTTAGTTTTACAAGAAAATGCAATTTAGTTTGAAAATATTGTTTCGATTTTTTCCATACAAAGCAAAAAACGAACAAGGAACAAGCAAACAAGACAAGAACAAAAAAGAAAATAGCAAAATGTTTAAAACCAGAAGAAAGGGTAAGAACAAAGTGCACTCACACTGTGTGAGTGAACGAAGCACAGACAGGCAACGTTGGCGATGCCGTTGGTGCGGCCTCATTGAAGGACTATTGCAAAGTCCCGTTAAGCCCGCAACAAGCTGCAAAGCTTATTATTAGTTATCGGCAGAGCGTATTGAAACTTTGCCAATAACTTGCGCTTAGGAAAATTCGTTTAAGTTGACACCAAATTGAATTGAATGCTTCAGCGGCGTTTAAGCAGATTTCCAAAGGCGTCTCGGCCGCCTGTTGCCGCATGAGCCTCGCAGCCCCTTCGCACGACCAGATTTGCTGCCAAGCACATAAAACGTTGTTTTATGACTTTGTATGGTTGACACAGCGCCTGAAGATTGCTCTTGCCTTGAAGATTTGTTTACAATTTGCTTGGCCGCTTGACCGACGCTGCGCTGCGCTGCGCCACTTGACGGCGCATTAATAAAAATGTGTTTGACCTCTTTCGGGGCCGTAAAACGTGTGCTGCGCGTTTCCGAAATAATCGCATTTAATTTAATTTAATTTGGCACAAAATGAATTTTATGCAAATTCAATTGAATTAGGCTAATTCCGCAAAGGACGCAACTTCCTTGTGCCCCCCTCAAATCGCATCGCATCGCAATCGCATGCAATATTAAACTCCCAACAATTTCCGGCAGCGCACTCACACAGTCGCGTTGGGGGCAGCGCCGCTGGTCATTTCCCATTGGCATCGTTAACTTCAAAAAAAAAGGAAATCCTTGTCGTCTGCCGCACATTTTCTTGGGGCTCAATTTCAATTTCATGTTCGCGGCAAGACGTGCGGGATTTTCGCATAAATGTCTCATGCTCTTTCGAAATTCCGTCGAACATCGGCCATGGGCGAGCGGACGCGCGCTGAAAGCTCTTACTGTGAAAGCTTCTGCCTTGAATGTGGCCGCTTCGAACTGCCTTGCGTTTGATGCAGACTTTACATTAGATACGCTAAGCTCACAAAATCTTTGACAAAGTCTTTTTGGTAAAATTTGTTTGCAAGTCAAATGCGCTGACTATGCGAAAAGTTGAAAAATCTTTCTATGAATTTTTTGTTATAATGAGGCACGTTGTGCGCTTTGCCTACATTGTTGGATAAACTCTGTTCGGATTACAGTGGCGGTAGAAAAAAAAGAAAGAAACAGTGGGACATTTCCTGGTTTTGGAAAATGCATAATGCAACAAGGAATTTCAACGTGGGACTGCAGAATCTCAATGTGGGATTGGTTTGATTCTGACAGTAGGTAAGGAAATTTAGTCGCTTTTTCTAGCTGAAACCTGTCAACCATCGACGTCAACAGAATAAACTGCTTCATAAGAGAGCCAAAATGACTTTCGGTTTTCATTTAGTTTTTGCTACTTCGCGGCAATACAAGGGGCCTTGTTTGGCCTATGCGAGTTCTCGAAGTTGTCATGAAAACTTACCCAATCTGCCTGCAATCAATCTGACTTGGGTCATTTTAAACCAGTGCGTGGAAAACTAAGCTAATTGGGTTCCTGTAAATGACAGAAGTTAAATATTTTATTTGTGCTATTAGTATTGCCTGGATAGCCTCAGAAGTAGGAAATACAGCGTAACAAAGACCAAACGAACTTGGACTGGAATCATATAACTCATCATAAAGGACTCACAACGACTTTCTTCTTTTATCTGAAGCATACGCAGCTATAAAGCCTCGCTTCCAACTTTACGGTTACACAACTACAGCTTGGCCTATGTGAGTTCCCCACGCTGTACAGTGGGGAATCTCACATTATATTCTCGTTAAATTCTGAGACCAAAAATTTATGGTCTCAGAATTTAACGATTTTGATGGCATTTGAAAGGTAAAACTGCAACAAAGAAACCCTCAATAAGCTCCCGGTCTGACCCATAGTAAGCGCTACAAATCGAGAAATAATATTTTTTATTTTAAGTAGTAATCTTCAAAAGGTACTTGTAAAAATTTCATTGTGGTTTGACATTTGGTTCAAAACTAACAATTGTTTTAGTAAAACAACTTTATTCATGTTCAGAACAATGGAAAATAAGAATTTTATGTTCTCATAAAAAATTGCTTTTTGATAGGAAAAAAGACCATTGAAACAAAAGCCTGGCTCGATAAGTGTTATTCGGACTCTGCATCCGGAAAATGGACCATTATTGATTGGTTTGTTCAATTTAAATGTGGTCGTACGAACACCGACGATGCGCCGCGCTGTGGTCGGCCAATTGAGGGGGTTACACCAGAAAACGGTAAAAAGTCCACAAAATCGTTTTTGAAAACCGTAAAGTGAAATTACAGGAGATAGCTGATACTATCAAGATATCAAAGAGATGTGCGGGTTTTTATTTTGAATTACATTTGTCCATGAGATAGCTGTTTCCGAAATGGGTGCCGCGTTTGCCAACAGACAGGACAATGCACAGTGCTACAAGCCACTCGCTACGATGGCAAAATTGCGCGAACTAAACTTCGAATGACTTCCGAACTCACGCTATTCTCCAGACTTGGATCCCAGTGACCTTTATCTGTTCGCAGACTTAAAAAAAAATGCATGCAGGAAAGAAATTTGACTCGAATGAGAAGGTGATTGTCGAAACAAATATTTTGAGGCCAAGGATAAGTCGTTTTACCAGAAAGGTGTTGAAATGTTAGAGAAGTGCTGGAATGAATGTATCGCTCTTGAAGGAAACCATATTGATGAATAAAATTGAATTTCTCAAAAAAAATTTTGTTTTCTGCGTTAGACCGGCGACTTATCAGCCGATGTGTTAAGTGTGTGCAAAAGCGGCAGAGATTCGAAACTTTTTCACCAAGAAATGTAAACACATGTTTTCTCTTTTTTAGTCTATTGAGTAAAAAATTCGTAAAAATACATGATTAGTAAGATTTTTCAAAAACTCTTAATAAAGATTGAGGATTGATGTGGGCATTTTGGTATTTAATTTTTTCCAAAAGTTGTAAAAAGCTGAGGCTTTTGCTTAATTTTTAATAAAAAATATTTTTCTAAATTATTTTTTAATTTAAAATGTATAAAAATATATTTCAAAATCAATTTTTAATTTAAAATATTTTTCAAAATAAATTTTTAATTTAAAATATTTTTCAAAATAAATTTTTAATTTAAAATATTTTTCAAAATTAAGAACCAAAAAATTGGAAAAACTTTGCGGAAATTATTTAAAAAGTATGTGAAGTTATGTTCTTAGATTTTTGTTTATTTTAGGAAGCATTCTTTCTTTGTCGAAAAAAGTAAACACGCCCTCCGATATCTTCCAATTTCAGAAAATAATTCAATTTGAAAAGTGGTCTGATTTGTGGTCCTAGTTTTCGACAACATACGAGTCGTATATCTGATTTATCTCTAAAAGTTTACAATCAGCATGAAAAATAAAAAAAACAGCACAAATGCAAAACACACATCTATTATTATCGTTTTTATTAGAAAACTAAATGGTTCTTGTACAATTTCTGTAACTCTTTGCAATCATCAATGTTTTCGTTACGGATTAAATGTAAAATTTGAAAAATCTCTTGTTGCAAAAGCTTTTACAAAATGACGAAAACTGTAAAATTAAGTATTCAATTCAACAGACCATGATTAACTAGTTTACAAAGTTTCTTTAAGAACAGCCCAGTTGTATAGAGCTCGGTTGTATAGAGTCGAATCACTGTGCGCTGTCTTCGTAATCTTATCCAACCTTGGTTTTGGTCCAATCTGTAAAAAGCCTTTGGTTTGAGTCATCTTTTATGATGCAATCAGAATGCTTTCCCAAAATGTGCTGATTGGTTACTGTAAGTTGTCGCCATTTAATTTAGTTTTTTACGCTACTAAAATGGCCTGGACAGCCTCACAACCAGCCAGAGCAACAAAGACCGAACCTAAACTCGAAGGACACCAAAAGTCTGCTAAGCCTCAAATAAGAGTGCTTGACTCTCTGTGAGAGAGACCACTGAGCAATGCGTACTTCTCAGAAGGTTGGTTTAATGTGATCTTATCTGACTGCTGATCACTTCGAAGATTGGCAATAAAGAATCCAAAAGATGGAAATGGATACAAGATCCTACGGTGGCGTACTGGGCCTGACTGGCGCTTTCTGAAAGCTGCCATTTTCGCCTATCTACATTAGTTAATAATGCATTTTTAAAGTTTATAATATTTTAATATTTTTTAAAATTCTAAAAATATTTAGAAAATGCATATACGCGACTTTTTTATCATAAAATCATCTCATCTTCTTTTTCGATGCAATTTTCCACTTTAGATTCTCGAAACCCATCCACAGAAGTGGGTATTGCTAATTGTTTATAAGCACAAAGAGTTCGTTGATAAGTTAAATTTGAAACTCATTGCAAACAACCACACACTTTTTTCTCTTTTTAATCTTTAACTCGTAGCAAATGGCCCAAATTGTTAATAGCAAAAATTTGTTGAAAATGAAAAACGCCACTGCTTGTCGCATTATACGACAAGAATGCCAAAAATCAAATGTCGCATAGTTTGGGGTATAAATTTGTCTTCCTGGAAGTTAACTTCATGAACACAGCGGGCGTCAGCGCTGGCAGAGGAACAAAGCAACCGTAGATAGGCGCACAGGTGAAAACAGGACGAGAGATGAGCGTCAGGACGAGGGCAAGCAACCCAAATGTGGTCCACGCCTCCACGCTGTGCATATTTCTGCTCACCCGCTAAGGCGCAGCGGGGCGAACAGTGAGCAACCAAAGGCCACAATAAACGGAGAATGGAAACAGGAGAACACACAGCAAAATATCAAAATAAAACAAGCGACAGGGAAGCAGACACCAAACGTGAATAAGCAGCAAAGCGACACGGCTTTTCCTACGTGTATCTGTGTGGGTGTCGGTGCGCGTGTATTTGTGTGGTATGCGAAACAGGCACAAAGGCAGCACGACACGAGTGAGCAATGTGCCAGGTGCAGAACGCAAAGAGCGACAACGAAACAGTTTCAAACGCGATTCAAATCTAAATTACAGCGTACGCGAATGTTTGTGTGCGTTGCCTGTTTGACGGAAATTTCTTAATTTTTTCGACAATTTCGCAGCGGCGAAAAAACGCCAAACATATCCGCAATCGAAATTGTAAACGGTTGTGACGCACAAGACGGAAAAGTGAGTGAGTGAGCGTAGTGAGCCGTTTGGGCGCAACGGCAGCCAATTAATCGATGTGCGTGCGCGCGTGTGTGCTTCCGGGTCGCAGAGCTGCTGCCGTGTGGCAATAGACACGCTCACACGGCTGAATGAGCCAATTGTGAACAGAAATTTGATTGTCGAAGAAGGAAGAAATTAGCAACTGTCGTCTGCCTAATTTTGCCTAATTGCGCCGGCTTCTGTGTCGCTGCGCCCCACCCAGCACCCAATCAATCATATCAACACCAGCTATGCCCTGCAGCCTTGTGTGCCGTTTCTACAGTGTTGTTGTAGCGAATTTGTAAGAATAAACACCACAAATTGTTTTCCCCGTAGCGTAGAAACCCACCCAAAACAACGAAAGACTCCGCGTGTCTTCTGGTCACACAAAAATTTGATGTTCTAGGAAAATCGACCGCTCTTCCCACGGCTGTGCACAGGTATACACAGTTGTGTAATACGCGACAAGCGAATCTTATGAATTTTTAATGCTTTTAATACAATTTTGATGTCATACGCCTAAAAATATGCCACACTAGCGCCTATAGAGAAAATTATCGCAGCAATCAGCAATCAGACGCGCACCTAACCTCACAAAAGCGAACAGCGAAAAGCTGCCGCTGTCCGCATAGCTTTGGCTGCAAAGCGAATCGTTGCGGCGAAAGCTCTGTGCCTGTGCAGCTTTGTGGCAGGAAGGCAATAAGCGGACACGAGCGCTGCCCGCCAAGTGTCAAAACTGTAGTTTGACAATTGCGCTGCAGGAGGAACAGCCGCACGCCCGCTTCGACTTTGCAGAGGTTATTGACAGACAAACGGACAATAAACGAGACCGAAAGAAAGGCGGCCACGAAAAAGAGCGAATGCGACGAAGAGCCGCAAAAAAGGGACACACTTTGTAAGCGCGTGTGCTGTGGTGTTGTTGTGCATGTGAGCGTTCAGCTGTGGTGCAACGAAATAAAAAACACCAAAAAAACACTAAACGTCAGCGACATTTGAATAAAAAGTGTTTACGAAAAAAAACAACAGAACAAAAAACGATCAGTTTCAAGTTGATGGAATTTTGTGTAGTAAATTGTTAAAAGAGATTTGCGGCCAACGGGCAGAAACGTGCTGCACCCAAGAGCACAAAACACATTCAAATCCAGTGTGGAACAGCAATTATTGATAATTCCCCGAATGCGCTGTGAGTGCCAACCACGAGTGTTGCTAAAGAGCAAAGTTTAAATAAAATTTTACAAATATAAAATATAAAAAGCAAAAACAACAACGCATACATATCAGCCACACTATTTAGTGGCCCAAATTGGAAACAATAGAATTTACAAAAATCTAAACGTAGCGCAACGAATTGCTTGAAACTCGATATTGTGCTGTTTTTTGCAAACAAATTAAATATAAAAAAGTAATAATAACTAAGAAAGAAAACAAAAAGTATCTTGTAGATACTTTGCGACATCTGCCTAGCTTTCTTGCATGCAAAATTTGTAGTTGCAGTCACAGCTATTGCTGGTAACTTGGCACGCGTGTTGTGAGAAAGGCTGCAGTGGCCCACAACAATAACAAAAGCAACAAAAATAACAACGAAAAAGGCTCGAATTTCGTCTTCACAGTAAGAGCCTGCCACAACAGCCAGTGGCATCCGCATCCGCACCCCCCTCCCCACCTCATCATCATTGTCGCCGCATAGAGCAGTCGTCGCTAGCGGCAACGTCATTAACTACTTCATCATCGGCATTTTCACTGCATACGTCATCGTGGCAGCCGCAGTAAGTGTGCTCCTCGCTCTGTGTTAGTCTCTGTGTCTCTGTATGTGTGCATGTATGTGTTCTTGCATGTGCTGTGCCTTCCTTATGTGCGTAAACAATTGCCGCAATGCTATGCTGAGCACATCCTTGCGTCTTGTCCTGTGCACTTTCGTTCGTGCCGCCGACTCCTTCGCTCGAGTTCACATTGGGAATGTGCCTTCTTGTGCTCTTCCGTTCGTCGTACGTTCGTTGTCGCTGTGCATTGTCATATCCGCTCCCTTTGCTCCTTCTTGTTCGGTGTTGTTGTTGTTGTTGTGTGTGCTTGTTATTTTTTAGCTGATTTTCGTAAACATCGGCAATTCTTGTTTACATTCAAAATTTGTATTGTACCAAAGTCTCATTCCACTCGCCCGTTTCTAACGATTTTTCCCGCCCGCTTTTCACATTACTCTAACGATTTTTCCTCTTTACTCGCATCACCCTCTCAGTTGCTGTTGCTCTCTGTCAATCGGTTTTCTTATTCGCTGCACCTTTTCAGCCGCTCGGCCGTGATTTCTTAATACACTCATTGATCTCCGGCATCGGTTGCTTTTATTCTTTATTTCTTTTGGGTTTTTTGCTGTTTTTGTATTCTTTTTATTCTGCACTTTTTCTTCTTTTTGCACATTTTCATGCAATTTCATTGTCTGTGTGTGACTGGTGGCTGGTTATGTCATTCTTTGAAATGTCAAAATTGTTATCAGCGAAAAAAAATCTGCATACTCATGAAGGGACAAAGGACAGCAGTGTTTAGGAAATTATGGTAGTAAATCACATTGGCTTATCTGCAGCAGCCGTTAGCAAAATTAAGTGCATCATGCAAATGCGGGACTGACAATTCGACAAACCAAACTAAAGTGAAAAAAGTAACAGATACACGAAGGAATGATAATTTGTAGCTTTTATCTAAAAAAAAACATCAAAATGATTGAAAACGGAAGATTGGACATTTCTTAGTATCCAAGCGATGCCCTTTTTTTGTAGGAATCGGCCGATATTATTGAAGTTGATGACCATTTAACCCTTATGTGTGTGATGGGGTACCCGGGTACACAAATCATTTTTATATCGAAATTTTACATACTTGCGGATAGCCTAGAAAGATGAATCTTCATGACAACTCCCAAATTGGTAGTCTGTCCGAAATTGCAGAAAAATTTATTACTGGAAATTACAAAAAATTTTTGCAAGTCCTTTTTTGTAACAAAGTAAATCCTAAAATGTACTTTTAAATTTCTGGGAGCTTTAAAACTAAACAAAAACAATAAAATTTCTTAAAGTGCGACAAAAAGTGAGAAATTTTCATACAATTTCTACTGGGGTACCCGGGTACCCTATCACTTGGGTAAGGGTGTTTTTTTCAGCACACACACTAGGGTTAAAAAAAAATACGAAATTAGCAGGTGAAGAGTATTTATTTCAAAGAAGATAAAAAAACATAATAATTCAATTACTTTCTTGGAGATTGGTCAGAAAATGGTATTGAAACCGTAAAGACTTGAAATTAATGAATACGTTTACATAAATAAAATTTATATGATTTATTGGAAAATTAAGAATCCGGCTTTCTTGATTCAGTTGGAACTCATGCAAAATATAAGTAAAAAATAAAGCTACAGACAGACCCTCAAAATATTAGGGTCGATTGCAAATTAAAAAAAAAAACTACATACAAATTGATAGACATTTATGAATATTAAAGAACTACTTTTTGAAACCTCCCCCAAAATATTTTCCGTCCGCCCCTGGCCATAGACATACACAAGATTACATTTGGGGCCAGGAAGGGGGTTTAGGTTTGCGTACTAATACTATTTGAAACCATATTTTGCGCCATCAATGTTTGTATTTTGGGGCAGCTGGCCCCCAAAAACCCCCGTTCGTGCACCACTGCATATTTTGATTATTGTATTTTTGTCTTTATTGTTGCAATATTTTGATTTCTTATACATTTTGATTTAACAAAATTCTGAATTACAAACCGCAAAAAATATGGCTTTCTTAATTCAATTAAAATTCAGCGAAATATAAGTAAAAAGTAAAGCCATAGACGCAATCGTGTACACATGATTTTATTTGGTGGGAGGGAGTGGAATTGCGTACTATAACAACCCAAAACCGTTTGAAACCTTATTTTGCGCCAGCAATTTATGTATTTTGGGGGCAGCTGAACCCCCAAAACCCCCTGTGTGCGCCACTGTATAGTCAGTTGTGCATTCAATATTGCGATTTCTTATGAATTTTCCTTTTAACAATATGGCAGAACAAGAAACCACAATGAATTAAAGCAACAAACAACTTAGTAGTAGACAAGTTTGAAAAAAAATTTGGACAATGTCGATCTGATGCGGATTACAACGTATTTGATGGCACTGGTGCCGACTAATTGGTCGCACATTAGAAATTTCCCGAAGATGAAAAACATGAACTATTTATAGGTTAGGATCGATTGAAAGCCTACAAAGATCACATAAGCACAAAGAGACGACTGATTGTGATATCCACATTGAGAAGGTTCGATAATCCCTCAGTTGAGACACTCTGAAGCACGAGGGTTTCAGTAGAAAATTTGTCTCATATCTCTTAGGCGTTTAAAATGGGAAATCTCTGTAAAGTAAGTAATGAACGAGAACCTTAGAATAAACAGGAATAAACACATGAACAGTTAGACTTTTAGTTCTTATTTTTTTGAACAACAACCACGACAGAAGTCCTGCTATGGGAATCTCCCACTCATGTCTATGTCCATGTTACCTCTTTTACCATGTGTACCCATTAGGCAGAGTCTCAAAAATATAGCAACCACAGTGCTGATGGAGTTCAGAAAAACATAGAGTACCTTCCTGCATCTTCTACTGAAATCCGAAATTTCTAAGTTTGTCTGACAATGGTGCAGAGATGATCTTTCATTCCGAGATTGTTTGCGTCCTGAACAAAGCGCTACTTAAAGTTGGACACCACAATAAGTGTTCGAAATTTTTTCAGTTCATGGGCCTCGCAGCTTCTTTTGATATCTCTGTGGTTCAATACAGGTTTAACATAGATTCACTTGCTTTGGTTTTGAATTTGCGGTGTTAATAAAAACAGCTTTAACAATGAATGAGCTTTTAATAAAGCTAGAGTCTGTAAATATCACAATTCAATATGTCTTAATATTCATTGCGTTCTAAGAGCCGAAAAGGCATTTTAGTTGCATATAACTTGATAACCTGCAGCCCTCATACAGATATAGGTTTCTTTGATTTTCTTCTACATTGAAAACTACCCAAGTTCCCATTTTGGCCTTTTGATAGTAAACTTGCTCGAAGCCAATTAATTAAGCTAAGTGATGGATATAACAGTATGAAATTTGCCTGCTGTAACTATCAAAGAAAAAGTTTTTAATACATAAATCGTTATCATTCTCTTCTAGACAGATTCATACCTGCCACTACTCCACTATTCATTCAGACGCTACAGTAACCTAGCAGACGATAGCATGGACTCTCTTCTAGATAGATTCGTACATGTAGTATGGTCACTATTTCAGACGCAACAGAAGTCTGATAGACGAAGTGAGAGTTCGTATTCCTACATTACTGAAGAAGAGCCCACAACCAACTTGAAACCATCTGAGTAGATGTCAATTGTGAGAAGTCTATACCATTATTTGAATCTATTTCATTCTATCTTCATTTTGATTGTAGAAGCTGTGCACACAATTGCGTATATTTTGTGCTCAAGAATGTTGGCGATCGGTGAATAAATCATTAAAATCGGTTCAGTAGTTTCCGAGATACGATGTTTTCTCGCTTACTAAACTACTACATTTACAAGTGGGGAGCCAATGGCATAGAAAATGGCTACTTTTGTATGGCAGCCCCCTAAAGACTTGTAGATAGCGGGTAGGTATGCTTAGAAGAAATATTCGAAAGTGAAAATAAATGGGCCGGTCATACACTTGACACGTCTGGGGGAATCCTGGGAGCCTATTGTGTAAAAACGACTGAAAAACTGAGCTGGGGTATAAATATGTTTGAAAGAAATGTTCAGTAGAAAAACTAGGGGGCCAGTCATAGATTTTTACTCTCTGAGAGCAACTTCTGACCAGCTGTGGAGCAATTTGTCGATTTTTCCAGCTTTTTTGTGAACTTTGACCTCGATGCGACGCCATTTAGCCCAACTCTAGTCCAAAATTTTTTGGCTCATGCACTTTTTCTGTTTCTGGTACTAGAATATATTTTGTTTTGCTTTTTTTGTGGGTGTTCTCAACAATAAATCTTATTGGCTCCAGAATTTGGCGCTTGCACAGTGTCACGGATTCACGACGGGTTTAGGGATGAATATATAAACTTTATAAAGGAAAGGCTGTTGAATAAGTCAAAGGCACTTCTCGATGTAGTGCGTTGGTCTTTTCATCTTTTAAACTTCTGGTTGTTTCACCTCGGTCGAAGGATCAATGCGGTATGTTGCACAATCTTGTGGACTCACTCAGAATTTGAGTTAGTCGATGGTCTGCTCAGGCCGTTTTGTGATCTATCAAAGATAAAAGTAAGTTCTGCTTGTCAACCGGTACTAGAATAGCTGTCGCTTTTCTAACATTTTGTGTTACATTGTTCAATTTTCTATTGGACGTAGAGTTTTAATAAAGCTTCTCCGTATCCTAAATTTATGAATCGGTATCCTAGTTAATCATTTTCGAAAGAGAAAGTCACCATAGAAAGGCGCCATTGAGAAGATTGAGCCCCACTATTGCAGCATAAAAGCAGAACATGATGCAAGGTTGTCGAATCCACATTCTTCTCAAACTATAAACTGCTCTTTCTATACTTTCTATGCTTTCCACTCCTTCTTCTCTCTATTAATTGAATATCATACAATCCCAATAATAATTAGACTTACATAGCAACTGACTTCACAAATGTATTTCATTTCATTGAAATGTCCTTTATTTCGTGTTAAAACTTTATTACCAAAATTGCTTGATATTTCGGCAGCCAATTTTGCATAAGAATAGAGCAATAATCGTTCTATTGAAAACCATTTATTCAAATTACTTCACAACCACAATAACCAATAAGCACACAAACAAACCTCAAAACATTTCTCCGAAGCATTTGAGTTCTCGCTTCAGTTAGGTTCCATGGAAAAGTTGAAATTTAAAAGAAATCGGCCAGTGTTAACCGACAAACAATAAGTCGGCCACTTGCGGAGGCAGGTAAAAGACACAAATCAACTAAATACTCGCGGCAAAGCTGCCAGCGAACACAATCAGCGCCGCGACGTGCTGCTGCCGGCTGCTGATGGCTCTCCACCTACACACCGCAGCGCCAGTTGCCTACGCAGTCGTTCGGTGGCGTTGAAAAAGCCAATTCAGCCATTTATGTTTTGCTTGGCCGTGGCGCCTGCACAAAGGAAGATGTCAGCGACACGTGATGCTCATTTAAGGAGGCTCATCAATTAATGGAACAGCTGCAGTGAGCCCAAAACGAATAGAAATACACCGAAACATGGACAAAAGTAAAACAAAACCAAAAAAAAAAGAACATGAAATGAAATGAAAAAGGCAACGAAAGCTGAAACTGATGAGGAAATAATAGAGAAAAGCTGCAGAATGGGCAGTGTGGGAGAATAAATAAATATGCGTGCGTTTGAAAAGATGAAGGCGCCAGCTGAAGTATATTTTCGGGCGTCATGGCATGCTGTTGTTGTTGTTTTTGCTTCTGTTGCAATGTTGCGCAGCATGTATTTTATGTAATCACTGAGGATTCGGGTTGCGAGTAAATTTGATGATCCGATGTTTATGCCAAATGGGTCGTTTAATTTTTTGCGTATGGCATTTTTATGGTTTAAATGAATTTGAATGGAGAGAAGAAACGTGGCAAACGTGGCAAGCCAACGTTGCGGACACGGCCGTCTTGTGTGTGTGTGTCAAGTTTGCTGCTAAGCACTTTGAAGTGTAAAATTAATTGCCTTTCAAGCAAAATGAATTAACTTAAGTGTTGTAGCATCGTCTTGAGCGTGTGTGTATGTGTGTGAGTGTGTGTGTGTGTGCCATATTTATGGCTTGTGAAAACCGCTATGCATGCACTCACATGCAGTACAACGTTGTGCCGACAGCACTTGGCAAATTAAGTGCTAACCGGCATTGCTTCCCTGCCGTCGGCTGCAGCCCTATTTGCTCAGATGTGTCCTTCGTGCTTTCATTTGCCAACCACGTGCGCTCAATGTCGTCACAACGTGCCACTTGGCTGCATACACAAATCAATAAAAAGGCCCAACGACATGCAAACGCACACATACATAACATAAAATCTACAAAACGCTGACAGTCACACGCGCGCGCACATTAACCTATTCACTTTTAAATAGAATGCCACTCAAAAGTTTGTGTTTGTTGTTGTTGTTGTTGGCGCTATTTTAGATACCCTCACATGAAGGGCATCAAACGGACATCTTTGCAGCGACAAACTTCCTGTCAATCTGTGAACGCTTCCGTCATTGCGCCTCGACAGCGGCACAATTGGCCAATGAAATTGAAACGGAAATTTCAATCTTTCAGCATTTCGACATTTTTTTGGTGGCCGAAATTTTTGCATAGCACTGGTGAGTGCCATCGAAGGATCACCTTCGCTTTGGCGGTTAGCATTGGAATTCTGAACAATGGTCGTGGCGCTTTTATGGCTGAGGGGCGAGGGGCGGCGGGCATGAAATCGCTTGCGGCGTGCTACCGCTGGACGACTGGATTCTTAATTGAATTGTCATAAATTTTGTGGATGACCATAACTTTTGTGCTTGGCCTGCTTCGTGTGTGTGTGTGAGTGTGTGTGTGTGTGTGTCTGGGCGTAGTCAAAGCGCAGCAATGGCATTTGTGCCGCATTGAAGACTGCTTTCACTGCACTCAGCGAATAATGCCAACTCCATACATACACATACACATACAAACAGTCACATGCACAAATGTTCACATGTAGTCTATATCTATGTGTCGCTTGTTATGAATCAAGTGCGGTCGAGTGTGAGTTAGGAAATTGCTGGCGTGTATTGTTTGCATGTGTCTGTTTTTGACTTCGAGTTGAACTCTTTAACGGAAATGAGGCAATTAGTGTTGCCATAACTTGTGCTTTGTGACCTGACAGCCGAACGTGCGACGATCTCTTCGCTTAGCTACAATCACAGTTTTATACTTGGCTGCGGAATTGTGTGTGTGTGTGTTTGTGTTTGTGTGGCCGAAGTGTTTTCTCTTATCATCATTTTTTTATTCTTCTTTCATTCTGCCTGCAGCCATTTTTTTGTCAATTGAAATTTTTTCGCTTTCGAATCAATAACGCAGACGGAGCGCCCATTCCCGACATCTGTTGAAATTTTATAATAAACTCTGACAAGCCAGCGTTGTACTCGCAAAATGCTGCTTTATCTGTGCTGACAGATTGTTGTATGACTTAAGAAGAAGAAGAAGAAGAAGAAGTAGGAAAATACATAGCATAGCATACATTTCTGCGCAAAAGTCTTTGTTTGAAAATTGATTTTGATAAGGAAAATGTGGAAAATTTTCTTATCTTCTGAAAAGCTCTGTTTCATACCATTTTATATGGTTTTGGCTCTTAAAGTTCTACAAGTATTAAATTAATGGCTCTGAAAGAAATAAGTCCTATGTCCTAAGTTATAAAATAGTTGAAACTGAAAATTTAAATAATTTGAATAAATTTTTTTTGTTAACTTCTTCGATGGGCAGTAAGTAGTTACTACACAGGGAAGAAGTGCAGATTCAGCGCAACGAACTATTTGCATTTTGCATTAAAAGTCTGATTTAACTTAATTTTCCCTACCACTTCAAACCTCAAATGAAACTTTTAGATCAGCTGTTTCGTTCTTTAACCCTCCTGTTTACACCCTTTTTACTGTGTAGTGTGAGTGAGCCAAGTCTCAGTGGTGTAACCAAGAGTTAAAACTTGCAAATTCTTACAAATTGCTGTTTGTTCACTTTTTTGGATAGTTTCATTTTTGCGAGCGTAAGCTCGCTTACTCTCCTGATATTTTTTACTGGATAATTTTTACTGGAAATCTGGCCAAACAGACCTTATATGTGCCAAAATTTCTGTCAACTGTCAAGTGACAAGTAACTATGGAAGGTTACAATGTTGAACAACCAAATTCATTGATCCCTTCGAGAAACGTTCTGTGCAATATGTGATTTTTAAATCTATATATATATATGTAAGAAAAAATATATATGTAAGTAAACAAATCGTCTGATTGGGGGCAATACTAATCCACACCTGATATATCAGCACTAAATGCATTCCGAGAAAGTCAATGTTTGATGCGTATTTTCACCTGACGAAATCATCGGATCTTACTTCTTTCTTTGAAACTTTCAACGCCAAACGCCAGCGATCAAGGATGGGCAACTTTTTTGTGGCCTTAACTGCATGATATGAATATCGATACATAGTGACCCAAAGGACGACATTTGCTTTTACATAGCTGACAACACAATTGATGTTCTGTACAAGCAGTTTAAAATTATGGTTATTTCTTGCAGTGACAACATTAACTGACCATCGGAAATGTTTTTTATTTGCTGCTTTATGACAATAAATTGCAAACAACTGATGCGCATAAAATTAACATAGCAAACGCCATCCATCCAGTAAATTCAGCTAGATTTATGCAAAGTCATTGCAAATTGGGCCACTCGAATTAGTGTCACCAAGCAAAGTCACGTGGCACTTAATGCCATAAAATAGGCTTTCAAATGAAAACAAAATTGGGCGGATGTTTCACTTGTAACAAGCTTTATTTATATTTTAAAATCAACCGTCCTTGTTGAAAGACTTTTTATGATCCCTTAGGTTATTTACTCAACGGTTCAATTTTAGCTGCTTTAGCTTTCATCAAGTAAAGTCAACTATCCAGCACTTCCAAGCGCTGCTTATCACATTTATTCGTCTCTTTAATTTTAAATTTTCTGTCTAAATTTAATGCTGCATTGCATCATTACTATTATTTTGAATCATATATGAAATTAATCGAATCAAATTAACAAATTCTGAAGTTTGCCCATTTCAAAACTTAATCAAATAGTTCTTTATGTCATGAAACCCCATTATACATTAATATCCCAAACACCACAAATTTGAACGTTGTTTACTCGAGTTAAGTTTTCTGTTTGACAGCCAAGTAAATTGAACATGCACACGTCGGTAGTTATGCAACATTTCCCAGTTGTTTGCTTCGCGTTGTTCAAAAACTTCGTTGCTGATTTTCAATCTTTGACCTTTCGGCGCTGTGATTGGCATAGCGCAACCTTTCAATTTGGGCCATTTTATTGCTTTTTGCGCATTTGTGGCGGTGCTCGATACCCACTCGTCAGGTGCCCCCATCTACCGGGCGAAACGCACAATTGCGTAAATCCAACTACACAACATTCACGCACAAACACACACACTCACACACACACATTGTCAAAGAAAATAAAGTTTGCCTCACTTGCACAATAAATAATTTCACAAGATGTGGGGCATTTTTTTTGTTCGTTTATTCTTAGCCAAGTTTAGGTAGCATGAAGTGGGATTAGCCGCAGGAAGAAGCACACTACACGCGATTTTTCAAGTACAAATGCACTTGAAATCAATTCACGCTGCAAGCAGCGGCAATTCGACTGTTTGTGTGCTGCCGTTGCCGATTTTATTGTTCGCTTCGTTGGTTGCGTGCGTGCGGTTGTTGTGACTCTTAGTGGTTGTTGTTGTTTTTTTTTTGGATAGTTGTAATTGTAGTTGTGTGGCAAATTTGGAACAAGCATAAACTTCTTACATAAGAAGGCCAACAACAAGAAACAAACACCAATGGCTGCGGCACTTAGCGCAGCGCCAGCAAAACTGGCGTCGCCAACGATGACAGCACCAACGACCACAAATATTATAACAATAACAACAACAATAGTTAGAGCAGCAACAATAGCACAAACAGCGACAATGAATGCGCCCCCAAAATATTGTAACAATATTTTAACATAAAATTACAACAAAGAGTACATTTGCAAAACACAATAACAAATCAATAGTCGGCGCTGCGCTGCGTTGCGTTGCGTTGCGCTGCTCGCTCTGTCTTCTGTGCTCCATGTGTGTGTGGTTGTGGTAGTGTGTGTCGCTCTCCGGGCGCATGCGCTGTTGTGGCGCAGCGCAGCGGCCGAAAGTATGCAATGAAATTGGCTTCTGACTGCATTTTAAGGCCTGATAAGCAAATGCTGATAAAGCTTCATGTGTTTGTGTGGGTGCGTGTGAACGAGCGTGTGGAGCTGACAGCGAGGCAAACGCAAGGGTTGCCAAATGCATGCAATATTGTTTGAAATTGATGGCTTTTTTATGAGGGCAGAGAAAATCGAGTTGCTGTATTTTATGAAAGCAACATTTTTGTTGATTGATTTAATGATTTCTTGTGATTTTAGTTAAAAGATTAAATAAGAACACCAAAAAGTACTACAATCAAAAATATGAATCAGTTTTTAGTTTTTTTCGTTAAATATTTTTAATAAAACAACTTATAAATCTGTGGATTTTTCGGTACATTGAGCGCATTGTTTTGTAATAACATAATTTTTTTTCTAATTATAATTTAGTTGTTTTAAAATTATAATGGAAACTGATTTAAAAAATTTATTTTAATTTTTGTGTTATTTTTCACATCAAAACACAATTTTTATAAATAATTTTCATTACTAGAGAAATTATAGTTTGTATTGCATTGATAATTTTAAAAAGTTTTTCGAATTCATAAATTATATTTAATTATTAATATTTTCAGTTACATTCTTAAGTAAAATAACTTTTTAGAAAAATTCAATTTTTCCTTAAAAATTTTCTTGATCATACACAAAATATATTTTATCTATTTGTTATGATAATTATTTTTAAAAATTTGTTTTTGTTTTTTGTACATACATTTCTTTTATATATTTTAAAATATTTCTAAAATATTTTTAATAAATTTTTTAATATATTTGAAATATTTTAAAAATAATTTGTTAATCTCTGAAATCTTAAAAAAATATATATGAAATATTGAAAATATATTTTTTAATGTTGTGAAAATATTTTAAACATACAATTTGTTTGAGATATTTTTAAGATATTTTTAAGACATAAAATATGATGTTACTAATTTATATCTTTTCAATATATTTAAAAGATTGAAAATATAATTTTTAATGTTATGAAAATATTTTAAGCACAAAATATTTTTTTTTTAATTTATTTAAGATATTTTTAGAATATTTTTGAACATTTTTCAAATATTTTACAAATATTTTGTTAATATTTTATATCTTTAAAATATAATTGCAAAATTGAAAAATATTTTGTAATGTTGTGGAAATATTTTACAACTAAAATTTGTTTAAAAGTTGTTTAAGATATATTTAAAATATTTTTAAAATATTTTAAAATTATTATTTATTTATTAGAATTATTCTAAAACAATTTTGTTTGTATTTTGTATCTTTAAAATATATTTGAATTTTTTTAAATTTGTTAGAGATATTTAAAAATTTTTTTTTAAATATTTTAAAATAATTTTTTTGTAATATTTTAAAATAATTTTTGAAAAATTTAAAAAAAATTTTGTTAATATTTTACGTCTTGAAAATATAATTGCAATATTGAAAAATATTTTGTAATGTTGTGAAAATATTTTACAACTAAAATTTGTTTAAAAGTTGTTTAAGATATATTTAAAATATATTAAAAATATTTTAAAATTATTATTTATTTATTAGAATTATTCTAAAACAATTTTAATTGTATTTTGTATATTTAAGATATATTTAAATTTTTTAAATGTGTTAGAGATATTTTAAATTTTTTTTAAAATATTTTAAAATAATTTTTTTTAATATTTTAAAATAATCTTTGAAAAAATTTTTAAAAAATTTTTTTAATATTTTACGTCTTGAAAATATATTTGAAATATTGAAAATTTATTTTGGAATGTTGTGAAAATATTTTAAACATAAAATTTGTTTAAAATATTCTTTAAAAATATTTATTAAAAAATTGTTTTAATAATATCAATTTTTAATATTGATTAAAATTTTTTTTTTATAATATTTTTAAACCCTTTTCAATTTGTATTTATTTATTATTATTTTTTATTAATATTATGTTATTATTTTTTATTATTTACTTGTATCTTCAGCATATTTCTTAAGAATTCTCAAAAAAATAAATAAACAACTTTTGACATTTGACATTTTTCATGCAAAAAATGTTTTTATATATTCTTGTTTTACTTTTTTATAAAAAACAAAACCAATAAACCTGCTCATTCATTGCTTCAATTGTGACCAAGAACGATTTCCCCTCCTACGTTTATGCACAAACTCAGCTCTAAACATTTTTCCACTCACTCATAGAATGAGCTATTTTCCTCGAAAATGAACACCTGACCGTGCAACGTGCGCTCTGCACCAAATAGCGCTCATTTCTTACTTTGGCTCATTTTGCCCCAGCCAAATTTCACTCACTTTCCGTTTGTCGATTCCCGCCCGCACAATGCACTCCAAACTTTTGCTATCCTGCTCCAACACTGTGCACTGTGTGTGCACCGCAACTCTTTGGCTCTTCTCTATCTGACCAGCTGCTCCAACAAAAATCTCTCAACGATTTCGGCCCAATGAGCAGGAGAAAGCGAGAGGCCCGCACTCGAGCGCCACTCGACTCAGCTGGCTGCGTTCGCTTGCCATGTTACTCATACGCCATGTGTGCTGTAATGGCACGCGGTGCGTGTGTGGCAGGAGGGGCAGCGCCAGCGCCAGCCGAGTCGCACGTGCGAGTTGTATGCGAAGGGCTGGAGGTGTGGTATACAATTTTCTCACGCTGTCGTTCCCTCGCTTTCCCTCGCACCGCATCCGTCGATAGGGATTTCTATTGTTTTTGTTTTTGCTTTGCGTTCGCTCCGCTGAAACAAACGAAGCGCCGAACACGAACGCTTTGGGGGCGAACATGACATGGAACGGACGGCGACGGCAACAGCAACAGCGACAACGACAACGACGAAACCGACAACGACGACTAACGGTACCCGATAAGCTTACGCTGGCGGCTCCAAGTGTACGATTTAGTTTGGGAGCAGTAGTGCCATGCAGAAGAGTGCGCACGAATCAGCTCAGCCGCACAGAAGCACAGTGTAAGACAGACAGCAAATTTGTGTTCCACAGTTCAGTTCAGTTCACAGCTGAGAAAAAGAAGCAAAATCTGAAACAAACGTACGCAAAAAAGGACAAATTGAAATTGCAAATAGTAGAAAGTATAAAAAAGCGTAAAAAAAATAGCAACGCAAAACACTAAAAGATTTCAAGCTGCCAGCGAGCCGTAGAGGCCGACGTTAAGCCCACTGCGCTACTACCCAGCAAACAACGGCATTAAGCCACTCCGCATTACCGTTATTTACATACTGGTAAATACCGCATCCAGTGAGACGGCGACGCACAGGGCCGCAGTGTAGCAGGGAAATATTTCGGTTTTCCGTTTATTTTCTTCCACTTTTCCGGTTAGTGAAATGACATTTTACATAACCATTGTAGATATATGCGAAATAATTATATAAGTGTGTATGTTGCCGTTGTAAATATATATACAAATTAGTGTGCTATATCGGTGGCAATGACACTGTGCGCAGACAAATTGACCAGCAAGCAGACGAACGGCCATGCGAAAGCAGAGAGCAAAACACCGCAGCGGCTTACGGGCGCAGCTTAAAGCCAGCCAGGCACAGCAAATTGCAACCACGAGCGGCAATTTATTTTCTTCTTCTTACGCTTTTTCGTCGTTTATTTTTCTTCCTTTGTGTGTGTGTTTAATTTTTGATGAAAACATCGATTTTCCCAGCGTGCAAGCATTAAGCTTGAAAATCACACACGGCCATTGCCCGCTGGCCGCCCAAAAGTATGCCACAAAAATGCGTTTTCACATACGAACACACACACACATAGAAAAGCTAATCCAAAACAGCAGCAGTGCAAAAAGACATCAAACAATATAAACTCGGCGCACGTTTCCTCCGGCCGCAAAGAACTCGAAATGTGCACGTTTCGGCCGTTGCTGCTGACAGCTGCCCCGCAGCACGCCTGGCTGCCGCTTTGTCTGGTCTTTTCATCACTTTCAGCTGCCTGCAACTGTTTGTCGGTATTTTTCGCTCCCTTCCCGCCTGTTGTTTATATTTCTGTGTCACTGTATGTGTGTGCGTCTATGTGTGTTGGTATTTGTGCTTCTGTGCCAGCGTTTGTTTGTGTTTTTTGTAGCGTTTTTATTTGCCTGTTAAGTAGCAAAAATTTAGCTCAGGATTTTAATCCTTTTAGTAACTTCCGCTCTGTCGTGCAGCTTCCGTTTTAGCTCGTATTTGCGCTCGTCACTGCTGTGTGCTGTGCCATGCGCCCACATGTGTGTTTGTGTGCGAGCGTGTGTGTGTGTGTTTGTGTGTATATTACTCTTGTTAGTCGTGGCGTGTGTCTGACGGTGTGCTTATGTCTGTCTGTCTGTCCGTATGTCTGTCTTTGTGGCGCCAGGCAGCGTGGTGCAGCTTTGTGTTGGCCCAATTTGTTTCAGGCGCTTTAACTGAAACGTTTTAATCCAATTAGCAGCACTTTGCCTTATTTTCGAGGCAAGAAATTAAGAAAATTAAATTTAAAGTTACACCAACTTGAACTTGAAATTTCGTCGAGCTTGTTTAAAGTTGACTGAATTTGATTTAGTAAATCGAATTAGTGTCGGGGAATTCTTGTTTTAGTAGCTGCAAAGCGTTTGGAATTCTTGTGGAATCATTGTTGAGGAGAAACTAAACTAATTTTGATGTGGTTCAGTTTTGAGCAGCAATGTATACAGATATATAGAATGTTTTAGACATATAGAATGTGTACAGATATAGTTGTTTCGTAGATATTAGCCCATATCGGCCCAATGTTCAATTACCCGAACAGTAAATTTTAGCATTTTCCATACATTTTTTTGAGTTCTTTTTTAAACTCTAAACGCGAAAGTTTTGCATAACATGATGGTCTGATTTGTAATAAGGAATACAAAAAGTTAACATGGGATATTTTGTATAATATGGGATAAATATATTCATTTCTCGCACCTCTTCCCAGTTGTATGAATTCCCCAAACAAAAGGTAATTTTTGACATAATTTCAAAAGCACCGAAAAACATTAAAAAACAAAAATATTTAAAAAAGTAACTATGCAGTCTTGTTAAAAATTGATCAAACTCTTGAAAACATATTTACACTTTTCCCATACAACCAATATTATAGCCACAATATATATATTTATAGTTAGGTGTTCGATTTATTAAACACCAAATATCTCGAAAACCAAAATCGAAAAATTTTTTTGACCCCACATTTGAATTATCCGATCCCATTTCACCTTAAAAAAAACTATTTCATTCGAATATTGACAAAAAAAAATCGCTGACAAAATTTTGGTTGTATGGTGGTTTGACCAACGTGGTCTATGAAGATGAGTTTGGAAGTGCCACAGGACAAAATTATTTTCATGCCAACAACATCTATAACTAGTGAGCCTTGGCTATCTTTGTGATATGTCATTTTAGTGAATTTTCCAATTGCAGTTCAGTTTTACTTTCATGGTTTTTCTTAGCTCACTTTCACATCAACAAATGAATCACTAACATGAATAAAAAAGTAAATATTTTGTAGTAAACGTACTGAAGCACAGTCTTCTTAGATACATTAACGATTTTCGAATTGAAAAGAAGAGGTGCTTCTTTTCAATTATTAAAAAATCAACTAACCTATTATTATAAATTTTTTATCAAAAACAGTTTTCTATCCTTTAAAATAATAGCAATGCTACTTCTCTCTTCTACTCTCTTCTCTTCAAAATTCCAATCAAGAAATATTTAAACATTTCCAGTCTAAAAAAATAAATCATGTTTCCATCACCTTCCCGTACAAATAATTCAAATGTTGTTATCAACTTTTCAAAGTGTAAACGCTGTAACCACACTTTGTCGCTTAGTTGCATTGAACACGTGACATGCGTTAAATCGAATTGCTTTCATGTTATTTTTGTTTTATTTCATGCACGTAAATTTGACATTTGACGCTTGACACAAGTTTTAAGCAACGGTGCCATAGACACACTTTGCATTTGAGTGGCACAAAGCACAATTGTATTCTTGACTTAATGCCATTCACTTGTTATAAGATCGATTGGTTCGACTATGCCGTGACTGATTTCTCCTTCCAGTGTTTGTGTCACTGATACTCTAAACGGAGACAGAGACGGTAATTGTAAGAATACATGTCTGTGTATTTGTGGTTGTTAAGTGAGTTTGACTTGTGACAACTGACTTGGCAGGTTTGTCATTCAAAAAAGCTTAAATGATACTCTTAGAATGATTGGAAAGAAATCGATTCCTGTATTGTGTTCTTATTAAAAAATTCTTGGTATTCGTTGTGGGGAGCTATGATTGCTCGAGCAAAACAGAAGAGGCTTGATGAGTGGATTGAAAAACGTTGCATTTTAACTCTGTTTTGAATATTTTTTTGTATTTAATTTATTTTTGGTAAAATGTTAAACTCATACACACTTTTCATAATATTTTTTTACAATAAAATATAAAATTTTTTCTTACTATAATGTTCGATGTACAAGTCACATTCTTAGTTATCTATAAAGAACTTTACAATATTATAAAAATAATGTCTTGATTTTCTAAGTTAAATATGTCTACAGAACTTTGTAAGAACCAGAAAGCCAAAGGCAAAATCTGTAATTTAATACAGGGTGAGCAAATAGAAACGATATGAAATTAAATTTAAATAAAACAGCAATGATATTAAATATCACATTGATTCTGACATAACTTTGAAGCAGTGTGGCTTCAAGCTCAAATTGCAAAATGGTTCGCGGCTATGTTTTCGTTCGTCTGATTTAAGGACTACAAAGTTATATTAATGCTCAAACTTTTCAACGGTGTGACGAATTGTTTGTCCACTGAAGCCCTGACAAACTGACCTCAGGACAAAATTCAGAAAATTGAAAATTGGAATTCCTTGAATATTTAGTTACATATTCTTTAAATAATTAAACATTAAACAAGCGTTAAACGATGCCTGTTTAAATGCCAAACTACACTAAATATTTTGATAGTTGCTGAAATATTCATATTGAAACAATTTGAACTGCTATATAGTTATACTTTATTAAGCTATTGATTTTTTTTATTTGAAGATGTCAGTGATGACATTATTTTTTACATAATATATTAATTTTATTCGGTATATTCATTCAATTTTGTTTATTTTGTTTAATAGCATTCAATTTAGTTTTATTATATAAAATCACAAATCTCTGACATGTTGAATAAAATAGGCTCGTAAGTATGTTTAAACAAACGTAGGTCAGATTGTTGTCTCAAAGATATCACTAAAGCATAGGGACTCATTGTGTTACCACATGGAAATGTCTTTCTTGTCATCTTCTAGTCGACAATTAGTTTCCTTAAACTTATCAGAACAAAAAAGGCTTCATTTGTTGTACCGAGAATGTTTCTTACACCTTTGCGTGAGATGACAACGTTCGCCTAGTTTCATTTTTTGCGAAACGAGCGTAAAGCTGATGCAGAGTTTATATAATTGAGATCAGTGACGCACAAAGGATTTTATTTTGGGTGGTTCTACGTACAAGTGTTGAGCCGACTACCATTCGAAACCATATTTTGTACCAGAAATTTTTCAGGTGCGTGGTTTGGACCCCCAAACAACCCCCTGTGAGCGCCACTGATTGAGATAAACCATGGCGTTAATAATATCCTGACTTGTTGTTGATCTTCTGATTCTATATTGCCCAGGCCTTGAGATTTATAAACAAAATCCTTTTAAAAACCATAATGAGCCATGAATATCATCAACAAAGTGAACAATTTCTGTTCCTTCTTACTGACTCAATCATTAAATTTTCGAAGTAGTTGTGATGTATTTTACACTGTCTTGCTGGAACTACATCTCCTCCTAAAGTACAGTTTCTATAGTTCAATAAAGAAAGCCAATCAGCTACGAAAACCCTTATCCAAAAATTACCATCAGTCAGACGGATTTCAAGGTACAACTAGATTTCATAAACTTAGGCAAACTTCAAGCAAAACATTTACAAAGAACTTTAATCATTTCCATCATGAAAATTTGGCGTTAGCTCATCCAAGCCCACAGAAGTTTAGACATAATTCTAATTAAAAGTACAATGGGCACTATCGCACAAACTAAGTTGTCAATTGAATTTTAAAGACAAAGTGTCTTTCTCACTGTGTGAATCGTTCAATTCTCAATTTTACAATTCTTTGCTGAATCAACCATTAAATTTTCTAAGTAGTTAAAAGGTATTTTACATTGTATGGAACCACATCTTCTTTTGAAGCACAGTTTCTTAAAATTAATAAAGAAAAGCAAACCAGCTATTGATACCTTAAGCCAAAAATGAGCATCATTCAGAAGGATTTCGTAGTGCAACTAGAGATCATAACCTTAAGAAAGCTTGAAGCAAAGCATTTTACAATAAACCGAAATAATTTTTGTCAATCATAAAAGTGTAATTTGTGATTTCATGCAGGACGACCGACTTCCTGAAAATTGCAGCAATTTAAATAAAAATTGATGGCTCATTCTTCTAAGTCGCCTTGCCACCAAAACACTTTTCGCTACTTAAGAATTCTTAAGCAGAAATCAGAACCTATCTTGAATAGTATTGAATCAGTAGTATTGAATCAGTATAAATCAGGAACCAAAGCAATTCTAAATGCTGCAATTCAATTGAAAGTTAGCGAATAAGATGTAAGATGATTTAATAAAAATGAAAAGTATATTTTGGATTGAAGTCTATTTGCCGCTCTGGTCTACTGCTTTCAACTTGAGCAACTAAAAACCGACTAAAGCAAAATGTGCCCTTTTTGCTGTGTTCCCATCACTTTTTCGAGCATCTCGGACAGTACAGGGATGATTTGGACACAAATGTTTGCCATTGAGCTCGTCAATGGTCTGAAGCTTTACTTTTCAAATCATCACACAAAAAGAAATCCGAAGGGGTCAAATCTGGAGATCTCGGTGGCCAGTCAATGTCGCCACGTTCAGTTTCAACTAATCGAGCGACTGCTTGGCCTCATTCCAAGCAACGTGGATGGTCTGTTGTCAATATTCTTAGAGTTAGTTGCCTTTTATAAGGAAACAAATGCAAATTATTCTTTAAAATGTGTCGTAAGGTAGTTCTAGCGTACTAGCGTCAAAATGCTGAGCACAGTATCGATACGACACATGGGGGTTCTCGGCAACATTCTCTCTTACTGCGTTAACCAGTTAGTTGGAACGCCTTGATCTGACGATCTACCACTGTTTCGTGATCCACACAATTTGACACCAAACGACGAATAGTGTTGTCAGACTTATTGCTGCTTTTTACCCACGTAATTTCGACAATATGCACGTTGAGTTAACACAACTGAACGACTATTTTCAATGTAAAGTGTGACTATTTTGACTATTTACTGTTAAAATTGTACTAAATTGAATTGAGGTTTCGAAAATATGTTTACCCCATTCAATGGGTTGGTAAATGTTAACACTAGAAAGATCACTGCAGTCATTTTGGAGGTTTTTTATTTTTTAATATCTGTATTTTTTCTTGTATTTCTATCAACTTTTATTTTTTTAATTAATTAGAATTAATTTTAATTAATTTATTAAAAAAAAATTATAATTAATTAAAAAAATTTTTAATTTTTAAAAATTTGTTATGTGAAAAATTAGCCAAATGTGTGTGTGTGTGTGTGTACTTTTCGAGATATCAGCGGATATGATATGTAGTCTTTGTAGACATGGAAAACTTGCGCTCTTTCTAGTGTTAAGGTTATTTAAAATTCACATACCGACATAAAATATGGTTCACTCTGTATATACAAAACTTTTTTTGAACAGATCTCTCCCAGTCAGCTTTAAAATAACGAAGAAATACAAATTTTTAAGTTTTGTATAAATTCCCTTTGAAATTGCAACAATATTTGTAGCGCCACACTCACTCACTCACTCACTTACTCACCGTGCAAATTCACTTTGGCGCCACAACTGATGCCGTAGGCCTTTGGCCGCAACAGTCTGTTTGTTTTTGACTGCAATGGTTTTTCACTTTAGTATTTTTTTTAATTCGCGCGTTTATTTTCTCTCATCTGCCGTTACTTAATTTGCTATAAAAAGCCTTTTGTAGTGGCTTTTGCCACCTCGGTTGATGCCGCAAACGAAGAAAATATGTAATGAGAAATAAATTATGCAAAGTTATGTAATTATGCTGCGCGGCACGACCCCCCGACCGTCGACCGTCGCCTAAGCCATCGCAAAGCCCGACATTAGGCATTGCGTTCGCTTAAAAATTGCCGCCTAATTGAATTCAGCCCCCAGTCTGCAACGAACGGCTTTGCTTATGTATATCGACTGCGCGCGGGTTGCCTGCGCGTTCTTTCTGTGCTTCTCGTGTTTCTTGCTGTTTATGCGCCTCTTTGAACTCAACTCTGGCGCTACACTATTTCACGCCAAGAAATCCCCCGCACACACACTCTCGCACACACGCACACAACCTTTTAGCCGTGACATTTATATACTCGTAGCACGGTAATTTGTTTGTTGTTTGAGTGCGTGTGTGTGTGTGTGTGTGTGTGGTGTCCTTTGCGGCGCCACCAGCAAAAGACAACGCAGGCAGAGACAACAACACGGCGGCAGCCATCAGAACTACAAATAACACTACAAACAAGCGGCAGCACCGCAACACACTGACAACAACAACAACAACAAATACGACCATATCAAAAATGGAAGACAAAGCAACCGCAAAACAAGCGTGCAACACAAAAGGCACAAAAACGAAGCCAGATGAAAGGAAGCGACACCAAAAAAAAAATAGAAATTAAAACAACAAAACAAAAGTGTGAGTGGCTCTGGAACGCGGCAGCTGGCAACTGGAGCAAAAGCGCGAACAGCCCATAAAAAGTCAGCAACGGTGGCTGGGGTTAAAAGTTGGCATCCAGTAGCAGAAAAACCATGAAGTGAGCGAAGGCAGCGCAAAAAATAGACATAAAATTGTTGCCAACAAACAAAGGAGAATTAGAGTTAGTTAATCTAAAATACACAAGAAAAAATATAACAAAAAAAAAAATACCAAAGAACACGCACAAACAAAAACACAAACACACACTCAGCAACAACAATCAACGTTCAGAGATGGCAAGAAGCGAGCGGGGAAAAGTAGGCTGGCTCGGCTGGTCGCGTGTGCGGCAACAGTCAGCGGGCAGGAAGCGAATGCGCTTCTGTCTCTCTATCTGTGTGTGTGTGTGCGATGTTTGTTTGTGTGCATCTTAATAGCCGGAAGTGCGGTTGGTGTTGCCTTTAATATTAAAAGTACATATTAGATTACTGGCCATAAGAAAAAGCAAACAAAAAGAACAGCTGATAAGCACAAAAACGTGTAGAGCCGAGCAGAGGCGCAGCGGCAGCCGAAGCTGGAAAAAAGTACACACAAAAGAAATAAATGTGCCCGAAATGAAAGCGCCAAGCAACGCACAACACAGCTAAAACAAATCAAAAAACATATAGAAAAGACACAAGAAAAGCTGACAGCGGGCGAGACAGGGCGCTCAGCGGGTAATGAAATGTACAAATGAATGAGGATTATGGCCCGCGGCGTTTCCACCTAAATTTGCCGCTTTTTAATTTTTAATACGAAATTGCAGCGAAAGAAATGAAAATCAAGACGTGCTTTAAAATGAGCGTCGAAATAGCACAAAACGCCAAGTAAAGGCGGTAAAAATATAAATGAAGCAAAACAAAATTGAACGCACAAATTTAGATGAATTTCGATTTAGACGATGTAATTTTACGCTCAGCGATTTTAGGCAAAATTTCAGAGTTTTATTGATATTCTTGAAGATTCGAGGCAAAGAAAATATGGTCATAAAGACTGGCTTGAGTGGAGTTGAAAACGAGAGACGGTTGAAGAAGATGCTAGTGGAAAATTTTTAAAATCAAAAAGTATTTGAATATAAATTGGTGATTTCTGATATCCAGTAGCATTGTTTTAATACTTAATAGAGAGCGGCATCGGATCCCTTTTTACTGCACATGAGAAGTTTGTTGTCGGATACGTATGCTTCACTTACTCGATCGCCGTCGAGTATGTATACTGCTCTGACTCGCACTCTCGCTCACGAGTAGAGAAGAGAAGAGAAGCACAGAATTTCGGATAACAACGAGAAGGAAGCCGCGAAAAGGCGGAAGCCGAAAAATCGGAACATGAAAAAATAGGAACATCTAAAAATAGGAACATAATAGCAAAACTTCCGCGAGTATGAGGTACCTTCCTACGGAAGCTCGAGTATTTTTGCAGCTTCAAGGTCAACGGCAGACCAGATATTGCTGCTGCTAGCGGCGTTGTGGTTGAAGTTAGAATGTTTTTGCTATGTTTATGCAGTAAATTGATTTAAAATCTTCAAATATAGTTATATTATTTACTATAGTTATATTATTAATTATTAATTAATTTTTTAATATTTATTATAATTAAATATTTTTAAATCTTTTGTATATAAATCTAAATTAAAATATTTATTTATTATTTATTTATTACGCGTGGAAGCTAAATTTAATGGATGTTGTTAATGTGGGAAGGGAAAGGTGATGGAGATGTTTTCGTTTAATTATATATCTGAACGGAATGAGTTTGCACGTATGAGGGGCACTCTGTGCATTGGTGAAAAATGCTTTTAATAGGCTCAGAAACAGCGGAGTAAAGGAGAGTACTAAGATGTTTTTGGTTGCTTTTCTAACTTTTTTTACACTGTTTCGATTCTTCAAAGTCAAGCTCATAATGTTACCCTACGAAGGTAAAAGTAAAGAAATAATAGTACAAGCCGAATTCAATTCACAACATAGTTTTTTATTCAACGAAATATTTCAATAGTTTAGCAAAAAAAATTAAACTTAAATAAATTATATCGAATTCCTTTTATAATAAAGCACATCATATACTTAAAACATATAATAAAACAAAAAGTACAACAGCAATAAGCAAACAAAAAATTAACTTCCCAACTTACATACTTATAAAATTAATCAACTGCTGCATCCAATTCACAATGAATATCAGTTTTAGCAATATTAAAACTTAAGAACATTATTTGGTTGACTGTGGCACAGTTCGTTCCAATTAAAGGGCTTTTTTCTGAAATTAATCTTCTTGCCTTTGAAAAAATTCTCTCAGAAGCTGCACTACTTGCTGGAGTGGCTAATAGTCTGCAGCTCACTTTATATAGAAGTGGAAATTCAGCTTGATGCGAATTCCACCACTCCAAGATGTTAAAGTCATCATTAAATCCTACATTTGTATTTTCATATAAGCGGATTTCATGATCGATTTTATCATCAGTGCTTAATGCAGCCGACTCTTGTAGGAAGTCAGTAAGAAGCTCTGAATTAAGTGTTGACATTTTGGATGTTGAAGGAATGTTATCATCTTCTTCACTAATATTTTCGATATTACTTGTCATTAACTTCTTACATTCAGCTAACCCCGAATAGGGTTTTGTTTATATTTTATGCCTGCCAGCTTGAATCTGCCTGCCTAAACGTTGCGTCTACAATTTTTGGATAAGAATTTCTTCCTTAGTCTTCGATTGGTAATAACGATTTGGTACCTACATATGTATGTATGCATGTATGTACGTTTGCATTTATTTACATTTGTTTAGAAGGAGTATGTACATATAAAACCCGCAAATATGTATGTATGTATATATATCTGTGGCATTTTGACAAAACAACCTAAGTCTAATTTTCAAAATGTTCAGGAGAGCGAAAAAACTGATGAGATGCAGACCAAATCTCATACAAAACTCGAGAAAAGTTGAAATTATACACGTCATATCTCTGTAACTAAATGTCATAGAAACAAACCGATTACACCAAAAGAAGTCGACTTAAGTGCTTTTGTCAAAATTCCACAGATATGTATGTTTACTACAGCGAATAAGTTTTCATAAATAATGTTTATTTTATATTAAACTTAATTATATTAAATGAAATCTCTACTGAATAGTTTTTAAAAAAGTCATATAATAAGAAATTAAGTTTATTATTGCATATATCGATCACTTTATGGGTACAATGTTCATCAGCAATCCAAAAAATCAAAAAAATATATGCTTCGCGCAATGCGCGCAATGCTTTGCAACATTCCTTTGAAGCACATTCAACTCAAGCTTCACATAGCATTTGCGCTTCCTCATGCAGTTCAAACCTTCCGACATACTCGACACCTTCCGCTAGCATTTGCGCTTCCTCATGCAGTTCAAACCTTCCGACATACTCGACAGCTTCCGCGAGTAATTGCGCAGCAACGAGAAGGAAGTCTGCTAGCGTCGATTCGCAACGAGAAGCTGCTCGCTCAGCGTCGAGTAACAGCGTGCAGTTACTCGACAATTTAGAGGTACCGAAAAATGAGTACCTTTTTTTCGGCTTCTCTTCGGATAAGTGTTCCGTTTTTAAAACTGCACGTGAAGGCATCGAGTATAAATGGATTTATGCAGATCTTTAATACTTAAGTCTCACTTCCATGCAATTAGCATAGAGACCGATTCTGGCTAATCGTACAAAATTTCCTCAGGTGCCACCATGTATGCACTTATTTTAATTCAGAGCTTTAACAGTTTTTTGGTTGAGTTCTTCCAACGACGACATCATATTCCTCGATCTCAAAGAATACTTCTGTCAAAGAAATTGGACATTTCCAACCCACCTTCAGCTCCTAGTTCCACCTTAGGAATCGTTAAATAACCTACAAACAATGCTTATAGTTTCTAACCCCTTCGACCCCAAAGTTACCTGAGAGCAAATTCACCTGTTTGTGATCTTACAGCAAAAGCTACGATTAACTTATGGATTTAATTTAAGTAGGCACCAACAAAGTAATATTTTTAGAAGTGAATTCAAAACATTACTGTTATCCCGAAAATAATTTCCAATAATTTGCAGCGATATCAGGGAAAGTTTGTGTTCTAATTGTAGTTCATGAATTGGGCGCGTTTGAACAAAACCCAGTTTTTTAATAATGGTTAAATAATTTTGTATTTTTCCGTAAATATAAAATAATTTTCTTGTAATTAAAATATATTGATATAAAATTTATTTAACCCGTTTTAAGCTAAAATTGTTCAAAAGTAAACTAGCTCTAGAACTCCAACAACTACCATGCGTGAACTTGTTTCAATTCAGAGCCTTAAAACTTCTTCAGTTTAGTTCTTCTAACGAAGGCCTGATACTCTTCGATCTCAAAGAATGTCTCTGTCTAAGAAATTGGACATTGTTGCGTTCGAGCTGCAACGGTCGTTAGCAGAAAATGGTTGATCCAGCTCGTTTAGTTCACCAACCAACCTTCAGCTCTTAGTTCCACTTTAGGAACCCTTAAATGACCTACAAACAATGTTTATAGTTTTTATTAAAAATACAAAATTATGGCACGAAATTGTAGATTAAACATAGAAACTTATGTGCGTTTCAAATAAGTTTTAACTAATCAAGTCTTAGTCTTAGTTAATCAAGTTTAAATTGATTAAATTGTAAGGAAGTATCATTCAAGTTCAACGTGGCGTATACGTAATAAGTCTAACAGGTCTATCTGTCTTTATTTGTTTCTATCTTCATTCACTCATGTAGAATAACTAAACACAAAACATTTACCACATGCACTTTTTTCACTTGTTTGAATATAAAGAGATAACGATTTCATAGATTGCTCTCCTTATATGTTACACTCATTTTAAAGAAAACACAACAACACAAAAACAAGTGCTCCACGAGCAAGATAGTATAAGTAGTTTTGTTGTTGTAAGCATTCCAATACAGAACATCCAAACACGTGGTCAATTGTTTGAGTAACTGTATTTAGGTTTAACAGGTCCATAGCTCCGCCAGCCAGCATTATGAGATTTTGCTAAAAATTTATACTTCCTTCATCAACTTTAAGGATTATGTCCTTAATGGGTTCAAGTGTTCCCTCCAAACGGATTCTATGTGTAATTTCGTTGAAGTGTAGACAATAACTTTCTTTGTGCTCTAATCATGTAAACCTTTATGCCAACGAAAGATAATTTTCTGGAAGTGGTCAAATTTCTGCTTTGACAATGTTCGGTCACATGTTACAAAAGTCGTTAAGCAAATTTTTGAGGCGTTTCAATGGAATGTCCTATCCCATTTGCCGAATTCACCAGGCATTGTTCTTTCGACTAATAGTTGTTTCCGTCGATGACTAATGGCCTCGTTGAGCAGCACTTCACTTCTTGCAAAGAATCAAAAATTGGGTAAATTTCTTAGAAGAATTTTTTCAACGCAGCATTCGTATGCTTCTTGAAAGTTGGGCAAAATTGTTACAGAAAATACGGTTGGTTCAGTTTGGAGTAATTTTTTTCACAGAAGGTTGAATAGCGAATATGCAGTGAGTGTAATAAAGTATGAACAATAAAAATTGAACAGATACGAATTACCGAGGCCGGGTAGCAGAAAGGAGGGGAACTTAAGTACAAAAGCAGAAGGAAACGATGGAATTAGCAGTGGCATTGTTAAAGCAATAAAGAAAGCACTCACTCATTTAATCAACAAAATTGTACCAATTGCCTCGGAAAAAGCTTCAACAACACAAAATAAAACACTAAAAATTTTGTTACTACTAAACTGGACTCCTACACTGCGGTGACCTCTGTGACACAGTTTTTCAGGCAGTAAATTCGAAGGTCATGAATTTCAGTTCAATTATCAAGTTACCAGTAGCACAAAACTAGATACATATAAATTTTGTTTCAATTCAACTAAAGATTGTTCTTTAAACAATTCAACTAAATATAAATTTTGTTTCAATTTACCCAAAGATTGTTCTTTGAACAATTCAGTTCTTAAGGCACACAAATAGTTTGGTTTGGTTTAGTTTAAAGAAATTCGTAAGAAATCTTGTAGCCAGAAGCTCCGTCACCCACAGCTTCTCATGTGTCAATCAGTGTTTTGTTCATAGAGTCAGGGACAACGCTGATTGCACCTCACAAGCCTAACGTGTATCTATAATACTGAAGTTTAATACTGAAGACATTGAAGCGAAATGTTTTCATTACAAAAATAATGTTCAACAACAACGAAAGAGAGTTGAATTTCAAATATCTAAAGCATAGTAGACTAATTTATTCAATAATTTCGCAGAAGAGGAAGAAAAATTTGAGAAAACCATCAGCTACAGTTTTTTTTTATAGCCATTCAAAATGCGAAAAATAAACAAAATGCCATTGATTTAATAGACTGAAAGGTGGAGGTAGACAGCGACTAATTTAGTGTAATCTGTCATTTCAGCAGCAGTTCACTTCAAGACATTACTAAGTCTGTTGCCTTGCACCGCTAAATTTCCAGCTCATTGAACCAACAACTTAAAAAAAAGTTGAGATCATATCACAAAATATAGATTGTTGTTTTAATGGTGTGGGGTTAAATCTTCAGGGATTTGTAATCACCAAACAAGCTGTTGCAGGTGACAGATGTGTGATGTACTAAGTGTTTTACATGTTATGCAAATTTCTGAAGAGTTTAGCATTTTAACAAAAAATAAAACTAAAAGCATTTCAAGACAAAGTGAAGATTTTGCTTCTTAACTTTGACTTTTCAATCCATCAACTAAAAGAGAAATAAGCCATCAGTGATGGGGTTTTTTCTTTGGAGCTTTTTTTGAAAAATGAAATTTTAAATATAAGTAAAATGAAAAATAAAATATTTTTTATAATTTTTTTAATAACACTGCACAACACAAATAAAAATAACAAGGTTCTGACAACGGATTCTGGTAGAGGGGACCAACAAAAAAAACCACACTTTCAATTTTGGCTTAATTCTTGCGTTCGAGTTAATTTATGAGCTTTGATGTATTCAGAGACTTATAGTAGGATTTTATGGCGAATATATTCGTGGTACATTTTGTCCTTAAAAAGTCCTTTTTTACAGGACATTTTTGGCATCTTAGGAAAAAAGGGTCAAATTGACCCATACAAATAGGAGCTACAGGGTTAAAATGCTCCACACAAATGATCTTCATAGTTTTTTACATCAAATTGCTGAACACATTATATACATAAAATGTGAAGTTACATGGTTTTCGTATGCCGATTCAAAAAAGGGAAAACTTTGACCTCCCTAAAAAAAAAATTCAAACGTAAACTTTCAAAACGCCGATATACGTATATTTTTTTCAGAATCCGTTGTCAGGACCTTGTTATTTTGAAAAAAATGTGATTTTGTTATGCAGTGTAATAAAGAAAAAATGTTGTTGAATATTTATTTAAAAATTGTTACTAAGCTAACCATGAAAAACCTCAAGAACCTTGTTTAAGAAAAAAAAATTGATTTTGTTGTGCATGATGATAGCAAATTTGTTTCAAATCATTTTTAATAATTTTTTTTAACATTTTCTAATGAAATATTTATTTTATAAATGTTACTAAAATGTTAATAAAATGGGAAAAACAATGGAAAATGCAATGCAAAATACTTAACAGAAGATATTTTATTTAGTACAATAAAAACATCACCACTCGCTCAATAAATATTCCTTTTATTTGTAATTGTGTACTTTTTATTGGAAAACTTAAAAAAAATAAAACATTTGTAATCTTTATTATTAATTATTTTTAATGAAATTTAATGAAAACTAATCAATCTGTCCATATTACTTTTCTTTCAGAATCTATCTTGAAGCTGTCCCTTTCATATTTCACTGAAAGTCTCGAACTAGACAACGTTTACGCCAATCTGTGCTTCAACTCCAGCAACCGCAACAACGCATCTTCTAAACTCTTCGACTTCAACTTATTCAATACAGCAGTAAGTTATGCACAATTTTAGGGGGAACAAAGGGCATGAAATTTCTATAAAATGAAAATTTCAATTAGTGTCAAACTTCATTGGTGCAGGCAGCTGCCGCTTAATGTATCTCACCTGCAAACCACTTGAAATGCATTTCTCTCACTGCAGCATTGCAATCGTTGTGCCACTTTGGTGCCATAACTCACAGCATTTTACAAGCTCTTAGCTGCATATCTTAACTCATAAAAATTGCTTTTTTTTAGTAAAACTTTTTGTGCCTTTATAAACGGTTAAATGCATTGCCATTTTTCTGCGTTGCTTTCATGTTCGTTGCAACACAAAAAGATGTCCACCGATAGCGCCGAACATTCGCCCATCACGCGATGGCCACTCTACGCATTTTGCATTTTAAATTATTCCACCGCGTGCATGCAGCACATAAATTCGCTGTAAATGTCGGCTGCATTTATTACGCGTTCGCCAGTCGTGCTGCACAGCAGCTGCAACTGAACGCCAGTGCATCGCACTCACTTTACGCCAGCCGCACCCGTCTCGTGTTCCATTCGAGTGGCACAACCGGCCGCTGCATTTAAAATTGCATTAAAAAAGTTTACGTATGGTTTTATTATGGTCGCGCGCAGCGGCGCGAACTTGTGGACATTTTCGCTTAACTGCTACCAATTTGGCCATCAGTGCCACGGGCAGCCAAATTGAAAAGTTGCAGTTTCGTGTTTTCGGTTTTATGCGGTGCGAGTCATTTTCGGGCGATCATGGCGTATGATGGATATTAATTGCCGACTTTTAAATTGGCTGCCATTCGCGCCGACGAAAAAATAGATACACGCCAAGTAAACTTTAAAACTACCAAAAAAAAATTACGAAAAAATACATGAATCGAAAAATGTAATTACAAACTTTTTTATGGCAAAATTACTTGAGCGAAATTTTCGTTCAATTTCCGATCTGTTGCAAAAGTGCTTTGATAATATTTTATAGTTTTAGCTTTAACGTTCGCAATTGGCCACAAGTAATGCATATTTCATGCATTGCGTAATAATTTACAAGGCATCGTTATCGCATTCATAAATTATGCAGACAGCACAACGTCAGGAAGCAGCGCAGAAAAAAAACCTGCACTTGCTGCCGCCAAAATGTTTTGCTTTAATGCTGCAACGTCTTTATTCGCGTTGTTGGTGTTCGCGGGAGGGCGGGCGACAGTAAAGTGGCCGCAAATATGCACATTTCGAACATTATCGATTGCCGATAAAAAATAATCGTCTCTGGTGTACGTGGCGCTGTGCGAAAGTGGTCTGTGTGCGAGATAAAGAAGCGTGCAATTGTGAAATGATAAAACGTCCCCCAGGGGTCCCATATGTTCTGCGATTGGCGATTGTTGAACGAGTATCAATTTCAAAAATGATTCGAATTCTTACGAATACCGAAAGCTCAGAGGCAGCTGGAATACTTGAAGAATAGGAATACTAGAGGAATAGTTGCAATACTTGCTTGTTTCTGAAAAATCACTTAAGTTTGAACCAGAAGATTTTTACAAGAACAATTACTTTCTAGATATTGGTATGTGAGAGAAACTCGAGTCAAGTTATGGAAGCAATCAAACCGAAGTTGAAATAAAATTATTTCGTAGAGAACTTCTAATTTTTGTAATTTCGTCTCGTAAGAAGTGCGAAAGTGCTACGAAAGTTAAACATATCCAAAAAGCCTTTAGATTTAAGTCAGCTTAAACTAGAGTTAAAGTTTAGTTTAGGTTTATGTTAATTAACGCTGAGATTAAATTCAGTCTAAGTTACTTGCCATGATTTTTGCTTAAGTATAACTTAGTTTAAGCATACAACAGCTTACCTTCTCTTAAGTTTAACTTAGTATACTTAAATTTTATGTGTAATTAAGCTTGCTTAATTATAATGCAAAAACACTTTAAAATTTAAGTTAAATTACGCCTGAACATATTCAAGCTTACGTCAACTTAAGTAGACTTATAATGTAGTTTAACGTTACTTAAGTTGATTTACTTAAGTTAATAAACTTAATTTAATCCCCTAAGATGTGCTACGAAAGTTAAGTTATAAGTTAATCAACTTAAGTAAAGAACAATTTTGCTTTTTTAACTCAACTTTAGTTGATTTAATCCCAAGCTTTCTTAAGATTCAATTAAGTTGTCATATGGTGAAGCTAACTTTTGTTTAAGGTTGCTAAGTTTAAGTTTAGTTAAGTTAAATTGTTTTTTTTTTACTAACGCTTAAGTTTGCTTAGGCTACAGTATAAGTAGGCTTAAGTTGAGGTATGCTTTAGTTTGCTTAGGATTAACTTGGCTTAGTTTGGCTTGGACTTAGGTTGAACTTGGCTTAAATTAATTTAACTTAAGTTTCAATTAAGTTTACGTATGTTTATGTTGACCAAATTTTGAGTTTGTTGTTGTTTGAGTTGAGTTAGGTTCAAGCTGAACTTGGTTTCAGTTTCAATTAACCCTTTCCGATATGAAAATAAACCCGTTCTGTATGAATTGTATGGGCTGTAGTCCAATATATTGGACATTGTGACTGAAAGGGTTAAGTTGAACTACTACTAAGTTTGCTTAAGTATTTGTTGAAATACGTTGACATAAACTTTAGTTAACTTATGCTTAAGTTAACTAAGGCTTCAGCACCAGTAGGCTTAAGTTGACTTTTGCTTTAGTTTGCTCAGGTTAAACTTGGCCTAATTTGACTTGGACTCTAGTTTCAATTGCCATAAAGTTACTTTAACTCAAGTTTAACTTGGCTTAAGTTAATTTATCTGAAGTTTCAATTGAGTTTACATATGTTTAGGTTGACTAACCTTTGAGTTTGCTTTAGTTTCAGTTAACCCTTTCCAACATGAAAATAAACCGGGCTGTATGAATTGTATGGGCTGTAGTCCAACATATTGGACATTGTGACTGAAAGGGTTAAATTTAAATACGTTCTAGTTGACTTACGCTTAAGTTGACTCAGGCTTCAATTTAAGTAGGTTTAAGTAGATTTGTGCTTAAGTTGATTAAGATTTAACTAGGCTTAAGTTGACTAAGGCTTCAATTTAAATAGGTTTAAAAAGTTGTATTTTTAAGTTTACTTAGATTAAGCTTGGCTTAAATTGATTTCACTTTAGTTTAAAAAAGTTTAAGTAGACTTATGTTTAAGTTTACTTAGATTTGGTTTGGCTTAAGTTGAATTATCTTCAGTTGAAGTAGATTTTATTTGATTTATGCTTGAGTTAAGTTAGATTAAGCTAGGCTTCAATTTATTTAACTTTGGTTTAAAAAGGTTTAAGTAGACTTATGTTTAAGTTTACTTAGATTTGGTTTGGCTTAAGTTTATTTAGCTTCGGTTTAAGTAGGTTTAATTTGATTTATGCTTAAGCTAAGTTAGATTAAGCTTGGCTTAAATTGATTAAACTTTAGTTTAAAAAAGTTTAAGTAGAAGTTTACTTAGATTTGGTTTGGCTTAAGTTGAATTATCTTCGGTTTAAATAGGTTTAATTTGATTTATGCTTGAGTTAAGTTAGATTAAGCCTGGCTTAAGTTAAAGTTAATTTGAATTAAGCCACGAAGCCACTTCCTTATAAAGGTGCAAGTGGTCTATAGATTTGCTCAAAGACGAAGAATTTTAACTAAGCATTGAAAGTTTGTTAGTTTGAATTTGAAAGCCAAACAGTTCTCAAGGGTCAACTATGTTCTTTCCAATTTGTCCAATATTCCAGATAACTTTGACAAAATCACTCCATTAGTCCGCTTTGTATTATGCGTCGTTTTCATTGTTGCTACCTCAATTATCCTTTTCCACAATGCCACTAAAATTCCTCATAAAAGGCGCAGAAAACTCAAACAAACTAGTAAGATTCAAGCAAATCCAGCACTTTTAAGTTCACAAAAATGAAATCTGAAAGTATTAAAGTAAATAAAATCTTTTTTAAGTAATTTCAAACTGTGTACAAGATGCTTGAATTGTAAAAGTAAAAAAAAATACAAAAAAACGCTGAACAAAACACAGCAAAAGTTGAAAGTGCTCGCGTGTGCGTTCGTTTCATGTGAATGCGATACTTGAAAGGGGAAGTGAGTACATGCACGTACGAATGTACATACATACAAATACATGTGCTTATACATATGTAGAAAAGTGCAATGTGTGTGTGTGTTGTTGTTGTGTGCGACAGCGCGGCAACATGGAGTCTGAATGACTTCCGTTTGAATTCGTAGCCAAATTTTTGGCGCACAGGGAAAACCAAAAAAAAAACAAAAAAATAAACAAAAAACGAAATAGAAAAACCAACGAAAACAAACAACAATAACAATGAACAGCAGTTGCGCGCAATGTTGGCAGTGAACGGAAGCAACATAAATTTCTTTTCGGCGTTCATAAATTTTATAAAGATTTGAAAGCAAATTCATTGCTGGCAACTGAAGTGCCAGCGCAACAACAATAACAACAACAACAAAAACAACAACAAAACAAACACATCAACAACAAAAGCAACAACAACAAAACAACAAAAACACAGCAACAACAGCAACAGAAGCACGTTGAAGTTGGCGCTCACAAGCTGTGCAACCGGCGGCGACAACAACACAAGCAGAAAGTAAAACTGCGGTTTAATATGCGCGCTTATAAATTTTTAAATAAACCAATAAACACACACACACACATATGAAACCGAAGGTGGTACTGCACCGCACACAAATACACAAACCAATACAAATTAAAAGCGTTTCGGGCAACGCAGTGCAACCGCATTGCAATGCTCGGCAGTGCAACTGTGCAGGCGAGCACTATTTACAGGGTGCAATGGCGTGTTAAATAACACATTGGGATTTAACGGGATTTGGTATTGTTTTGTGGTTAGTTATTTGCAATTTTGATTAATGTTTTAACTTTTCATTTATTTCAATTACTCGAAAGTTAGCTGTCGACTCATGTTCGTTGCCTTGTAGGGTTTCTGTCGACTGTTAAAAGTGACCATTGCACCCTATTGCACCACAAACCACTGAACACACACACACACACATACATCGAATAACAGCGCCAAATGTTCGCAAGCTGCAATGTTCCACTGAATTTTTGGCCGCGTTACTTGTGTTCGTTCGTTGGTCTGTCCGTCTCTCTGTCTGTCTAACTGGCTGCGCGTATCGCTGTAATTGTGTACAGGCGCATTTACCGTTGTGTACGACTACAGCAACATTTGCGTTTATGGCATTAAAATATTTTGCATTTCGCCGTTGCGTTGGCGCCGGTGCGTTTCGGTTTTCATTTTCGGTTTTTGTGTGTCGTTTTCGGGCGAACCAAAGTGTTTTCAGTTGGCTCTGTTGGTTGTGCAGCACTTTTGTTGTTGTTTGTATAATTGTTGTTGTTGTTGTCGTTATGTTGTCGGTGATGCCAAACTTTAGCTGTCATTGCTACCAGCGTTGCCATAGCTCGGTGCCGCTTATTAGTTTCCAGGGACTCGGAATTCATTTTGCGGCGACCAACACAGCACTTGGCTTTGCCCGTCGGCGTCGCGAGCTGCGCTTTTCATTCAAGCAAGATTCACAGATTTTTCATGATTTGCGACATGTCCGCGCACCTAAACGCTGCACGTGTGTGTGTACGGTGCGCCGTGTGGCATGTGGCACGTTGAGTGTGTTTGTGTTTGGCATTTGTTGTCGCATACATAAAACATGTTGCATATTGTGTGCACGTTCCAGTGCCGCAAATTCAACCGAATTTGGCTATGTGTGTGTGTACTGCAGTGCCACTGTTTAACTGGGAATAAATAGGCATCAACTTTTGCGCTGATCCCATGCACCGCAAACGTTTGTGTTGGCAAGTGAGCGTCCACTTAGTGCGGCATTAAAAAACAATTCTGCGAAGTTGCAGTACACAGTGACTCTTGTTTTGGTTTGGTTCTCAGAACCGAAACTATGTTGTATGGAATGAACATTTGAAGAGGGTTGGTTTAGTCAAGTCTCTTCAAAAGGTTACAGTCAGTGCATCCTTCATCTGTTTTCTACATGAATTGTGTAGCCGTTCAAGGACCTCAAACCATCCAGCACTTAAAGAATCGATCGATCTTCTCAGTAGTTGGGGGTACAGTCAGTTGTTCGTCATATGTTTACTATACGAACTGAATGGCAGTTCAAGAGCCTTTAACCCTCCAGCATGGAAAAGATTTATTGGTCTCGAGAGCCGAGGATTATCTTGTTATGGCAATAGTGAACTGGATAAAGCAAACCTTATAGGTAGGAAAACATCTCCACTGGTCTCTCGGAGACAATGCTGGTCACATAGGTTTTGTGGGTGGCATACAGTTGTCCGCCAGATTCTCAATTTTGAAGTGTGCAAGGTGCCACTGAGTTGAACACACAAAGTGCTATGCATTCAATAACTGAACTTATTGTTGAATGTTGAAATATTTAATACATTCATGTTCACTTTATAAGGTGATTCATGTAAATATGTAGGTAGACAGTAGGCACATAGTGCAGAGCAAAGACCGTTGCAGTGGTATCAAGTCGCATGAATTTATAGTTTGTCAATGCGTATCTAATAGAAAAATATATGCTTATTATTACAAAGTCTGATGGGCAACTATTTAAGTTATTTGGGTTAATGATTATAATGTGAATGATGATGTTTGTGATACAAGTCTAACAATCACTCGACACAATGGGCTTCGTCAGACAAAAGAGCCTGAAACCATGAAAAGGATTTATTTTAGACAGGAATCAGAACAGACAGGAATCAGAATTTTCTGAAAACAAACAAATTTTCTTATTCATAGTTCATATAAAAGACAATTCGCTTAAACAGCACAGTTTAGTGTTTAAATTTCATAGCTCAAAATTGTATCTATCTAACTTATCAACTTTACTGCTGTCGCCAAGGTAACAGACACTTTTTCAACAAGCAAGATTTTCCAAATTTATAACTTTGGCCATGAGAACAACTTTAACTAACACTTTTGTCAGTTTTTGGTGCAGCTAAAATATTCAGTGAACGTAAAATTGAATGCAAAGCTAAAAATAAACTCGAAAATGTCAACTAAATTAAGTAGACAAAAGCTGGCTGATGCGCAAGCAAAGCCCATCGACAGACCGACAGACTGACATCTAAAGCAGCAGCAGCCAGAAATGACTTACGACAAGTGGCGCGTTACATGAAATGTATGCAAGCAACTGGCATTAAGTGAGCTGAAGAGCTAACGGGTCTCAAGGAGTGGTGGCAGGCAGCAAAGCGAGACTCGAGCATAATCACATTAAACTAAACTTGCTGCAAAAAACAACAAAGCCACAAGCGCCGGAAGTAACAAGTAAAAAGGCAACAAAACGCTGCGCTGAAAAAAGACAAAGTTGTCAATGCTGAACCTAATTACGCCAAATTCCGTCAAATAAAACAAAGACAGTCAGAAAGGCACACACACACAGCGAGAGGGTTAAGTAAGAAGTAACGGGAACTGTCAAGAGAGAGAGCGACACTTAATGTCTTTAAGTTAAAAGTCTTGCGAAAATTTTGAATGCTGTCGACTTTGATAATTTCTGTTTAGTGTTTTGTGTTTTATTTTTGAATGCAAAAAAGCAACACACACGACCGCCAACAGTGCGACACTGTGCCTGCTGGGCACAAAAGGGTTGCCGATACAATGTGAAGCAGACTTTCTGGCGCATTGCTGGGACCAAAAAGTGTCAACTTGCGTTGGCTTAACGTGTGGCAGACGCGCGCGTCAGAGCGTGACAGCACTGCAATGAAGGGCAGAAGGGCAGCAGAGAGGAGAGGCGAGGCCATGGCCAAAGAGCAGAAGGGATGCTGTTGCATGTCAAAGCTAATTTGCAGTCAAATTGTTGTTCGGAAAAAGTTTTGTCCATTTCCTTTTCTATTTAATAAATTTAATTAGAGAGAAACTAAAATACACAGACAGCCGGCGACTAAATAGATTCAAATGATGTGGGCACGAGTTGTGAGCAAAAGTGGATAAGTTGGAAATTCAATTTAAATAAGCCATGACGGCAGCCGATGTGTGGGCCCCAACAGAGCCAACGGGGTCACAAACACACACACACATACAGCACACACACAATACACACTCATACAATTAGATATGTAGGCACAATGTGCGCACGTGTGTGTGTGTGTGAGTGCTTTATTGTATGTGTGTGGCTGTGTGCGTGTTGAAGGTATCCTTTTTGATTAAAATAAATTTTAAAATGGCAACGTTCGGGCCTGAAATGTTCATGAATGGTGTGGGGACACGGCGCCATGCTGCCACTTGTTCAAATTATATTTAAATATATTACAATTTCCTTTATCATTGCCGCCATTGTGTTGTCGCTGTCGACAGTCACACATAACGTGTTGCGTTGTCTGCCTTGTTGCTGTTGACTTTTTGTATGGCGGCTGTTGTATAAAATCCTTTTTGTGCCACTAACAATGCCGCTCAAACATGGACATGCATATGGTGTGCCTATGTGTGTGTGTGTGTGCCTGTGTGTGAGCAGCTGTCATTGTATATTTCACACTCATTTATAACGCACAAATTTTAATGAACGTTTTCATGCAGTGGAAAAAACCAGCATTTCCAGAGCTTTGTATGGGTTAATGTGGGTCAGTGGCAATAATTCAGAAATATGAAAATGCTACACACACACAGAGACAGACACAGAGCCATGTCATTGCATGTAGAGGCAAATTTAAATTTCTGTTTGGCAGCACTGAGCCTGTGGCGAATATTTTATTGACTTTAAAACTGTCAGAGAATTTGCATTTGAAATTTTTGCTTCGACAGCAACGTTGCGTTTGCACATTTTGAGGTCAAGGTATTGAAATTTTAATTCAAATACGCACTGTGTATTTAATATAGAAAATATATAGTAAAACAAACAGACACTGACAGCATTTGTTTACACTCCAACAAACAATAAACAACAGATCTGTTTTTTTCTGGAAACGTCAAAACAAATTTTAATTTGAATAGTTTTTCGCAAAATATAAACAAAAACTAACTGAAATAAACCAGAAACTAAACCAATGGTTTGCCTCGACACAGAGCCACAAACAACATGCAATGATTTTCAAAATATTGGAAAAAATAGCCAACAGACAGAAAAAGTTCATATCTTTTGATTTCGTTATATTCGATTTCATGGTTTGCCATTCATTTTTGCTTTTCCATGTCAACTCACAACTCGAACTAATGTCACACACACTTTCGACTGTTTCCAATATTACATTTTGGTTGTCAGAAAAGTTTTTCGCACACGCACACAGAAATATTTACCCAGCCACATACGCAACCCGAAACGTTTAAGTGTCAGCAAAACTAAATCCCAATTGACAGCGACATGCAGAATGCTGTTATTTAAATATTTACCACCCTCGGCACACAAAGCGACGTGCGGGGCAGCAGCGCATCGATTCAACCAGAGAAATCTGCCAAAAATTGCAAAAATGTCTCCCGCACAGAGACAAATGCCGGTGAAGATAAATGTGGGCGCAAATGTGTGACATAAGCGCATTTAGTTTTTGGCAGTTGCTGCCCAACGCCTGACGACCTAAAAAGGACTAAAAAAGGCTAATAAAGGCCAAATGACGCAAGCAAAAAGAGTTGCAAAATAAATGGAAATAATAATAAAATGAAATCAAATTGAATGTAATGAAATGGAATACATTATGCGGGCAACCATTCGAAATCGATTTCAATTATTTAATCACAAATTTGTGTTTAATGGATTATTTGAAATGATGTGCATTAAGTTAAATAGTTTCCTATGTCAATCAACAGTTTGACGACCTAAGCTTAACCAACAGTTTGATGAACATTGGACTTTGGGTGATGTTAAGCTGTCTTATATGCTTATTTACGTACTTACACGAACTTATTACTCACTTATTTATTTATTTACTTACTTACTTTACTTACTTACATACTTATTTATTTACTTAAAGTACTTACTTACCTACTTAATAACACACTGACTTACTTATTTACTTAATAACTTACTAACTTTCTCACTTTATACTTGTGCGTACTCACTTACTCACTTTCTCATTTACTTACTGACTTACGTACTTTCTTTCTAACTCATTTACTCACTTTTTCACTAGTGAGTACTCACTTACTTGCTTGCTTACTCACTTACCTACCTACTTATTTACTTACTTACTCACTTACTTACTTTCTAACTTACTTTACCTACTTACTTACTTCCTGATTTTCTCACTTACTTATTTTACTTTCTCACTAGTGAGTACACACTTACTTACTTAATCACTTACTTGCTTACTTACTTACCCACTTACTTATTTACTTACTTACTTGCTTACCTACTCACTTACGTACTTCGTAACTTACTTTACCTACTAACTTACTAATTGTCTCACATTTTCACCTGTGAGTGCTCACTTACTCACTTTCTCATTTACTTACTGACTTACTTACTTAACAACTCATTTAGTCACGTTCTCATTCAATTACTTACTTACTCACTTTTTTACTCATTTTCTCACTTTCTCACTTCCTCAATTACTAATTTCACTATGTCACTAGTGAGTACTCACTTACTTACTTACTTATTTACTTACTTACTTACATACTTACTTAATTACTTAATTTAACGCCGAATACGAACGGCGATTGGCAGTTTTTTCTTTCACACTTGGAGGTTTTGCCATTGCCTGCCAAGAGCGCACTTGTGCGATTCTTGTAATTCTCATTTCCTTCATGTGGATAGCGATAGAAGTAAATGAGTGTTCTTTCCAGCCCAAGCCAGGAATCGAACCTGGAGCGCTCGGTATGAGAAGCCAGCGCGCTACCCGCTGAGCTATCGAGGCCGACCTTACTTGCTTACTTACTTACTTACTTACTTACTTACTTAATTACTTACTTACTTACTTACTTACTTACTTACTTACTTACTTACTTACTTACTTACTTACTTACTTACTTACTTACTTACTTACTTACTTACTTACTTACTTACTTACTTACTTACTTACTTACTTACTTACTTACTTACTTACTTACTTACTTACTTACTTACTTACTTACTTACTTACTTACTTACTTACTTACTTACTCACTTACTCACTTACTCACTTACTCACTCTCTTTATTACTTAAAATACTTCCTTATTTACTAATTTTCTCACTTTCTTACCTGTGAGTAGTCCCATACTCACTTACTTACTTATTTACTCACTCACTTACTTACATACTCACTTTCTTATTTACTCACATAACTAATTCACTAAAATACTCACTTACTTTATAATTTTCTCTCTTTCTCACTTACATACCTATTTACTCACATACACACTTACTTAACAACCCATTACCAGGTTACGGCATACTGCAAAATTTCTCTCATGGCACCTTTTTTCCTTCTGGGTGGCACCAATCCATGATAGGGCGTCCTAAACTTGGTCCTTCATCCGGAGACACGTACTCCCTTTTTATTGCATCGAAAACTTCTTTTACATTAACCCTAGTGTGTGTGCTGAAAAACACCCATACCCGTGTGATGCGGTACCCGGGTATCCCAGTACAAATTTTATAAAATTTTCTAACTTTCGCAATGTACGAACTTTTGCCATTTCTACTTGGTTTTAAAGCTCTCAGTAATATAAAGTATATTTTATGATTCGATATAAAAGTGATTTGGGTACCCGACTACCCCATCACACACATAAGGGTTAAATTTTGTGAAGCAGATTTTAGGTTTCATTCAGTTTTTTCATCCCATTTTGAAGCCATGATTCCAAGGGAAAGCACTTTCACTGTAGAAGGGTGTTTGGTACTTTAGGTACTTAATTGTTGGCACTGTTGACATATCGTCGCCTCAGAAAACGAATGTCGTATGTTCCACTGAGCCTAGTAAGACATACGACATTTGTTTTCTGAGGCGACGATATGTTGCTGTCTTCTAGTGGGACAAAAGCTACACAGAAATCAGTTTGCGCAAATCTTGACAGAGTACAACAATTGGCAAATGTTGACATAAGTAGTTTCAATCACATAACTTCAATGGCTGCAAGCCTCTTTTAGAGTTCTTGTCTGTAGCTGCAGAAAATACATGGAGGTGTTCACAAGGTGTTCAACCCCGGAACGCCTACTCGTCGGACATGCTTAGGTGCGTCCACCTTTGCAGGACTCGCACCGGTCTTGGAGCAAGATGTCAAACCTCACTGAAGGTTTGTCAGCACTACTTCAATCACACCTAAACAGAAGTCCGACTGATATTGCTCAGGTCCCACTGCAGTGCACTGGGGTCTATGCGCAGCCAGTACAAACTAAACCATTCATGGAGAACTTATTAAAGTCAATTTGACTGCTTTAGGCATTCTAGAGTTGAATGCAGCTGCCTGTGCTAACCTCTAATGGGTTCAGAAATTGATCAGATGCACCTGTGGTACCAGAGAAACTCTGATGTGAATAAGAAGACAAATTAGCACAGAGCAAAATGAACTGGCAAGTCGAAGCCGACCAATTAATGGGTCCATTGTCTTTATGAGAAACGCTACTGAATCCCTAACAAATGCTTAAAGAAAAACAAACAAGTATTGGATAAATATTTTCTTTGCACTTTTTATCTCCTGCATTCTACTTTACCCACTCGCTATGAAAAAAATCATCTTCTTCGTGCTCGTTCCACTCTTCCACAAAGCACTTATTTGCAGTCAATTTTAATTTTTTCATACTTCAACTACCCAGCTTTGGCTCTTATGTATCCATTCTATTTGTATGCATTGCAAGCGCCTAGTTGCCGCTACTTGCCGATACCAAAGCAGCTCTGCCGCGCACAAATACGAATATGTAGATTTTTCGTTGCGTATACGCCCCGCTGGCTGGTTGGCTTCACCGCATAGCTATTTGTTTACTTGCTGCGTTGCTGATGCTCGAACCGCATGAGATATGCAACTCTTGGCGTTTGCATATTTCTTGTTGTTGTTGTTGTACCTACAAAATAAAATGTTATTCAATTTTATACCACCTGGCTTGTTGTTAAGCGTGAGCTTTATGCTAGTGTGTGCAAGTGCAAGTGGCGTAACTGCTGTGCAGCGGATGATAAAAGTAAGCAGATTAACATTTGCTTTAAATTGAATTGAAGCAAAATTTCCGGCATTATGTGCAAAGTAACAGCACAAAAAAATATCTGTTAGGAGATTGCAATATGCTTAGGTTTTTGGTGTGGCTATGTGAAATTTTCAAAAACTTAAATAAAAAATGCATGTAAATACGGAGAAAGGTTGCACCAGCATTCTTTACAGACACACAGGTACTCTCGTATTTATCAGTTTGCTGAGGATTTGCCGAAGAGCACCTTTTGGTGCCCATGAAGTGATTACTCACACAGAGTTTTCTCCTAATCTTCGACCAGCAAATTCAGTAAATATGTGAAAATTGCAACTATATTTCTAGTTTGAAAAGTTATGGCAGTTCTTGCCAATTCATCTTAATTGATTCAAAAGTTGCCATAGCTTAAAAATCTGCATCGCTTCTATATCTACGCTACATTTAATCTAATGTATTTTTAGAATCCAACCCTGCTAGCAAAAGTCCTTGTTTTGTTGTCATTAATACAATTATTTATTTTACGAAAAATATCATTTTGTGTTATAAATCAAATTTTTCATAACTAAACTTCAGCACAGGAAAATTCTGCAGTGCATAATGCCGTCAACAATTGCAGTAAATATTTGAAACTTTTGTCAATAATCGCATGAGGGAGCGCAATGAGCGCGCAAAAAAATTGAAGTACTTGAACTTCAGGTGCATACTTAGAGGCGCAGGCGTTGAGTGCTGCCACTGCAACCGCATAAACTTATGACTGATGTCATGGCTGTTGTGCATACAAATACTTTGCCGCAGCACTACAGCTTGTCGTACAAATCCATTGTTTGCTGCGGTTCATGCAGCGAAGCCGCTCAATGCAGCACATAACAATGGGGGAGAAAGTTGTCAGTGGCACAAAACAGGCGCCACAGCAGCAGCGATTTAATGAGATACAATGCCTAAGTGCCACACAACAAGCGCGCGCCAACAGCAACAACTTTTTGTACAACAACAAAAACTACATACATAGTAGAAGTGAAGCGGAATTGCAGCTAAGCTGCTGAATTTTGTCGCAGTAGGCCGCTGGCTTCCATTTCATTATACCCGCACCCGGCCCACACACAGAGACTGTCTCGCACCATCATAAATCTCTCGCTGTCGAGTTTGCGCCAGCAAAGTGCTGCTTTCCTGCAGCAGTTTTCAACTTTTATGCAATTGTTCTTGCAAATGAAATGAAAAAGTTGCTCATTTTTTATTGCGCGCCCTCCGACGCCGACGGCATTGCCTCGCAGCATTCGGCGTCCAATTTTCCATTTCGTATTTTCTATTTTTAGTGTTATTCATTTTGGACAATGAGTCCCTACAAAAATCAATACTTAAAGTTTTTTCAGTCGTTGCACCGCGCCCCCGTGGCCTGAATTGCCCGAAAAACAATCATACAGAAAAATACAAAAAAGTTAGAAACTAAAAGAAACTAAAAGAAGGCATTGGTAGAAAATAAAACTGCCACACTTGGCATTGCGTTCCATTTTTGCGCCCTCCCCACCATCAGCGTTGCCGTTTACTACGTCATTAATTTTTAGTTTTTTTGCACAATCGTACCGTCGCCGTTGCCGTCACATGCTTTTGGTATTTTTATAATTTTAGAAAAAAAACGAAAAAATTTAAGTATTTTTTAATGCATTTTTTAAGCCAAAGTTTGGCTGCCATCTTCGCGTTTCATCTCGCTCGCACCGCAGCTGCCTGCGAGGCAAAAGTTTTCTTCCTACTTGTACAATATAGTTTTCATTGTTGTTGTGTTTGTTATTGCTGTGTGTGCCCTTCAATGGCACGCCACGTCGCCCCGGCTCAGCACAACTTCCGTTTCCGTTTGGCTGAAAAATAATGGCACCCAGCGTCGCTCAGCATTCCCCGAGCGTTGTCGTCAGCTGCACGGCTCAAGCTGTCTCTGCTGGGCGCTTAGTGCCAGTGTTACCAATGCTGACGATGCTGCTGCCGCCGCCGCCGCCGATGCCGTCGCTATATGCGCAGCAACAGCGGATGTCAGTTGCCAACCAACCAACCAGCCAGCCAGCATTCAATGTTGCTCCACTAGCCGATTTTGGCACCATTATTTTTTGGCTCGCTGCCAAGTTTTTCGAGAGTTCAGTGTGCCATTTCCCGCACTTGCCACACACAAACACACACACAAACCCACACACAGCTCTGCCGAGGGCTGCCTACTCTTCTGCTTCATCTTCGTTGTGCCGTTTTCGGCAATGCTTTGTTATCCTTTATTGCACTAAATGCTCTTTTTTGTGCGGATGCTGCAGTCGCCCTATTCGCTCCTCCTCTCTGCTCACTGCTCACTGCTGTTATGTAACGAATGTAGATTTGTGTGGTATTCAAATGTCATCTGCCTGATGCTGGTCGGGCGCCATTATGCGCAGCCATTGCCGCCGCGACAGCAACTGCAGCGCCAACAAAAAAAACTAAAACTCTCGCGCTCGTGTCAGATAAATTTAATTTCGTACAAATTCCGATTATTATGCAATTCACCGCTGCTGTGCATTTCGTTTTCGTTGTTGTTGTTCTCGTTCGCAGCTGGTGTTCAGTTAATTTCAGCGCCCCGCTCTGCCGCCGCTACCTATTTTTGCCCACATCCTTTTAATGCATTTGTAATATTTGAAAATTGAATTTCCAGCAAGTAGTTGAATAATTGAATCTCCATTATGCCGCCAACTTCAAGTGCAGTTATACATTTGCAGCCGCTTGGGAATCCGAGACACAGTCAGCCATTATTGCTGCGCTTCCACCACCCCACCAAACAATGGTTTGTTGGCGTTTAATTTTGAGTGCGCCACTTCGGCTGGCTTCGAGTAATCATTTGTCAAATCTCAAATAATATTTTATGTATGTTCTAGCAGCAGCGAATTTTGCTATCATCCTTAAAGAATGCTTCAAAATTTGGCGCCATGAAATCATTTATGTAATTTAAAGGAGATGAAAGAGTTGAAAGATAGTGAAACTAAAGAGTTTTTGTGGGGTTTATGCGAACTTTAAATCGCAAACTAAACAAATTTATTTATTAGGCTTAAAATAAGTTAGGTAAAGATTTACGTTTTAAATAATAACTGAAAAAATATCAATGACAACATAAACGTAGTTGACAGTGGCGCATACAGGATTTCATTTCAGGGGTTTTGCGTAAAACTGTTGAACCTAATTCCCTTCGAAACCATATAAATATATACCAGCAAATTTTTGTATTTTCCCCTCTCCCCCTGTGCACACAACTAGTAGTCGATCTTAGCAAAAGCTTTGAGGTACCAACTGAATCATTTTGTAAGCGGAGACTTTTGCCTTTTGGAAATCTAGTTAACAAATTATTTAGTAACAGCGTGAAATCTTGATGAAATTTTCACGAATTGTCAGTTGGCGCTTTAAACACTGAAATGGGCTAAAATGAAGCCAATAAGGTAGGGTTAGGTAGGAACGGGTATGTGCGGCAGGACCGCACTTTCATTTGGTGGCTAAAATGGCCCATTGTGAATCCCTTCTAATGGTTTTCTGGAGCTAACCAACAGGCTCAGTCAGGGGGAAACCAGTTCGACCTCCTAATGAAGGAGAGCAGATTCGAGATTTCAACTTTCCCGCGTAAGCCAGGTCTGTCAGGAATCTTGACTCCAGTGCGGAGTCGGCATGAAGTCGATAAAGTTTAGACATTAAAAACAAGAAGAGATACAACGAAGTAGCATGCAATCAGAGGATGCAACTCCTATGGGTTTTCTGTTTGTGTTCTAGGTCACTCTGGATTTACTGAAAACAAAAAGTGTATGATTCTATAGACGGTCATTAAGGCGTTAATATGCAAACATATTGTATTCTTACGGCAGTTTCGTTCCCTACAAGAACGAAATGGCAAAAACAGATACACATTCCTACATAGGTGATTCAAAATTGCGGTTGTGTTGAGTAATGTGTAAAGTGACAGCCTTAGCTTGAAACTTTTCTTCGAATTTCGAACCATTGTCTTCCAATTGAAAGTAGCCTGCATGCTCGAAACTTATAATTGGCTCGAGTAGAACATAGTGTTTCGAAATTTGAGTACTTTAGGCTTAATCTCTGGATTGTGCTTGAAAAACAAAACACACTTCAATTACTCAGCGCAAACGCAGTCCAACAATCACTTTATTTAAAAATTTACACTTTTCTTGTCCTCACACTTGCTACTACTTTGCTTGTTCAAATAAGACTTGTCCTTCTGCGATGCACCCGGCTGCCTTTTATACTTGTCTGGTTATCGCGGCGATTGATCTTGCACATTCCAGTTGGACTATCGATCATTCTCGCAGATCCCATTATAATCGCGAGCCATCCTTGCCATATCGAAATTATAGCAAGCCGACCGTACTCTAAAGTGCGTGCCTAAAAGTATGCCCGTAAAAGCATTCATTCATAGCACAGCGACAAAGTGCCTCATCGTTACAATAGTGTTGTCAAGCAAATTTTGAATTCTGTTTGGCAGTCAAGTCGAGTTCTGCACTCAGACTGAGTTCTGCACTCAGTCGATATCACATCTTGGACTGTTTTGAGTTGCAGTAAATCTCTTATGGGGGAACTACCGGAACAATGATATATTCACAGAACTGCAGGATAGATGAACTAACCCATGGCTGGGTATCATGAAGCCAATCTTGGTATGTCTCTTCATTACTTGTAAGTCTATAAGATCGATACCAACCCCATTCCCATTGCCATTGATGGCGATAGTGTTACATTGGTACTAAAATGAGGAAGATTTGGTCCAACCTCTATGTAAATTGTTCTGAGGAGTTGATTTTTCTCAAAAGATATCAAAAAGGAACCGTAATGGGAGTTCTTAGGTAGCTACGTAGTAGTGGCCTTTGTATGAGACACACTTAGGCTTCTATATGGGTTTGAATTGTGTATGAAACACTGTTGCAACCTGTGTTACAACACACATTTCAAACGAATGCGGAAAGGGGAATGGGACCGACAGTTTAACGCTGAATCCGAATGGCGGTTTTCTTTTGGCAATTTTCTTTCACTTGTGTGATTCTTGTAATTCTCATCTACTCCATGTGAATAGCGATAAAAGTAGACAAGTGTTTTCACCAGCTCGAGCTAGGATTGGAACCTGGGGCCTCTGGTATGAGAATTAAGTGCGCTAGTCACTGGAATATTAAGGACGGGATGAGAATTTCTGCGGGATACTGTCTTATTTTTTGTTCATGCAAAAAGACTGGGTATATTTTTTAATTCTTTTTTAAGAAGCTGAAGAGACGATGAGTAAATTGCAAGGGTCCAGCACCTTCGGTACATCTGCCTAACGGTTTCTGCTTAATGAAAGTTACAATCAAGCAGACTACTTCTTCGGTACCCTATGGGAGCGCTGTTATTTGTCCTATTCCAGCAAATTCACTTAGAGGGATACATTTACTCTACCTCCATTATTATTTAGTTTCGCAACATGTCTTAACCCTTTAAATACTGCGGGGATATATAAGTCCCAGATAATGTTCAAAAATTACTGGTGCGAAAAGTATTCGCTTTTAAAGTGCTGGGATGGGACTAAACAGTAGTCTGTAGTCAGTACTTCACAACACGTGTTTTGGTTAGCATAACCTAACTAATTCATACTTGGTATACGTTCAGAAGTGTAAGCGTGCTCTTTGTGAAATCTGAAATTATGTAAACATGTTATTTTACTTATTTACAGCACATTTAGTTCAATTATACAGAAATATCTTCACTGGCCAAAAGTCGTATTGAAAGGGTTAAGGAGCTTAAGTGCTCCTCTTTTTGAAGCAATCACATAATTTACCTGTCTTCGGCGAATAAGCACCAACTGTGGAATCTGTCGTTTACTGTGGTCCAGCTTGTCTATGAAAAACCCTATTATTATCATCTTCGAGTGGAACATCTATGCGGCAGCACGGTTGGGTCATCACTGAACAATGCGTTATTGGATCTATAGTGATGAAAAATTATAGATTTGACTTTCCGAGAATAGACTTTCCGTTACGATAAATTATAAATATGACTTTTCGAGAATTGGCTTTCCGTGATGAGAAGTTATAGATTTGACTTTCCGAGAATTGACTTTCCGTGATGAGAAATTATGAGTTTGACTTTCCGAGAATTGACTTTCCGCGAATTGAGTTACCGAGTCTCTGAGTCAAACAACTATGTGGCAGCACGTTTGGGTCATCACTGCACACTGCGTTAGGGAATCTGTAGTAATAAGAAAATAAAGAATTGTATAAGAATTGAAATCCTACCTGCGTCAATGCTTCGTTCGTAATGACGTCGTACTCGTGTGGTTTTGAATTCATTAGGCCGAATCTGTTAGTTTAGCTCTGTTACGGATCAGGTCTGCATTATCCTAATTTAAAACTTGTTTGTGCTGAGAAAAAAATTTGATGTTTCTACTCAGTGCTTAGCAAGAAAGGATTAACATTTCACTTCAAGTAAATGTGTGGCGCTGGCTGAACACACTATGTCTGGTCTAACCTACCAGAACCTGACTTACCCTAACTTACACAACCAACCTAAAATTTAAAACCAAAATTTCTTACCTTATCAGATGAAAACTGCATGTCAACAATTGAGTCTACTTTATGTAGAATTTCTGCTCTATGATTATGCAACAATAAAGCTTCATTAAAAACAAAACACCAACGCCTAATCTGTTGCAAAATTCATAAATCCATTCACGTACTGTGCGACTGTGAGCAAAAGTGCTAATCTGCGAAATGCACATTGAGCAATGTTGACAATCAAATACAAATATCAACAATTCCCCTTCTAATGCTCGACCCTCCTGGCACTGCAACCTAAAAGTTGCTGCAAAATGACTGCACATGCATAACATAAATCGAAGTGGCGCCGTCGCGGTTGGCCAAAATTGCGTGCATCGATTGCCGTCAGTCAGTTGCCGCCTGGCAACTGTCAAAAAGCCAACGTTGCACTGTCAGCAGTGCACCAGGCGCGGTGGCGCCTAAGCCCAAATCGCTGCTGCTGGGGGGTTGGCACCAAATCGCCGGCGAAGGGTTGCTGCTGACAAGTTGACGCGAGCGCGTGCTCGCTTGTTTGTTGATTTGCATGCTGCAAGTGCAGATGAGGCGCTTCGAAAGTGCTCAAAGTTGGCGGTTGGTTTTCACTTTGGTTTCTGGCTTTTGGGGCTTTTGTGGCATTTTTCGCCATCGTTCCCTCTCTGCAAAGTCAATTTTTGCACGCTGCGCTGAAAGTTGCATAAGCTGAAAGTTAATGAAAATGCAGTTAGTGAAAATTTGCATTGTGCGACGCAAAGTCGATGGGCGGCAGCTTTCATGCAAATTGCGAGCAAAATTTGAATTTCTTGTTGGGCTCTGTGGCAAAAGTAGCCGCCCAACAGATATCTGGCGCAAATTTATGATGGCACTTCAAAGGTTTTTGCAGCGTTTTCTATGCAGTTTACTGACAACTGACAGGCATTCAGGCGAACAAGATTTGAACGAAAGCTTTAAATTTTGTTATTCCTTGTGATTAATTTTTTTTGGTAAATTTTGAAAATCTTCTTAGTTCGTTGATTGAGTTGTAAATATTTATCTTGTGTGCGCCAATAACTTAATTGATTTTGTGGCTTTGCCGTCATGTAAAGCAATCTTATTTGTGCAGCCTGATTGTGAGTTGTGTCACACCAAAATGTTCTTATTGATAAAATGTCAATATGCAAACATTCATAATACCCAAACATTCAAATACAACACACAATTGCTGGACTATGTCAATCGATGGTAGAGAATGCCAAGCCAGGTATGTGTGTGTAGTGAATGAATGTTTCTCACACAACTGAACAAATATTTGCTCAATTGTATAGAAATGCCAACAACTATAGGCAGTTTCTGTATATCAACAGCAGATCCAGTAGAGATATTTATTTCCTGTCTCCAGCTATGCTGAAAGAAACGACTAAAATAGATCTAAACAAATTTACCTGGAAAAAATTTCATTCATCAAGTTTGCTTTGGTGCAGCTCCATCAGTATAAATACCAAACATATTATGCAGAAATTGATGAATTTATGAAAAACATTTGCACAAAGCAAAATGCTGAGCAATTTACTACATTCCCAGCTGCCGATTCAATGCTTTGTTTGTGAGCAGCAATGCAAAGCCCAGCATTGTTGGCGCATTCAGACGAGCTAATAATGTCGACTGAGTGGTCAAACAAAATGCAATCAATTGCAATGGCCTTATGTGGAAATGCACAAACAAATTCCGAGAATGTCAGACAAGTGCAGCTCAGACATATTATGTGACTTTGATGACTGCCAATGAGATGACTGGATGAGGGCAATGGAGGCCAAGCATTCTGCTGCAATAGGAAGATTTAATATTTTTCAGACAATTGACAGAAAGAAGAAGGCTCGAATGCATGAAATGTGGTAAATGATGGAATTCAGAAAAATAATTTGCTTAAGAAGAAGACTTCTTCTGGCAATTTAAAAAAACCAACCACTAGACTGAGTGAAGTGCAGTCAGAGTTTTAGTAGAGACACTCAATTTCTTTCTTTACTAGGTTTGCTCATTTATGTTGTCCTCTTTTCACGCAAATTCCTTCCTTTTTATTCTCTTTCAGTTCCGGAACTTTCAATTGTTCTTTATGAAGCAGAATGTTAACTCTTTAGACCCCAAAGTTGCCAGAGAGCAACTTCATCTATTTGTCATCTAATATCAAAAGCTATGATTGATTTATGGGTTTTATTTAAGTAGGCACCAACAAATTAATATTTTTAGAAGTGAATTCAAAGCAAATTAAATAAAATGTTACTGTTATCCCCAAAATAATTTCCAATAATTTGCAGCGATATCAGGGAACGTTTGTGTTCCAATTGAAGTCTACGACTTAGGAGCGTTTGATCAAAACCCTGTTTATTTAGTAAGGGTTAAATAAAATCAAAAAGTAATAATTTTGTATTTTTCCAAAAATAGTCGTCGCTACACAAACGCAAACAATTACTGTTCTAATGAAAATTCATATGAAAAATTAATAAAAAAGAAAAAATAAATAAAACCAAAATAAGCTATTGTGCCAAATTTATTATTGATTTGGGAATGAATTTTGCAACTAGTTACTTTTAGCTCAAACTAGGTAGTTCAGTACTTTCAAAAATTGACAACTTTAAGGCTGCTTCTCCCCGCTGCTCAGTGATTCGTTCCATAGACAAATTTCCTAAAATTTATAGTCTCCGAATTTAATAATTTTAATGTAATTTGAAAGAAAAAACTGCAACCAAGAAAACCCTAAAAAATCTGTGCTAAAAATTAATTAGTGCGTGTGCAAAAGCGGCTCAAAGTTGAAACTTGAAAGTTGAAGTTGAAACACATATTTTCTGTTTTTTGGCCTATTGAGTAAACAAATTTAGAAAATACGTGGTTACGAAGAAGTTGCTAAAAATTTCAATATAAATTGAGGATTGATGAGGACATTTTTGCTTTCAATGTTTCCTCAAAATTTGCAACATTTTTAGTTACAAATTTTTTTTGGGGTTTATGTCTATTGAGTGAAAAATATTTAAAAAATACATGGTTACCAAGAAGTTGCTAAAACTTTCAATATAGAAGATAAAAAAATGATGTGGGCATTTTCGATTTTAATATTTTCTCAAAATTTGCAAAGCTGAGACTTTTATTTCATTACATTAATTTAATTAAAAACAATATTTTTGTAAATAAAAAATCTGAAAATTGGCAAAACTTAGAGGAAAATATCTAAAAATTACGTGAAAGTATGTTCCTGGATTTTTTATATTTTAAGAAGCATTATTTTTTTGTCAAATAATGTTAACACATCCTCCGATATCTTCCGATCTCAGAAAATAATTCAATTTGAAAAGTGGTCTAAACACGTATTTTTGGACAACATTTATTGGGTTGGGGAAAAAGTATTGAGCTTTTTTTATTAAAAATTCACATCATTGTTTTTTTAATTCAAAAACATTTTATTACTACAAATATTGTCCATTCTTTTCGACAACCTTTTGCCATTTTTTGGCCAGAACCATTATTCCGTAAAATTCCGTGTGTATCCGAAAAACTAGTCCCAGTGCCTTCGGCAGTCCTCTGTTGAGACCAATTTTTTTTCCAGCAAGAGCATGTTGAAGAAATCTGAACAAATGGTAATCTGAGGATGCATTGTCAGGTCTATGTGATGGATGCATTAAAACTTCCCAGCCAAAGTCCTTTAGTTTTTGGCGTGTCAACAAAGATGTGTGTGGTCTAGCGTTGTCGTAATAAAACACAACACCTTTCCTGTTGATCAATTCCGGCCTCTTTTTTCAATTTCTTGCGTGAACCGCATTAATTGCTGGCAGTAGAGATTGGAATCAATCATTTGGCCAGGCGGTAGTAGCTCATAATGGATTATACCCTCTTGTAGTCCCACCAAATGCACAGCATCACCTTCCTTGTTGTCAATCCTGGTTTTGACACCGATTTTTGGAGCTTCATCCTTTTTGCAGCAAGACCGTTTTCGAACAAGATTATTGTATGTGATCCACTTATCATCACCTGTTACCACACGTTTCAAAAATGGCTCGATTTCGTTCATTTTCAAGAGTGAATTTGCAAATGGAGACTCGGTCCATTAAATTTTTTTAACTTAATTCATGAGGCACCCAAACATCGGGTTTCTTTTTGAAACCAACTTTATGCAAGTGGCTTAAAACAATTTTGTGGTCGATCTTCAGTTCCTTAGCGATGTCATGACTGCTTACATGACGGTCTTCTTGAAACTTAGCCATAATTTCAGACTTTTCAGGTGATGGGTCGACCATAGCCAGGAGCATCTTTCACTTACAAATTTCCAGATCAAAAGCGAGCAAACCATTTCCTGGCAGTTGATTGAGATAGAGTATCTTTACCATAAACGGCACAAATATTTTCACGCGCCTGTGTCGCGTTCTTCCCTTTGTCGTAGTAAAATTGTAAAATGTAACGTATTTTTTTCCGAAATTTCACTCATCTTTGCTTTACAATAACTTTTAACTCGAGACACAAATCTCAATAAAATTTTGCAATTATTCGGCTGATTTGTTTCTTGTCATCAAAAACAAAAAGTTACTCGATGTAGCTAACCGTTGCAAAGTTATTACACTTTGAAGTCAAGTGAACGGAAAAACGCTCAATACTTTTTCCCCAACCCAATATTTTTTATTTTTTTATTTATTATTTCTCCCTAAAAGTCAGCATGAAAAATTGGAAAAACTGCAAAAATACAAAACATATATCTATAATTATCATTTTTTTTTTGCAAAACCAAAGGGTCCTGAGACAATTTATCGAACTCTTTGCAATTATCAATGTTGACGTTACCGATTAAATGTAAAATCTGAAAAATCTAGTCAACACACTTGGTGCTATAACTCGCCAAAAATGACGAAAATTGCCAAACTACAAAAGAAAAGCAAAAACAAAATAGAGATTTCAATTCAGCAGACCACGATTAACTAGTATACCAAATTTTATGAAGAACAAACCACTCCTTCTAATTTTGTGCCGCGGTTGCATGGAGTCGAGTCACTGTGCATTCCATCAAATTCAAATATCTTCTAATTAAGTACCTTCAAGTCTAATTAATCTCTTCAACATACAAGTACATACACATGTGCATATATATGTAATTTAAGCCACCATGAAAATTGTATAATTAATTAATGACCTTTCAGTTAAGATTGGAAAGCGTGTTCTATCAAATTGGAAATTATAGAAAATTGTTGAAAAACATAATGACCATAAATTAGCGTTGCTCGATAATAAATAATGCATTAGCTGCCATTAGACCAAGCAGCCATGGCCAAGTGGCAAATGCAACGCAATCAGCTGACGGCGCGGCTGGCCGCAATGCCCACAAACGTTGCACATATGGTATGGCGCTGTCATTTCAATTAATCATTGTCACAGGAACGGCAATTTAATCAGAATGGAATTGCAAATTCATCATAGTACACATACACACACACACATACACACACACATATGTGCACTTAGCTACACATATCTATATGTGAAAGTGGCTAACACGCACGCGCAGCATACACGCAACAACACTCGAATAGAATTGTGCGACATAGTTAATCTGATTGAGCAGGTGACGCCAAGTGCGTAGGCCAAGTTATGTGTCAAGGGGAGCCCAAACTTAAAAAGTGTCGCCTCTGTAGAAACGTTTGCCGCAGACGCCGCTGTCGGCAAGTGGCTGCTGTGCGCTGTCAGCGACCACTTAGCAGGCACTTTAGTTTCATTAGTTTAAATGAGAAATATTCGCTGCCAGTTGCGCAAATGTGCGGCGACACTTTACGGTCGACAGATCGACTTTATGTGGCGACATAACATTGAATGTGTTGCAAGTGCAGCTTATCCCAAAAAAAAAATAAGTCCTAATTTCATTATTGGATTTTTTGAGCGTTATTTTGCTATACACTATGGAATATTACAGATCAAGAACATGTCTGCTTATGTGTGTGTGTGTGTGTGTGTTTACTGTCGAACTGCAGGTGTCGCATTCGTTTTGGCAGCCTTTTGCTTCGTAGGATTTTGTGCGTGTGAGCTCCTGCCAAGTCAGTTTGTAGTTTTTCATTATTTTTTATGTCACGAAACAACAAATCACACACACACAAACATATATGAACAAATGTATATGTATGCACATTGCTCACGTAGCGCAACAAACCAAACATAATCAACAAGCAACGGTAAACCCAGTGAAATGAAGGCAAATAACAGAAACAAGGCAGACAAAATGTCTGCCTCGTTTAGATAGCCCGAAAGTATGCAATGAAAATGAGAATATAACACACACACACATACACGCATACACGCATATAAACGCAGCTCCGCATTGGGGGCAGCAACGAATGTTATATGCAAAACTATTAAACTGACACACACACACACATACACATACAAACCCAGCCACAAAAGGCTCACTAACAGCAACCAAGATGGAGGCGCCCAAAAGTATGTGACCTCAGCGCCCATCTAAATGCAGCCAGACATACTATGAGGCCCACAAACACACGACACACACACACACAGTCACATACAACAATCATATTCAACATGGCAAATTACTGTTGCTATTTTTGTGCGAGTGTTGAAAGAAACACGTCTTGTGTAGCGTTGCCCCCTTTTTTGCCACATTTATTGTGTAGTTTTATTTTTTCCATTTCCATTTCCTTCTTATTTGCTTTTGTGTTTTATTTTTACATTTTTAGCCGTTAAACAGCTAGAAGAAATATCCCACCGGTTGGGCCCCTCTTATGTCATTTAGGTATTTGCCGCTTTTATTGAATATTTGCCTGTTTTGAAATGTCTATTTTGTTATATCTTTTTTTATAACAGCAAGAAAACAACACAACACAACAGAACGAACTAATGTTGCCAGTGCATCAAAGTTGGCTTTGCCTTATTAGTTTTGCCCTGGCGCCTTAAATTAGGCTTTATGGTTTACATAAACGCGACTGTTGCTTGTGTCTTGAACGGTCGGGAACAGCGAGACAGCGAGTCATCTCACCGACACTGCGGCTGATTTATTCGATTTTTTCATGACTACTCCGATTACACAACCGAATGTTCGCGCATAAAATTGTCCCAGTTCAGGGCGCTACTTGGCAAGCGTTGGTATGTTTGGTGCACTTCTTGTTTTTGTTTGATAGGACTAAAAATGATTGATTAGTTTGTGTTTACGGGAAATTCGATATGAATTGAAAAAGTAAATTTTAGTTAATATTATTACGAAAATTGCTTTGGTCAACTCAACGTAGGTTTTGACTACCTCAACGTAGGCTTTTTTTTTTTTTTGGATTGTGCACAAAAATAAAACACACTAAAATACTTAAACTTTAGTTGTCAGTAGTCACTTTATTTGAAAAAGTAAATTTTAGTTAGTATTGTTACGAAAATTGCTTTAGTCAACTCAACGTAAACTTGTTCGTTTCTCTGGATTGTGCCTAAAAATGAAACATACTCAAATTCTTCAGGTTTAGTACTCAGTAGTCACTTTTTTTTATAATTTCTCACTTTACTGTCTCTAAACTTGTTCCATATTGGACTACTTTGTGTTGCACCTTTGCTTGCTTAATCGAATAAAAATCTATTCTCTATTTAGTATAGTTTAGAGTAAGATTTGGAACACCACCTAATGACTTGGGAGCCAACGTGCAAACCAGTCACACTGTCACTGTGATTCCATTCTTACTGATGCTCTCTCACTTTATTACTCAACTGGCCTTAGTTCAGCCGGTTTTGTAAGCTGGTCTCAATAATCCAGCGGGTAGCGAGCTGGCTTTTCATACTAGAGGACCTAGGCTCGAATCCTAGCTCGGGCTGGTGAAAAACTCGACTACTTCTGTTGCTATTCACATAAAGTATGTAGCTGAGAATTACAAGAATCGCACAAGTGCAGTCTTGGCAGACAATGGCAAAACCTTCAAGTGTGAAAGTTTCGGCGTTAAACTGGAGATGCCCTCCTTTCCTTCCCCCGAACCGCTTAAAATGTGTGTTTTATTAATTAATTTTTTAAAACAAGGTATCTAAATTGAAAGAAGACGTCAATTTAAAAAAGTTACCTCATTTTTCTGCTTCTTCTTCCTTTACTATGTCAAGACATACCATTAAAAAACGTGTATACTTTTCTTCTTTAAACTTAAATATTCAGTTTATTAGTTTTGTATTTTTCCTAAAACTTCAAACTATTCTAAGGACCAACAAAAAAAATGTATTCTTGCAACCACAGAGGGTTCAGATCTCCAAAAAGTAGCATGTTGCCATATGGCAACAAAATAGCGAAAAAAAATTGATGAAATATGTGGTATCACAATGGGACTCACAATAGGCCTCCGAATGTGTCTCTTACAGAGGCAGCCATCATAGCCTAACCTAACCTAACTGGCCAGAACAACCCGACATCAGGTTACATCTTCTCCAGTAGGTCACACCAAGAGAAAAAGGGCGTCCTGAACTTGGTTCTTCCATTGGAGAGAAAGTCGGCTTCTTTGTCGTAGACCTCCAACGATCTCCGAATTCCTTCTTTGCCGAAGCTTCATAGTCCATAGGGGAGACATGGCCAAGTTTGCGTAGACTCTGTATGTTGATTCGTTGTGCTACGTTCATGTTTTTAAACAGCTAATACGGGGCTTCTTACAGATGGGTTTCACTGGCGGATTCAGGGGGGTGTTTTGGGGATTGAAACCCCCCGAAATATTAGGATCGACTTTAAAACTACATACAAATGAAAATACATTTTATGAATATTAAAGAATTACTTTTTGAAAGCCCCCAAAATTTTTTTCTGAATCTGCCCCTGGCAGGTTTTACTAAAAAACTGTAGTTGATGCTTTTAAGATGGAGTTCAAAGCCTCAGAAATGTCTTTGGGGTACTGGGTACCCTTAGGTATCTTCACCGATCACTAAAATGTATATCCACCAGTAATATTTCAAAATATAAAACGTGTGCAGTAAAGATTATACAAAATACACTGAGCTGTTTAGCTTCCCAAAAGAAATGCGTTAAAATGTAAAAACTAATATTAAAAAAAAATGTGTATTATTTTTTAACTCTCTTTTTCTTAGTACGAATTTATATATAAAAAAAAATATAAAAAAATAAAAAGAATTTTTTATAGCATATTTGTTTATCCGCATAGTTTGAACCCAACGAACATTTACTAAGCGAATTTGACTGCCGCATAAAAAAGCAATTTTATGTGCGATTTTTGATAAGCTTAGCGCAGCCAGTGTTGCCCGAGTTGTGTGCTCGCACCCAGTTGATACAATTTTGTTAGATTTCTTTACAACATTGTCGACCGACTGTTGGTCGCACACGCACACGCAGGGCCTCAGCTGTCGGCTGCTCGCCTTCGCCTTTGCCTCCCCACTCCCCCCCTCTGCCAACCACACGTCAGTGTACGATCGAATTTGTGTATTTTTAAAGCGTTCGCGTGCGGCATCAGTTGTTGGCGTTTCGTTTTTACGGCGTATTAGTTTGTAATGCAATTTTATTTTTATTAGTGTTTCGTGTCAAAAGGTGAAATTTCTAAATTAGTCGCAACGACTTTTGTCGACTTTTATCTTTGGCTTTTCGTTCGTTCGTTCGTTCGTTGCTGGCACTGATGAAGTCAGCTCGTTTACTTTGGGTATGAATGAATGTATAAATACAAACATACAAGCAAACATTTGAGTGCACATGTTCTTCTATACGTTGGCTTGTAAGCTTTGAGCTTTGCTCTTCTACGACGCTTCGTTGTCAGTGTTGCCAGATCAGGAAATTTCCTCCTAGATTTAGAGGATTCTTGGCCTTTAAAGAGAATTTTTAGGAGGAAGAATTGTTTAGGAGATTTTGGGAAATTTATATTTTATGTTAGCGGATTTTTCGGATTTTTAGTGGACTTTTGGGAGATTTGTGGATAACGAGGTTTGAACACCGGCAACAAAACATATTTAGGCAACTATTTCAATAGTCAAAGTTTCCTATTGTGTAAAAAATTTGTAAGCTCGTTCTACACACAATGAAATCCCGTCAAAAATGGCACTTTTTATTTAACTCATTTGTCACATGTTTTGTTTTTGTTAATGTTATTTTTGTCCAGCTGAAGATGAACAAAAAAGGCTAGAATAAAAAAATATGTGCAGATATTTTTTATGAGCAGTTTAATTCCTTTAAAATTACGCAAATTATAAAAAAAAATTTTGGAGATTTTTTCAACTGTTGGGAGGAAATTTCAGTATTTTTTTAAGATTTAGGGGAAATTAATTTCAGGAATCTGGCAACACTGTTCGTTATTGTGCGTCGTTTGCACACGAGAGCGCACCGCTCATTCGACATCGCAGCAGAGCAATCAAATAAATATCGTGTTTATCATTTCGATCGCACAATTTCTTCGACCTCTGCCAACGATTTTCCCTGCTTTAGTTTTGTTATTTAGCTGCGCAGCGTTGCATGTTTGTACGTCTGTCCGAAGTACGATTTGTGGCAGGTGCGTATGCACTCGGCGGTGGTCATTTGTGCGTCCACTCGATGGACACACCTTTTTGCCGTCAATCGGATCAAAGAACCGATAACACGTAATTTATTTGTTCATCGGCGGCCATGTCGGGCGACTTGACTTATTTATTGATTTGATTCGGATTTTCGGCTGTGAGCAGTAATTGCCGGTGCCAGTGGCAATTGAGATTTTTATCAATTTTATCGCAACGCTCAAGTTGACACAAAGTGCACCAAAGTCATTTGAATTCGTTTCTGTGTCTTTGTTGTTGAATTTGCCACTTCCGGCCAAGGATTCGAGGCGTTCTTACGCAGCAGCGCGTCTCCTCAATAATATTAAATTACTCCCTTTGCTGTCGTTTGAGGCTACCAGGAAAGGCCTCAGTTGCGAGGCTGACTGACACTCAGCTCACACACACACACACACACTCACACAGAACCCAGTTGGAGGCGGCTAAGCGCGAGGCGAACAAAAAGGCTGGCGCCGTACAATTCAATTTCAATTTCAATGCATTCTGTACGATTCAATGCGAAGCAACAAAAAGAATTTCAATTCAAATTGTATGTTTTCATTGGAATTTCGCTGCAAACAACCCTACCGACTGACCCGAATATCATCAAAGAGCATTGAAAAGCAATCAACGGACGGCACCGAAAGTGGAAGTGAACAAGTAGCAACAGAAACCAAGTGCGAACAAAAAAAACAAAGGAACAAACAATTGAAAAACTACGCTGAGCAACAAAAACAAAAAACAACAAACAAAAAAGAAATGAAAGACAGTAGGCAAATTGGAGAAGAGAGGTCTGGGGGCGCCTGAAAGTAAATAACCAACGCACAGGAAACGGAAAGGACACCGTAATAGAAATAGGAAGCAAAAGGCAAAATGACGCACAGGGAATGCTCAAAAATTAATCAAACACAACGAACCGACTTGACAAAGCAATGACAGTTGCAAATTTGCAGCAAATCGATGACGGCAAAGATGAGTGTGGCAACAACGATTGAACGATGCAAACTCGAAAGTCGAAAATGATGAGCAAAATTCACAATGACAGTGAAGTAATAAGACAAAGTATCCAGAAAAAAGTCACAAGTATTTATGTGTATCTAGATAACGATAAAACAGTTGCCGGGCTATGATTGCATGAAAACGTAGAGTAAAAAAATACAAAAAAGGAACCTGTAAAGGGAGAAGCAAAAGAGCATATAAAGAGAAAGGCAAAAGCTCTGAAAAAAATTACAGTTTTTCAATTCTAAACCTATCAATTAAGTTCAGATTGATCTCAGATGGCGCAGTTACTTCAGAAAATACTTTATTATCGTTGATGGGAAAAGTATACTGCGACCTAACAGACCCATTGTGCCCCCATCATGGGCTCAGAGTTCACAGCTCACTGATGGGACTTACCTTTGAGATGAATTTTAGTTAGGCTACTAAACCTCTAGATTCAAAATTATTATCTGTTATGAAGTAATTCCCCATATCATTCTTTCAACATTTGGTATAAGTCAGTAGAGCACACAGGGAGAATGTTTGGTGGTTCAAACCGACCCTCAACACAAAACTTGCTGGTACTAATTATGGCTTCGAAGGGTATTCGGCTCAAAAATTGTACGCAAAACCCCCTTTCACTCATAAATAAAATCCTGCGTGCGCCATACAGGACATTCTCCTAGTGCCTGTAGGTATTGCAATCTGTTTTTTAGATTACAGAACCTGTACAGGAAACACTTACAAAAACTCAAAGTTGGTGAAGAAATGCCTACAGACTAGTAGAGCAGACAAGTTGGCTCGGCAGAGTACGATTGAACAGTTGTTTTAAGACATGGTTACGCTTTTGCCACCTATCTCTACTGAGGGATAGGAGACGGGATGCATGCTTTTGGATGCCTCTGGACCAGATTCCTCAGAAGCACCTCTTCAGAAGAAGTTACGCGATGTACGCAAGTCTTGGGGATAAAGCCTTGATCTTTTTGGATGACGTCTTTGTTTAAATGTGTGTGCCAGGAAATTACTAACACTCAATGTAAGCAGGAAAAGGATAATCATAATATCAGATAGTTTGGCGGCAATCAAGGCCCTGGGCTCGTTGACATTTGACTCTAGACTGATCTGGGAGACGGCAAATGTTCCCCAGGATCTCTCAAGGGAAAATCAAGTGATAGTACACTTGATCTCTGTGCACTGTGGGAGCGATGGTAATGAGGTGGCGGACAGATTAACAAAGGATGAGGCTGCTAGCCGACCCTACGGACTTGAACTTTAAAGTTTCGTCGTCCTAAAGAGCTTTAATCACAAATGAAAGTAACGAACCCCTGTTTGATTGGCACCCACGCAAGAAGCTATAGGGACGAGGAAGAGGAAGAAAACACCGTTTACGTTATATACACTTGTCCTACATTAACTAAAACATGGAAGACACATGGGAACAACTCTTTCTTTGACCATCAAGGGAATCTAGAAGAAAGGACTGGGCTTTGTAAGGAGTTCAAAATGGTTCAATGAGTGACTGGACTTAAGTTCGAACTAAGAGCATTTATGGCCTAAATGGGCTTAACAATATGGCAGTCACTCCGATCTACCTACCTGCCTATGCATTTAGGACGAGAAGACAGCTTCACCGATTCACAATCGACTGGTTTAATAACATGCACAACAAAATGAAATTTTTTTCAAAATAACAAGGTTCTGACAACGGATTCTGGTAGAGGGGACAAACAAAATTTACGTGTATCGGCATTTTGAAAGTTTACGTTTGCATTTTTTTTAGAGGGGTCAAAGTTTTCCCCTTTTCGTGCATTCTTATGGTAAATCGGCATACGAAAACCATATAACCTCACAATTTAGGTATATGATGTGTTCAGCAATTTGATGTAAAATACTACGAAGAACATTTTTGTGGAGCATTTTAACCCTGTAACTCCTATTTATATGGGTCAATTTGACCCTTTTTTTCTAAAATGCCAAAAATTTCCTGTAAAACAGGACATTTTAAGGACAAAATGTACCACAAAAATATTCGCCATAAAATTATACTATAAGTCTCTGAATACATCAAAGTTCAGAAATTAACTTGAACGCCAGAATTAAGCCAAAACTGAAAGTGTGTTTAAGTGTTTGTTTTGTATTTAATCAAAATTTGTACTAAAATCTCCTACAAATAGATTGATTGATGGTGATATCAGAAGGACCCTTTATAGCCCAAGTGGGCTCCGCCTTGGGTTAGCCACTCTAACCTACCTACCTGCTTATGTATTTAGGACGAAGACACAGCTGCACAGAAAGTGTGAAAGTATCTGGAGGTGTTGGATAGTCACAGATTAGGTGCTGCAACAGCGTCTACGAAGAGTTTGAGCTATGGACCTTTGGTCGCTATAGATACCAAAACATGATATGCTGATAAAAAGTGATCCACTGGGTAGTCCACATCGGCCAACCTTACAATCACTGATGTACATAAGGGGGTTTTAAGAGTTCAAACCCTCCAAAGTTTCTGTTTGTTAAAAACATTGAGGCTGACAAATGGGAATTCAGGTGGCTTGGGCTGAAAAGTGGTGTACAGCACCAACCCCCAATAGATATCATGTGAAAATATAGAAAAAAAATACAAATATATATAAAAAAAAATATATTAAATATATCTAAATATAATATAAAAAATTTTAAATAAAAAAAATTAAAAATTAAAATTAATTATTAAAAAAAATTTGAAAATATATAAAATTTGTGATTTATTCCTCTCCTTCAAACGACTTTATAAAAATTTTATTACAAAGTAAAATATTTATTATTTTTCCAACATACTTGAAACACATTTCCCAACTCATTCGAAAGGGTCTAAAGACTATAAAAAAATAAAAAAAATATAAAAAATTGTAAATAAAAAAAATTTTAAATAAAAATAAATTATTAAAAAAAAATTTGTAAATATATTAAATTTGTGCTTTTTTTCTTTTCTTCAAATAACCTTTTTAAAAATTGTAAAATATAAAGTAAAATATCGAATTTTCCAACATACTTCAAACATATTTCTTAACTCATTCGAAAGGGTCTAAAGACTCATTGAATCGGTTCAACGGGTTCGTTAAATATTTTAAAGGATTTAATAAAAACTCAGTAGAAACGAAGCGCATAATAGCAAAAGTTGCAACTTCTCCTGTCCGTTGAAAATACAAAGGCAAAAGTATTGAGAAAAAAAATCGCATTGATTTTTGTTTGTGCCTTGCTTTCATTTGCTTTCGAGTAACTTGAAATGCAATGCAAATAACGAAATCACAAAAATCAAACGCAATGCCGACAAAAGGAAACGACAACTTGCAAGTGGATATGAATTTGAGCGAAAAATTGTGATTTCGGGAGCATTATTTGAGACCCACTTTGGAGAACAAAAGACGACTTTTGGCCTTTTACCCTAAAAGCAAAAAAGGAAAGAACTTTCTTTCTAGTGGACAAAAGCTGAGAATTGAAATGAAAGTGGCAAAAGTCTCAAACTAAAGTTGCAGCAGATGGAGCACAAAAAGCAGACAATGCATCGCTAAAGAAATAAGAAATACTTTCTTTAATCATTTGAAATACTTTCTTTAATCATTTGTCGCACAAAGAATGGCGCAACTGTTAAAATAGATTTCTGCTCGATTCTAAAAATGCTTCTTCTTCAGTTTAATTTGCTCTCACATGTGCGCAAACAACAGCAGCTGAGTTGTTTTCATTGTCGGCGCACAACACTTTTGTCTGTCATTTAAGCCAAGTTTATATCATAAAAAATTCACTCACAAGTGTGCGCGTCGAGGCACTGCCAGCTGATGCATTTCATTTGTTTTTTAAAATGAAATTTAAGGAAAAAATGTCGCAGCGCGCTCGCGCCCTCAGCGTGTTGGCGCTTCAGCAAGCGACAAATTTAACAAACACAATTACACGCGTCATTATGTTGCATACCACACATGACACACACACTTTAACACACACATGCATACAAACACAGCGGCGCCCCAAATACTCGTTTCACTTGTCGCTCACACTTTTCTGTCGCTTTCATTGCCATTGCCAGCGCTTTGCATGGCTTCAGTGCGGCCGTTTTACTTCTTGGAGTCGTTGTTGTTGTTTGTGTTTTATGTGACGACTCCGCCAAAACTTTGCTCCCAACCCGCTAATGTTTCTTTTTTGACTGCCTGTTCGTCTGTCTGTCTGCGCAGTTTGTATGCGCGTAATTTGTTATTTGGCGCTGCTCGTTTTATTTGTGTGTGTGCGCGCGCGTTTCATTTTTATTATTGCCTCGGTTCGTTGCTTGTCAAAATGACAGTTCCGCGCACTTTATGGTCGCACACTGCCACTCCCACTTTCGTTCCCATCATCAGCGTCAACAACCGTCATTTTCATCGCTCGCGCGCTGCTGCGCCACTGTCGTCGCTGATTGTGACCATAAAACATGCCGCATTTGGGTTGTTTGCTTTTGTTGTTGCAATTTTTATTTTTTGTGTATGAGTGTGTGTGTGTATTAAATTAAAATTTTGCGCACATTTCACGTTGAAATTATTTCTCGTTATTATTTATATTTTCCTATTAGGTGCGGTTTGTAGAATGTTGATAGCGCTTGAGGGTTGATGATGGCGAAAGGGAGAGGGTGGGGGTGGGGGAGGAACAGGACAAGCAAATTGCTGTTATTACACATTTCTTATGGCTCTTAGTAATTTTCTTTAATTGAAAGCAAATTTAATTTTTAATAACGAGATATTTTTCTTTGTACTTTTTCATTGCAGATTCTCAGAACTTTTGCTGTGTCTCCTGTAAGTACGACAAATTCTCATCAAGCTAAATAAAACAGAGATAAAGTTGAAAAGTTATTTTTACGCAACAATTAAGTTGTCCTAATGAATCAAAAGTTGTCAAATTGACTGTAAATTGGTGGAATTTTCAGTTAATTTATACAATTTCTTTGAAAGCTTTAAATTTACTACAACTTTAAGATTTTAAATGCTGGCTCCAGTTTTAAAAAGTTGTTTAGAAAAAGAAGTTTTGCGCTGTGAAGTTGTATCGTTAAAGGAAGTGATGTCATAATGAATTCAAAGAGTAATTGACAATGCATTTTAGGAGATAAAGTGCTATACCACATTACTCAACCATACCATACTCGAAGCGACCCTACATTGTTGTCCTGAATGCCAGAAGACTCCTTCTTGCGGCACTGCAATGGCCACTGAATGCTTTTCAACTGTCTGTTCGAAGCAAACCACGATGACAAAAGATAATTTTTGTATACTCTTATTCGTCTCAGCATTCCAAAGATTCCGGGTTCGATTGTCAATTAAGGCCTCGCGCACTTTTCCAAATTTTCAAAATTTTTCTTTCTTTTAATTAATCCAATCCAATCGAATTCAATTCAATCTCATAGAATCCAATCCCATTCAATCTTATCCAGTTGGGTTTATCCAATCCAACCCAATCCAATCGGATACAATCCAATTCCTCCTCATTTACTCCCTCCGTGGTTCGTCTCCTAGCAGTTCCTCCTGGAGGTTTTTTAACCAATCTTTCCACCTAACGACAGTAATCTTGCAATCCAATCCAATCCAATCCAATCCAATCCAATCCAATCCAATCCAATCCAATCCAATCCAATCCAATCCAATCCAATCCAATCCAATCCAATCCAATCCAATCCAATCCAATCCAATACAATCCAATCCAATCCAATCCAATCCAATCCAATCCAATCCAATCCAATCCAATCCAATCCAATCCAATCCAATCCAATCCAATCCAATCCAATCCAATCCAATCCAATCCAATCCAATCCAATCCAATCCAATCCAATCCAATCCAATCCAATCCAATTCAATCCAATCCAATCCAATCCAATCCAATCCAATCCAATCCAATCCAATCCAATCCAATCCAATCCAATCCAATCCAATCCAATCCAATCCAATCCAATCCAATCCAATCCAATCCAATCCAATCCAACCGAATCCAACCAAATCCAAACCCAAACTTCTTATTTCACATTTGGTCGAGCTCTTCCTTAATTTGTTCCGGGACTTTTCTTTCAGCACTTCGTCCTGGACTTTTTCCAACCACCCAGCTCTATTGACTCCTTAGAACATCGTCGAAACGTGGCATGTATTGTGTTATTTTACCGATACTTTTTCGGTAATTGCTCAGTGGAGATGAGCAGCTTGCTGCCGTCACTCCGGGTATTCCCCCGAGCAACCCGTTTGAACACTGGCGCCCATGCATTCCACGTTGCCCAACCCACAACCTGCGCGGAACTACGCACTACAGAGAAAGTTCGTTTCTGGGTACACCGCGGTTGTGGAATGGTCTCCCTGCGGATATTTTCCCCAGCACTTATGATCTCGATGGGTTCAAGGCAAGAGTCCATAACCACTTCACTCATAACCCTATCTCCTAACCTTTATATCCTTTCTGAACCAACGCAAAGCCTCGCATTAATAGGGGTCATCCCCTGCGCGTTTGTTCGAGTAAAAAAAAAAAACAAACTATTCTTTCCGCCTCGGATCTCACGACAATAAATTTGCAAATTATGGAAATACGCAATCCCATTCACGACAGCTTAATGCAATCCACCAACCTTTCGATATTAACTTGGGTCGCAATAGATCATCTCTGGTCTCGTACTGAGACCAGATACCGTTTCTAAATCTGATATCAACTTCCCCTAGCTGTCAGTAGGGAATACACAGGGATTCACAGCGGATGCTTATATAAAAAAGTACAAAAAAGTTCACCATATGAAGGCGTCTCCCCTAGGGGACAATAGAAGGCAACCCCATCACGCAGAACTACTACCAATAAGCTACTTACCCTTCCTTATATGATCAACCTAAGACATTATCCCTTTAGAAAAGAAAAAGAAAAAGAGATATGGTCGGTCTAACTTTAGGTCGAGGCTAATGAATAGTGATTGGTCCATATCTAGTACAGCTGGATACTGTAAATCCAAATTGAACTTGTCGAAGGATATGTTAGTCCCATGAATCTTGGGACAAGCAATAATTACAACTGTGTTTTTGGTAAGTTGAAGTTCTGAGTGAAATTGTTTTAGTCCTTAATCCTCTTCTGTCACACTCACCAATAACAACGAGGATTATTATTATTGATAGGGATAATGCACTGCGACCTAGTAGATCTATTGTGCCCCCTTCTTGGACCTCAAAGACTATCAGTGAGTCCAGTATTCGAGAGGAATTTTAGTATGTTTCCTAAACCTCTGGATACCCAGTCTGCACCCGATATGAGATGGTCCCCCAGATTCTTCTTTCTCTTATGCATGAGTACAGGGGATTTTCCTAGTATATGTATTGCAGTGTCGTTTTCCTGCAAGCAGAACCTGCAATACCAGTTTTCACGGATTCCTAGTTTAGTTAGATGATAGTTCAATCTACAATGCCCTGTAAGCATTCCCTTGATAATCCTAAGATTATGTTTTGATAAGGTCATACATTCCTTGAATCGATAACCAGCTTCGAATGCTCTAGACCTGATTGATTTTCCCAGTACTGGTTCCTTCTGGTTGTCTCGTCCTTTCTCATTATGATCGAGGAAGCTCCTTTTCCCAACCCACAAAAAGGTTCTGGGCCAACAAAGGGTGTGTAAGCTCCCTCTTTTCCAGCTCGTCAGCCCGTTCGCTCCCTTCAATGCCGGTGTGGCCCGGAACCCAAAGTACCCAGACATTGTAACGGCCAAGTTCGTTCAACTTCTCAAGGTACTCCAATACCAGTTTCTAGACACCTGGCAGGATCTCAGAGCCTTGATTGCCGCTTGGCTGTCAGAAAGGATGGCAATCTTCCGGTTCCGGTAATTCTTTACCAGATTGAAGTATGCACACCTTTCAATTGCGTATATTTCCGCCTGGAAGATAGTGGTGTGCTTTCCCATAAGTTTTGAGGATCTTATTCTCTTATACTTCTATCCCGGTGCCTTCCTCCTTTAAGGAGCCATCTGTGTACCAGGATATCATGTGCTGGTCTATCCGATATGTTTCCGATATACCTACCCAGTTCCTTTTGTTACTAAATTCAGTTTTGAACCGTTTGACAAAGCTGAACTTCGGTGAGATTGTGTCCCTCGGCATTGCGATTTCGGGATGCTGATGCGTGAGAGTATCAATCCTCTTACGACTCAGGAATCCCTCAGCCCCGATATTAACATCAGTCATCCGTAGGAGAGCCCTCTTCGCCCGGGTCTGTATGTGTAAGTGAAGAGGTGTGAGTTCAAGAAGAACGTCCAAGGATGCTGTTGGACAACAACGAAGTTAAAGTAAGAAAATAAATTACCTCTACCCATGATTGACGATTAGCAACCCAAAAACGAAAGCTATTCTATAAACCCAGCGCAAAAGTCTTGAATATGTTTCTGAAGCTGACTTCACAACGCGAAATGACTTGTTGCCATTTTAATGACTTAACTTGAAACTTCGCTGAGAGTTTAATTCTAAGAGTTTCCCCACAATCAACCACGTCCGGGATAAGAACTTTTCGGTGTTACCACATCGTTGTTTCTATTCAAGCGTAAATAACTTTTTTGCCACAAGAATAACACAAACTTTTTTATTTACATATATAAAAGCAACATTTATTTTGACTTCCCATTCAATACTTCAATACATGTTACAATAGGTTCAAGTAAAGCTGCTGGTAAACACACACAAATAAATAAATGTGCAATGCAAAATCGTCCATGCGTCTCTATGAGTAATCGCAATTGAGCCAAACTTTGGTGCTGCCAGGTGGAAGTAATTTGTTTGTTGCTTGCGCCCATCGCATATGCGACCAGGTGAAGCGTAATCATAAAAGCGTAAACAGCCCGATAAGCAGTCAATAAATAAGTGTACGCACTCAGTAATACATTGTTGCATGTACTAAAGACATAAAATGCACATGTGACAATGATTTACGGACGCATGCGACCATTGCTGCAGCCATTGTTGTCTGAGCCGACTGAGACGGCTGCTCGCATTTGGGCGCCGACAAGCAATCAATGTAATTCCGCCGATAAATCTGCCGGCGGCCAAATTTACGTTAAGATCTGCACATCGCAGAAGTTATGGCTTTAATTTCATTTTGGACGCAATCAGGTGGACGAATCGCGCATTACCTGTCCACCACACACACACACACACACACAAAGCCGCTGACACGACCAATAGACGATGTTGAATGGAAATTTAGCTGACATTAATTTATTGGCCAATAATATGGCGACCCACGCGTCAATTGCACTTGAGCGCCCAATTTCGGCCGTAATTGGCAGAGCTTCAATGTGTCTTTGTGTGGATATATCTGTGTCTGTCTGCGTGGCTTTGTGTTGAACTATGTCTTAATAAGCTTGCATTCTGCTAAGCCAAATACGAGCGGCGATAACAGGAAGCATGGAAAGCAACAAAAACAACAACAACAACAAAGAAGCAATGCGCCTGCGGCATAGCGAAATATCCTCTGATCCGGGACTACTAATTAATGAGCTCGTCTAAGGTCAAGGCGTCATTTACGCTCGTCCATCGTCCATCGTTCGCGTCAGTGTCCTGGTTGCAGTTGTTATTGTTGTTGTATTAAGCATTACCAGCGGCATGTGCGATGGTGTTGGTGTCGTCAGCAACGTCACCTCAGCGTTTTAGTTCAGTGAACTTGCGCCGTGAGCACACGAACACGCGAGACAGACGCAACAGACACTCGCCAGGCGACTGTCAGCTAATTTGTTTTCAACAAGACACCAACATCTCCGCCGCCGAGCGAAAGCCCACAGGGATCAGACACATCCTACAGAGTCTACTAAATTTGGCGGTAGCCATAGTGTTGTTATTGTTGTTGTTGTAAATTGCCGAAGCAATAGTGAAGTGGCTGCTGTCGACAACATAGAAGAAAACGCAAATTGCAAATGCGGCTAGAGACATAAATAAATAATGAAATTGAAGCCATTTTTGTCGCTTTGATGATATTTTGTGTACACAACAACAACAATAACAACAACAATAGCATTTATTATTGTTGTCAGTGGCGAATTTTACCGAAAATTGTGTTCCCTCAGGCAATGTCAACTTTTGTCAATAATAAACATAAGCGCGTCTTTGTTGTAAGATTCTTCGCTGTTGTTGTTGTTGTCAAGTTGTCTGAAAAATAAGCTAATTAATACATTTTTCCTTGTTAGCGTTCATTAATTTATTAAAGCGACATTATTATTTCGGCCGTCACCTTAACATTCGGTAGATACGTTGCTGTCGCGACCCGCCCAGCGCCCAGTGCCCAGCGCCCACAACAGCCACGCTTCAATTTTCATGCTTGTTTTCGACGAAAAGTTGTGCGATTTTCGCTTGCGCGCACATTTGTAGGCGTCACTGCGTCGGCACGCCAACAGCGGCGGGCGCCTAAGAGTCGGCCATGTCGCTGAAGTACGCGCAGCCTCATTGCCCGCTCGCTGCATGTGCCGACCGAATCGTTGACGACGCGGTTTCGTATTAAATTTAATAAAGCAATTTAACCATTTTGTAATTCTGTCAGTTTAATTAATTATTTTGTGCGCGTTGCTGCTGCTGCGCCCACTTGCCGACTTGACGCGCTCGTCTTGCCGGTGTCTGTTGTTGTCATTGGCAACAACACCAGCTATTTGCAGCTGTCGTTGTTGTTTGTTGTTGTTGTTGTTGTCAAAGATTTGTTGCAGCGCCAGTACACAAGTTCATTAGCTCAATTCTTTTAAGATTAATCGACTGAGGCCACGAACCGTAATTTCGTTGACAACATTTTAAAGACAGACACTTGTTTTGCACCACGCATGACGGGCAGAGAAGGAAGGGAGAAGTTGATTGTTTTTATTAATTGTGCATATTTTTTTTGTTTGGACATAACAACGAAAGAACACAATTACGAAGCTAAACAAAGAGCCGAGCAACAATTTAAAGACGCTGCGATAGTTGTGGCAATAAAAGCGAAAATTTATTGATCCATTGCTTTAATGAATTTTGTCTGTATGTGTGTACTTGAAGTAAAGGGATACATTTTTGAGCGATACAAATTTCAAGGGTCCATGTCAGTGAGCGCTATTTGTCTTTCAATTAAAATAAGAGCAACGATTTCGAATTGATTTACTGTGTTTCTTGTTGTGAAAAGACATTCATGCTCTATTTTTATATAGATTACCAGTTTTCTATGCCATCCAGAGCTAAGCGGCCTATCTCCCTGGTCGCTTCTGAGTGATTTGACTAGTCACAGTCTGATAAGTATCCACGGATAATGAGGATCCTTCCCTCTGCTCTTTCCCGATCCGCTTGAAATGTGTGCTGTAAAAAAACAGTATTGCATACACACATTTCAAAACGGGTGAAATATGAGATATCACTCTTCTTTTCTTCCCAATTCCCCATGGGTATATTACAATGGTCCAAAATGGACTGAGTGCTATGCAAGGCTTGTAGCCTTTTTGTTCACCCTCACATCACACATCGCATCACATCACATCACATCACATCAGATCACATCACATCACATCACATCACATCACATCACATCACATCACATCACATCGCATCAGATCACATCACATCACATCACATCACATCACATCACATCACATTACATCACATCACATCACATCACATCACATCACATCACATCACATCACATCACATCACATCACATCCACGGACTATAAAAAACTTATTTGATTGCAAAACATTGAATTTTCATTTGTTTGCAAAGAAAAAATTAAAAAAGAATGTGCTCATACCGAGCTGATCGGCAGAAGTCTTGCTAGGGTACAACGATCAGTCGGCATCAACACAACGATGCTATGTGGAGACTCTCAACACGTTAACCCACTGCCTGCCAATTGCTTGCTATGTCAACTGCAAAGCCACGATCAGCGCAGTCAGAGTACGTGAACTGAGTTGCTGAACTATGAGAACTTTAAGGCATAGCAAGATATCTAATGATTGCCCAGGAGAATGCTTCAACACGTCTACTGACTACTTAATACCCAATCTTGATTTCAAAAAGGAATTCTAAGTGTTATTTTATTAGTGTTATTTATTAGTGCTATTTCTATTCAGTGAGGACTAGAGGCACAAAACGATGATGCATGACTTTGACACAGAACTCGACACGGTTGACTCCAATAAGGATTGCAGAGTATGGCCAGGGTTCTATTCGCTGTCCTTAAACTTTACCAAATCTTTCCTCCAAAAATCCAAATCATTCCGCTCTTTCAAATGACATTACCAATGCTATTTCACTTAGCAAATTACAACCTGAACTTGTACTCGCTTGCTTCTTATACCGAGGCCCTAGGTTCGAGTCCTAGCTCGAACAGGTGAAAAACTCGTCTACTCCTATCGGTATCCACATGAAGAAAATCTGCCAACTGCCCCCAATCTTGCACCATCCTTGGGGGGAAACACGCAGTCTGGTTGCAAATATCTTTCAAAAATCACTGTTGCAGTTTTGGGAGGAGAATCAGAGTGAAACACTCTTTCACTTTCGGTGCATGCCGGGGCTTAGCATGAAATAGGCAATGCTTGTTCGGAAGACCCTAGAACCATTTTATGGAGATGGAGAACACTAAACTTCTACAAATCCTGCATTTCACACAGAAGATTTAAAATACAAGTCAATATCAATGTAAAGCGAGGATTTGGCACCGAAGAGGCATTTGATCTGCTAATTTAGCTTAAAAAGATGTGGTAGCAATCACTGAATCAACCAAACTGATAAAAAAGAACTTACATCCCACTGCAAACTGTATGAGGTCTGTGATGTCATGGCTTTTAATTCCCTCTACAGGTCCGAGGAAGTTTAAAATTATCAACCAGTAATGGACTAAATAATGTACCTCGAAAATAAAATTTGTTGATCTGATCTTGAAGCCAAATCGGATGGAAAATATAATAGAATAGAACGGAGGCACCGATTCAAAGCAATTGGGGTATTCATACCGAGCTCGTTACTTTGTTAGGTCTAAGCTTGGAAGTTTTCTACGTGTATATCGAATATCCGTGTATGAATACCCCTAATGTGTGTACGATGTATCAGTGTGGAGCGGGAAAACCCCAGTTTAGTCTTCTGATTTGAATGCGATTGACTAATGGACTCACTCGAGTTACTTTTTGCTAGAAGATCTAATCAATAGCACTATTCACACTCTATTTGACTATGTTAAATTTCCAACTAGTTTTGACACTACGAGCATCAAAGTCGGAAAATGTTATATCCAACTAGAACTCCATAGCACTAGTGAGCTCGATTCATGATGAACGAGCCATTCCTCCTGCTTTACTACCTGGTCATCTATCTGGCATTCCTAACATAAACGAAAAACATGTTTGATGTAAGACTAATTTTACTTTCACATGCTTCTTCTTTCTGCTAATTTTGTTATTTTTATGATGCAAACATTTAAAAACGAATATTTGCATTTCTTAATTGAATTTAAAATAATACAAAAGTTCACAATATTTCATTGTAAATATTAAAAAAAAAAAATTAATTGCATAGTTCGTTTGAGCAACTCGTTTAATTGATTTCTTTGCTTTCATATACTATGTGAAAAATTCTAAAACTGCTTTCAATTAACACAAAAATGTAAAACAATATTGCAGAAAAATCAACACACGTACATTTTTCACTTTGTTTTCTCAGTAAAAAATGAATATTTTGCTTAAATTGAAGAATACATAAATCATTAGAAACATTTCCCAGGCTCTTGATGCAAGCAATTTCTGAGAATAAATAACATTTCCGTTTAAACTTTGATCATTTAAATGAAATTATTGCTTAAAGTTTCATGTCAAAACCTGGTCGTTGAAGCAACTGTGGCTGTTATAACAAAAACAAATAAAAATAAAAAAGCACAAAAAAGGTTTTGTGTACATTCAAGTGCCGTGACCACAAGCTCGATAAATGAAATTTTCCCAAAGCAGCAGCGCCAAGGAACACAACTTGTAGCATACTTTCGGTGAAATATTGCTGCCAGAAAATGCTTAAAAATAATTTCTTGTTATTTTCAAAGCAATCAAACTAGCAAACATTCTGCATGTGTCCAGTTTCCAATACTCATTCAAAGCAATGCGGGACAAAACATGGCCACAGCTGACCGATTTGCATCTTCAAGATGTTTGCTACATTTTTACATTTTTACATTTTGTAAATTTTTTTTACATGTGTGGCGCTTCAATGCCGTTCGCTTCACTCTCTAGCTCAGTCCAGTCCAGCTCACACGGCTCCAATTCCAGGCACGTACTTTGCATTTCATTTGAATATTGGCAATTTGTGCAGCCGAATTTATCGCAACAACAGTGTATGGTAGAAATTTATTAAAAAGAAATTCGATTGAAATATCATACAATGTTTATTTCGGGCATGTCATGCGAACGCAACTCTCGAGCGGATTTCAATTTGCATTCGTTGTAAAAACGCATTTGCGGCATCGCGTTGCCTCGTCTCGTCTCGTCTCGTCTCGTCTCGTCTCGTCTCGTTCGAGCCGTAAAATGGCAGAAGCGCCGCGCTCGAGTGGCATTCAAATTGTCCGCATGCCAGTCGCCGACATTAGCTGCAATTTTGTTATTTTCGTTTTATTCATTCGCATTGGTGCTTTCCATCGCTATTCAATGCCAAATTCAATGCTGTTGAAGCAAACATGCTGCAGGCGTGCTGCCATATCGAATGTGATTTGATCATAGAAAATTTGATCGCAAATAAATTTTGTATTTCAAAATATTTATAGCACATCACCATGAAATGCATAAAAGAGCCAAGTCAACAACGCAAACGAGTCGAGCGCAAACGTTAGTGAAAAGTTGCAGGATATTTCCGTGACGCCATGTTTACGAATGTTTGCGCATTGTTGAGCAAATATTTGAAATATTCAATGAAATGTTTTGCAGCTTAGATGTAGCGTCACTGATTGGGTTTAATTTGAATTTAATGACTTTTTTGGCGTTTAATGCACAAACCAAAGCACATCGTCAGGTGAGTTCTCAATGAATGTTTCACACAAAGGCTTTGCAATTCAGACTGAATTTGGTTTTAAAACAATTCAAAGTTTACTTAAATTTTTTTATTTAATTATTTAATATTAATTATTATTTAATTAGTAATTATTTTATTATTTAATTACTTTTTAGTCAGAAAACTAGTTGCAATCACTTGTTCTGACTGACTTCAGGGTAATGAATGGTTCATTAATTTCATCAAATAAATACAACAAACCAAGGAATTGAAAAGCAATGAATGGAAGCAAATTTCTGTTAGTTCAGATTACTTCAATAGTTTCATCGTATAGTAAATTTCGCTTAGTTTATGCGTGGAAAAATACTATAAAATATTCAATAGGTAACCTACAAAAAATGTGCAAACCCAAAGATTCACCTTTAAAATTTAAATTCAATTTAATTTTCTATTCTTACATTTCAACGAATTTTTGTGCACTTGTGTGTGTTTTACAAATCACACTCCCTTTGACTTTACCTCCACATGGGAAATATTTATGGAAGCCTTAACTGAGTGCACAGCCAGAAACCTGAAAAACTTCCTTGGAAAAATGTATTATCCTTGCAAGTAAATGTAAATGTAAATCGTTGCGTAGGTGATGAACGACACGTATTTTTTTTTCTACCAAAATATACAAAATTAAATTAAATGCTCGGAGATCTTTTAGCTGTGGTACAGATTACAGGGAATTTATGAGCAACTGAAACGAAATTCGCAAAAGCTTAACCATTTGTAAAGTAAACCGGTGCAATGAAACAGTTACAAAGGAACGGTTTATGTACAAAGATGAAGAAGAAAATGTTATTTTTACCATGGAAGCCAAGATGAATGTAGAGACATGGGGCCACATTCAAAAGCGATTATTGGGTGATGTAATGTGAAAAGATGCGAAAGGAATGACATGTTTGAGTTTAATGAAGAATATTTCAAGGATTATTTCATTATTTTATTCTATTATTAAGGATATTTTTCAATGATTATTACAAGCATCCTCAAGTCGGCCCCAATTGTCTAGCGCACTGAATTCTCATGACAGCGGACACTCGAAACACTCTACTTCTATCGCTATCCCCAGGAAGCAGATGCCAGGACATTGATGGATGATGAATGGATGTGAAGGGGAGCCGAGGAAATAACCGGGAGGTCATTGCCTCAAGCACTCAGGCTTTATAACGCATTGTACTTCAGGCTCAGGAAAAAGGTTGATAGAGGAGATGGGAATGGGAAAAGAAAAGAGAAAGAGGGTGGAAAGGTAAAGAGAGTTATGAGTTCTTCTGTGCACATTTCCCGAACTCATTAATTAATCTCAGGAGATCACACAGGGCGAGAGAATGAACTTTGTCCATTCTCATAACATCTGAACCCAGCGTGCGCAATCTCGTTCTAGAGAAGGCAGGACATGCACAGAGAAAGTGCTCTGTACTATCTACCTCCTCCAGGCAAGACACGCAAGTCGCATCTTCGATGATGCCCATGTTGGCCATATGTCGCCCCCATGGATTGTGTCCTGTGATTAAGCCGACCATTCGTCGGAGGTCTTTCCAGTCAGAAGATCAGCTTCTGGAGGAAATTCGCTGCTTTCCTATTCGGGCTTTTCACAAAAAAACTTGGCAGTCTTACAGCTTCCCAAGCTAGACCAACGTTCTCTATGTAGGTTGTTGACATAGGACTTGATCCAATCCAGGGTTCCTGCTAGACTGGTGCCGATTATTGGTTCTGGTCCCATGGGTGTGCACCCTGATCCACAGTTAGCCAGTTCATCGGCAGTTTCGTTACCTAGAACACCGCAGTGTCCCGGAACCCAGATAAGTTGGAGCTTATTACGTCTCGCGACTGATCTTAGCTTCATACAGATTCCTATATGTTTCCCGCACCGTTTCCTCCCGATTATCCATTCCGCTACCTTCCGAATGGCGAAGATTTCCGTCTGACAGACGGTAATCAGTCCACCCAGTGAGTAGTAGCAGTTGACACTTCCTTCGAGGTGCCATCCAGCTCCAGTCTTGGATCCATCAGTGAAGAAAATATCCGTCAGACCCCCTAGCATGGCCTCTGGGTTTTCCCATTGGCCGCGCGTTGGGAACGTTACTTCAAAGTTTCTCCTAAAGGACCCTGCGGGTATTAGGCATTCCTTAGGGGCCAACAGCAACGGATATTGCACTGAAAACCTCTTGAAGACTTCTCTATGACCCGAGCTCTTGTTGTCGTTCCAGTATCTATAGGAATACAGCCAACATGTCGCTTTCATCGCCTCCTCTTGAACTTTTAGTTCTAGGGGAAGCAGGTGAAGCATGGCATTAAGGGCGTCACCCGAGACAGTGCTCATGGCACCTGTAATGCATATACATACACTTCGTTGTAGTCTGTTCAGAGCCAAAACTGTGGACTTAACCATTGTTCGTCTCCACCAAACTACCGCTGCGTACGTAATTATGGGCCTGATGAGTGCGGTATAGATCCAAAGGACCACCGCAGGCTTCAGGCTCCAGGTCTCGGGGCCTGTTGGAAAACCTTCAGCGCACGGTCTACCTTCGTCAAGACATGCATCTTTCACATTAGTTTCCTATCTAGGATTACCCTTAGATATTTCACCTCCGTGGATACTTAGTCTATCCACACACCCTTGAGTACTGGCAGTTCGAGACCATCCAGCTTCCGCTTCCTAGTAAATAGAACCAGAGTCGTTTTAGTGGAATTGACGGAAAGACCCTGTCCTGTGTACCAGTTATCAATCTTATCCAAGACTTTCTGCATTTTGCCAGGAGATTAGTTAGCATTTGGACAGGACATTGTCGGTTAAGCTATCACTTGAATTCGTCAAGACGAAAGCATGGCTGAAAAAAGCATCTGGGCGATTATCTCATAACAGGGGTTAGTTATGAATCCAGAGACTTAGGAAATTCACTAAAATTCCTCCCGGATTCTGAACTGCAGATACAGATACTTCATATTACTTTGCGTCCATGAAGGAAGATCACAATAGATCTTTTACAGAGGTCGCAAAGCACTTTTCCCATCAATAATATTGATACAAGGAGTTGAAAGTCTTTCACGGTGTTCCGAAGTGTTCGGGATTCAGATTTAGATTCACATTTAGGCCTTCAGGCAGAGATCTACGCTACATGTAAGCAGCTGAACTACTCAGTTAAAGGTTTATCATCCCATCTCTTTTACGATTTTTATGAGCAATCAGGCTTTTTTAATAAAGCAGTTGTTCTGAAATCGAAGATTATACGCAGTTATCGCCTTCCACTATATGGCATACAGAGCCACGATTTCTCTCTATGCTGCATTCCTCAATGGACTCGTTCTATCGACTATGGGAGTCGATATAAACGAACTCGCATATCAGTTAACACGAAAAAGTCCTGTGTGAAGCATACAACTTTGTGCATCCTGCATCTTAGACACTACAGACAGTAGCACATACAGGGACATTGAAATTTCCTGGGATCTATATAGGACCCATGCTAATTCTTTACATACAACTTTTCAAACATTGAACTCGTCAAGCATTGGTAGAAAGTTCCGGAAACAGCTTTAATCCAAAGATTTCTCACACAACGTTGTTCCGTGTGTTTTTTTTTCTTCATATTTTTTTTGTTGGTGTCTGTCGAATGGGGGAAATTGTACATACCGAGTTTTGTAATTGCTTAAGTGCATAAATTTCGACATTCAAGGGCCGCGAGCTGAATTTCTAAACCACAAACACACACACACTCACAGACCAACACTCACACACACACACACTCGCTCGCTTATATGAAACATGAACATAAATTGCACTCGAGCAGACTTTCATCAGCAACTGACACAGTGTTGGCAATGTGTAATTTTCGCGCCAAATGCAAAATTAAAAATTTCAGCTAAGCAGCAAACGAAAATTCATCCCACTTCCTTGCAACCAGCAACCAAGCCCTGGCGCCTCTCGACGTTGGCAGCAATGAAATGGCAGTGGAAACGTCCTTGAGTTGAGCTGGCAGCGGGCGAGTGGAGCGCCGCCGTTGTCCCTTCAGCTGCCAGTGACGAGTACATTAGACGCAAAAAGCGCAGTTGTGTGGCGCGGCGCTAACGAAGTGCAGTTCAGCAGCAGCAGGCAGCTCAAGAAGCAACGCGAGGCAAAAACAACAACAACAATAAGAACAACAACAAAATCAACACGCATAGCAAAGTAAAAGGACATTTTCATTGAAAGCAGCGCGACAGGACGAAGAGCGAAGCGGCAAAGAAAAACGATGCAACGTTGCAGTGATGAAGTGGCAAAGATGTAACGCGAGCTATGGCCGGCGGGCGAGCGGGGGGACAAAGCGCAACATTGTTCATGCGCGGCGTATGTGAGTGGCGCCTTGGCTGCAGCAGCAAGGCTTCTGGAAGCGGTAAAGGCCGCTAAGGAGGAGGGCCGAGGCGTTGTTAATGCAATGCGCGGCGCGTATGTGTGTGTGTGTGTGTAAATGGAAATGCATCCGGCTCATGCATATGCGGAAGATGCTAAAAAATTTGCCACCGCAACAACAACAAGAACAACAATAATAATGTTGTAATGAAAACGACAACAAACAATAACAACAGTGCGCCTTCAGAGGAAGATAAATGCGCAATTATGACAGCTTTCGCAATGCGACGACGAGTGGGTGGCAGGCGGCCTACGACAGGGGCGTGCAACGAAAACATATATGGAAAGCAGTGAATAGCTTTCTTGTGGTATTTTCAGTCAAATACTCGAGTAGTTTGAGTGGTGGCAAACATTTTCTGTTGCACATTGTTGTGTGTCGGCATTGTGGTTGAGGTATGAAAGCGCCAAACCAAAAAGAATCCTGGGCTCGACTGCGAATTCAACTAACATAAAGCAGAGGAAATGTTTCTTTGCATTGGCGCGAAGAATAAATATCCATGAGAAATTGACTTTGAGAATGCAGTCATACATCTCTGCATCCACTGCAACTACCCCCTTGACAACGCGACTGCAACGCGCGTTGTGCACTGCTCTCCATTGTTGATTGTGTGCTTTATGATGGCAGTAGGCGCACACATCCATATGTGTGTGTGTGTGTTTTTGCAACAATGCAAAAGGTCAAGGATGTTGCAGCAACATTGAATCAGCTGCTGGCAACATACTCGCCAGTTGTCGTTCCTTTCACATGGAGTACAAATAAAGAAAAAAAAAGGAAAATGAATTGAGAATGCGGCAGGACATGCAGTGTTATTTTGACATTAAGGAAACACTGTGGTGTGCAGCGAAATGAATTAATCCGCCACGCAATCACTTTAGCCGCGTTGTGGCTGGTTGACTTTCAACGCCCGCCGGTCATCACCTTTCCGCTGACATTGAGGTTGAAAGCGTCGTTGACATTTCTGCGTTCGCCCCATATTTATGCTGTTCGCTTGTGGAGATGTAATTTGTTTTAATTTCATATTTTCTTATCCGTTTTCGCGTGTGCATTACCGCATTAATCAGCGTAAACAGGCCAGCTAACGAATGTGGGGATAGACAGACGTATGCTGCAACGGGCGAATGGACATATAAACGGATGTATGTGTGTACGGAACGAACTTGGAAACAGAGGAATAAATGGTATGGACAGACGGACCGAATGGACTCACGGACGTATGAACAGATGCACGTATGAACCGACGGATGTAGTAATAGGCGGGGTTATGGATAGGAAGGAGTATGGACAAAGGGACTTACGGGATTGACTGATATGTGGACAGATTGATGTTTGAACAGACGAACCTATGAAGGGATGGACGGACGTATGGACAGATGAACACGTATGAACACACGAACGTAGGGGGATTATGGATAAGCGGGATTATGGATAGGCGCGAGTATGGATAAAGGGACTTATGACCGAATGTAGATATGGATATCTGATATTTCGACAGATGGATGTACGAACAGACGAACTTATAGATGGTTGAGGTTTATATGGATGAACGGACGTAGGGGCAGATTAACCAATGCACAGATGTATGGACGAACGGATATAGGAATAGATGGATGTATGGCTAGCCGAAAGTATAGACCCACAGACGTATGGGAAGATGCACATATGAACCAACGGACGTATGGATAGGCGGGATTATGGGTAGGAAGGAGTATGGACGAATGGACTTATGGGATTCACTGATATCTGGACAGATGGATGTTCGAACCGACGTATTTATGAAGAGATGGACGGACGTATGAACAGCCAAAAGTATGGAATCACGGACGTATGGACAGATGTACGTAAGAACACACGGACGTAAAAACAGATGGACGTAAGGATAGATGGGATTATGGATAGGCGGGAGTATAGATTAAGAGACTTATAGCCGAATGTAGAATCGACAGATGGATGTACGCACAGACGAACTTAAGGAGGGTTGGACGTACATATAGATGGACGTAGGGCACTTTAACCTATGCACAGATGTATGGATAAACGGACGTAGGGATAGACGGTCGTATGCATAGCCATAAGTGGACACACGGACGTATGAAAAGATAGGCAGGATTATGGATAGGAAAGAGCATGGATGAAGGGACTTACGGGATTCACTGATATCTGAACAGATAGATGTTCGAACAGACGAACCTATGAAGGGATGGACGGACGTATAACAGCCAAAAGTATGAAGTTACGGAAGTATGGACAGATGCATGTAGGAACACACGAACGTAAGGACAGATGGACGTGTGGACAGGTGGGATTATAGATAAGCGGAATTATGGATAGGCGGGAGTATGGATGGATGTACTTATGGCCGAATGTAGATATAGATATCAGATATATGGACAGACGGATGTATGCACAGACGAACTTATGGAGGGTTGGACGTACATATGAATGGACTGACGTAATGCACAGATGTATTGACAAACGGACGTAGGGATAGACGGTCGTATGGATGGTGTGACGTATGGATGGATGAAAGCACGGCTCCATGAGCGTAAGAAAAAATGCTCGTAAAAACAGATGCACGGACGTATGGACCGACGAAGATACGGGCTCACGAACTTAAGTACAGACGAACGTACGAACATATGGGTAGACGGATTAATGGAAGGATGGACGCAGATGTGCATGGTGTGATGCACGGAGAGATAGACGCTTGCACAGACAGATGTAAGGACAAATGAACAGATTGTCGGGCGGATGAATGTATGAACGGATAAAGATATATTCTCACGGATATATGAAGAGACAGTCATATGAACGAAGGATGTATGCGGACTTATGGGTCAGGGACTTATGGAACTCGGAAAAATGAACACAATTGGATATCAGGAAAGACGTACAGGTGATGGGACGGACGTATGAATGGATAAAGTTATGTTCTCACGGACATATGGACAGATGGTCGTAGAAAAAGACTGATGTAGGGGCGGATAGACTTATGGAGATATGCAGAGTTTAATGTATACATAGACGGAAAAATAATTGGATAACAACGAAGGTGGAAACTCACGGACATATAGACGGATAGAAGTGGGAGCCGAGAGACGTATGGACAGACGGACCTATAAAGGGACAATTGGATGTATGTGCGAACGCAGGTAAGCAATGAAGAACGTATTCAAAAATATACCTGAACGAAGGTATTTTCTTACGGACATACACGTATGAACATTCAGACAAACACTTTCATGGACATCTGTTGTGTCATTTATTATTATGTTTTACATCTCTATAAGCATATTTCCACTGCCCACTGGCTCTGCAATCAGCAACCTTAATTAAAATCGCACACATTCGCGCCCATTGCTGCACCATTCGCTCTCACATATGACCGCGACTGCTTTTGATGCAACGATGCATCCTTCCTGTATTTTATCTCTCGGTTTGTATTTTTTCATAGCACTAATTGGATGAAATACAGCACAGCGTACAATTCAAATATTTTGCAACATTTTTCAGTGTGTATTCAAAAGAAACAAAAAACCAAATATTCAAATTAGCAAATATTCGAGCGACTAACGAAAAGGCCAAAAGCCGCCGCGCGTCCTGTAATGAATTTAACAATACACAACTTTTTGCGGTATTTTTGGATTTATTTGCGTTTGTCGCGTCACTGCTGCGTCCACACAATTTTCCAATATTTTCCGCCGTATGTGTCTCGTTTGGTTCAGTGGATTTCTTTTATTGTTTTACTGGAAAAAATGTAGCGAAATATTTTTGCGTCAATATTGGCAGCGGCCCCGAATCTGACGCTTCATAACGAACTGAATAGGAGGCGCAATCAGCGACAGAGGTGGCTTTTCGGAGCCTCGGCATTTCGTTGGAAAATTTGTTTATTAAATTCTTCGCTAGCATCCAAATAACGTTCGAAACGGTGGCTTCAAAGGAGTTTGGCTGGTTAATTGAAAATTAAGTTAAGCTGTTGTCGTCGTTTTGTTAAATTAGATGGTTGTTTAATTAAATGAAATTTCATTTGAGTTTTTTAATAACAAACGAGAGATCCTTGAGTCCTTGCTTTACGACTTGAAAGAAATGTACGTGTCTAAAGCGCATCTCCAATACTTACAGTGGTCTCAATCCTAATATAAGATTTGTGAGGAAATTTGTGGGGATTAAAACTACTGTCAATAACTTTGCCTTTCCATTCGTTCATCCGTTCATATGTCCGTCCGTACTTATGTCCTTGAGTCCTGTACCTTCGTCGGTCCATGCGTCCATGTGACTGTCTATGCGTCCGTCCATACATCAGTCTGAACATAGGTAACAGGCATAGATGTTGTTTCCGTCCGTCCGTACGTCCATCCTTACATCCGTTCATACGTTCGTCCGTGCTTATGTCCGTGAATCCGTACCTTCGTTGATCCATACGTCCATGCGACCGCCTATCCGTCTGTCCATACATCAGTCTGAACATAGGTAAATGCACAGATGTTGTTTTCGTCCGTCCATACGTCCATCCATACATCCGTTCATATGTCCGTCCGTACTTATGTCCGGGAATCCGCACCTTCGTGGGTCGTACTAATGTCCGGGAATCCGCACGTTCGTCGGTCCATGCGTCCATGCGACCGTCCGTCCATACATCAGTTTTAACATAGGTAACAGGTACAGATGTTGTTTCCGTCCGCCCATACGTCCATCCATACATCAGTTCATATGTTCGTCCGTACTTATGTCCAGGAATCCGCACCTTAGTGGGTCTATACGTCCATGCGACCGTCTATGCGTCCGTCCATACATCAGTCTGAACATAGGTATCAGGCATAGATGCTGTTTTTGTCCGTCCATACGTCCATCCATACATCCGTTCATACGTCTGTCCGTACTTATGTCCGTGAATCCGTACCTGCGTCGATCTATTCGTCCATGCGACCGTCTATACGTCCGTCCATACATCAGACTGAATAGATTCATCCATGACTGCGTCTGTCCGTCGAATAAGGTTTTCTTATGAAATGTGTTAATTTTAGGTTTCTCGGATCAGGAACTCAACTTTAATTCTCGTTAACACGACACTTCAAAGAGTCATATATGAGTGTGTGTGTGTGTGTGTGCGTTTAAGGGCCTGCAAACTGTTCAGCGAGTGGCGCAATGCACTGCAAATACGTTGTGGCGCAGCAACTTTACGCTTCTTCGCTTTGACGCCAGAATCCAGCGCTCGCGTTAACATTGTTAAAAAGTGATATTAAAATGGAAAAAGCAGCACTTGCAGCAATTTCGCTTTGTGCCGGAAAAAATAAAAAACCAAAAAAAAAATTATAATTAAATTCTTTCTTTCGGCTCGTTGACACTGAGAGTGGAAAACGGATATTAAATACGCTTTACGCGTTAATCAAAGCGCCAACACGCACAAAGTCGGCACATTGCAAGGTCGGAGTTGATTTAATGACTCACTAACTGACTGACTGCTGTTGCAGAGTGTCATTGTTGTTGTTGTAGTGGTAATGAGTGTGCGCTCATTTCGTGTCTTCAACTTTTGTACGTTTGCTGAGACAGAAAATAAATGAATAAGCACTGAAAAAACTTTCCTGCTGGCATTTTTAAATCCGAATTAAAGTTGTCTTATTAAAAAAATGAGCAACAAAGATAAAACTTGTGCGTATGACACTCGGTCCTACAGACCTTTTGTTCTTCTTCTGCTTCTTCTTATTCTTCACCTTTGGTGCAGCACAGCGCAAAGTGAGATCACAACTGAAATTGCCTTCAGGTGTGTGTGATGAAGTGTAACGCACACACACATACGCACTGAGTGGAAAGTTGCGAAAATGTCTACACTGGGGAATTTATTTTCACCAGTTCGAGAAGTGTGTGGCCATGTTTTTCATTGCTTAACCCCTACAGAGGTGATTCTGAGTTAACCTGTTCGCTACAGGTTTTTACTGTGGAGAATTGAAATTTTCAATTGATGGCTTTAATCTTTTGTGTGATTATATCAACAACATGACACACTAATTTTTTAAATTATTGTTAGTGAACTTCGTTTTTACGATTTACAGCCATAATAATTAATTAAACAAAAAGTTGTTTACGCATAATTAAAAAACTCAAATAATTTACTTGAGCTAAACTTATCTTAAAAATGAATAATAATTCAAATGTGAAATTTAAAAGTGAAATTTTGCGTTTAAAATTTTTCCCATACACTTTTACGCTTAGAAATCAAGTTTCTTAGGACATTTTAGTACCAATTTGGAATAAGTACGAAAGAAACACTTAAACACGTTTTCAGTTTTGGCTTAATTCCGGCGTTCAAGATAATTTCTGAGCTTTGATGTATTCAGAGACCTATAGTAGAAATTGATGGCAAATATTTCCGTGGTACATTTTGTCCTTAAAAAGTACTGTTTTGCAGGACAATTTTGGCATTTCAGAAAAAAGGGTCAAATTGACCCATACAAATAGGAGCTACAGGGTTAAAATGCTCCACAAAAATGTTCTTCATAGTATTTTACATCAAATTGCTGAACACATTATATACATAAAATGTGAGGTTAAGTGGTTTTCGTATGCCGATTCACTATAATAATGTGCAAAAAGGGGAAAACTTTGCCCCCCCCCCCTAAAAAAAAAATCAGAAGTAAATTTTGAAAACGCCGATACACGTGTATTTTGTTTTGCTCCCTCTACCAGAATCCGTTGTCAGAACCTTGTTATTTTTTTTTGTGTTGTACAGTATTTTTGAATGAGTGCCTGTTGATAGGATTGAAAGTCATTAAATTCTTTTCAAAATATTACTGTCTGACCAAATATTCGGTTACGTTTTGGGTTTCCGAATTTTTGCTTCCAAGCAACATCATCACAATGAGTCCGAAGTTGTGCTTAGGTGAAATTTTCATATAGAAGTCTGCCACTCCAACCTAACCTAAGCATGTCACTGATAATATTTGTTCTTGGAATTCGATTTATAGGTTCAATCAAATAAATTGGTCAACATGTTCTAAAGTGTTTGTACAATCATACACACTTAACCTGAAAGGGTTAAGCGCACAGCCACACATGCACACGCACCGAAACACGCACACGCACACACGCTCGCAGACATGGTTCGTTAGCTCAATTAAATTGAATAAATTAAATTGTGATACTGGGTTAATGGAAACATATCCACCAGCGTCACCGGCGTCGCCGCCATCGTCTGACATGTAAAACAATTTTGCGCGCGTACAGTTGCGCCTTCTGCTCCGTTTTGTTTTTGCTGCTGTTTATCGGTGTTGTTGCCGGCGAAGGTGCAATGTGCAGCCGCAGGCGCAAATGTGCATTCACAACTGTGTGTGTGGGCATTGAAACGATGGCTGGGAAGAAAGACAAGTAACCGCAGGCAGTGTCAGTCGACCGCTGCATGTCTGCGGCTCTTGCACCATGCAACGTGGGCAGCATTCGGGATGGCAACATCATTGCTACCGGCAGCGACAGCGACAGCAACAGCAACAGCAACCTCGACAGCGATGGCAACAAATTGCCGTAATTGTTACCTTTGCCTTGCAGCAACTTAATTTAACTTTGTCCTCTTTCTGCACAGCTGTACTCGCTGCTGTTATGGTTCTTGTTGTGCTTATTGTTGTTGTTGTTGTTGTTGTTGTACTGTCGTTGATGCTCTCACACTGGCGTATTGGTTGTGGTCTTGCATACCAATGTTGTTGTTGTTTTTCTCATTGCTCATAGTCGCTGCTATTGTTTTTGTGTGCTTCTCGTCGTTGCATTGGTGCAGTTTGTTGTTTCTCAGTTGTTGCTGTTGTTCAGACTTTTATTGCAATTTCGACAAAATTTGCCAGCAAGTTTGACATTTTGCATTTTACATCAGTTTTACGTTGAGTTGCCTTGCACGGAGACTCAGTATTCAGCAGCCGCCGCCGGGCTTTTGGATGTTTTTAATTTTCAGTGTTGCCAATTAAGACTGCAACCCAGAAAAAGTACACTTAAATGGCAATTTTTTAACTAAGTGAATTAAAAGTAAAAACTGCAAGTGTTGGCGTGTCTCTTACAGTGCAGTTACTGCCTACAGCGACTTTGATAGTAGCAACGCACCAGGAAACAACGAGCAACGAGCAACGAGAAGTTGATGGCAGCGTCTGCAGACTGGCAGAAAATGCTGGCAAATAGGCCGCAAGTTAATTCTGTTGAGTTGTAATTGTTGGCAACTTTGTGAAATTTTCAAGTAATTGACTTGCGAAAAGTTGGCAAAATGTTAAGCAAAGCAAATGACTTGTCCGAAGTGTTTTTAACAACTTAACAAAAGCCTTGAAAACAACAAGCATCGAATGAAGCCTGAACATTTATGCTAAAATTGTCAAAACTCGGTAAATTTTTGCATATAAAATAATTTCTTAAAAATTGTTTGTGTTAAGGTTGGACAAAAAAAAATTCTTAATTTGTTTTTTCGAAGTTTGGACAAATGGCAGTTTGTATATGAACTCATGGCATTTTTCACAAACTTTTTCATAAATAATTTTCTAAGCACATCTTGGAGAAGTTTTTCTAATGTAAATTTTCAGCAATATTTATTTAATTTACATAAATTTTGTGCAGGTTAATAGTTAAACTAGAAGTTGTCCGGGAAGAGAGAGGAGTCTCTTTCTTGACTTTCCTTCTTCCAAGTTGGTCTGTGGGCATCCGAAAATTTAAAAAATGTCTTGTTTTTTAAATTAAAAAAATTAAAAATTTCCATTTTTATTGCAACTAACGACTTTTCAATTTCTGTTTTTGTACTTAGATGAAAAGATAGTAAAACCTTAGCTTGAATTTTATAGGTGAATCATTTTTAAAGTTGAAAAAAAAACTCTCAGAATAAACAAAAATATTTGCTTATGAGCTGGAATTGGAATCCATATTCAATTGATTGAAAATCCCTTTCATTCTGACAGGAATTCATCCCCACGAATAGTTGTGAGACTAACAGATCCTTAATTACATTGCCGACTTGATGTATCGGTTACAATGGTGCACAGAGAATTTTATTAAGGGGGAGAAGTACGATTCCGTACACCATTTTTTTTTGGTACAAAACCATTTGAAACCATATTTTCTACCCAATATTTATGTAGCACATCTATGTATAATTACTTTGGTTTTTATTACGTGGATCAAAAATATTAATTTGCGTGAAAATTTCTAAATTTCTTACTTTTCCTTCATAGTTCGTTTGTTTTCTTCGCCTGCTTCCTTATATTCTTAAATATTTTACAATCTGTTAGAACTGTAGCTATAGGCTAAAAAGTGGCCAACTCAGTATGCGAAATTATTGATGGAGTTTTAAAAGATAAAAAAGGATATTTTTTCCGTCAAAGTTCTGTCGGTTAAACTTCTTACTCACCCCCTCCGCAGGCATTGATTGGTGCTGCTTTTCCTCCTCCTGAACATTGGCCACTACACTTCTTCCAACTAGATCAATTTCCACTTTGACCCGAAGCGAAAGTCGCCTTCACCAATACGTCTTTCCATTATTCATGACCCTGATTGATGCTTCCAATTTTGGAAACCTAATAGTCAGATATCAGTGATCTTCTGATGTTTTTATTGCTGGTTACGGTCCGTTTTCTGCACGCAATCTTAAGTGCTGTGATTCAAAGATCTACTTAGCACTCTTTTCATTTATTCGAGCTGATCTTATTTTCTTCCAATTTCTAGAACCTTATACTAAAGTATCAGTGATCTCCAGGCATTTGAGCCTTAAATTCACAGATTTGAAGATCTACTAAGCGGTTTTTCACTCTCGCGAGTTGATCCTGATTGATTTACTTCTAATTTTCGAGACATTTAAGACAGATATGATTGATCCTCAGGTCTGTAAAGCTTAGATCCAGTGATCCGAAGATCTCTATAACTTTTTTCCATGCATTATAGTTGATCTTGATTAATTTGACCATACAGATAGATATCACTGATCTCCAGGACCTTGAAGGTTAGATCCATGGATTCAAAGATGCACTTACATTTTTTTTAAATCATTCGAGTTGATCCTAATTGATTTGCTTCCAATTTCTGGAACCTTACAAGGTATTACTGATCTCCAGACCTTTAAAGCTTAATTTCGCAGATTTGAAGCGTTTTTCCACTCACTCGAGTTGAACCTGATTGATTTGCTTCCAATTTTCGAGACATCAAAGACAGATATGGTTGATTCTGAGGTCTGTAAAGCTTAGATCCAGTGATCCGAAGATCTACGTAACTTTTTCCACTCATTTGAGTTGATCCTAATTGAGTTGCTTCCAATTTTTTAGACCTTACAGACAGAAATGATTGATCTCCAGGTCTGCAAAGCTTAGATCCAATGATTCGAACATCTTCTTAGCGTTTTTCCCATTCATTTGAGTTGATTCTAATTTATTTACTTCCAATTCCTGGAACTTAACAGTCAGGTATCAGTGATCTTCATGCTTTTGAAGCTTAGATCCAATGATTCGAACATTTTCTTAGCATTTTTCCATTCTTACGAGTTGATTTTAATTTATCTGCTTCCAATTTCTGGAACCTAACGGTAAGATATCAGTGATCTTCAGGTCTTTTAAGCTTAGATCTAAGAGTTTGAACATCTATTAAGCGTTTTTTCCATTCATACGTATTGATCCTAGTCGATGTGCTTCGCATTTCTGGAACATAACAGTAAGGTTTCAGTGATTCCCAGTCTTTTGAAGCTTGGACTCGCAGATTTGAATATCTACTAAGCATTTTTCCACTCACTCGAGTTGATCCTGATTGAGTTGCTTCCAATTTTTGAAACTTTACAGACAGATATGATTGATCTCAGGTCTGTAAAGCTTTGATCCAAAGGTTCAAATATATACTTAGCGTATTTTCCAATCTTACGAGTTGATTTTAGTTTATTTGCTTCCAATTCCTGAAATCTAACAATCAGATATCAATGATTTTCAGGTCTTTAAAGCTTAAATCCAAGAGTTCGAACGGCTATTTTGCGTTTTTCCCATTCATAAGAGTGGATCCTAGTAGATTTGCTTCCAATTTCTGAACCTAACAGTAAGTGTATCAGTGATTCCCAGCTCTTGAAGCTTAGATTCGCAGATTTTAAGATCTACTTAGAGAGAGATATGATTGATCCTCAGGTCTGTAAAGCTTAGATCCAATGATTCGAAGATCTACATAACTTTTTTCCACTCAATCGAGTTGATCCTGATTAATTTGATCTTAAAGACAGAAATTATTGATCCCCAGAATCATATAGCTTGGATACAATGATTAAAAGATTTACTTAGCTTTTTTCCCCATTCGAGTTCATCCGAATTGATTTGCTTCCTATTTCTAAAACCAAATGGTCAGGTATCGAGGGACCCCTGATTTTAAAGCATAAGTTCGGATTGTGCTCTCTACTTGTTTCTGAGGGCTCTGGTTCCAAGATTAGCTTCCCTGTACTGAGCTGTTTTTCCCATTCATTCGAGTCTGATTCATTCACTCTGAATTTTCAAATGGAACTAAATTCTTCATATGAATTTCGCATTTCGAAATCGATTCAATAAAAAAAATCTGAAATTTCTAATCTAAGATTTCTAATTCGTTATAATTAGTTAAGAAAATGTTTGAATTGAACTGTTTTTCATTCATAATAAAAATTCATTGCAATCTTTCTGAGCTCATCTTCAGCTCCTCCAAGAATTAAAAAAAATCTAAAATTTCTATTTTAATTTAATTAATTAAGGAAAAGTTGTAATTCAATTGTTTTTAATTCTTAATAAAAATCAACTGCAATCTTTTCAAGCTCATCAAAATGATTAACTATTTGAAAAATATTGCAATGCAATAAGTTATTCTTCCAAGAAACTTGCCTAATATACTAAACCAATGTTATTCTATCAAACATTTCTTAATTAAATTGTGTTTTAATGTAAAAGCGTGACTTTCTTACACAGAAACCAAAATGTCTAAATTTCCAGAAAAACAACTCGTCTTTAATGGAAAATCAACAATTTCGAGAATCAACTGCCAACAAACCCCAACCCAAGTGCAGCAAATTTTTCAACTTAATTCCTGAGCTCTTTTATTGTTTCACAAATAGAAGAAAAGACGCAGCGCAAAGCATTACAAATTGCTATCAAATTATTAAAGCGTATAATTAATTTCCAGCACCCAAAGCGAACAAATACGCGGCGCAATAGAAATTTTAACAGCTGCTGGCAGCGCACTTCACGCACTCGTGTCTAGTAGGTGTGCGTGTGTATGTCTGTGTGTGTGCATTACTTTAACGACGTGCTGGGTTTAAGGAAAGTTTTGCAGAAGCTAAAACGCAATCCAGCCAAGTGAAAATGTGTCAGAAGTAAAGCAAAAAAAACCCGAAGAGAGAATCACACAAAAACACTTCAATGAGCAGTGGCGCGCACCAACAACAACAACAACGTGCACTTGCACTTGGCAGCAACTGCACTAAAACAATATCTATGTGTGTGTATGTGAGTATGTTTGTGTGGATGAGCAGATCCCGGGCTGTACGCACGGAGCGGAAGCACGCGAGATTTTATTGTTTCCTGCTATTTGATAAGAAGAGCAGCAGACGGCGCTCCAGTGCCGCCGTAAAACGCGTTCCATACGTTTCGCCCGCGCACAACGCAACGCACACAGTTATATGGTTTATAAAAATACATACAAACGTTTAAACATAGAAAGACATTGCAGCGTTTATGGCGCAATTGCAGGCCACTTTCTTGCCCACAGCACGCTGAGCAATGCGCTGCCAGCTGGGCGGCCAGTGAACGCGAGCGCATTGCTTCTTCTAGCAGCTGGAATTTATTTACTTTCCGGCTTGTTCATTGCTTCATTGGCAATGCCTTTGCAGTTCACTTAAGCTGCTGCTGCTTAAGTTGGCTGCAATCGTTGGAACTGCCGCAAGGCACTGCGGTGAACTTGCTGCGCTACGCGGTTCAGCGCCATAAGTTAGGCTACTTAAATGCAACTTGTGTCGTTCACTCATTTGAGTCAATTTCGATCGCTTTTTCGCTTTTGCTTTAGTTACAGTGAGATTAAAATTTCAATTAATTTAAAATTTCACAAGTGAGGAAATTTTTTTAATTATTTACAATCCGCACAGCACAATAAATCAATGTATTTAGAACTGATCACAGGCTTTTGCTCATTAGAGCTAAACTCGAATATGCGCCCAAAACCATGCAATGAATCACACTTCTGATTCGTTTTGTGTGCATTTAATGTTTTTCTGTTTGTATTGTAGTTCTACTTTTTATAGACAACATTAGAATTACACATGGAATTAATGTTGCTTTCATAAAATTCCCCATAGTTTGTTTATGTTAAGTATTTTTCCATGCGCATTTTATGTGAACACGCAAAATCGCTTAGAAAAAACTTGCATAAATAATAAACGAAACCACAAATCCGTTTGGACAACACACTGGGGACAGGCATGACACACTTTCGTATGTGTGTATGTTTGTGTTGTTGTTGTAAATGCATATTTTTGAGCACTAATTAATGTTGTCAGACAGCAGCAGCAAAGCCAACCATAGACAAACAAAAAACAACACAAAAACTAAAAATAAGTAAATGCGAAAAAGCGCACTAAACAAACTGATTTATTTGTGGTACATATATTATTTTATACATATGTACACTACAAATCATTACATACAAATAAAAGTGCACAGGAAAAATGTCAATAGAAAAACACGCATCAATAGTTAAGCATTGAAAAAATAAATACAAATAAAATTGAATACAATAAAATCAAAGCATTAGTAAATAATTGCAAAAAATACTAAATCAAAGCTTATTTTGTTTACATAAAAAGATAAAATAAACTAAAACAAAGCCATTGAATGTCATACAAATCCAAAGCCTTTGTTTTCTTTGTTTTTGGGCTGAGCGGATATTACAGAACACAAAAATTTATTTAGGTACATAAAAATAAATAAAATAACATTCAATTTGAATTATGACAAACATTTACACAAATTGTAAGAAAATATTTTAATAAAATAAAAAAAAAATTAAATGATCAAATATTTCACATACAAATAAATAAAATAAAGTTCAATATGATTTATGACAAAAATTTGCAAAATAAAATAAATAAAAAAATTAAAATCATATTATTTCATGGAAAAAAATATAAACTAAACTAACATCCACTGCATTTTCTGTACTTTCAATAATTTTATAGAAACAGTGTAGTTATGGAATTTTTTTGTTGAGTGATTTTCAAATTTTTAGTTTAATTTTTAGCACAACTGTTTGGGTTTTGATAGAAAAACTTGAATTATATTTCATTTCTGTAATTCTGAATTGCTGAACAACTGCTTGAGTTTTAATGGAAATAGTTGAATCATATTATATTATATATACCTATATATATATTTATTTTTTAAGATTATTTATAAATATATTATATTTGATTCTGTAAACTTTTGAAAAGAAGAAAAACTTATTGGGGTGAATCTGCGTAAACAAGAAGAATGATTATTTGTATGAACAATTTTTTGTAATTAGGGAGAAATAAGTTCAATGCTATTGATTTCAAAATTCGTAAACGAACTCTTAACACCAGAATGGAAATTTCCTTAGGGATAACACAACCCTTTTTTTTTATTCCTTGTTCACTCCTCACTGGAGCACAGGGCCTCAACAAGACTCTTCCATCGTACATTAGTCTGGACTGTTGTTTTTGCGCCGTCCCATTTAATGTTGACAGCGACTAGTTCGCGTAGGGTCGACCTTCTCCAGGTGTTTTTTGGTCGACCGCGACTTCTACTCCTCTGCATATTCCAGTTCAGTGCCATTCTCGTGATGCTGTCGGAAGGTTTTCTTGGTGTATGACTTATCCATTTCCATCCATGGTTTCCTCATTTGTAATCTTCCACAGCGCGTCGTTACTAATTGTCGTGGGCCAGAATATCCTGCAGATGATTCGTAGGCATTTGTTGACGAAGGTTTGTAGCCTCTGAGTGATGGCATTCGAGACTAGCCATGTTTCGCTTCCGTACAACAATGTCGACTTCACACATGCGTTGAATATTCATAGCTTCGTGCGTCTGGAGATTTGCGAGCTTGCCCATACTGAATGCAGCCGTCTGAACGCTGCCCTGGCTTTACTCAGTCTGCAGTTGGCATCTTCTTCCGCTCCGCCATCCGCCTTGATTGGGCAGCCGAGGTAGCAGAAGCTGTCGACGAACTCCACGAACTCCTCCCGTCAATCTTTATATAGTTTGTGCTGCTATGATTGACTCTCATGGCATTGGTTTCACCGATGTTGACCTCCAGACCGACGGTGCGTGCTAGCGCGACCAGGCAACTGGCTTTTGCTGCATGTCGGAGAGTTTGTGCGAGAGGAGGCATATCAGCGAAGTCCAAATCCTCGAGATGCCTGGTGAAGGTCCATACGATGCCTCGTTGGTGCAGGGTAAGTTTGCTCATGACGTCGTCCAGTACGATGGCGAAGAAGAGAGGCGACAGGGGGCAGCCTTGCCTGACTCCTGCATTGGTAGTCAAAGAATCGCTGATGTTACCGTTGTGTAGTACTGCAAGTTCAGAGTTCTCGTGCAACGCTCTGATGAGCCGAATTAGTTTCTGGGGGACCCCCTTTCTACTTAATGCTTAGAAAATTGCGCTTCTCTTTATTGTGTCGAATGGTTTCTTCGAATAGTCGAATGGTCGATGAACAACATGTACAGCGAGGAGCGCCATTCAATTGATTGTTCTACTATGATGCGGAGTGTGTTAGCTTGGTCAACACAGCTCCGATGAGGGCGAAAGCCGGCTTGTTCATCTTTTAGGGAGCTTTCAACACATTGCAGTCTACTTTGTATGATTGTGGCTATTTTCTTTTAGATGGTGTTGAGTAGGGTTATTCCTCTCCAGTTGCCGCAGTCCCACAAGTCGCCCTTCTTCGGCAGCTTTACAATGATGCCTTTTGTCCATGATGGAGACAGCTTCTCTCTGTCTCAGGCAGTGGAAATGTGAGGATGGAGAATTTCAGCTGAGATTTGGGGGTCGGCAAGCATTAGCTTTGGTTGTATTCCTTCTACACCCGCAGCTTTGTTTAGCTTCAGCTTCTTCACAACACTAGCGCCAAAAAAAAGGTTCAACTTTGACGATTAATTCGCTGCTAAAAAAAAAGTAGGAAGATTTATTTTCAAAGAGTTTCTTTAGCACACATTGGGGTATGGAAAAAGTTATAAGAATTGTTGTTACGGTTATACAAACCGTCGGCGGAAGTACCCTTTTAAAAGCGCTTTTTGTCTTAACACCCAAACGCGTGCACGAAAAAACATTTCATTTTCGTTTGTTCGTAAAATCTTTTCCATCCTTATTAAAAGTTTCAGATGGTTCAAATTATACAAAAGGACTATTTAAGACGTGAGGTATCACAATGGGCTGGGGGCTGTCTCTTCTCCTTACCTACCTATCTTAGTCATTCTAGTGTTAATGAGAGACCACTTGAAACGTATTATTCAGTATTCTGAAAATCTAACTTTGATGATGATTATTTTTTTAATTTGGCTTAAATCAAATTATTTCAACTAAGCTAAAAAAGCCTTCAAGTGAAAAATTCGTTGAAAATCGTTGGATATATCAAAGTATAAATTTTTTATAGATTTTTACTGACAAATTTTGATACTGATGGTTCAAAATAAGAAATTTCTTCAAGAGGCGCCTATTTTCCTCTGTCAACTGATACCCAAATCGACATCTTTGAGAAGAGCAAAATAAAAAAATGGAAATCTGTTAGTTCTTAACATTTTAAAGTTCTTTTTGAAGGTCATCGGATATTTTGATAATATTTTCGGAAATTTAAAAAATTAAAGAGAGTATGTTCAGTTCAGTTTTACTTGTATATAACAATTTTTAAATGAGTCTCAACAAAACTTGATTTTTGCTGGTGAAATTAATTCTTTCTTCTTGTCTTTCAAGTTCTTGTTTATGTCCTTATTTGTTTTTGTTTTTAAGCAAATCTCATTTCCCTTTGCAAATAACATAAACAAACTTTTTTATTTGTTATTTTGTTTTTCACTGCTTTTCACTTCATCATCGTCCAAGTATTTTGTCTTTGTTTGTCTTCTAGTCAACACAATTTCGCCGTGTTTTTCGTTGTGCGTCAATGGAAGGCAGACGTTTTGTTTATTGCTATTTAACTTTTCATAGTTTTGACAGAATTAATCTTCCATGAGGACAAAATAAACAAAACTTTTGGGTACAACTCCTGACAAACGGCGCTGTTCGTTTGTGCAGTGTTGCCACATTTTAACGAAAAAAAATGCGCTTGAGCGAACAACAAACCGCGCACATTCATTGAATAGAAATCGTTTTAGAAAATTACAAAATCGTTTCAATCGGTTCGCTGGAAGCGGCAAATGGTCAGTGAAATTTTCAAAGTTTTTTTTGTGTTTGTGTTCGAGTGTAGACGACTTTTAGACATTCAGCTGGTGGGCTTTTCAGACTTTTCGATTTCGTTCACTGTTGAGCTTTGTTGTTATTTATTATTTGTAAAGTTGAAAAGTCAATAAATTTTTAAGGTTTGGCGCCGTTGCTTAAAATGCGCACAATGGATAATTATGTGATTATGTTTTCGCTTTGTGCTTCGTGCGGGCCGCTCGTTTTTCTATGAGCTGTGCATAATAAATTTAAAAATACATATTAAATTACAGTTAACCCTTTTTATGCTTTTCATTATGTAGTTTTTCATTCAACCCTTCTTCTTCTTCTTGTTCTTCTTGCAGGTTATACACTTTGAAGTTAATTTAAGGTAAGTCATGGCGTACGAATTATTTGTAGGTTTTCGGGCCCATTTTCTTTTAATAATAAATAACAAACGCATAACGTATCGTATTGCAACAAAAGACTAAACACTTGAAATGAAAATTGAACTTTGCTTAGGCTTTGCGAGTTTCTCTTTGTGTTGTCTAAGTTTTGGGCTCTCTTTGAAAATAATACAAAGTACAATTTTGCCTTTTTAATCAAAGACAACTTGCTCCGAATCATTTTGCGCAAATTGAATTTCCCGCCGCAACGCCTTAAACGCTTGAAGCACTTAAAGTAATTTGAACTTAAAGTATTACGCAGCGGAGACTTGAGTGATTTCCGTAAATTGTTGGGCTATAAAAATTCGAAAATACGTAAATGCTGACAAAAGCCATTCAGCTAACTGGCCAACTGGCTGACAGGCTGGAGGCCACAGCGACTGACTGATGGAGTTGGACTGAGCTCGCGGCAAAGGAATGACATTGCTTGACATTTAAAAGCACTTGTCGTAAAACACAACACAACAAAAACCAACAACACAAAACCCCATTCCACTACTCCACAGCCGCAAAGACAAAAACAACAATAGCGCTCGAAACACAGTGCAAACCAGCAACAAATCGAGCACTGGCCACACCGCCAACACTACGAACACCCTGCGGCATGGGAAAGGGGAACTTTAGAAGGTGGTGTAAATTTACATAATTTAAATGTAATTATCATCAGCATTCAATGCGGCCCAACTGTCGCCCACCGAAAAGAATGCAATAAAATGAAGAAAAATGAAAAGTTTACTTTCGGCTGACAACGTTGCCTCACTTGGAGTCAATTTCAAACTTGTGCTAGGTGCCGGTTAATGGGGGCGAGGGGCTGGAGGTGGGCACCAAACAGGGGCTTGGCATGTCGTGCTGGTGGTTGGCTGGCTGCGGCCCAGTGTTTATTTGACAGCTTTAATTTGTTTGACGTCGGAATTATATTTGCATTAAGCGGCCAAAGCAAACACGCAGCGCAACACAGCGCAGCGAGGGGGGTGCGACGGAGACGGACACTCTGGAAAATACGTTGACAGGCTCTTAATGTTAATGTACGTGGCGGCGGCACGCAAGCTTCGCTGTCGCTCTGCACGGTTGACTCGACACAGTTTGTGTGGTCTGTGGACTGGCTGTGGGTTAACGGTGCGTATACGTAATCACGAATTGCCACATGCAAAGGTAGTTTGGTGTGTTGGTTTTCGCATATATCTGATGAGGGCAGGGAACATTGTGTGGTGGGGTTAATGAAGGCAGAAAATGCTACAGGACAAGGCGAAAAAGATTAACTAGCATTCAGTTATTGATTTAACCCTCTAGTGCCAAATGTTGATAGTAAAGACTGGGGGCGAATGATTGGAAAGTAAATTTTGCTTAGCTGATCAGGGATTTCCTTCAACTCCAACTAAAGGGAAGGCACAGTTTGCAGATGGGTTACATCTGTTCTATTATTAGGACACAAACTTATTGAATTCATCAGTAATAATCGCCTAGCAGTAGGAATCCTTCTGCAGGTGAGAGGTTTCACGGTGTCATTAGAAACAATAAAAAATTTATTAATTGATGTGGAAAACAACGCACCTAGTAGGCAGCTTGAAATAGATGAAGTGAATGCAATAGAGAGAGAATTTTTTTATAAAGTAAAGAAAAATGATTTTTTAAATTAATCATTGTTAGTCTGCTACTCTCCACATGTGTGAAATTCACCCATATTTTCTTCTAGTTCACTCTGCTTGAAAGCATGAGACCTCAACAAGACTAATGACTTGTGTTGTATACATTAATTGATTGGTGTTCTGCCACAATGAGTGATTAGGATATCGTTAGCTGTTTTGAGTAATGGAGCTGCCATCTGTCGCGCCTTAGGCGTGACGCCTTTGTATGTGAAAGTTTATTACTGGGTTGAGTGTGCCTGCTGTGCCTTTGTAGCTGCTAGATGGAGCTGTTGTTGTTGGATAACGCAGAGGTTGGTGTCTTTGATAAGATTACTTTGAATGCGATGCGACATAGTTCCAATAGTACGAACTGGTATTTCTTTATGAAAAATTACTGTTTGTTTGAAGGTAAAAGATTACATTGGGTAATGTTGAAGGGATTGGAAATATTTTGAAAAAAGGAACTGTTGCAAATTGAGAATCGAAAGTTTTAGTAGGAATCGAACCCCAGCCCAGCAGGAAAAATGTTAATTTGTTGGTACGGATTTATTTGGATTTATTGCTATTAGTGATGTGGGAGTGCAAAAAATAGGTTAAGCTAAATTTGTTAGGTTGATTTAACTCTTGCAGTGAAGAATTGTGAGTTTTTGCTTTTGCATTTATATAATCTAATGAAAGGAAATGAATAGAAAATCATTTAGAGACAACAAAATTGCACAAATTTGTATAGAAGAGTTGTCTAATAATGTGATTGAAGAGGATGTGAGAAATCACAGAGATAAAAACGAAAAAAAGCCATTAACCCTTTCCCGAAATTTGTACGATTTACAGTTACGGACAATAAAATAGAATCACTCATACTCGTTTTTTACTACATAGTTGTAAACACAGGTGAATTATATTTTGTATTTATTGGTTGGTTAAAGTACTACAAGTAACAAGGAAAATTATGGAAAGAAACGGTTCATTAATATATTTAGAAATTCATTGAAAATAAAACCCTGGTATTTCGACTGACAAAACAATATAAGGTAACTAGCTGGGCCCTGCGGCTTAGCACGCAAGCTCTGCTGTTTCCCCCAATACGAATTCTTAACCCATTGTTGAGCCCATCAGGTTTTGATTAAAAAAAAGACATGTGTCTATCTTTGATTTCGGTGGTTTTAATAATTTTGAAGTCAGAAGGCCCATTAAATCATGTATTTTCACGTTTACTCCAAACAAATTCTTAACCCTTGGTTTACCATGGTAGATTTCGATTTTCAAAAAAATTAAAAGCACATTTTTATTATTTCCAAATTTAAGTGCTTTTGATAAGTTTGAAGTCAGAACGCCCAATAAAGCTTGTTTCTCCATACAAATTGTTAACCCATTGTTGACCCCGTTAGATTTTGATTTTCAAAAAAGTGAAAAACACTTGTCAAATTATTTCTCACTAAGAGTACTTTCACCACGTTTGAAGTCAATGTGCCCATTAATTCATATTTTTCACAGTTACTCCATACAAAGTTTTAACCTGTCGCTCACCCCGTCCGATTTTAATATTCGGAAAAATGAAAAAAGTATCGAATTATTTTACATTTCAAGTACTTTCACCAAGTTTGAAGTCAAAAGACTCAAAACATTTTTATCAATCAGTCAGTCAGTCAGGATAAACAATCTTTGAATAGAAAAATGGCGGCGGTACGACGTCCCATTGTCCAATGCTCACAACTTTCTTCTAGTCGAATTGTGCAACTACGTGGAAAATTTGTACCAACTTTCATTGAAGTGCGACTTACCGTTCTGCTGAAATGTTTCGTCTTAAGAAATGTGCCAAAGCCCTTGTGAAACGCCCATCAAAGCTCATAAGTAGAAGGACACATCTATGAGACGACGGTACACCAACTTTCAATGCTGTGCGGGTTCTGGTTTCGAAGAGATTCCATATCAAAGAATTGAGTTGTATGTCTAAAATCCACCTTATTCCCCCCATTGAAGGACAAGACCAAATCGTTGGGTTGTACCGAGTGTCACTGATGTGAATGCTATTGTTCAAAAGTTACAAACATGTAATATCGCTATAAACCACCGCATTGACAGCTTCTATCACCCACAACAAAAATTGTGCCGAAAGAATGAACCGTTTTCGCATACACTGGGTACACACAGAGGGTTACGTATTTTTTATATATAAGATTTTCAACATAAATGATTTTTTGGATATTTTGTTGTATTTTATTGCATAAATGTTCAATGAGAGTTAATATTTTGGAAAAAAAAATTGTTATCTCAAGAAATGCGGAAATTTACCGGAAAGGGTTAATTGAGGCTGTCAGACGTGAGCTCACAAGGCAAAAATATATACGAGAGTCCAAAACTAGCCACTTTAGGTCAGGTGAGGTTCTTGTATTCCAAAGAAACTGATGGAACTATGTTACTTTGCAGTTTACTCCAAAAAAATTCCAAAAATTGTTCAAAAAAATAGTGCAAAAAATAATTCCCCCTATAACACAAATGCTTCCATCATTGTTGTCGATACCAACAACAACTCTTCTAAGTCCACTAAAAGTCAACACTTGAATGGCACCTGATTGCATGTAAGTACCATGTACGAGGCGCACACACACACACACACACACACATGATTTGATTTTCCTCTTCTGCCATGGCACTCGGCTATATTGGCTTCGTGACGCACAAGTTGCGTGCTCGACGGCTGTTTCCATTAGAAAACAAACAATCACAACAGACAAACAAACATGGCGTAGTCATAAAATGTGAAAAGGCAAATACACACCATGGAAATAATGCTTTAAAAATGCAAATCTTCAAAGTAATTAACGCATTTTTTATGTTTAGCATAAAAAATTCGCGCAACATAAAGTCGACACGATTCGAAAAAATCTTAGCTTTGAGTTTCAGCAAAATATAATTTTTTTATTGCCAAAACACGTGCCCACTACGAGAGGAGGGGGGCGTAATTAATTAGTTGGCAACTGCCCCGAACTGGGCGCGTGAATGTGTGTTGAGAATTTGTCAAAACGATATCATCTAAAAAAAAAGCAAAAAACCCAGTTCAACTGTCATTAAAAACATGTTAGGCTAATCAATAAAGTTTGCAGTTGTGCGTGGTTTGGCGGCAACTTCCTTTTAAAAGTAATTACATGTCTAATAAGTAATGCAATTGCCTGCCTCACATTGTCCAGCTGACTCTTGCTGTCTCTGTCTTTCTCTCTCTCTTTCTGGGCAGCGAAGCCAATAAACATTTCGCGTTGCCGTTTTCACTTCCCGTTTCGTGCACAATTACGCTTTGGGCCAAACGGCCAAATAGCTCAAAGAAAATCACAACTGATATTTTCCGCTCTGAGGTTGAGCAGCTCCGCAGCGGCACAGTGCCTGGACCGCGCTCTGACCCAAATTAATGACGTTTATTTAGCAAAATAATTCGAAAATTATGCTTATCAGTGCCGCAGAATGCTGTCGAACCGGAATCAGTGAAGCGCAAAAAGGTCGTTTAATGTTTTTTGCGCTCACTTTAAAAAACGAAATGATGGCTAAACTTCAAGTGAAAAATAATGCATAAAAGCCGCACAAATTTGTTTCGAAGAAAATGCGCATTAAAAGGAAGTAATGCGTGATTTGCAGACTTTACAGTACATTTTGCCTGAGGAACGGCAGCGCAATTGCTACGATTTTCAGCTAATGAAGGCACAGTTCCAGGGGTCTGGGAGAGAGACGGCGGTTGCGGTTGTTCTGAGGAAATAACCTCAGAAACAAACACTTGACTTGGCTCTGGTGAGTGTGGGACGTGTGCGTGGGACTATGTTGCGTATTTTATTATTTCGAAATTTTGTTTGAACCTTGAAAGATTTCTGATTACATTTTGTATGTTATTGCAGCATATGTGTGGGTGTTGTTTTTGTTTTCTGCTGATATTGCATAAAACAATCATCAAGCGAAGAGGGAAACAAGTAATAAGAATGACATGGAAAAGGTAGTTAGTCGTATCGAAAGGGGAGAGGAGCTGTTTGGAAAGAAAATAGGGAAAAGAGTAACCTTGAAGGCAGAAGGAGAGTAGATGTGATTCAAGATGAAAGATGAAAAAGTGGTCAGGAAATCAAATGAAGAGGGAAATATTTATTTATAAAGGAGAATATTTCGGTAGGAAGGCCAGATTTTTCTTAAATTATCGGCACAATGTTTTAAACTTATCACTTGAAAGGTCTGTGATTAATGCGAAGCACCTCCTGAAATCAGAAAAAAAATAATCAGAAAGAAAGAACTAAAGTAGACGAGAAAATACCACACTCGATGTTGTTCACAATTTTAATTGCCTTTCATGCAACTTGAAGGCTGACACATAGACGCTTTTTGATTGCGGTCTCCATGTTTATCAAACGCAAACAGCGCACTTCCGTTCAGTGCGTCACTTGGGCCTTGCGTCCATTGGTCAATTCACTTAGTCATTCTGTCAGTGAAATTGACCATTCAATTCGTTGACTGTATTTATTCCCATTTGTTGACTGCCAAAGCTCAGGCACGACCGCACATTTATAATTAAACATTCTTAAAACGATTTTTAATTCGCTGTCGTTGCCATTTGGCGCCAACGTCAACGCACTCGTGTCGTCACTGTTGAATTTTCAAAGCCTCTCAGTGTGAACGTTTTATGTGTGTAATTCGCTCACATTTCGGTGGACGTTTTACAAAGCCGCGCCAAGGAAGAAATAAAACGTAAAGATTGGCCATCAGGGCGTATACGTGTCATTGCTGTCATTTACGTGCAGATTTTCGCAAATGACTTCATTTTACGACAAAAGCCGCTATTGCTATGACATCCTTTGAGGCGCGTTTGCCGCGGACTTGATCACTTTTTTTTAGCTATTCCGGCAGCAGATAGAATGCCGCCGTTTGCTATCTACTTGGCTTTATTTAAGACTGACGATGGCGGCCTTTGAATACATACGACTTTTCTAAGCCAACATAAGGACTCATTTCAAAATGCATTTAAGCGAATGCGAGCATATTTTGAGTAAAGCCAACAAAGCGAAAGCTGAAATGACTTCAATTTGTGTCTGAACGCTCTGTGCCGCTGCTGCGCTGGGATGAGGAAGGTTGGCAACTAATTGTCGAAGACAAGTGCATTGCCAGCGAAAAGTCAGCAAAGTTGAGACGGTGGCAAGGGAGAAGAAGGACTGTTATCAGGAAGAGCAGAAGTTCCCAGTCAAGTGTTTCAATTCTAATCGGATTTTGTTGTCAGCGCGCCAGTTGACAGGAGCGCAGTAGTGTCAACAGGAGCAGCGAAGTAGCAGTAAATATGCCGCTGGTTGGTCTGCGGGTGTTCAAAAGTCAACCGAACAGTGCTTCCTGCCAAGAGTTGAAATCATGGCGTGTTGTGCAAATGAAATTTTCTGCTTCTTTTTGTTACCTCCTACAAAGCCAACACCAGGTAGCAGAACTTGTGCCGCGCTTAAGTTTATTCGCATTTTGTTTGTGTCTTTTTGCAGTGCTTTTTGTGCCTTTCACGTTTGTGTTTAATAAATTGTGCCCATTGGGATTCATTTAGTGAAGACAAAGCGCCCCAGTTGGCTGTGATGGAATGCAGGCGGGCGCAAGGAAAATAACTGAAAGGAAGAATGAACTGAGCACCAAGAAATTAAAGCAACCTGAGTGGAAGTGAAACGTTGAGTGAGAGAAAAATGTAAACGGAGTCCATTCAATATGCTTAGATTAACATTATTGGCGGCAAAGCATGGCAGGCAAACACCTACACACAGCTACACTCACAAATACTCTCACACCAATACGACAAAGCCAAAAGCAGCGCCAACCACAGCGCTGGCAGCACGTTGTTACAATAATGTGGCAGCGCCACACTATTCTTACTCAGTTGCCTTTCTTCTTCTTGAATGCGGCACGCAGGTGTAGCAATAAGCTTGCGGCTGCGGTGTTGCGGTGTGCGGCCGCGCGTATGAAAGCCAAAGCTGCATGCGATTTGTGGTGGCATATTGAAATTTTTGCGCCTTTCGGCTTTTGCGCTTTTTCGCACCAACGCTTAGAGCAGCTCAGCATTTTCTGCTACCATATATTAAATATTTTTCCCACTTTGCTCATGCCGCGAATACTTATCTGTGTGTGTGGATTGCTGTCTCTGTACAGATACAATTTGCCGGCAGATTCCACTGCCTGGTCAACCCACCCCGACTTGGTTCGCTTTGGTTTCGTTCGCTTGTGGTCGCCGTGCAGCTTATGCGTCCATCTCCTTGCCAGCTTCTTCTCGTCCTTATTGATGTTCCTTCTGCTGTCTGAAATGATTTATGCAGCACGCCGCATATCAGCGAAAATGCTGTCGTAGCTGCTTAAATTTCATCGGTGTTTGCTCACTTTGACTTCCCTCGAGGTCCGGAAATTCCGCCAATCGTATTTAATTTATTCAAATCGTAGTCTATCCGATACTGGCATCAAGTTATTGTGTATATTTTACCGCTGATAATTTAATGCTTAATTTCGCCGTGTTTCAATTCGGGCCACTGCCCAATAATTCAAGGTGTTCTCTTACATGAGCGCATAAATTTCGACGCTTTAATTAAACGCCCACTGACACCGCGAGGAGGTATGTGTGTGTTTGTGTGTGTATTTCACTGAAATAATAACGTAGTACTTGGCGCATAATTGTGGCCACAATATCGCTGATTGAATTTCCATTTCGATTAGTGGTTCGATTTCAATGTTTCAAGCATTAAACACATTCAGAATTTACTTGAAATTAATGAATTTTTACTATACTTTCAATAAACGTTATTAACACTCTTGTTATTCTGTGGCCATATGGCAACATGCAACTTTGTGATTGCTTTAATGTAGGATTTTTGTGGTCTCGAGAATAGCTGCAAAAGTATTTTAATATAAAAACTGAAAGTTTCAGTTAAAAACAGCGATATATATACGTTTTGTAGCGAAAAGGTTAATATAAGCTTTTTTCATTTGTTTTTTCATTATTTTTGGTTTGTCAACCTTTGACATTTCCCATTTATTTGGCAGCATTCCTGATCAAAAGTACTTAAATTCTTTGCATCTGCAACGTTTTCAATAGTAGTTATTCATTATTTTTTGACACTCTACTGCTTCGCTTACCAACAGTGTTCTTCTTCTTAAGCATTTTTTTCTTGATCCTCGTATTTCTTCTTATATTAGATCAAGTCTAATTCTTTTTTGACCTGTTCCACCTCAACTTGTTTTCTATTTCTTTTTCAATTTTTACTGTTAGTTTAGTGGAGGACCACTTTTTCTTCTTCTTCTTCAATTACTACTTAGACTTCTCTCTCAAATTCTTTTACTTCTTTAACTTATTCTACTTCTTTAATTACTTCTTCAACTTCTTTTACTTCTTCCTTAACTTCTTTTACTTCATTTTCAATTTATACTTCTACTTCTTCCTCAACTTCTTCTTCTTCTACTTCTACTTTTACTTCTGCAACTTCTTCTACTTTTTTTTTAATTTTTTTGTTCTTGTTCCTCAAGTGGTTCCACTTCTGCTTCTTCTTCATTTCTACTTTTACTTCTGCTCAACTTCTAATACTTCTATTCTTCTTCTTTTTTAACTTCAACTTCCACTTCTATTTCTGGTTCTGTTTCAATTTGACTTCTTCTTCAACTTATATATCCACTTCAATTTCTTCTTCCTCTACTTCTATTTTGTTTCTTCTTAACTTCTTCTACTTATCTTCTTTTTCCAATTCTACTTCTACTCCTAGTTCTACTCGACTACTACTTCTTCTTCTTCTTCAACTTCTACTTCTATTTCACTTCTACTTCTACTTCCAATTCTACTTCTACTTCCAATTCTACTTCTACTTCTACTTCTACTTCCAATTCTACTTCTACTTCTAGTTCTACTCGACTACTACTTCTTCTTCTTCTTCAACTTCTACTTCTATTTCACTTCTACTTCTACTTCTACTTCTACTTCTACTTCTACTTCCAATTCTACTTCTACTTCTTCTTCCAATTCTACTTCTACTTCTAGTTCTACTCGACTACTACTTCTTCTTCTTCTTCAACTTCTACTTCTATTTCACTTCTACTTCTACTTCTACTTCCAATTCTACTTCTACTTCCAATTCTACTTCTACTTCTACTTCCAATTCTACTTCTACTTCTTCTTCCAATTCTACTTCTACTTCTAGTTCTACTCGACTACTACTTCTTCTTCTTCTTCAACTTCTACTTCTATTTCACTTCTACTTCTACTTCTACTTCTACTTCTACTTCTACTTCTACTTCTACTTCTACTTCTGCTGCTGCTTCTGCTTCAATTTCTTCTACTTCTATAGGGTGTTTTTTTTAGAGGTATAGAACTTCGAATTGAAATAAAACACAAGAAAATCGTTTTAATGTCCATCAATTTGGCTTTATTGGAAGGATAATTTTATGCCATTAATGTTTAAATATGATTTCGGGCATGTGGCCGCCGCGGCTGGCTCGAATAAAGCCAATTCAACAGGTCCAATTTTCAACCACTTTTAAAGTTGATGGACAAAGCTCCAATTGCTGTGCACGGTGGCGAATCGATTCATTCGGGTCCTCTTCAACATTTTGCTCTACAGCGGCAATTGTTTCTTCGGTGCGCACTGTTCGACGTCTCTGCGGATGCGTATTATCACATACAGCAAACGTAGTGCGAAAACGACCCATGGTTAACCGAATTAATTGCTCCGATGGACGATTATGTCGACCATAAAATGGACGGAGCTTGCGGTAAACTTCGCGAACTGAACCATTATTTTCGAAATAAATTTGCACGATTTGCAAGCGTTGTTCTTTTGTCAACCTGTTCATGATGAAATGGCAAACCAAACTGAACATAAATGACATTAGAGTTGCCAGATTTGACCACAAAATGCCAGTTTTATCTCTATTCGAAAAACAAACCTCTAAAAAAACACCCTATACTTCCAATTCTACTTCTATATCTACTTCTACTTTTACTTCAACTTCTACTTCTACCTCAATTTCTTTTACTTTTACTACCGCTTCTACTTCTTCATCCATATTACTTATTCTTCTTCATTTTTGTCCTTTACTTCTTCTTCAACCTCCACTTCTGCTGCTGCTTTAACTTCAAATTCCTCTACTTCTTCTTCTATTTCTATTTCTTTTAATTCTTCTTCTTCTTCTACTTTAACTTTTTCCTTTTTCTTCTTCTTCCTCAAATTCTTCTATTTTTACTCCCATTTCCATCCACTTCGACTTCACTTCTTTATTTATTTATTTTTCTTATTAACTTCTTATTTGTTGGCTCATCGGCCGCTATACTCCCGCTCTTCTTCTTCTTATTTATTTTCTTCTACTTCTACATCTACTTTTACTTCTACTTCTACTCCTACTTCTACTTCTTTTTTACTTCTATTTCTACGTTCACTTCCGCTTCTACTTTTTCATCCATTTAGTTTTCTTATTCCTCTTACCTTCTTCCTTGTTGGCCCATCGGTATCAACTCAGGTTATCGGCCGTCCACTGTAGACGTTGCGAGTCCGATGTTGCCCATCAATCGGATGTCACTAAATTTTTCGTAACATTCCACCATTATTCCACCATAGTCGACATGTTCTGTAATCGATTCGTTAGCAGCTGAGAATCCTTCTAAGCAACTTTGCTCAAAACCTGAGGAGCTGAGCTTTTCTTTATCTGCCTTTCGTTACACTCATGTCTCACTGAATTACTGCTTTGCCAAGCTTTAGCTTTATCTCTCAGGTAGCAATGATGAGCCAAGAGGTTTGTTGTTGAGAATGATTCACTTTTCGCTGAAATTTTGGTGCTTATTCCACGCTCGATTTAAGCGTCCCCCATGGCAAATAAACAGGAGGCTCATTCAAATGTCTATCAATCCACTGGTGCAGAAGTTAAACAGTCCCTGAACTGACATAATCTGTGTAAAGTTTTGGAAATATATATTAGTTGGCACTTCATTTCATTCCCAAATGCATCAATTATTCTTTTGTTTGTTTAATGAACATAAGTAGTTGTTTTTTCTATTTATTGTTAGTAATTAACAAATTGAAAAAAGGCTATCAAGTTATATAAATTAGGGTTTAATTTCAAGATATTTTTATATATGTTTCCTATGCTTTGATTGTTAAGCAGCTGTTAAAACACGATCCCAGACCGTACTGTACCTAAAATTTGCTGACCACTAAGTACCTTTAAATGTGTGTAGAATCCATTTAAAACCGTTGATATATCCAGATTAACCCACCAATCGACACACACTTGAACTTTCAACACTTCCCTCTCTACCTTTAACCTCTTAAATCTTTTCTGCAAACATTACTTCACTTTAAATCGCTACTTAACTTTTCAGCTGTTGTCTGCATGCATGTTTTTACATTTTCAACATTCCAATTATTTACAAGTTTCTGCTTTCAACACACATTTTACAAATTTATGAAAAATATTTCACTCGGCTCGGACATGGTTTCCTTACAAAAAAATATTAAATGTCAAATGTAAATATTCGCCAGCCGAGCTGCCAGTAAAAAAATCCATTTTTATACGTGCGACAGCTGAAAATGTGCTGAAAATATATCAACGTCCGTTGCTGACATGCCGTCATTCCTTTCGTTCTTTCTGTCGCACAAGCTGAAAAGTATTAAATTCCAGTTGCACGGACGGCATTTTTGCACGTTTTAGATGTAAAAAAATCTAATGTTCGTCCTTCTCATTCACCACTACCCCTCACCAGTACGAGTATGGCTGTCCAACTCTTATCACCGATAGGCAACAACAACAAAGCAGTTATCAAGGCAGCACTGCATGCTCCTAATTCTCACTCGCTTCGGTCGCGTGCGGCAAATCATTTTCTTGCCGTATGAGAAATTCCGCAAATTTCCACAACGCTGTCCCCTAAAGCTGCAGCTTTCAGGGCGCACTCAGCATTCTGGAGCAATTTGCGACCCGTCTGTGTGGGTGTGCGAGTCAAACACGTAGATATCCAATGCGGCGCGGTAACTCTACGCACACTTAAAGGAGTAAAAGCATTCGGTGCGCCACAGCAATAAAATTGATTTCCCACAAGAAATGCCGATTTATTTTCTGAAATATTCGTTCATAATGATATTAAATTTTCTATCAATAAATGCTCGAAGCGGCAAACTAAGACGAAGAACAGACATATTATGAAGAAGAAGAAGAAGAAGAAGCAACGAAAAAGCCGCCCAGTTCACCGCAGCGTCAGGCGGCTTTAACTCCTTTCAGCTGTGCGCTGTGCGCTATGCGTGCAGGCATTTCGTTGTATGTACGTGTGTGTGTGTGTGTGTATTTATATATTTATGCTTAAGGTATTGGCACGACGACGGTCGCATTCTTGCGGTTTGAGTGCTTAAAATATGTATTTGCATACCTGGCTTTTGTTCCCAGAGCAATTTTCAATATTGTGCGCGAGCGCCGCTGTCGCCACTCGCTTCCGTCGCGGGCCTTTGCCCGACTTCCGCTTGGCTGCCACTCACGGCACCTGTGCTTTGGCGCTGGCGGGAGAATGCTTTGCAAACCCCAAGCGAGCACTTTTGGCTTTTCTTGCGCTGGCGGCACGCTGCCGCCCATTATTACTCCGAATTTATGTATTCGTGGGCAATGTGAAGTGATGCAAAGTGCAGCACGCACCGCGCAGCTGAGCAATTCCCAAGACTCCATTATGTTTATTTACCAAGTCAACCAGGAGACACGACGCAATTCATGCAATTTTTTTTCATTATTTTCTAATTCTGCTGTTGACAACAACAATTTCATTGTGGCTGCGGCCATTATGCGCTGGTAACAATTTCATTGTTTTAAATGCGCAGTACTTGTTTCTGCGAATGTTTTACTTGTCAATGACACTTGACTACACACTGATGTTTCCGTTCTGCCGCACGATTTCGATGCGAAATTATTTGTATTTTTGGAAATTAAATTTGTTGCTTCAACCATTCAGTCAACATGCAACTTACCACTTCCGCTTATTGTTATTTTTGTTATTGTTGCTATTTGCTTTGTGCTATTTGTTTCGCATCGTTAGTTAATCAAAACAAACAACAACATAACAACACATTTTATTTCTCATAACAGGCAATTTTTTATGATTGAATTGTCATAACGCTTCCGATTTTCCAGCACCGTTCCAACCTTTTTGTGTGCATATTTTTTATTTAAGTTTTTTCATTGTTGCTGACATATCGTTGCCATAATACATTTCTGATATATTTGCGTGGCTGCTAATAGCCGCAACAGCAACAGTTGCAGCGGCTCTGCTTCTCTTTCATTTCTTTCCAAACAGCACTTTTGGTTCATTGCGCCGCTCGCTTCAGTCTTTTTATAAACGCATTTTATTATTAATTCCGTCGCTGTCATGGCGCGTCTCGATTACTCTGTCTGCCAGCGAGTGTAATTTTTTCGCTCGCAATGTTTCATTTTTTCGGACGTGCATCCGCTACCAATGAAAACCTCAGATTACAACTGTCACTGTGGCCGCCTTTTTTGTTTTATTTTTGGGGCAAATTTTATAGGTAAAACGAGGTTTTTGCCACATAACGCAACACGGTGTACAGAAACATTGTCTGAAAGACGGCTTTTTCACCTCAGTGCGTTCATGAATGACAAATCAATAACGGATATGTATGTATGTATGTATGTATTGTTAATCTGTTGACATTAACATGTAATATGTAGCAAAAAAAGATGTCAATGACAGTTTTTTGGTGAATATTATAATCAAATTTTAGTTGAAGCTATTTAAACAATTTGACATGAAAATTTTCATAAAATTTAAATTTCAAATTTCAACAAAATACAGGGTTTTCCAACAAGAGGTGTTATTTTGGTATTCAAAGAAAAATGCCATGTTTTGAGATAAATGATCGGATGTTTATTTCATAATAAATAGGAAGGTATGCCGTTAATAATGAAAAAACAACATCAGCCAAATGGCCACCACGACCACGCTTACAGGACCATATCCTTTTCATGAAATTTTCCATAACCAAATCGCAAAGTGGCTGCCCTATGTCCTCGATAGCCTCACGAATTCTATCTTTGAGGACTTGAATCGACGCTGGGCTGTTGGCGTACACCTTATCTTTCACGGGGCCCCCAAGGAAGAAGCCGCAAGGTGTTAAATCACAAGATCTCAGTGGCCAATTGTGATCACCTCTTCCAGATATAACACCCAGAGGACCCAATCAGCAAAGACACGACGTTGTTGATGATCGGTCGACTTGAGTTCTTGTGTTAACTGAACTTTATAAGCCTTAAGACCAAAGTCTTTATGCAAAATACGGTTTAATGACGTTTTTGGAATGCCCAATTCCAAAGAACGACGAGGAATCGACAAACCTGGGTTTTCTTCAACACTTTGGGCTACAGCAGCAATATTCTCAGTTGTTCTTGTGCGACGTGCACGGGTCTTATTCTTCACATCACTAACTTGTCCCAACAGCTCGAATTTTTCCACTTTTCCAATTTCTGTATTGCGGTCCGACAAGGTGCTTCACGACGACCCAAAAATGCTTTAGTTTTGCAAACTGTGACTGCAAGATTTTCACCATTTTTGTAGTGAATTTTAATAACTTCAATGCATTGTTGAAGCGTGTATCGTTCCATTTTTAGTAATGGCGTAGTTTCTACTTGTCAAATGTCAAAGAATAAAAGCTTCAAAAGTGACAGCTACCGAAAAACCAGGTGATTCAAAATAACACCTCTTGCTGGAAAACCCTATATGTGCAAGAAAATCGAAAAAACTATAAGTGTTTCGATTTGGTGAAAGAATTTTGGTTATTGATTGCGATGGTGATATGGCCATGTTTAGTGCGTTGAATTATGAGTATTCAGTGACGCCTGATCTCGGTTCGACTCCCCGTAGTAGCCAACACTAAAAAATAGATAAAGCCGACTTTCATTTCGGCGGTAGCGTTCTCATCAGGATACGGAAAATGTCCGCAAAACTTCTTTCATAGATACAGGAATTCAACAAAATTTCATTTTTACCATCAGAACTTAACAAGCAGCAAGAATTATGGGACAAAAATGTTTTTTCTTCACGGAAATCATGCAACGAAGGGTTAATTTCGTATTTTTCCTAAAGCTTCAAACTTTTGTAAGCACCAACAAAAAATGTATTTTTGAAACCACAGAGGGTTCACACGTCCACAAAGTGGCATGCTGTCATATGGCAACAAAATAGCGAAAGGGGTAATCATTAAATACAATGAATTATACAATCAATATAATTTTTCTAGGAAAAAACTTAAAATTGTGAAAAATTAAAAAATTATAAAATTATATTTCTGAAATTACTTTTTAACTAATATCAATTTAACTAATTGATTAACTAACAAATATAACAACTAAACTAAACTAGTAAACAAATATAAAATCTAAAAACCAATATTTTTAATTTATCAAAATACTTTGTCCTAAAATTTAAATTTGTATTTATTTGTTAAAGAATTAATTACAAACTTACGTATAAAAAAACAAGATTTAAAATATAGGAACATACTTTTTTGATTATTTTTGAAAATTGAATATTTTTTAATTAAATAGTTGGTAAATTAAACAAATTATAGCAATTCTAGAAAAAGCATTAAAAATAAAAAAACAAAATATTCAAATTTTCCAATTAATAATTGACAATTTGACAAACACAATTTATTTATTTGACATTACAAGTACTTGTTTTAACATTAAAACAACAACAACAACATACAAAATTCAATAGTTTTGTATTGCAATTGTTGCATTGCGAATCCTGTATCCTACAACCGACAATTACATTATGTATAAAATAAAAAAAAATTCTTCTCGCACAAAAACACGATAAATCAGCAAAGCGTTTGCACTCACGTTGCGCGCAGCTGCCACAAACGGGCGGCTTATGTGCGGCATTGCAATCGACCCTTTTCGCGTTTCTGTCGCCTCGCGTTTACGGAAACCGTACACGCAACACGCGCTTTCGAAATGTTTGCCTCATTTTACATTTTAGGTCACAGCACTCGTTACCCGCCCCGACTCGCACCCCACTCGATGGTGTTTGTGCCATACGCTCTGCGAGCTCACATTCGATGCGTAAAGCGGCGAGTCGAAAGCGTGTTTTATAGCAGCCGTGCCAAGATTAAAATTCGCCATGAAATTCAGCCACCAAAAAGCACTAAAAACCCATACAAACATGCAAAAAAGTGCGCGAAAAAAACGATTCCGCATCGCAAGTACGTTGCGACGTTATTAAATTTAAATTGTTTGTTTGTGAGTGTGTGTGTGTGCAACGTGATGATGCAGTAATGGTTGGCAACCCTAATGGCTAACGGGCGGAATTTTTGTTTTTTTTTTATATTTTGTATTTCCGTGTTTATTTTTTTATACTTTATTTGTTGTTTTTGTTTTTGCGTGTCCAGTGCATTTTGTGGCCAATGCACGCGCATTTTTTGTTTTGCTTTTGTTGTTTTGAAGTGTTCCGGGCATTTCGGTGATTAAGTCGAGAGATTTATAATTGGCGGCAGTGGCGAAGCGAATTCCAGTTGGCGGTTTGCAAGCGATTACAACGAGTATAGCTGGGTTCATATTTTAAAGTGGCTTTGGAACGTGTTAAGTGGTTTCGGCACTGCGCCCTAATCAAACTTCCTGCAATAAAGTTTTGTAAATTTTCATTTTTCGAATTGAATAAAGCGCATAAAACAGCTTTAAAGTGGTTTAGTGGTTTTTGTTGAGATGAATTTATCAAATGAAAACCTTGAATAAATATTCAAAAGTTTTTATTATAAAATGCACATAGTTTATAAATATTTCTTAAAGCTTGAACTTACATTAAGTTAAAGAAATTCATATCCTCTCTTATCTCTACTGCACAACACACTCGAGCATTTGGAATTTTTCAACCACGTAAACGAAACATTAGAAAACTTGATGAAGATTACGCAAATACCAAAAATGTTAATAAATATATTCATTTTTACCGTAAAAATAAAATTCTCTATGCGTAGAAACCATTGGCACACAACAATTTTAGTGCTCAACTAAAATACCAACCACACACACACACTCACATTTCCCTGTTCACATCAATAGAAAATATTCACCACTGCTATCCACTTTGATCTTGCTTGCATTCGCCCAAAATGGGCACAAATTTTCATATTGGCCAGAAATTGATTTTTCTGCTGGCACACGGATTTGCCACATTCACACCGTCGCACACAACCGACGTACTACGTGTCTACTTGGCTATTTTTGGCAGCAAAAGCACTCACATTCTGCCAACAGAAAAGCCAAATGAAATCCTTTGAATGGAATTTTTCATAAGCAGCGAGCCAGAGATTCTGATATGCAATGACATGGATAGAGGCTTTTGGCAATACTAAGTCTCAAGGATTTTTGGTTGTCGATGCCAGTTGCCAACTTTTTGGCTAATGGTTAGTCAAGGAAACAGCTCTTGAAGGATGCTAGAAAACCAAATCGTTAGTCAAGTAAGAATTGGTTAACTTCTGTTAGAGAGCCCAAGTGGGAGAGAGAGAGAGAGCCCAAAGACTCAGGTGCCGTGTTCATATAAGCTATAAAATGTTTGGCCAAAAACTTTTCTCTCTCTTAACAAAAAGTATTACTCCGAGAAGGGCATTGTTGACTTACTTGAGAACTTAAAAACAAATACTTTGAACAAACTGAAGAGGAATGGGTGTGCAATGAATGTATGAAAGATTGGCTCAAACATTGTCATAGTTGACAGAGTAAATTATGATACTACAGACTGTAACTTGACGTGGCTTAATCTATAAGAAAACTTTGACAGCCAACATAATTAGGGGAACCTGAATACAAAACGTAAAAGACTAAAAAAAGGAACTGGAGGGAAACAAAGTGCAGTACGACACCGAATAACTGGGAAAGCTGAATTAAAATTGAAAGCAATCAAGCTTCAAATAGGATCATAGAGTCAATAGAGATTATAATGATAAAAAAGAGTTCTGGAATCACATTCGACTTTGACTTGTTGTATAGCCTCTGTAGCTCATAGATGCTCAGAGTGGGATTGCCAATGAAAAGTGTGGATACGAATCAGTGATGAAGCACACTGTTTAGTTTTTGTCGAGGATCCACAAATCTTTTGAAGCTATTTTAATGTGGGTTTGTTCTCATTTTGTAGAGTTTGTACTAAAGCATATCTGCCTTATCCAGTTAAAAGAAGGGCTTCAGTTGAATGAAGGCTTTGACAGCTTTGATCTCTGCACTGATCTGGAGTCCAAATAATGGTCAATCATGCATTCACTTATTCATTAATTTCTTCATTCTCACTTATTTTTAGTCATTTACTCATGTATTCACTCATTCTTTCATTTTGTCAATCATGCATTCATTCACTTATTCATGTATTTCTTCATTCTCACTTATTTTTAGTCATTTACTCATGTATTCACTCATTCATTTATTCATTCTCAATTAGTCTTAGTCAGGTTGTCATTTATTCATTCTAATTTAGTCTTAATTTTGTAATCAATTTATTTCTTCACTCGTTCATTTATTCCTTCATTCACTCATTCTGTCATTCAATAGCAATTATTCATGCATTCTTTCATTAATTCATTCATTAATTCATCCATTCTCACTTATTCTTAGTTATTTATTCATTCATTCATTCTCAATTAGTCTTAGTCATTTACTCATTCCTTCATTCTCATTAAGTCTTAATTTTTTGTTATATATGTATTTATTCGCTCATTCATTTATTCCTTCATTCACTCATTCTGTCAATCAATCGCAATTTTTTATTCATTCATTTATTTATTAATTCATTTATCAATTCTTTCATTAATTCATGCATTCTTTTGTTCATTCATTGATTCATCCATTCGTAGTTACTCTTAGTTATTAATTCATCTTTCACTAATTCATTTATCAATTCATTCAGTCACAAACAGTTTCAGTCTTTTATTCATTCTCATTAAGTCTTAATTTTTTGTATCTATTTATTTATTAACTCATTCATTAATTCTTTTATTCATTCTTAATAAGTCACAGTAAAGTTTTCATTTATTTATTCATTCATTCATTCATTTTCATTTAGACTTATTTTTTTAATCTATTTATTTATTAACTCATTCATTTATTCCTTCATTCACTCATGTCAATCAATCGCAATTAATCAATCATTCATTTATTTATTAATTCATTCATCAATCCTCACTTATTCTTAGTCATTTATTCATTTATTCATCTATTCACTAATATATTTCTTCACTCATTCATTCTCAATTAGTCTTATTCAGTTATGCATCTATTCATTCATTTATTCATTTCAATTCATTTATTTACCGTTCATTCGTTCCTGCACTTATTGATTTTGCCATTCATTCAATCTCATTCTCATGCATTGATTAAGTCTCATTTTTGCATTCATTCATTTATTCCATCAAACATTCAACAATGCATTCTATCTATTCTATCTACTGATTCTGTCATTCATTCTCAATCATTAATGCACGCAGTAGTTCATTCATCTATTCATTCCTTTCTTCATTTATTCATTCTCATTTATTCTTATTCATTTTTTGCTTCACTCGCTTATTCTGTCACTCTATCAGTCATTCATTCCCTAATGCATTTATTTATTTGTATAATCATTCATTTCATTACTTAACCACTCATTGATTCACTTATGAATTCATTTTTCATTAACTTATTTATTAATTCACTCTCATACCTGCATTAATTCATTTTGCCATTCATTCAATCTCATTCTCATGCATTGATTCAATCTGATTTTTGCATTCATGCATTCACTCATTCATTCTATCATTCATTCAATAGTTCGTTCTATCAATCATTCAGTCTCATTTTTGTATTCATTCATTTATTCTATCATTCATTCAATAATGCATTCTATCATTCTTTCGTTCTCATTCTCAATCATTAATTCAGTCTCATTTTTGCATCCATTCATTTTCATTCTCATTCTCAATCGTTCATTCATACTATCAGTCATTCATTCAGTGCAATTCGGTTGAAGTCTTCTAGTTGTGGTTTACTGCAATCCTTTCAAATAAAAACTATTATCCTTCAGCAATAAATAAAACTAAAAACCGCCTCTGGCTTAACCCCTAACAAAAAATAAATAACAACCAAGTCACGTCACATTGCGTCACTGAACTTCAAGTTTACAACTTCTATTGTCAAATATTGTTTCGCTTACTTTCGAGAATCAAGATGCCGGCGACCCGCTGACAAACTGATGACAGTTTTGACTCCTCGCAAAAACTAAATACAAAATAAAAGTTGTCAACTATTTGACTTCTTTACAGCAATAGTCAACAGCACAGTTCCCTTCCCCTCGCCCCGCCCTGATAAGTGCCGAAAACGCATAATCCAACACAGCTGCATTCCGCACTTCCGTGTGCGACGCGCTGCGACAAAGCGGCATCATTACCGAAATGTCAATTTAAGTTGAAAATTATATAACTTCTTATTTATGTGGCAACAACAGTCGCAAGCGAGCGAGCAGCACCCAGCATCAGCCGCAGTCAGCCATCTTGTTAAGCTGGCAAAACTTTCGTCGCACACAAAATTGCAGCCTTGTTGACAACGACGCCGGGCCCGGCCGGCGCGCCAACCGAACGGATAATGATGCTGGAAAGTAGGTGAACGGCAACGGCAACGGCACGAACAAAGGCAAAGTGACAACGACGCAACACCAGTGCAGCGAAAGTTGTATTGTATGTGTGTGTGTGTGTGTGTATCTTTCGCTGTAATCGCAACGCCATCGTTGACAAAAGTTGCCAAGCAAAATGATGAAAAAACTAAGAGATAAGAGAACAGCCGCTGAGCCTCCGCAATGCCCCGACTTGCTTCACATTCAATCTGCACATAGATTTTTTTGTTCAACTTTTGCCGTGTTCGTGTCGGTGTTGTTGGTGTTGTGAATGAGTGAAACTTGCGCGTTCGTTGAAGTGAAATTCTGGCACTGCGTGACACATCTTTTGCTGTTTCGTTTCCCTGCCGCCGACCGCCAAAATGTGCTGCACTTCAGGCCTCTTCTTCTTATTTACCATTGGCTGAGCCAGTTTGTGTTTTGTGCCGCTATTCATTTGTTACACATTTTTGCTGCTGTTGCTTTTGTTGTTGCTGTTGCAATCCTTTCATGAATCCTAAGTAAACAGGGCTTTTCGTTGGGCGCACACGAGCCGGCGTGTTTGTTTATGGGCTTCCGCGCTGCGCCTGTGTGTGTGTGTGTGTTTTTTGTGTGTGTTAGCACAGCATTTCAATTCAAAAACCTGAATGGGTTGAAAAAGCAGCACAAACACAAACAAAAAATACGTCACGTTGGTAAACAAAAAAACTGCAAAGCCAAGCAAAAACTTCTTCTTTCATTCTCCTCGCTGCCTTCCAGCGGCCTTTTCACTCGCAACGAAATTGTTAACTGGCACAGTGTGGCAGACGAACGAACGACGCGCATAAGCGAAAACGAAAATCACTGCAAGTGATAGCATTCTTGCGTAAATAAATAAGTTAACAGCTTCAAACTGTTTGTCATGCCTTGCCGGCGACGCAGCACACACTCACACACACACACAGACACAGGCACACACACGGATACATGCGGCAACAACACGTAGGCGTACGCGCCGTTGCTGTCGACTGCTGCTCGCTTTTGTATAGTTGCCACACGCACCACAACATATGTTCTCGCAGCACACACACACACATACATGAACCGTACACCCTCACACACGTTTGTACCTTTGGCTTTTCTTACAGTTCGCCTTGGCTCAATTTGCGTTGGAAATTTCTGCCAGCAGCTGTTGTAGTGAAAGCCTGCTGCCCAAAGTAGATTGACGGGCAGTGAAACGCTACGCGCTCGGGTCAACAAATTGGCGCACGAAATGATATATGGATGCGATTAGAAGTATTGCAGTGCACAGAGCGATTATTGTAGATTTGCCAATGAATGATAGTTAGGCCATTTCGGCTAATTTGGAACGTGTACGAAACAGTCCAACAACAACTTTTTGCTGAGCCAAATATTTATTAATGGTTCTAAATAGGTTTTCATTTGGAGCGTTTGACCTTTGAATACATGAAATTGAATAAAAAAAATTATGTATGAGATATGACAGATATGAACCATTATGGCAGATAATATATAAAATGATACCAAAAGAAACTATTGTCGTTTAAGCCGCAAAACCGCGTATACGTCGTTAGTCAAATTTTACAGGAGAGCATAAAAATTGTTTTATTTCAAGTCAATGGGATATTTTTGTGTATAAACTCCGTTTTAGGATTGGATTATGTTCATAACAAAAGTATTGCTTTTTGCGTAAAAGTTGAGGCAATTGAGTTATTGATAACTTTTGCTGCATACTTGCTTAATTCATTTGATACAGAATTCAAGTATGTAGACGTGGTATTGAAACTGCAAGGGTTTTTTTCTTTATATGCTTAAAATATTGCAAAATTCCAGGATATAGATATCATCGAGCGGGATACCTCGATTCAAACTACTCTTTGCAATTAACTTAGACGAGTTAACCCTTTCGCTACAGGTTTTTATTGGACCCTGTATTTTAGAGTGTTTTTCTATGAGAGCAACCACATCGTTGTAGTTGTAATAATTACGAAAACATTAAATTTTGTACGCATAACGAAAACTTAAATATTTCTTCATTAACTTGAGCCAAAATTAAAAAGAAAAAGTATCTAAATTGAAAGAAAACGGCAAATCAAAAAGGTTCTCTAATTTTTTCTGGTTATTTTTCCTTTACTATGTCTCTTCTCTTCTTTAAACTTAAATGTTCAGTTTGTTAATTTCGTATTTTACCTAAAACTTCAATCTATTCTAAGGACCAACAAAAAATGTATTCCTGATACCACAGAGGGTTCAGACGTCCACAAAGTAGTATGCAGCCATATGGCAACAAGATAGCGAAAGGGTGAAACAGTAACCAACAATTTATGGACTAACCATAGTAATTGCGATTCTCACAGTTATTGTGATGAAGACTAGGCCGTAATAAATAGGTAAATATCCTGTTGTTGTTCAACAAATCTGCAATTGAAGTACTTAACAAATGTATCACTCAACGCTTCAATGAAGACAAATGCCTCCAAATACTTTCTAAAACCGAAATTGATTTAGAACTTTTTACACGACTACACGACTCAAGCTCAAGCTTCCTCACTGAACTAACAGATATACCAAAAGTAAAACTATCGGAGCCCTCTTATCTTATTTTTATGTGGGAAAGCAAATTTTTCTGCAAAAAAACAAATTTTCCTGTGAAGTTAGAGTTAGAGCGATGTGTCTCCTCCTGGCAGTCAAAGAGGATACTCACAATAGGCAATGATGCCTCAAAATAAAATTGAACTAATCTAACCCAACACTCATCTAAAATTACAATTATAGTTGAAATAGAACCGTTAGTGATGTTTCGACAGTACATTTTGATTTTTACTTCGTAAAAATGCAAAAGTAGACAACCTCACAGCATCGTTTGTATGGTAACCGCCATCTGTTGTCGAGTTTTTGAACTTTAATAAATTTTGTATTTTGTGGACTCAAGAATGTTGCCGATCGCTGAATAAATTATTCAAATCGGTTTAGTAGTTTCCGAGCTACGATGTTTCTTCGCTACTACATTTACAAATGGGGAACTAATTCCATTGAAAATTACCAGTTTTGTGTGGCAGCCCCATTAAAAATTGGAGAAAGTTGAAAAAAACATTCGGAAGGAAAACTAAATGGGTGCACTCATACATTTTTTACATCTGGGAGCAACATGGGAGCAATGGGAGCCCATTTTATAAAAACAATCATTTTGCGTGGGAGCCTAATTAGAAGTTGGAGATGTATTCTAAGTACATTAGAAATAAATGTATGGATTGATAGAGCTCGGCTTGTATAAGCTTAGGGATACCAAATCTAATTTTTGGAACAACTGGTTTTGCTTCCTTGATTTTGTATCTTTATATTATTTAAATTAATGATACTCAAATAAATTAGAATTTTTCTAATTCATTAGAATTGCCGCTTCCGCCTTTTTTATATAAATAACTTTCGAATCAATAAAGTTAGAGTAATGGCATTTTGACACGTGGTCAAGGAGATTTTGGACATTTAACATAATTACTTTCCAAGAAAATTCTATATAATTTTTCAAGGATATAAAGGATTAAAATTTTCAAAGAAGCTTTTTCATATCCTTTTGTTTACAAATAGATAAAAAATCAATTTTATTTAAATTCTTGAGCGTTTTTTCTTTCATTTTATATACATATCGCCTCTAACCTATACATAAATACATAAATATACATATCACCTCTAACGAGGTTAAGTATTTTTTATATGTTTTAATTTTTTATACCCTTCAAAATTTTGAAGTCCTTTTAAAAGGACAAAGTATGTAGAAATGAAAAACTAAGTACGCAGTATTATTATGTTTGATCTTTAGTTTCACGCCCATATGGATTTATTGCGGTGTGAAAAATGCTGACGCACGGTGTAAGCAATGCAATTTTTCTCCCCTTAACTCGTTGAATGTAGCATTCGGTTAGACAATAGTTTTGTCTGAATTATCTAAGTTATTTCATAAAAAGAAGAAGCAAACAGTACACAAAGTTGTACACTAAATTCTAAAAATTTCAACGCTTTTTTTTGAAACTAATCACAACTGCACCCAGTCACAGGCTGCTCCAACTGTGCAACCACTCTTCAGTGCAGTATCATTCCGCCAATGTGGCAGTTCATTTAGTTTATGTTGGCCATACGAAACCACTGTCGCTTGCTGCATGCGAAACAAATTTTATAACTGCAGCTTCCAAAGGTCCATGCTGTGCCATAAATACTGCACTTTCCCCCCGCACACATGTTGGCTACAAATTTCGCAACACTTGTGTGGCATATTGCGGCGGTTACGTGCGTATCGGTTGGCAGTCTGCGCGGCTGCCCACAATCGTGTCGCTCGCACGCTGACATTATTAATAAATCACCAATAATGCATCTTAATTAAGCCGCCGCGCAATGCATAGCGACAGCAGCATATTTGCATAGATGTCGTAAAAGCGAAATATGGCGCAGCCGGTGGCCACTGAAGTTGACTGCATTGCGGCCAATCTTTCATAAGCGCGCAAATAGATGAGAAATGACCAGCGCGCAGCATCACGTGTGACCAGCAATGAGAAATGACCAGCGCGCAGCATCACGTGTGACCAGCAATGGCCGTAGTTAGTGTTTGTTGAAGGGGTCAGAGTGCAGAAAGTGTTGAAAATGCAATTTAGCAATGATTGGCGACCGCTCGATGGGGCCACAAAAGGACAGTGGACTGTCACAGAAATCTGTCTCTGATCGCAAAACAAATATTGATTTATTGAACATTGAATCTATTCTCAGTTGCCAGTGGTCAATGGTTACTCGGTCCCCTTCGCATTCCGCATTGTTCTCACAGTGAAAATCCACACATAACCCAACCAACAATACTTCACATTTGTGCAACTTCTGCGATTGGCCACAACTTGAAGCTCGACTGACCGCTGACGCAAACAACAGTTGCGCCTCTGTCAACATGTTTTGCCATAATTGCGGCGCCGCTGGTTATTCGTTTGCTGGTTTGCCCTTCAGCAATCAGCAAACTTTTCATTCAACGTTCGATGGAATTTAATTTCTCGCTCAAGTGCACAGCGTACACTGGCCACCGCTGACCGCTGACCGCTCACTGTTCATTGCTCGCCGAGCGCCGGGCAAGAGTTAATTTATTTTTAAGTTCATAATCCGTTCGGCACACGCGAGTAGTCGTTGTCCTTTCTCTGCCAATCACAACTACACTAACAACAACAACTGCCACTGTTGGCACATCAATCAGTCGTCTTGTTGAATCACTGCACGTTCCGGACTTATTTGATCACGCTTTGTGTGCGCACTTGTTTGACAAAATTAACTGAATGTGCGACCGGGTGACGCAAGACGCCGCACTGCACAACCGCCAGGCACACTCGCACATACACACATACGTACGCATCGTACACGCGCTCGTGTGCAATGCAAGCGATTTGTGGGCTGCGTCGCCGTTCAAGCGGAAAATATTTGCTGCTGCTTCTCTCTGTGGGTAATAGTTGTTCCTCTTCATGAAAAGCCAAAAGGCATTTTTCCGGCAGTTAAGTATTTTATTTGTCTTCCAAAGACCATTAAGGCACAAAAATGGTGCAGAAGCTTAAGTTAGTCATAGACGAGAATTTTATTGCCTACAACGGCCAACAAATAATTTTGATGCAGCAATTTAAATGGCCGCATATTTTTGGGCTTTTGTATCAGAGTTTCAAAGAGTTGCACATGTGTTCATGAAATATGCGATATGATTGTATTACATATGTAATACATACATACATATGTATGCTGTAGTATGTTGAGCAAACAAACCTAAAATGTTTGTATTTATCGTCAACAGCTAACAATGTGCATAACAATTTGCCAAATGGCATGCAAACGTATACAAACAGAAAGTTTGTTTGCACATCTGCTGCCATTTTGTAAAAAACGGAACAAATTGTAAAAAATTACATTGAATGTAAAAGAAAAAATTGTATAAAATTATGAATGAGAATTGGCATTTGTCAGCGACAAAAGGCTGTCAAGACCGAATTGGAAATTCGCTACAATCGAAAAAGCAAAATGAAATGCTTGAATGACGAGTGGGATCAAAAATCGGTTATTGAAGCGAGTGATAACACCGTGCGAGAGCATTTTTCACATCGGGAAAAATCCCTATGTGCGTGAAACTAGAGACCAAATATAGGAATACTGCGTACTCAGTTTTTTATTCCTACATCTTTTGTCCTTTTAAAAGGATTTCAAAATTTTGAAGGGGATAAAAAATAAAAAAATGTATATGAAATGCGATATGTATATGAAATGAAAAAAGAAAGGCTCAACATTTCAATAAAATCGATTTCTTATGTAAATATTTGTAAAAAAAGATATGAAAAACGTCCTTTGAAAATTTTAATCCCTTATATCCTTGAAAATGTATTTAGAATTTTCTTGAAAAGTAAGTATATGGATTTTTTTTCGTGTGAAAAATGTTTTAATTTTTTGTTCCAACCTTCAATGAATAGATTTGGGGGAAATTACAAATATTTCAAAACCAGTTGAAGAATTTTGGTTCATTTCGTTCTTTGTTTTAGAATTGTATAGAGGAAGTTCTTATTACTTAGAAGACAGAGAGCAGACGGACTAATGGTGATGTATTGGAAAAAAAATACTTAAAAGAAATAAGGCCAATAAGATCAAACATAAAAGGGAAAGACTGCTTGGACGACTTGAAGTGCAGGGGGCGTAACAGAAAGGAAAACCTAGATTGGAAAGGCAAAACTAAGCTTAAAGGGAGTTAAGGAAAGAAAGACTAGAAAGGCAAAGCTCAGATTAAAAGAAGTGAAGGAACGGAAGAATAGAAAGACAAAGCTAAGCTTAAATAGAGTATAGGAAAGGAGGACTTGAAAAGCAAAGCTAAGCTTAAAGGGATTGTAGGAAAGGAAGACTAGAAAGGCAAAGCTAAGCTTAAAAGGAGTGAAGCAAAGGGAGACTTGAAACGCAAATCTAAGCTTAAAGGGAGTGAAGGAAAGGAAGACTAGGAAGGCAAAGCTAAGCTTAAAGGGAGTGAAAGAAAGGAAGACTTGAAAATCAAAGCTAAGCTTAAAGGGATTGTAGGAAAGGAAGACTAGAAAGGCAAAGCTAAGCTTGAAGGGACTGAAGGTAAGCAAGACTAGAAAATCAATGTTAAGCTTAAAGGGAGTTAAGCAAAAGAAGACTAGAAAGGCAAAGCTAAGCTTAAAGGGATTGTAGGAAAGAAAGTCTAGAAAGGTAAAGCTAAGCTTAAATGGAGTAAAGGAAAGGAAGACTTGAAAAGCAAAGCTAAGCTTAAAGAGATTGTAGGAAAGGAAGACTTGAAAAGTAAAGCCCAGCTTAAATGAAGTAAAGGAAAGGAAGACTTGAAATGCAAAGCTAAGCTTAAAGGGAGTGAAACAAAGGAAGACTAGAAAGGCAAAGCTCAGATTAAAAGAAGTGAAGGAAAGGAAGACTTGAAAAGCTAAGTTAAGCTTAAACGAAGTGAAGGAAAGGAAGACTATTAGGGCAAAGCTAAGCTTAAATGGATTAAAGGAAAGGAAGACTTGAAAAGCAAAGCTAAGCTTAAAGGGAGTGAAACAAAGGAAGACTAGAAAGGCAAAGCAAAGCTTAAAAGGTTTGTAGGAAAGGAAGACTAGAAACTATCCATATCGTTTTTAATGTATTTCTTTTATAAGTGGATAAAAGATGTTCTTTCCTCTCAGACGACGCAGAGGCGTATTTGAAAGAAAGTCTAAGTCAAGTATAGAATGAGGGATTGAAAGATCAACCTAAATTAAGAAAACGAAGCAAACCATTAAAGAAGGAAAATTAAAAAGTAAAGCGAAGAATAGAAGAATGCAGTGAAGTGCAGAAAGCGAGACAGCAAAGTCATCATAGACTAGAAAGGCAAACGAAAACATAAATGGAGAGTCAGGAAGAAAGACAAAGGGAAGATAAGAAGAAAATGAATAGCAGAAGTGATAGAAAGGAAGATGGAAAAGGACAGACTTAGCGTAGGGTATAGAAAGCGGTACAATGAGCTCAAAATAATATAAATAAAATATATTACGAGTATACATAGATGAAATGTACAGAAAAGTTAATTTTTGCTAAAAATATTATCAAAGACATTAGTAAAAACCGACAAAAGGTGAATGGATCATTGACAAAAGAACAGACAACTGATTGAGATGATGAATAAAATTATAGATGGAAAATTTTCCAAAAAACTAACACACAAAGTGGTAGAAGTGCCATATTTAGGTGAAGTGTTAGGATACACTTTTTGATAACAAAATTATTGATAACAAAATGATTGATAACAAAATGATTGATAAGAAAATGATTGATAACAAAATGATTGATAACAAAATGATTGATAACAAAATTATTGATATCAAAATGATTGATAACAAAATGATTGATAACAAAATGATTGATAACAAAATGATTGATAACAAAAAGATTGATAACAATATGATTGTTAAAACAAATGAATGAAAACAACGAGATAACAAGGAAAAATGGATAAGAGAACGAACAGATAAACTGTACAGTAAAAATGGTTAGAAAGTCGAACTGATATATGGGTTTGGAGACGAAAAACATCCTATATAAACAGAGATATAAGATCGATTTACGGTGAAGTGAATGAATTGAATATTCGATTGATGTATGCATCAATGAATGAGAGAAGAAAAATTGTTGGAGAAACGAAATTTAGTATGAAAGAAATAGTGAGTGAGAAGAACAGTGTATAATAGATGGTAAGCTACGAGAAAGCAGGAACAACCCATATAGAAAGAGAACTAAAGATTATTTATGTATTTACAACAATGTCGAAACTATAACTAAGTTATAAAAAAAATATATAATTTGAAGCCTTGGCGTCTTTGGCCTTAAGCTAAACTAAAGATATAAGTTGAAAGTGTAATAAAACGAAGTGACAATGGGTTATAAAATGTACATAAAAACACTAATAAACTGTCGACCATTGACGCTATAAAATTTGAGAAACAACAGCACTAATAAGCCCCGAACTATTATATATAGTAAAATTGTTCAACACGCTCGGCAATAATAAAACCTTAAATATTTGCATAAGGCAGACAACTGGCATCTCCCCACAGCCATTTTTGCTCTGCAAATTTACACATTCCTTCTCCCCCGCCGCCTTTTTGTGCTGTTCACTACAACTACGCTAAATAGTGGTGCAGGGAACATTGTGGCCGCGGAGGGTGAGGGAGTGAAAAGGGAATGCTGAAAAATTGTTGGTTGTTGACTTTACTATTTTAGTTGTGTGTATGTTTTTTTTTAAATAAAAAAATAAAAAATAAAAGTACAACAAGGATGCGTTGTAAAATTTGTTTGCATTAAAATAAATTGAAGTGGATTTGCTTCGCTTGTGCTGTGCGCTTTTTGTTGTGCTGTGCAAATATGTACAGACACACGTTGTCAGCCAGCCAGGCAACAACAACAATCATGTACAAGACAGCGTTACTTTCGCACACCTACATACATATACATATATATGTAGTAAGAACACTAATACATACATACACATATATACAATTGCAACAAGCACAAAAACAACAACAATGTTGTATGGAAAGTTTTCACTGAGCGCTCGTTTCAGCGCTGCTGGCTGGTGTTCAATCAAAGGGTGATTGTTGTTGTTGTTGTTGTTGCTATAGCTGAGCAAATAGTAGACCCTTTGCCTGTTCTCCTTATGGCGTCAGTAATGTCTTTCATTGTTGTTGTTGTTGCGTTGATTGTGCGAAGCGTGTTGACGGTATGCGAAAAGGGCGTGTTGACATTAAACCGGAAGTGAAAAGTTAGATGGATATTGCAGCCAGCGAACGTAGATTGACGAACTGCAGCCATTGTGCGGAGTTCAAGTGGAAAATTTAGTGCCGGTAAATAGAGTGAAAACTCAACAACCAAGCAAAAGTAGAGCAACAAAATTGAAAGTTCGAGCGCACGCCAACTGTTGGTGCATTCCACTGCTTACACTGCAGACAGACAGGCAGAGAGGCAAGTGGGGCGTGTGGAAAGCGTCTGAATGCAGCACTGTTCCAATCATTTGCATTTCAATCAAAGTACAAAACTTCTGCGCAACATTTTTCCAACTTTGTGAGATTTTTTCCTGCGCAGTAAAAGCGAGCGAATTGCATGTAAAAGTGCAGGCCGCACTTGAAATTCATTTATGACAGTATGTGTGTGTGTGTATATGCATTTTTTTTATATATATTGAACGACAGCCGCATACGTGCATAATATATGCCGCTGTGCCTGCCAGCAGTCGGTCGCACTCGTTGGCTGTGTTCAATGAAACTGCAGCCATCTCTCATTCAGGCTGTCAAAAGTCCAACCGAGGAGCAACTGAGGCAGACGGCGCGAAATTTGAACAGTAAAAACCACATGCCACGTATGCGCAGCTGTATGCTTTGCAGTTGTTGTTGTTGTATCTTTTTGTTTTTGGGCCACCAAAGTTTTACCATAGCACACGAAATTGGCAGTGGAAATTTTTCGCACTCATGTCGTAAATCGATTGCAGGCAGCAGTTGTGCAGCGCGTCCTTGCGCCGAATATATCGACACATGGACGTGTAGGTGCACTGTTGCCGAAAGTTAAAAATGTGCACAATCCACCTGTCGTAAAAGCATAATGTGCCAGCCAGACATGCTGGCTGGCAGCCTGGCAGAAGCGGCGGCCTGCTGTGCGGGCACACGAAGCGAAAATGTTCAAACGTCGCCAAAGTTACACACGCAGTCGAGCCGCTCAAACGTTGTCTGCCAAAAATAATATAAAAAAAATATCATAGAAGAAGCAAACCATGTTAGTGCACAGTGGCGCAGCGTGCAGGTGAGACAGCGACAGTAAACGCGACTGCCACTGCCGCTGCGACGCAGCTATAAATAATAAAATATAAAATATTGCACATTTATGGCTGAAATCACATTGAGCCAGGCACCGTTCACATGTCCGCTCACACACACTAATGTCGCCACTCAAACACTGCCCTACGCCACTTTGGGCGCCAATGTGTGTTGCGCTTCCGCCGGAATACCGGAAACACAAAATTCCTATATCAATGTGTGAGTGTGGCATTGCGTTTGTGCCAATAAAACAACAGCAAACACCAGCACAAATAACAATTCACATGTAAAAGTATGAAAACAACAGCACACGGCCAAAACAAAAATCCATAAAAAAAATCCATATTGATGTTATATCAGAATTCGGCACTGCGCTCAACTTCCGCCTTCGCTTTACTCCTTCGCTGTTACCTCTTGCCACCTACATAACAGTTCGTGTACAAATGTTTTTTGTTGTTGCTGTTGTAGCTGGCATTGGTCCAAATTTTTTTGGTTTTTGTTTTCAATGTTTCTACTCGCTTGTTGTTGTTGTATGTCTAAACGTTTCAAACTAATGGCTCTCATAAATCAGCCAATGCACACACACACACACAGGCGCAGGCAGAACTACACCAAAACATAACGTCCCAAACGCATGCGAGTACTTATGCTCGAACATGTTTACATACATATATACATATACAAACACACGCACACATTGATGGCAGTTAAGCGCAGGTGCCTTCTGCCAACGACACTGGGATCCTTTGGGTGCTGCCCAGCGAGAATGTTTTGCAAACTAACTAACAGATTTGCAGAGAGGTTGAATCATGGAATTTAAAGAATTTTTAAGAATAATTTCTAAGATAGGCGTAGAGAAATATTTCTCCAGTACTTCAATTAATAAATTCTGTCTGTCATATTTGAACAGTTCAGTAGTTGGAGTTTTCGATTATTACCTTCGCAACTGACAAGCAGATTTTCTAGAAAGACAGATTTTGTATAAAATCATGAAAAATAAGATCAAATTTCTTGTCGGTTTTATAAAAAATTTCTTATAAGAACTCAATGAGAATGTGTCTTATCAAAAATTCAGCTAATAATTCTGTCTGTCACATTTCAGTCGTAAGAGTTTTCAAATATTGTGACCACAGGTTACCAGTTACTTGAATAAATGAAATCTGTGTTTTTATGCGAATTGCGCACAGCCAAATGTGAGCTTGTTTGCAGTAGTAAACTTAATTTTCATATGTAGGTCTGCCGATTTCTCTCCAGTTAGTCGCCAGAGAGCTTTATGATATTGTTATGAAAATGACTTCTCCAAGTTCGTTTCGGGATTGTGCTTGAAAATAAAACTACAGTAGTGTCTGGGTATAGTGAACCCCCTATATAGTGAACACCCAAATTTTGACATCGAGCCTCTAAATATGGAAAAAAAATTTCAAGCAAAAAACAAAAAGTGTATTTTGAGCAACTAAACGTGTTTTTGGCCAAAAATGTTAACCTTGATATAGTGAACAACCTCAATACAGTGAACAGGCCTTGCAATAATTAGTTCACTATATCCAGACACCACTGTACTTCAATTACTCAGCGCAAAAACGCAGTCATAAACCAGCAATCACTTTATTTACAAATTTACACTTGTTTATCTCTACACTTGCTACCACTTATTGGACTATTGCATGTTTCCCCTTTTCTGGCTCAAATAAGACTCGACTCTGCGCTGCACACTGCAGCCTTTTATACCTGTCTGGTTATCGCGCCGACTGTCACACATTGCAATTGGACAATGCTCGACCATTCTCGCACAGTCCATTACCGTCGCGAACCATCCTTGCCATATCGAAATTATAGCAAGTTTGCGGTACTCTAAAGTGCGTGCCTAAAAGTATGCCCGTAAAAGCATTCACGCATAGCACAGCAACAGAGTGCCTCATCGTTACAATATTTTATATTGGCTAAATTGTGATTGAAAACCACGAGCCACTTGCGATCAAACGCGCCAATCACTGACCTACAACGGCAATTTGCATAGCTCAATACATATAAAAAAAGCTCGATAACTAATCTTATAAAACTTTACCAAATTTGTATCAACTTCAAATCAAATTTCCAGGCTTCTCCGCAATGTGTTCTCTTTCTCCTTTCGATGTCATTAACCGCTGGCAGTGCTTGTTGTAATCTGAAGCTTCAAGCAAACTTTAGTCTTCCTCATTTGACTACAGACACTGACTTAAATGATTCTGTTCCTTGAATACTGATTTTCAGGTGACCCAGAAGAGTCAGTTCAGTGGTAAATTAGCCAAGTTGATCAGTTTGTCTAACATTCTATCACCAAGAAAAAGGTGATGTTTCTTTTGTTATACAGCACATTTGCCTAGAAGTCGTTGCACAAATCTAATTGCTCTTTCAGTTTACACAATCAGATATGATAAATAGTATCCTTTTCTATGTCCTGGCCATTCGATATTTCTAGTTCGATTTGTCTTTGATCTTCTAGTTCGATCTTTCTTCGATCTTATACGACAGTTTAAAGTCAACCCACGGATTAGTCAACCAGTTCTTGCCTTTTGCAAAGCGGTAAGTGTTGGCATGTTAATCCTGCATATTCCTGAGATAGTCAAATCCTGATAACTGTAACACATTCCTACAGAAAGTGCCTGCACTACATTTCCATAGAAAGTTAACCGTCGCGATGTCCTCAAGGTACGTGTTACACAATGCCGAGGTGCCATATGATTTTACATCCCTAAAGATTTGAGACTCCCATGATTTTAACCCTTTGGAATAATACGTCCCAGCATTTTTAATTCCCCTCAAAACAATTATTCAAATCTTACGAGCCATGTGAAATATTTTTCCCAATTCGGTGTTCCCGCATAAAAGGATGATTTCAGAATTTGCTCGCATTCAATATAATTTTCTAACCCAACTTTCATGGCATGGAAATATTTCTAATGAGAGTATTTTGGATTTCAAAATTGAACTCCGTCCCGAAAGGGTTAAAACTTCCTGAATTTAAGAGTTCATTAATTTAATTTCATTCATTAATATTCCCAAGAAATGTTACTGTTGAAGATATTTGTAGAAGATGCTTGATCAAGTCCCCTATGACAAAGTCTGTGGGAAGCCTTTTGATGATGGATTGAAAGAATAGAACTGGTTGGTTGGTTGGTTGGTTGTAGTGGCTGCCTCTGAATAAGACACAATTAGGCCTCTACATGGCCCATTGTGATACCATAAACTTTACCCGTTTGAAATATGTTTGCAACACTGTTTTTTTCTACAAGTGATACAACACACATTTCAAATGGATGGACGAAGCGAAAGAGGGGACCTACAGTTCTACGCCGAATCCGAATGGCGGTTGGTAGTTTTTCTTTCATTTGGACCCTTTGCCACTTGTGCAATTCTTGTAATTTTAATCTGCTTCATGTGAAAAGCGATAGAAGTAGACGAGTGTTTCACCAGCCTGACCTAGGAATCGAACCTAGGGCCTCTGGTATGTGAAGTCAGCGCGGTACCCCTTAGACTATCGAGGCCGGAAGTAGAACTGGACTCAAAACGTTTACTAAAGAAGATACTTCATCAAGTTCAAAAAGGGTTAAACAAGACTAATGAGAAAAACCAGATATCAATGGATCGACAAAGTGGATCTGGACTTGAAACATTTTCTTGAAAAGATACTTTATCAAGTCCCAGAAGAAAAAGGTTGGTGAGAAAAACCAGAGTTCAATGGATCGACAGAGTAGGAGTGGTCTTGAAAGATTTTCTAGAGGAGATGCGTTATTAAGTTCCAAAGAGTTAAACAAGACTAGTGAGAAAAACCAGATATCAATGGATCAACAGAGTAGAACTGGTGGTTGGTGAGAAAAACCAGAGTTCAATGGATCGACAGAGTAGGAGTGGTCTTGAAACATTTTCTAGAGGAGATGCGTTATTAAGTTCCAAAAGGTTAAACAAGGTTAGTGAGAAAAACCAGAGATCGATGGATCGACAGAATAAAAGTGGACCTGAAACTTTTTCTTGAAAAGATACTTTATCAAGTCCCAGAAGGAAAAAGGTTAGTGAGAAAAACCAGAGTTCAATGGATCGACAGAGTAGGAGTGGTCTTACAAAATTTTCAAGAGGAGATGCTTTATAAAGTTCCAAAAGGTTAAACAAGGTTAGTGAGAAAAACCAGAGATCGATGGATCGACAGAATAAAAGTGGACCTGAAACTTTTTCTTGAAAAGATACTTTATCAAGTTCAAAAAGGGTTAAACAAGACTAGTGTGAAAAACCAGATATCAATGGATCGATAGAGTAAGACTGGACTCGAAACTTTTTCTAGAAAAGATACTTTATAAAGTTGGAAAAGGTAAATCAAGGTTAGTGAGAAAAACCAGGGATCAATGAATTGAAAGAGTAGAAGTGGACTCGAAATATTTTCTAAGAAGATACTTTATTAAGTTCCAAAAGGTAGAAGTTCCAAAGAGTAGAAGTATGTTTGAAACATTTCCTAGAAAATATACTTTATAAAGTTGCAAAAGGTAAAACAAGGTTAGTGAAAAAAACAAGAGATTGATGTATTTACTGAGGAAACTTGGACTCGTCAAGTTTTCTAAAGAAAGAGAATTGAAAATGGAAGATCGCCGATTGAAGAGACTAAAACTTGATTTTGGTTTGAAGGCCATTGATGATGATGAACTCTTGTCACTTTACAACTTCAACATTTGGTCTACCACATTCTGCAGAAAAATTGAAAAAAATATTTCGGGAAATGCTATCAAAAGGCAAATTTCTGGAAATTTGCAATAAAAGAATGGAAAACAATTTTTATTCAGTCACTGAACACTGAATTTGGTTAAACCTTTTCACAAATTCATGACACTACCAAGAAAAACGTGGTTATTTATATTTATTTTTCTTTCATTTTTTACTAGCAAACAATTATATAGAAAATTTTTTACAATGGCAAATTTTCTGAAATTTAAAAATATAAAACAGCTAACAATTTTCATTCAGTCATTGTCAGATTTCTGGAAAATCAGTATCAGATTGTCATTTCCCAATGGGTTTTCGCCGAGTCGGTGTGTGTGTGTTTGTGCCTATGTGTCTGTGTTGGAGGTTTCTTTTTACATCCTCGCTTGATACAAAGTGCATTTTATGGTCGAATGTCATGTAACTTGCTTTGGCAATCGATTTGGCAGCAGCGCCATTGTGCCACTGACAGCGGGCAATCGGAGAGTGCAGTGAATTTTCATTTGCAGCTGATTTTGACAAAATCCCCCACGCGCGCTGTGGCGATACGAATTTTCGCAACAATTTGAAAATTGATTTCGTTGCTTCGCTTTGCACTTCGTACGTACCGATTTAAGTGATGAATGCGAATGGGTTTTTCGAGAAAATTTGCCGTTACTGCGTTTTGGGACAGCAACAAAGTTGGACTGGTTATTCGAGAAAAAAAATGAAAGAGAATGTTGAACAAGACGAGGTCTGCATATCACAAATTTGGCATTTATTGAGTTTTTCATTGGACTAAATTGCCTGGCAGCATCATAACCACTGTCAGTTGTGCTTCGACATAACATCCTTAATTTTGAATTCACGTCGCAGTTGTGCTGTCCGCCCTCATCGTTTGATATTTCGAAACTTTTGGGATGCGAAAAGGTGAGCGCCAATCAAACTCGTAACCACTTAAATGTGGCAAAGGGGCTACGGCAACTTTAACGGATATCACTGTGCAAATTGAAGGATAAAATCAAATTCAATCGCTTACAGAAATTGCCATATCGAATAAAAGTCACATTATATGAAACTTCATAATGGACATCACCGTAATTGGGGTGTGACCATATATCCACATACAGCTGCGGTCAAAATAATAGTAGTACGCATACAACGAAAAGAAAATTAAGAAAAAATAATCTGATTTTTTTACAAATATTTATTTTGTATTTTTTTTAACAAGTTATATGTGCTAACAATGCAATCATAAAAGAAAACTTAAGAATTAAACTCAGTTTGGTTTGATTTAAATTAAATGCGCCAAAAGCTCCAAAATATGGACGGTCAAAAAAATAGTAGTTCGCTTTACTTTCATAAAAATTAAGCAACAATTGTGTTTCATTTTAAAAGATTTTGTGGTTAAATAGTAATAACGTAGTGTTTCTTCAAATTAGTATTTAGTTGCGTGACTGTTGTTTGGCTATTACTGCAGCACAGAGCCGATGCATTGAAATAACCAAATTTTCATATCTTTCTCTAGGGGCGTGGTCTACTGCTTCTCAAAGTTGATTATTATTTAAAAGATTATTGTGAGCAACTGCTCTCTTCACGTCACACCACAAATTTTTAATTGTATTGAAGTCTGGTGATTGTGCGAGCCATTCCATAACCCTAATCCTGCTCTTGCGAAGCCCCTTTCGTGCGACCTTTCTTGTATGCTTTAGGTTATAATCCTGTTGGAAGACCCAAAGCATTGGCGTTTTGTCACGGACATACGGTAGCACGATTTCCTGCAAGATTCGTACACATACACATCGATCCATCGTTTTCTTGATCAAATAAATAGCGCCACCTCCATAAAACGTAAGACATGCATTTATTTATTCAGCATGTCTTACGTTTTATGGAGGTGGCGCTATTTATTTGAAATACGGTAGCACGATTTTCTGCAAGATTCGTACACATACACATCGATCCATCGTTTTCTTGATCAAATAAATAGCGCCACCTCCATAAAACGTAAGACATGCTGAATAAATAAATGCATGTCTTACGTTTTATGGAGGTGGCGCTATTTATTTGATCAAGAAAACGATGGATCGATGTGTATGTGTACGAATCTTGCAGGAAATCGTGCTACCGTATGTCCGTGAAAACACGCCAATGCTTTGGATCTTCCAACAGGATTATAACCGAAAACATACAAGCAAGATCGCATGAAAGGAGCTTCGCAAAAGCAGGATTAGGGTTATGGAATGGCTCGCACAATCACCAGACTTCAATATAATTAAAAATTTGTGGTGTGACGTGAAGAGACAGTTGCTCACAATAATCTTTTAAATAATAATCAACTTTGAGAAGCAGTAGACCACGCCCCTAGAGAAAGATATGAAAATTTGGTTATTTCAATGCATCGGCTCTGTGCTGCAGTAATAGCCAAACAACAGTCACGCAACTAAATATTAATTTGAAGAAAAATTACGTTATTACTATTTAACCACTAAATCTTTTAAAATGAAACACAATTTTTGCTTCATTTTTATGAAAGTAAAGCGAACTACTATTTTTTTGACCGTCCATATTTTGGAGCTTTTGGCGCATTTAATTTAAATCAAACCAAACTGAGTTTAATTCTTAAGTTTTCTTTTATGATTGCATTGTTAACACATATAACTTGTTAAAAAAAATACAAAGTAAATATTTGTAAAGAAAAGCAGATTATTTTTTCTTAATTTTCTTTTCGTTGTACGCGTACTACTATTATTTTGACCGCAACTGTATGTAACACATACTCATACATATATTTACTTTGGACTAGTTGGATACAGCGAACAATAACAACAACAACACACTCGGAACGCTGCCAGCAAATGTGTATGAGTGAGAATGTGTGTGTGTGTATGTTGGTTATGCTTGGCTGTGTACGAAATAAGAAAATCGAATAGGCGATGCTTCTTCTTTATTTCTTCACTACCGTTAACATTAAAGTACTTGCTTACGAAACACAGTCGCTGTGAGTGGCAGATGGTGGCAAAAATTATAACAACACCAAATAACTCAAAACGACAACCGGTCGCGTTACGTGATTTCAAGTATCGAGTTGTTTGCGAAAAATCGAAAGGAAGCAAAGTATCGAGAAGAGCATTAACAACAACAATAACGCATAAACATGCATATGTGTACACAGAACACACAACACACACGCACACACACACAAACCTAGCGATGTGTAAAAGCAACACGAGTACAGCAGCGGCGCGCCGTCGACATGCTGTGGAGTCAAAGATGTGCGACACTCTGTCTAGACAGCTGGCGCCAGTACTAGTTGTTGGTGTCATTTGGCGCTGTTATTGCTGGTTTTGGTTGGGTTTTTGTGTAATTGCCGCACACCAAAGTGGAGCCAGGACGGCGAGTTGCTGTTGTTGAGTGTGTGTGGCCGTCAGTAATCAGAGCAACAACAGCTGCGTCGATTGCCTGAAGGGCACTAAACAGCGCATCTCCATAAAGTTGCCAGTTCACGCTAAGAAATAAAAACTATCGTTTGTGCTGTTGTCGCGTCCCGGAACAATTTTTCAGCATATGTACAATTTTTGTAATCACAGGAAGAGTTAAAAAAGTGAAGACGAGTTCCCAGAGTTGCATGTTTGTTTGTGTTAACTGTTCGACTGGGTTGGCTTTCGCTTTCAGTTTTGAAGTTATTTGATTAGTGAAAGATACATAAGAAGAAAGGAAGGTGTGAAAAAAAACATGTTGTATGAAGTGCAGTTGTGTGAACAAATTTCCAGGACAGATAAGTCACGCATAAGGGTGATTGACATGGTTTGGTTAACCCTATCGGGACTACTGGGATAATACGTCCGAGCAAGTTTTTAAGGCCCCTCATAATAATTATTCAGATTTGATGACCCACGAAAAATAATTATTCGAAATATATGTCTCCGGATAAAAGGATGATTTTAGAATTTGTGAGTATTTGGAACATAATTTTTGTAGTCCCATTTAAAAAAATTATGTTGCAAATACTCATTAAATTAAATTCCGTCTCGATAGGGTTAAAGGGTAACCCAGGGATGCCCACAACTCAAGCTCAAAATAACAAAAATTTACTAAAATTCTCTAATATAGCTTTTTAATAAACAAAGAAAAAACATGACATTACATTACATTACATTACATTACATTACATTACAGTACATTACATTACATTACATTACAGTACATTACATTAGAGTACATCTGCACATTACATTACATTAAAGTACGTCTGCACATTGCATTATATTTAATTACATTACACTACATTACACTACATTACATTACATTACATTACATTACATTACATTACATTTCATTACATTACATTACATTACATTACATTACATTACATTACATTACATTACATTTCATTACATTTCATTACATTACATTACATTACATTACATTACATTACATCACATTACATTACATTATATTACATTACATTACATTACATTACATTACATTACATTCACACACTGCATTTAATTACATTACATTATATTGCATTACAACACATTAAATTGCATTCCATAACTCTACATTACATTACATTACAATGCATTTATTACATTGCATGACATTTCATTACACACATTACATTACATTACATTACATTACATTACATTACATTACATTACATTACATTACATTACATTACATTACATTACATTACATTACATTACATTACCTTACAGTACATTACATTACATTACATCACATTAAATTAAATTACATTACATTACATTACATAAGATTACGTTACATTACATTACATTACATTTCTTACATTAATTTACGCACAGATACGATTTAAAATTAATGTTAAAAAATTTCAAGTGTTTCCTTTATGAATTTACCAAATGAGTCAAATATTTTGCTAAGCCGGAAGCCAGGAAAACCATCTAAGATCCAATGAATTCCCGACTGAAATAGCCAGTCTGGCAACTCCACTCAGTTGGTTGATGGTTAGTGAACAGTTGAGAAGATCATAGATTCAAACTACGACTCAACTAACAACAAATAAGGTAAACATTTCATAGTAAAAAGTTGCCATCTATAATTGGCGTCTCTTTCCATTTCTACGAGAAGTCATATGAACTGCTTGAGTAGTGGCGAAAAGTTCGGCTTTTGTACGCCTCACAGCTATCATCGCTTCCCAAATGAGACATAAGGCTTCAACCATTTGTCAGGGTAGTATCAGCTATAAATATGAATGTCTATAGGTGTGCAAATAAAACAGAAAACTCTCAATTTTATCAAATTTGGGAAATAACATATTTAGTTAGCAAAACTCAAAAGATAATTGTAATATCTTCCCAAAGATAGAACCCAAACCAAGACTAAAAAAGGTCCTCAGTTTCAGTGCAAAGATCTGATCTAAAAGAAGACCAGGAGAATGTCTGCAGTTCAACCAAAGAGCAGTCAGCAGCAATTTGGATATCCTTTTAAAGATCTGATTTAAAAGAAGACCAATAGAAGGTCTTAAGTTCAGGCAAAGAATAGTCTGCAGTAACTTGGATATTTTTTCAAAGATATGATTTAAAAGAAGACCAAGAGAAGGTTTGCAGTTCAAGAAGTAACTTGGATATCTTTTTAAAGATTTCATCCAAAAGAAAACCAAGAGAATGTCTTCAGTTCAACCCAAGAGCAGTCAGCAGTAACTTTATATATATCTTTTATATCTTATCAAGGATCAAAGGATATCTTTTCAAGGATCTGATTCAAAAGAAAAGTAAGAGATGGTTTTCAGTTCAAATTTGGGAAAGAACATATTTAGTTAGCAATACTCAAAAGATAATTGTAATATCTTCCCAAAGATAGAACCCAAACAAAGACCAAAAAAGGTTCTCAGTTTCAGTGCAAAGATCTGATCTAAAAGAAGACCAGGAGAAGGTCTGCAGTTCAACTAAAGAGCAGTCAGCAATAATTTGGATATCCATTTAAAGAGCTGATTTAAAAGAAAACAAAAAGGTTTGCAGTTCAAGCAGTAACTTGGCTATCTTATTAAAGATTTGATTCGAAAGAAGACCAAGAGAAGGTATTCGGTTCAACCAAAGAGCAGTCAGCAGTAATTTGGATATCTTTTCAGGCAGCACAGTTGGTAACTTTACCTTCACGAAGAGGGCTTCCATATTTTCAGTGATAACAATTGGTACCTTCTTTCAAATCCCTTAGGTTAGGTAGGGTATGTAAGGGTGTGTGCGAGACGTCTCTTCCACTCGGAGGCCAAATTGGCCCTTTGTGAATTCCTTCTTAAATGGTTCTAGAGTTACCCAATCAGTCCCGTAAAAAAGGACAAAACAGAAAACTAAACACTGATTGCGCAGTTTTCCATGATATTTTATTTCACGTGTATAAATATGATAACATCTAAAATACGAGTATGTACATATGTACACATACAAAGGGAAAAGCGAAATAGTTGTCAGGTTATAAAAAAGCGGAAGTTAATACCCATAAATGCCAACGGCACAAATTGCAAACGAGAATAATGTATTACGTGAAAAAATATTATTACATACACGTAAATAATACTAGTTGTAAAAAGCATGAAATATGTCTTTCGTGTCCAGTGTTCAGCGTCCAAGTGCGCACTTTCGCATGTGTGTTGTTGTCGCCAAGTAATTTATTTGCAATTGTCCACAAGGGCATTATTTAATTTTTTCATATGGCTGCAAAGCAATTCCCGTTTTCTACTTGAACAATAAGTATTATCAGAGCGATGTGGCATTAAGTGGGAAAATCCAGCTGACTTAAGGCTGCCAATTGGCACACAAACGACAGGTGACAGGCGGCGATACGGGACGTCACTCAGAGTGGCAGAATTATCGACACATTTAGACATCCATTGCGGCATTTTTATCGTCGGCCTGTTTGCCAATCAGTTGAAATTTGCTGCAGCTTTAAGTGCTGCTCGCACTCACCGTCTACGCGAGTTCGTTTCATAGACAGCAAAACAACACACCTACACAGATTTTAGTTGGCCCACTTGTGTAAATATTTAATGTTTCTTTTCTGCTTTGTTGCCTTCACATTTGTCTGTGTCTGTGGAAAATTTTGCAGTCAGCCCAGTTGTCTATTCATAGTATGCCAGTGTCTGTCTTTGCAGACGTTGCTGTCGCACAGAATTGCAAATAATTCCTTTGATTTGCGCCTAAAATGCTGCTTCGTTTTGTTAGCATCTTCTACTGCTCGCTTATCTGTTGAAGTCTAAGCAGTAAAGTCAGCGTTTAAGAGGAAAGTTTGCCAACACAGCAAAACATTTTTACGTTTATACAGAAATATTTGAAGCCTATTGTGCAAGAAATGTTTCTTTTTATGGATTTTTATGTTAAATTTATGTTCTCTCTATCTGTTTTATATTCTCTTCTTACTGTTAATAAATTTATTTTATGACATTTTCACAAAGAAAATTCCCATGTAGCACACAAAACAAATTACTCGCTTGTTCTGTGCTTTTTCACAAAGGGTTAACTTAATTTCACATCACAACTATATTTTTTTGTTACTCTTTTCAACCACTGCAGTGACTAAAGCGTTGCTCGCATATTTTCGCTTTTTATTTGCAGTACGTAGACTCTCCGGTTCTGCTTTGCAACCACAACAAACATCTTCCGGAACGTGTTATTACAGGCAAACGGAACACTTAGCTGTTAACTAGGCAAAAACGAGGCCATCACCCTTAGATCAACGTACATTGCAACACTACCAACAATTATATATACAGCAACTAGCTAATTAAGTTACCCGGGAAAACAACCACAGCGCAGAGCAACCAAGATGGCGGCGTTCATAGCGAAACAAATGGTTGGCAATCAACTAAGTGCCGTTAAAGGTGAGTAAAGAAACCCAAGCGAAAAAGGAGAAAGAATTATAAAGTTGATAATTGTGTGTTGGCAGTCGAGTTTTAGACTGCACGCTGTCAAAGTTCATGCAAATAATGACAGACCAGGCGTGGAACGCTGCAATCACGTTGTAGTTAATTATTGGACATTGTACAAATTGTGGTTTGATTTTCCGGAATTTCAGTTTCTATTTTAAAAAACCTGAAGCAGTAGAGTGGGTTAGTCTAACAGTTAGTTTAAGGAAATAATGAGTTATTACTCAGAAAACAATGCTCTCAGCAATGCGTAGTTCGATGGAGTTTCATTGCAACTTGAAATGATGGCTGTTTGGATTGTGCGTAGAATTCTTTTCTTCAACATAGAATCAGTTGGAGAATCTATGCAGAGCATCTACCACGAAGTGCATTTCGACAGCGTTCCAGGGAATATTTAGATCTGGTTGTTCTCTGTTGGAAAAATGGGCCATACATTGTATTTCATTTCGATTTTTTAAGAAGAGTCACCATTGAGTGGTTTCCTTTTATCGAAAAAATGTGTATGACAAGAAGGCGTGGCTGAAACTCTTATCATTCACATATCATTGGAATTTTAGGTCCCACAGTTTGATTGGTACTAAGTCTCAGAGTCTTTCTACCAGGAGAATTTTCCGTATGTTGTACAAGTCATAGGTACGAAGACATTACACAGAATAAATCTTGTTTGAGACTTTTATGCTTATTGCATTAAATAAATTAATTACGATAAGAAGGATGGATGTGGGGAAACACCTAGTTAGATATACTTTGGAAATGACAGTCTTCAAAAAAATACAAATCTGCCATAACAACTCCAAAGCAGCCTCGATAGCCTAGCGTGAGTTCACTAAACTGTCTTCTCAGAGGTCGTGGGTTCAACTCCCACCGTGTGCACGGTCCCCGCACTTTTCCAAAAAATGTTTCAGATTTTTCCTTTTCTCTAAATTCTCCTAAAAACCCTGCAACTTACCCAAGTTCAATGGTGTCCAACCCAAGTTACTCCTATCCCACTCACTCCCACGCAATATTACGCGCTGTGCGGCTGTAACACAGCTAGCGACGTCTGCAAGGGGAAGCGGACAATTGCGGAAACAGCGCACAAAATTGATCTGCGAGGTCCCCAACCATTCTGCTGTAACCTCCTCACACAACAGATGACGCTACGAACGGTAGCTCGAAATAACGGAGGCGACGTTTCTAATCGGGTTAGATGGCAGCCCTATCACTTAGGACTACCTGCGGCAGGCCAATCACCTACCCTGAGATTAACATAACCAACACAAGGCAATAGTCTTGTTGAGGCTCCATGCTCCAGAGAGGAGTGAACAAGAAAAAAATAAGAACTCCAAGAAGACTGGAACTGAATTATCGACAACCTGCCATTTTGTATCTACGTTTACTTTTTCTTGTCCGAGCAAATGGTATCAGCAGTTCTTTATTTTATTTTAAAAGATGACAAGCTCTCAGTACTCTATGAGTGTTCTCTCGATAATTCTGTACATAAGATTCACTTAGAAAGATACGTACCTTTGCATTAACCAAACGTCTGCAAGTCGTCGTGAACTGTTGTTTGCAAATTACTGAAAACATTTTGGCCTAAAACAATGACAAACGAGGAGCTGCTCACGAAAGCAGAAAACGAGTCGCTTAATACTTTTATGGATCCAGAAATTTAAGTGGTCCACACTTAATAATTAATTTAATACTTTTATGGATCCAGAAATTTAAGAAGTCCACACTTCGCAAAGAAGAGGGCTGGATTGCAAAAAAAAATTGTTTAGTAGAACCGACTAACCAGCAGAGTTAGACCGGATGCTAAAAAAAAAAAGCCTCGTGAGAACTGAAGAAGGGCGAACAATCGTAATTCTGAAAAAATTCAGGTTAGGTTGAATAGAGTGCTTGAGGAAGAGCTAAGTGTTGAAGACCCGAACTCTATGTTCCATTTGGATCTTCAAATGGCATCAACTCCCGAGTAAAATAACTAAATTGTCAATTGTTGGTTCCATGGGCTGAAAAGTCATTGATGAAAACTGAGCAACTTTACTGTGTCCCAACTTTTCGTACATAACATAGACTTTGTTTTTTAATGTGTAACAGAATATAACATTTTGGTTCCATCCATAGAAACTTATTTCGCATACATATTTAGGGTTTCTAGACTGTTATAGGTAACAACTTATAATTGTTTTTCGAGTTGTTTGAGCATATCTCTGAAGAAGCCTCTGAAGTGTGTAATCTTTTTCTTGGGGGCTTCTTTTTCTTGGGGGCTTATTTTTCTTAGAAAAGAACTTTTCGAAAAATTTTCCAGTTGTTTCAGCATATCTTTGAAGAAGACTGTGAATTATGTTATTTCTCTTAGGGGCTTCTTTTTCTTAGAAACCAACCTTCTTCTCAATCGTTGTACAATGTTTTTCTCAGTTAATACTTTTTCATCCACAACCTCAATATGTGAGACTCCATGTGAATGAATTCGTCGAGTTCTCCTAACTATGATTTTAATATTTAGTTGCATAGTTTAATTCTTAGTAGGTTAGGTTGAATAGGATACATACGAGTATAACGATAGTCGCATTTCGCATCAGAGACCATTCTAACTAAGTAATTTTTAGAAGCTTTTTAAAGAAGCGATTGATTCGGTTTCATGGTTTCACGAACCAATTAACCTTCTGAAAAAGATAATTCGATCTAGAAAGTGTACTTTGCCTGCCTTATTTGAACCCGCGTAAGATTTTTGATCCTATTGTGTGAAGTCTCTCGCTCTTAGAAAGACGTATAGCAACAACTCCTGTTGAATATTGAATCGTTTCTATTTCCATCGAATTTCGCAGCTCCGAGAGATATCGCTGGATAAGATGCGTCCACAGTGTTCGGTGATAGTGCGAACATGGGCAGCTGGACCCCCAAGGGGGGGGGAAATATTCAAACCCCCAAATACAAAAATTTCTGGAGCAAAATGTGGTTTTGAATGGAATTCGACTCAGAAATCGTACGCAAACCCACCCACCCACCACTGGAGCTGTCTCTTAAAGCCATGACTTAAAGAAGCTTCTAGTGATGAGAGTAAAGAACTTAAATACTTACTTATAAACTAATAGCAACCAAATAGAACTTTAGCAATTTTAAGACACCGGTTTTCTCAACCCAAGGCCAACTCTTCCAGCTACTAATTACTTAATGGTTGCCTCTTTTATCTTTGGGGCCATGACCACTTTTTGAAGCTATTTGTGTGCTTTCGTTTTTGTTTTGAAGTTTCGCCTGGAGCGTAGCAAATAATTACGGTGCGTTCCTGCCGACACTTTGTCCCGACGCCCAGCCACATTTCTGCGTAGATATAAGAAATGGTTATATATATAAATATATATATTTATATAGAATCTACACTGGCGGCGTTTGGGTGCTGTGGCATCTGTTGTAATGTTTAATTAAATACTCACTCGACATAATTAAAAATCCTACTATTTCACACAAAATTGATGCTGCTGGCGAGCGCCACTTGTGTGTGTGTTCCTTCCTTTACAAACGTCAAACACAAACGACACAAAAGCCGTCAACTCACTTGGTGCAAGTTCTCGAGTGTGTCGGCTGAATGGTTGCGTCAGCGGCAGCGGCAGTGGCAGCACAAGTGGCAAGTGGGTTAAATTCGGTCGACCAGAGTGCGAGTGGCGAATCAGAGTGCACAGACAGCCAATGCAGGGACCGTTCGGGGTAGCAGATGGGGTCGTGCGGTTGTTGTGTACGTTGCAGACCTGCTGATTACTTTGAAGTAGCGACCCCAATTGAATTAAGTGCTCGAGTGACCTTGGTGTGTGCCTTAATAGGTCTTTGTGTTGCTGTGTCTACGTGGCAACGGCACCGATTCTACTCTGTGTGCGTGTATCCGTGCGTGTGTTTGCGCCCATGTGTCGAGCATGTTTGACATACTAATGTCGTATGGGACCGAATATGCACCACTGCACAGTGGTCGGACTTATATGGGCAAAGCGGTCAAAAATACTTCTAGCAGAGATATCAGCCTGAAACTTTGGTAACTTGTTTTTAAGAATGTGGCAATTATTTCATGTGAAAATGGGCGTGGTCGGACATCTATACGCCTGCCCCATGTAAGGAAATGATAAAAAATTTGTTTCTTTTTTGTTTTTAATGAGAAACAAATTGTTTCCAAGATTTTGCTCGACAAAATTCATATATAGGCAGGCTCAGAGGAGCAACCGGAGGGGGTTGCGGGGTTCAAACCCCCAAATCAAAAAATTGCTTGTGAAAATTATGATCTCAAACAGTATTAGGCCCAAAGTGGTATGCAAAACCCCCCAAAATGAAATCCTGTGTGCGTCACTGTACAGGTAATTAACTCAAAACGGAGCGTGAATTAAAATTTTATGAACAGAAGGTGGAAGCCAGTACCATTGATACATCTCTATCTCTTAGCAGTGTCGAGCGCATATTTCCTTAATTTTTCAACATTTATGTTTTAATCTGAAAACATAGCTTTAGCTTTAACATACAATTTAGCACTTGTATAAATCATATTTTATCTTGATATATCTCAAAATTTGATTAGAAAAAGTTTTCCATACGACACATTTTTAACTGATCGTTCCTGTGGCAGCTATATGTTACAGTTGGGCGATCTTGTTCAAGTTTAGTTATGCGATTCAGTATTACATAGAAATGTCAAATACGACATTTTGTGAGAATGTCTTTCAAAATGCATATCTTGTTATGTCATTTCTTCTGCCAGATTTACTAATTTTCCCACATTGTGGGGTCTGAAACCGCTTTGCTCCATTTTCTCCTTCCACATTTGGACATGAAACCTCTTTAACATTACCAAAAAAAAACCAAAACTGTCCCCACAGAACCTATGATAACAAAAATATTTACATATGTAAATAGTGTCAGCCACCGTATATAAAAATTGGTTTAAAGGTGAAATTAAAATAGAAAAATAAAAAAGTTGCAATACGCATTATATTAACATCACCTTACTTAAAAACAACAACACAAACAAACAACAATACCACCGCACAAAATGCCAAGCTTCTTTTGCACTTCTGGGTTTGCGCCCCATTTTTAATACAGGCACTCAGTCTATGAAAGATTGCACGAAGCCTGGCAAATTCTGGCAGCTGAAACTAACACATTATAATCTTAAAACGTGCCTTAGTATTCGGAAAAAAAGATCAATGGGGGCAACGAGAGGGAACACAACTAAAACTTTAAGTGAAATTCTGGGAGTCAGACGAAAAACACAGAATATAGTAGTTGTAAATTTTGATTTTTGTTTTTAAGTAGACTTCAATTTAAATATATCTCATTAACTAAAATTAAGTTAAATACTTGTATGTTCAATACCCTTTTTATTAATTTTAAATTTGGTGATTTTTTAATAAAGTTTTAACACTTCAAAATTGATTATTGTAAAACGCTGCTCACATTGCACTAATCAAGTGAACAAATGTTCTCACTTCTGATGCTATTTTCAGAAAGTACCGCAAGAATCAAACCAAAAAAAATTTACCGTTAGAAAGCTTGATTATATAGGAGACTATGTAGTTACTTTTCATTTTAAAATTTGGACTTTGAATTTTTTATTTTTGGCCTATGGGAGCGACCACAGTGCACTGGGTCGCCAAGTGAAAGCAAAAGCAACGCAGCAGCAGCGAGAACAAAGCCAAAACCAGACGAAGATAAAGCACGGACGCACTTCAAGTGCCGCTCATAGGTAACGTCACTGTCGTTGTCACTGTTGTTTTTGCTGTTGTTGGTGTCGCTATTTTTGTTGTGGGTGTTGCCAATAATTAACTCGTGTCTATGGCAACAGCGACATGTACTCTGGAGGGGACAAACAACAACAGCAGCGGCGGCGTCTATGTCAGCTTATGGCGGCCCCAACAACTGCGGTCTAAATGCGTACAAGTGGCTTTGCAGGCGCCCAATTCCCATGTTAAATTATTGATGTAGCTGCAGCGGCAGAGCATAAAATTAGAAAAAGCGCCTGCTTGGAATTTCATTTCGAAAAAAATGTCGTTGCGAATGCGTGACGAAAGTTGTTCGATTTGTGCCACGCTCTGGTTCCAGGAAGCCTTCAAGCTTTCCATTATTTAACATTTAATTTCAATAATGCCTGCAGTGGCTTTGGGTTCACGACATTTCATGGTTTTATAATCATTAATTTACTAAGGTTAGCTAATAGTTTTTTGGATATTGATAGAACGAACGAAGTTTTTGTACTTCAATTTGAGATCATTAAGAACATATGAGTGGCCTTGGGCCGAACATAGTCTAACCTTTTCAAATTGAATGCTCATAGAGCAATGAAGCCTTTGTAGCTTACTCTGGTGCGGCTAAGGTCCTGACTGGTCTATGAGTGGCTTGAGTCGATCAGTATAACGCGCCTAATCTAACCTAATCTTTTCAAATTCAACAATACGTTGCCTGAGAAAACAAATGTCGTATGTCCTACTAAGCTTAATGGAACATACGACATTCGTTTTCTGAGGCGACGAATACTGTAAGGATTCCAATTGCCATGCGAACACATATAAAGCAATGAATTCTGTGTACCTCGTTCTGGTATCGCTATGGCGCTGACTGATCTACGCATGAGTAGTCTTTGGCCAGACAGCCGATGTAACCTAACATAACCTAACTTTTTCAAAAATGAATATTAGTATTCGCATTCGGATTCGGTATCGTTAAGAACCTGCTTAATCCATGAGTCAGTGTAACCTAACCTTTCACCAGTTTAACAATAGTTTTCATATCGCACACGCACTACAAAAGTGACACAACTCAAAATTTTTCATTTTCGGGTTTATGTGTTAATACCTATCTATCAATAAGCAAAAGCTCAGTATATTTTGTTGTTGTTAACTGTTGCAAATACAGTTATGTCTCTCTTCATGTCAGAAGTTTGATGCTATTTGATCGCTGCAGCTGAATCTAAAAGAGTTCCAACTCAAATTGTGTCACTTTTGACGACATAAATTTTTGTTAAAGTTAATTTTAAGAAAAATTCTGACAAATTTTTGTGTATATTTTTAATTATTAAAATTAATTATGAATTTTCAAAATTTTTCTTTCAACTTTTTAACTGTCATTTATATTTATTAAATTCAGAAAAAGTTACATAACTTAAAATAATTCGGTAATTATTGAATTAAAATATCATTAAAACAGTCACAATTCAAAATTTTGGATTTTCTAGTGTAAAATTAAAAAAAAATGCTTGCAACTTATCCTAAAACATAATCTGTAAGGATTTTCTACTGAATGGTCTATACATTATTTTCAAAAAATATTTATTTAGCTCAAAAACAGTTTTTGGCGTTTCCTGAAAAATCAAAAATTATGAGTTGTGCCACTTTTGTTGTGCGTGTGCGATATATTCGAAGGGCACTTAAATCTTTGTACCTCGTTCTGGTATCGCCATAACCCTGAGTGGTCCATAAGTGGCCTTTAGACAGCCTCTGTTACCTAACCGAACCCAACTTAACCCTTTCAGTCACAATGTCCAATATATTGGACTACTGCCCATACAATTCATACAGCGGGCTGTTATTTTCAAGTCGGAAAGGGTTAAGCGTTCCAAAATTTAAGCACTTGAAAAATGAGTTTTTGTTAAACCGGTGCATTTTCCCCTTGAAGCTCAATCAACAACAAAAACAGCCACCGTAAAAGCGCAAAATTTTAAATTCGAATTACGCTTAAATTTGTTTTAAAAAGAAGTAACAACAATAAACCAGTAAAACAGAAGAAAAATGTTTGCAAATTTCCACAACAGCTGACAGTTAATTTAAGAAAGAGCAATAACAACAAGCAGCAACGGGGAACGGAATGAAATTATCGATTTTGGAACTGAGCCAAAATGGCATTTGCCAGCACCAGCAACGACCGCAGCAGCGGCGAAAATTACGAGAAATGGAAAAGCGCCAAAAAAAACAAACACAAAGAAAAACATTAAATGCGCAGCAGTGACAGCACAACAACAACAACAATTTCAGCTAAACCGCAACAATCGAAATAAGCGCTCGCACACACACTCATACAAACAACAATATGCACACAAACACACACACACAGTGTGCAGTGGCACTCGTTGCTCTAAAACCATAAATTCTCATAATGCATAATAAAGCAACAACAATAAAACAATGAAAACCAAACGACAACAACAACAACAATAATACCACATGCGGAGCGCTCGAAGGGGTTAAGGCGATGCTGGCGAGTGGCAGCGTGAAACGAATAACAGTGAGAAATATTGGCGGTTTTCGATTAGCGGTGAGTGGAAGTGGGAAAGTGGGGGAGTGAGGGAGGCCGAAGTGGCTAAAAAGCACGTTTTATGTTAAATTTGTGCAGCGCACTGAGCTGTCAGCGCAAACGCACACATTTTAAACATTTGCTGCCGCTGAACAATAATCGCAACAAAAACAATAACAACAACAAGGCTGGGAAGGGGGGCTGACGTAAAGCGTTGCATTGAAATAAATTTAGCGCGCACATAAAAGCGAGTAACGTTTAATGCAATGTTGCCATATTAACGGTTAAGTGGCCGCACTCAAACCCACACACACACACACACACACACCAATCCGCTCCAGCCGTGCGATATTTTTTCGGTGCAATGCATTTTGTGCGCTGTCGTTGCCATTGTTCGCACAGCGAACGTTGAAAGTGCAGTTAGAATTTATCGATTTCCTAAATGCGAACGTTTATATGCACTTTTGTTTGTATGTGTGCGTGTGTGTATGTGAAATTGCATGGGAAATTTAGTGCTGCCGCTTATTGCGCCTTTTCTTGCACTATTTGGCAACGCACATAACAGTAAACGGCCACTTTTTTTTGCTTGAACGCAGATATTCAGAAATGTTTGCAAATGAAAAAAAAAGAAATCGTTTTCAATGTTGGCCAGAAGATTAACTGCCAGAAAGTAGCAACAGTGCAATTTCGGCGCGAAGCGAAAAACGATATAAATTCAAACATAAAAAAATCCACATTTTCTTACTCTTTCTGGCTGTCTCTCTCTTTCTCATTTGCCTTAACTTCATTCAAGGATTTTGGGTGCATGCAATTAATCCTTGCTTGCTTTTCGTCCTTGTATTGAATTAGAGTTAAACTTGGTTCGCACTCACCTTAGAGTGCAATACAAACATTTCATTACTTTCTGCCTCATTTTAAAGTTAACTGCTCCTACGTTTTTCTTGCACTCGCCGCCTTCGATTTAGTAAAGAAATCCATAGTCTTTTGTTGACAAAAAAAAGTGTTTTCTTTAATTGAATTACCTCCATTGCTCGTTCTGCTCTCAATGTTGTTTCGTTTCATTACTTTGCTTCACTTTTAATTTATTACCTTCGCTTTATTTCTACACGTTCTGCTCTTGGTTCTGTTTGTGTCATGGTTTTTCTTCCATTTCCACATTTATAACACTTCCCTTCAATCAATCCGTCCGACTCACTCACTGTCAGATGCTCTTCACACAACCGTATGGCCGCTCTTCAGCTCTTCATCTCAGCGCTAAAGCACTGCGCAGCACCTAATCGCAAGGATTATTTAAAGCCTTTCATACTTTCATACCACAAACCACACAATTGCCACCGCAAACACACACACACGCATAGATATATTCGTTCATCTAACATACATATGTATTTATTGTACATATATATATGCTTGTTTGCGCATATAATTCTCAAGTTTTGTGCCATTTGTGCACTCGAGCAATTTCTCTTCGTATTGTTCAATCGCTCGGAAAATGCATTGATTGGATTAAAAATTGTATTGTTGTTGCTGCTGTTGCTGTTGTTGGTGATGCATTGTGCGAGCAGAAGAACAAGCTCGACGCTTATCAGCAACGCAACACTCAACACACATTTACTGTTCATCTTCAATTCACTCCGCGCGTTGCATGCCACATGCAATAACCACCGCTGGCGCAGAGGCACTAAATTTTTAAGTGGCTTCAATAAAGAAAATGCACAAATGCTCTGATTCGGAGAATCACTTCTGCTTGCTGTGAATTTGAAGAAAGTTTTGTTCGTTGATTTGGTTGGATTTCGCTGAAGTCTGTTGAGAACGTAGCTTATGATCTCCGGAGGGCAATAATTCAGCTGATGGTCGATTTAGCTGAGCTAATGAATTGAGTTCACTATGGATCGCAACGTTTCCTAAGAGTGTTGAGAGATTTGTTTTTTGCAGCAGAAATGATTTCTGAATATTTATTTAGTGCAGTGCTTTCGTAGATATTGAAATGGATTTGAATTTTTGCGAGTATGTAAGTAAATAGGCAGATGTTAGTTTTCTTCTTCTTTTCAACAAGCTATAACCATAGGATTATGAGCCACTCGAAATCTCTCACCGTATTTTTCCAGTGAAAAAACATATCCAATACTTAAGTGCAAACTTGATATAAAATTTCTATACTACCCACCTTACAGTACAATATTAAGAATCTCGGGACTACTGCGATAATACGTCTCACCTAGTTTTGAATGCTCCTCAAAATAATTATACAAATCTAACGATCCATGCAAAACGAGTATTCGAATTATATCCCCGGATAAAAGGATGATTTCAGAATTTGTGAGGAAGCAACATAATGTTCTAGCCCCAAACTGAAATAGATGGGAACATTTGTACTTACTTGGTTTCTACTTTGTTTTCAAATTTTGGGCTGCATTCAACGTAAAATTCTATCTTGCTACTGAAATGGCCGCAACAACTCATTATTGATTTCTGTGCCAAGCAATCTCCATGCAGATGACTCGACTTCACGCTGGTCTTTCTCGGTTAGTCACACCAAGAGATATTTAGGCTTCCTTTACTTGATCCAGATTTGTTTTTTCTGCCATGGACACATACTTCTATTTTATTTTTATAACAAAGACAAGGTCTCTCTTCCTTACTTTTCTCAGTTATAGTCCACTAACTCATGAATAACGTTAATCGGCATAATTTAGTTTTTTATTCGAGTAACATTACTCGTTCCCTACTCAACTCTCTATCGAGTTCATAGAAGCTTCTTTCTAACTGAAGTTAAGAAATAAACATTATTGCTTCAATAATAGAGACACAATAGATAATCTCTGGTTTCATTGCAATATCTTCCTTTCCCTTAATCAATTCTGTTTATAAAGGTTCCCAGGTATTCAAACTGTTTGACTATGCAAGATCACAAACCCTGAGGCAGCGAGCTTTGCTAACTGCATTTTTAAGGTCTGTGGAAGCTAAACTGGTTTTCATCAAATTACCAACTTAGCAAAGATACAAGCGGCTCTAGTAAGGTTTCGAAGAAAACCTGATTAGCTCTGAGTTGCAGTCATCAAACAACTGTAACTCACTACGCACTCTGCTCAATTTACCTTTCAAACTTTTGGTGTTAGCAAACCACTGAGTTAGACAGAGAGATAGATTTGAAAGGGAAAATGTGCACTGAGACCAAAGTTGATCTATTGTTGGGGGCTACAGCTTTAGAGAACGTCCCACAATCTCACCGACCTAGAGCTTAGTACACAACCACTGAGTTGCTGGTAGACTAGAACAAAGATTGAGAAAGATTGAGTTTTCTCTCTAAACATTTCTATAGACATTGCGGATTGATTGATAAAGATGAAAGCACCCTATACTTGCTAGACTTGCTTTCTTTTATTAGCTCGAATGAGACTATGTGTTACCAAGTTTCCGAAGATCGATACGAGACACTTGGGACTCTATACTACGGGATTTCACTGATTGCAATTCGTTTTTTAGTTATTTTCTTAGGACCAATTCTTACTGCCATTTTAGAACAAATTTACTATCACCTAAGTAATATTTTGAATGCTCCAACCATAAGCTTTGCATACCTTCTAAGACATAAAGAAAATCTCTATAATTCTTTGAATTGTTCAGTCTTTAACGCTCAATGGACTCGTGCAGGCTTTACAATGCTAAATTTGTAATTTAGAGTTGACTGCATCGTATACCATTACTATATGTTTGACCCTTTTTTCATTCTTATACTTTTGAATAATCATTAGTTTTACTAAATGTTTGTCACTGTTTTTCACCTCCTTCAGCAAAACACAGTATAGAGCGGACATTGACACATTCGGTTGATACTTTCCGCCTTCTACAGGTGGCACACATGGTTTACATCACAAACTGAAAAATTGCATAAAACCTGCAGAAAATTTAAAGCTTCAATATAAAAGGTACATGTGCAAGTTTTGCCCATTCAACTCTAAGCGAGTTAATGGACCAAGGTTTTGCAAATCACATAACGATAATAAATAGCAAAAGTTTATAGGTTTTAAAGTTGCAAATCCCCTCCTGAATGTGAGCCTCCTTTTGTTGCCATTAGGCAATTCAATTTTGCATGCAACTTACACGCGAGTCATAACATACTTTGCGGAGCTTAACCTTTGAAATTTATACTTTAACTTAAGAGCGAAGTTGTTGTATGCATTGCAGCTTGACTATATTTATTTAAAAATGTTATATTTCCATATTGTTGTACTAAAAATCTGTTGAAATAAAACGTGAGTACGATGATTTTTTAAGATGTCTTATATTTTTTAAGCCTTTTTGTGACGTCCTCTTCTGAGACATGGAGCTATTAACATATGTGTTCTGTTGTATATTTGTATACATATCGTCGCCTGAGAAAATAAATGTAGTATGTCTAACGGCCCAATGGAACATACGACATTCGTTTTCTGAGGCGACGATATATCAACATATGATGGCTATTTCAAAAGTCCGACTCAGGCTGCCCGTTGCCGAAAAAATATGTAGAACTAAAACAAAAATCACAAGAAATCATTTATGTAAATTTTTACGTAGGCCATGTCCCCGGACCCCCAAAGGGAACTGGCGTCTTGAGCCTGCGTTCAGCTTCGACAACCACTGAAATTCGTGTGCCGACGTCCGCCGTTGCAAAGCACAACTTCGCCGCACTAAGTGCCAACTTCTGTACGCATTTTCCGCTACACTTAACCCAACCAAACCCGACCCAACGCGACGCGACACTAAACCGCTGCGCAACTGACACAGAGACTAATTTCGCAGCAAATTTCTTTTGTCGCCTCGCAGTGAGTGAGTAACCTGCGAAAAGGACATACTTGCAGCGCAACCTGAAAATAGAAAAAAAAAAAAAAGTGAATATAATAAAACAAAAAACAGCGAATGAAGCTGTTACCTACGCAGCAAAGCCGCAACAACGGCGCCCGTTCTGTGAACTTCTTTATGCGCATTAGCGGCTGCCGCTTCGTCGACACTCTGCCGCTGCGGGCGCTTTGACAATTTTGCTGCTGCACAGTCATGGACGATTTATGTTATGTTGTGCCGCTGCTGCCGCTGCTGCTTCCACGCGCCACTGCGTCAACAATTGCATTGCCGCCGCCGTCAGCTTCGCTCCGACAATGGCGTCTGCGAGCGCTTGTTTTCATACGTTGAACCGACGCTATCTGCTGCGACCGCACCAATACCCCGAGTCGTCTGTCTGTCTGTCTGTCAGGCGGTGCGTTCGTCTGCTCCTTGGCTGCTGCTGCCACTTGCGCGTTCGCTCTTGCGTTCTTATCGAAAGGAAAAATTTCTGCACGAATGCATCAAAAAGTGCTTCTTAAATCATTATTTCAACTAGAAAATGTTGCACTCAATTTTGCACGCTTGAGAGATTTCGCTAATGTTGCTACTCCTGCTGTTGTTGTTGTTGTTCCTGCTAGTACTTGCAATTTGTTTTGGTTCATTGTTGCCGCTTGCTGATGTTCGCTGTTCTTGCTTTCGTGCAGATTTACGGTTTCCCCAAAGAAAAAACGAGAGAATATATTTGTAAATTTAAATTGCTGCATTGCGTTGGGGAAAACAACGCCAAAAAAAATACACAGAGCTAATGATTAATGCGAATTTGAGCCACTTTGCTGCGGTCGTTCTGTCGTTGGAGGTCGCCGTAATTTACAATTTTGCTTTTACTACTTTTTTTACGCTTTTATTACTTTTCAAAACATTTCTTAGAATTTGCATGGTACACACACAAACGCACATTTTCATGCGAGAATAATTATCAACCTCGAATGCAGCATGTCGTACATAACCTTCAACAGCCCCGCAAGCGTGAGACCTGAGAAGGAAAATCAACAAATGTTGTTGTTGAATGTTCGAAAACCGTAAATTTTGAAAATTAAACTGGGTACTGCAGCACTAAAACTATCAAAACAATAGTGAGCCTGAAAGTATACCAAGCAAAATCGCAAATCTAACCTCAAACTAAAATTACTGAGAATGGATTGTAACTGTAAATTTGCATTAAAAGTTGAATTTGTAAGGTTAAGTAATTATTTTCAATACAAGTTAACATCACAACCATATAAAATTGATTTAGATTAGGTATGAGAGTCGTTCAACAGCGCCCAAGACATGGCGTCCAATGGTGAACTTTTCCTTACTGAAGTTTCGTATTCTCAGCAACTCCTAAATTTTCCTCAGATCGACTTCAGACAGCTCTATCGAATGTTTTTTCATCTTTCATAAAGAATCTACATAGTTCGCTTTCTGTGATTTCTAGTTGAGTTTAATGGATATTAAGCAGACAGTGTCCGCTCAGTGTTCGCCATGAATTTGAGTTCCTTTTCTGCTCAGATCTGAAAGGTACTTAATGTTCTTACAGAATAAGAAAGAGGGAGAGAAGAGTTTGGAACAGCGCTATCCCATTGTGTTGGACCATCTGAGAATTCCTGTTTGATATAATGTCTGAAATAAGTTTTCTGACAACTATGATCGGTCCAGGTCCGAATAGAATTGTCGTAAAAGTCGAGTAAAATCGAGTTTTTGTCCACCTGGAGAATTTGAATCGATGGACAGCTTAATCGGCAGTGTGACTTAGGATGAAAGCAGTGGCACACACAGGATTTTTATTATTCTGTAAGAGTGCACTAAATTGTTCACTCTCCACAATTCTGTGGCCGTAAGGAAAACAGCCAAAGTCGAGTTAGGACAAAATTGAGTTATTACCACCATTGCATTCGTCGTATTCAAATGTACTACTACACAAAATTCTATGGCTTTTGCTCATAAAATGAATGTTTTACGTCCAAAAATCTAAAATTTTTCTAGTTAAATCTACATAAAGCAATTTCGACTTTGGCTGTTATTCCTTAGGGCCACAGAATTGATATACAGGGTAGGCCATTGAAAGTGGAAGCATCTGGTAACCCTATAACTTTTGACAGAGCTGTCAGATCGACTAATGACATAGCGCGTTGGAAGCGTCATTCCAAGACAATTTATACCATGGAACAGTACACTCCAAAAGAACTCCAAAAACCATTGATTTATTGCGGCCATTGTTCCCCGGCCGAATCATATAGAAAAAAGGCGATTATGAGTGGCCACCGAGATCACCCGATTTGACGCCGCCAGACTTTTTTTTATGGGGCTACTTGAAGTCCAAGGTATACACCAACAAGCCAAGGACACTAGCTCAACTCAGAGCCAACATACGCCGCGAAATAAGAGCCATATCGGCCGATACACTGGCAAAAGTGATGGAAAATGCCGAAAAAAGGGCACATTTTGCGGCCAAAGCTAGTGGTGGCCATTTACGCGATATCATTTTCAAAAACTAACTAGAAAATTTCTCCTTGGACCAAAATAAATGAATATCGAGATGAAAACAAAAAAAAAGTTTTTTTTTCCTCTTTTTTTTCAAAAACAAAAAATGCTTCCACATTAAATGGCCTACCCTGTAGAAAAATATACCCGAATTACCTGTCTTGCTCTCATCCAGTGACATACACAGGGGGGTTGTGGGGTTCAAAATTAATTTTCGGGGGTTTCGCGTAGAACTTTTAAACCTAATACCATTCGAAACCATATTTTCTACCAGCATTATTTGTGTTTGGGGAGTTTGAACCCCAAAACCTCTTTGTGTGGGCTACAAGTTGACAGTAAGACAATTAATTCTGGTATATTATTCTTAATTCTGGAGAGTGAACGATTTGCTGAAATCTAACGAAACAATCAAAGCAACTGTTGCATAGATCTTTTTTAGAGAAAAATAAAACAGCCATATACAGCATTTTTTACTATCTGTGAGTCATATGGTAGCTCCTTGTGTCGTAGTTAGAATTATAATAAAAAAAGTTCACCTCTCGTTCTATGATATCTGCCAAAGTAGAATAGTTTTAACACTAAAATTGTTATTCACATTATATTTTTCACGAATCTATTTAGCAGTTATCAGATTTATTTAGCTTAATCAAGCACCGCATATGGTTTCAATCAGGATGTCAAAGTGATGCTTGCTTCAGTGAAACTCAGTGAATTAGGTCTAAAAAAGACCTGTGGTTGTGTAACTGCGTGTCGTATCTACCCTTCTCGGCTTAATATAAAAAACTTTTCTACATGAACATTCAACTGTGGTGAATTTTTTAACTCAATTTCAAAAATCATTGAAAGTGAGATTCAGTTGATTAGATTTGAAATACTGAAAAGAAACCGCAATAATAATAATACAAATTTCACTCAGACAAGAAAGTTTTCTTTTACAAAATGCAACTCAAACTTTTTTGATATTTTATTGAACTTTAAAAGGGTCTGTAGCTTAAATTAATTTAACATGAAACGGCAAATGAAATCGTGATGTTGAGCATATGAAGTCAGTCAAAAAAGATACACAAATGACTTAACCAGCCATTCGAAACCATTCATTTTTCATACATAATTTTTATGCCAAACAAACATTTGGAGGGTTTGAATCCCCAATCACCCCCGTTGCATTTGCGTGCGCCACTGCATTCAGCTAATAACTGAACAATTCATTGAATCTGAAGCGGTGATTGGCTGATTGAAATGCATTGGATCGAATTAGAGGTTCGCATAGCATCAAAAGGATGCTTTACTGTACTTCAGAGCATAACTCAAGTGAAGGTTCCTTACTTAAGGCTTGATTACACGTAACGAGTAGAGTGACAAGACAGCAACTCGAATGAGTACTCGTTTCATCTAAACAGTAAGGCGAGTTGTTGATTGAGTCAGTGACCGATGAAAGTGGCGAGAGAGTCACTATAATCACATTTTGTTTGCTAGGCCGAGCACTACTTTACCGTTACATTTTTCTCTTTTTTGCAGCGATTCGCGGAATCGCTCGTCACATGCCGAATCGCTCGTAACATGCGGAATGCGTCACACACCACTTTTCGCTCGGTTGAGTTTAATTGCACGAGTTGCTTAGTTCATTTTGTGCATTGTAAAACCGAACTGACTCGCCACGTGTCAAAATACGTTTGAACAACTCGTCGGTTTTGCTCGCTATCCGAATTCTTTCAGCCTAGTACCATTTTGGTGTCTCGTCACTCGACTCGTTACGTGTAATCAAGCCTTTAGTGACTATCCAAGTCGCACATGAGAGTTGCATAGAAATCCTTCCATATCTCACTCACAACGCTTGTTTTTAGTTTCTTTCTGTCCCGCTAAATGCTCAAAAATACTCCTAATAGCAACAACAACAACTACCCCACCTAACGCTCACACTTTGGCACCTACTGACAGCTCATCAATTTTGGCATTAAGCCAAAATATTCAACGAAAATTTATAATGGCTCGTGGTCGCTGTCTGTCTGTCAGCCATAGCTTCTCATACTCATTATTTGTTTTTTTGTTTTTTTATTGTTGGTGTTTTGCCATAAAACAATACCGTTGATCAGACTGGATTAAAAAAGTTTGCCACATAGCTTTGAAAATGAAAATTATTCGCCAATAGCAACGAGCAGCAACTCAAGTCATGTACACAAAAACAAAGCAAAATTTTTCGTTTTTCTTTTTTCTCTCTTCTTTTTTGTGAAATGCCAAGTGTTTGTTTTATTTTTTGGTATTTTTTTATATGAACTTTTTTGTTTTTTGCTTGGCTGCGAATTTGTGGGGTTCAGTTGTTTTTTGTGTGTGCGCGTCAATAAAAGTTTTTGCATTTTTGTCGATGACATGACCGAAAATCTCTTGTCGTCGCTTCGACAGTTTTTGGGGAATTTTCGGGAAATTGCAATTGTTTTTTAATACGCTACTTTATTATGCAACCCGCGCTGGCTGCCAGCCTGAATGGCAGCCTTTCGTGCCATTACACGTTGTAATGAAAATTTCATGGCATGCTTTTCTGCGCGGTTGAGCGCGCCGCTTGTGTGCGTGTGTGTGTGCGTGCGCGCCGTCACTTGCATATTTCATAGAGAGCGAGCAGCGACAGTGAGTTGCGGAATTTCCTACAAAAATGTCAATTACTTGGCAATTTGCTAAACAATTGCTCCCCCCGCATGTTAAAAATTCATTTTATTTTTTATATATTTTTTTTTACATCAAATCAAATCTTTTTCTGGTCGATGCGATGCGCCTAAAAAACAACAAGCAATGCTTTTTTGGCTCTGTGGCCGTTACTTGTATATACCGTTAGCATAATATATTTACGCCTTCACTAGGCGGCGCTTTGGCATTGCCACGCGCCAGTGTCAGTGTCGGCAGCACTCGTTGCCGTCACTTGCAGCTGCCCGACGACACGCATCAGCCGCTGCCTCAGTTGTCGGTTACGCTGCGTTAGCTGCGCACAATTTTTATTTTAATGTCGACAAGGCGCATAATTTCTCGATCCATTAAACTGTCAGCAGCGATTTTTCAACAATGCGAAAAAGGATTTGACAGCATCTATGTAGTTGTTGTTGGCTGCCAGTGTGTTTGTGTGTGTGCAAGAAATTCACAATAGAAAGCGGCGGGAATGACGAGTGCGGCTTTCAGTGTGTTTTCGCGCAGACTTCGCGTAAAGCGTCTCATCTGCATTTAGTTGACGCAAATGTTGATGCGCGGTTGACAGGTGTTGTGCCAGTTGGGCCCTTGAAAGTCACTCCAAAAAGTTGCAAATATAAATTTCGTTTCATTATTCAACAGCAATGACTTGGCGCTGTCTGAACTTTTGGTTGTTCGATTTTAGAATTTCATTTTTTCAAATAAAACTAATACGACATGGCAAATGAGCTTGAAAGGGCTGACTATGACCTTTTGCTGAGATTGTTTTATAATAAAAAAAACTTTTTAATTCAACTTGACGTAACTAAATGCACTTTTGGTGTTTTCATTGTGGTCATCAGCTGATAAAATTACAAAAATGTTGAAGCATTAAAAGTACAAAGGGAAATGTTATTGGGAAAAAATGTATATACAAATAAAAAGTACACATAAGAAGACAATAAATGATTGGACAAAGGTAAAAGAGGATCCGGGTAGCTAAAGAAATTTGTCAAAGAAATTTTTCAATGTATTATTGGCGTCTTTTTGAAGCCAATTAGTTTTTAAAAAGGAAGCCGAATGAAGACAACCCGAACAATTTAACCTTCTTTAGACGCCCACTTGGAGTATTTTTGGTTGCAATATAATTCAGAAAGTGATTTTCTTTAACAATGCTTAACTCTTTCCAGGCTTTGCTTAAAAATGCAAAAATAGAAACCTTGCAAAAAGAAACGCCCAGCTAAGTAAAGAAAACTGCTCCTTATGTACATAAAGAATCTCGGTTATGCAGCTGTTTTCGCCGCCTGAATATTCACATGCAAATTGAAGATAATTGAAATTACACCCAATCTTCAATTTCCATACCTCAACACTCTTTTATTTGCTGCATACAATGGACAGCGCTGAAAAGACGCCACAGCGCCGGCATGGAAATAATGACTTTAATTAAGAAATACCTGAAACAAACACACACACACAGACACATATACATGCAAACAATTGCATGCATGTAATGTATTGTGGCTGCCTGAACCGAACCAAACCGACCCGAAGCGAAGTGAAGCAAACTGTCCGTTGGCTCTTCTGATTGATGTGGCGGACGACGGTCTACAATTCAACTCGTTTGCGTATTCATTTCCTTTAATGGTTTATTGCGCGCGTGTGCGTGCCTGTAATTTGCTGCACACATATGCAGCGGCACACAGTGCAAACAACACACACTTACCGCGTTGAATATTCACGTAATGTGCGGCACAACACAGCGCCAATTGTTCATGTCATGTTCGGCATTGTAGTCGGAGCGCGCTGCAGCTGCATTTTGCAGGTAGCAATTGAAAGTTTGGTTTGGTGGCGCTGGCCGCGCACAATTAAAACTACCCACCAACCAATCTACCAACGAACCAATTTACCAGTCAGCCCAACAACTGGTCGACACGCAGCACTTTGCACATTTCGGTTGCACATTGCTCGCTGCTGTTGTGGCCGAATGCATTAATTTCAACCTTAAGCCCGTCTCAAGCCCACATTGTAGTTGCACCAACGTACATGTATGTGTATGTATATCTGTATGTGTGTGTATGTTTGTGTGCATGTTTGCATACGTAAATATCTGGCAATCGCACTCAAGCATTCGCCTTCAGACTCGAGCGCATATAAATTAAATGCATTCTTCATGGCCTTAATTATCGTTGTTTATATATATATGTATGTGTCTAGGTGTGTGTGTGTGTGTGTGTGTATTCCACTCGTCTGCCGCTGCAGCTTGTGCTCTAACAATGCTTGGTTAGCCTTTATTATATTTTGATGCATGTTGATGGCTGATATGTTCAGGGCCTGCGGTGCGTATGAGTAACAAATAATTACCTTATTGTGTGAAAAAGCAAAAATTTTACAATTAAATTTGCAATTCCTACAGTTTGGTTAGCAGAAAACCTGAAAACAATGTATTTAGTTTTAGAAGTTGTTTCTGTAATGAACAAAACATTTTTTGATACATTCATGCAAGTGTCGAAGTGGATATCAATGATGGGTTGCAACTGAGTTTGTCGATACCAAAACTGCTGTCTATCGAAACATACTAAATTTATATTAAAAAGCAAACATTTTACAATTAAACTTGCAATTCCTTCAATTTGGTTAGCGGCAGTGGTTTCTATGTTATTATGAACACAACATATTTTCATTCATGCAAGTGCCGAACTGATTTCAATGCTTCTGTGAGTACCAATGATTGGCTGCAATTGAGTTTGCCGATACCAAAACTGCTGTTGATCGAAACATACAAAATTGTATTATTAATCTGAATACGTATTATCCCAGTTTTCCTAAGAAAAAATAGATGGTAACTAAGGACTGCTATCGATAGGTCAATCATTCAACCTGGCAGAATTTCAATTGATTAACGTAACCAAGCCCTATGAAACCCGAAACAAATTAATGCTTTCTACATTCAACTAACTACACAGTTAGTTAGTTTACAAGTTTACACTTTTTGCTTTCAACTTCAATGTTTAGACTAACTTAACTTGTAACTTTTTTTTAGAAAATTGAACAGCGAACAGAGAAAGCAAGGTACAGAGAAGTTCTATGACCTTTGAAAAAATTGGTTAAAAAAGATTAATAGAAAATAGACTTTTAATTTATAAGTTGTTCGAAAATGTTTCCAGTTTTAAAGTTCAAGGCTGTAGTTTGCTTTTGGACTTTGGCTTTTAAAAAATTTAGTCTCAATCAGTAATTTATAGAAGCTCAGAAGCGTCAATACCGGAACTCCAACTTCATTGCACAAACAATAATAAAGTCATGATGATTCAAACCAACGCTGATTCCAAACTAAAATAATCATAAAATATTTAATATCAACCATTCTGTTATCTTAACCCTTTCGGCCCCGAATTTTACCCCGCGTCTCGATATTACTTCTTGGTATTTAAATCTTGAAATATTTGCCAGGGAAGTGTGCACACGACATTTGAAGTCGCCACGCCTCTTTGTTAGAGTTCTACAGCTGGTTTACTTTTGAACAATTTTAACTTCAAACGGGTTAAATAAATTTTGTATTAATATGTTTTAATTACAGAAAAATTATTTAATATTTATGAAAAAATACAAAATGATTACTTTTTGATTTTATTTAACCATTACTAAAGAAACAGGGTTTTGATCAAACGCGCTCAACTCGTAGACTTCAATGAGAACACAAACTTTCCCTCATATCGCTGCAAATTATTGGAAATCATTTTGGCGATAAGAGTAGAATTTTTGGAATTAGCTTTGAATTTACTTCTAAAAATAATAATTTTTTGTAGCCTACTTAACGCTTTCAGTCACAATGTCCAATATATTGGACTACAGCCCATACAATTCATACAGCCCGGTTTATTTGCATGTCGGAAAGGGTTACATTAACCCATAAATCAATCAGAGCTTTTGCTATAAGATGACAAAGAGCTGAAGTTGCTCTCAGGCAACTTTGGGGTCGAAAGGGTTTAAAAGAATCAAATATTAAATGATGAAATATAAAAGCAAGATGTAATAACAAGTGATGATTTGTCCATTCTAAATGCCTAAAGTAATAAAATGTATCTCCATAAAAAAGCTACAAATCACGTTTCTTACGGGTTTCAAATAAATGCTGCCTACTCTCTTGGCTATCTTTTATAACAAAACTTAATCTTCTCTACTAAATCTTCATTGTTGAAATCTGAAAAAACAGCCAAATCGTACAACATTGTAGAAATGAGAAACGTTCTGCGCCAACACTCAACTGCCATTAAGAGCGCCAACGGCTGCTTTGCTGAATCATTAGACCATAATTGCTCTGGTCACTCGCGGCAAATCGCCGCAGCCTTCCGAAACAGGATTCCGAGTGGAAAACTTTCGTTGTCATCAGCGAAAAACTAACGCACCATAAATCCTGCGCAAAACCCCACTGACAATCGTTGCGCAGCTGAAATGGTAAATCATTACGTTGAAGTGTTCGCCAACTATTGGCATAAGTACGATTTTCTACTTATTTCATTCACTCTCCACTCGCTCGCACAGCTGCTGCAAACTTCTGCGCACTCACTCATTCGCATTCAGACAGGACCACTGCAGTTTAATGAAGCGCATTTCCCCATTATCGGCTGCTTCCTTTTCCACTGTGCGTCCTTCACTCGACCGACAGTTATTTTAATTTTTTTCTGTTATCTTCAAACGTTGAATCTTTAATGTCGCTTGGAGCTGCGCTGATTGTCTTGTGAAGCTTTGGGTTCAGTCTTTGCCGCTGCTGTCATTTGTCGTTGCGCATTCTTCAATTTCCTCAGTTTGTATCAGTTTCAGCCATTTGAGAAGTCTTTGCATTTGCAGAGCTTTAAATTTGCAAAACTTTATATTGCAAACGCTGCCAGCATTGAGAAGCTCTCGCCGAAATAAGATGAATGACTTGACAATTAATTAAATCATTTTGTGCTGCAGTCATTCTGAAAATCAATACGCCGAAAGTCGGCAGAGCTGCACAGCACAGCAGTGAGTCTTTTGGCTGACTTGGCTGCCAGTGAAATCGGCAGCGCCAACGAGATCTGAAAATGCTTGCTGCACTTTCAAGCGAAAAGCGACTGGCAGAAACGTGATTCCACTTTAAATAATGCACAGCACAAAGACTTAAGCTGCGCCAATCTTGCGGCAGTCGGTAATCGCTGAGCTGGCAGTCGGTTGTCGATTTCAGTTTATCATTTGCTGCATGAGTTGCAAAACTCCTCAATGAGGTTTGCAAGAGATGAACGACGGGCGTTGTAGCTTAAAACTAAAATTTCTTAAAAAAAAAAACTTACCATATTTTGAAAAATTTGCTTAATGCAAAAGTTTTATCGATATTTGATGTTTCTTTGAAAGTTATGAATTTAAGAAGACGAAAATATGTGAATTTAAAAATAAATAAAATTATAAATTTATAAAACAATTAAAAATAAGAAAATAAGTAAATCTAAAAATTAATAAAATTATAAATTTATAAAAAAATAAAATAAAAATATTTTTGTATAAAAAAAGAAAATAAAAATATTTTTTATAAATTTATAATTTTGTTTATTTTTTAAATTTACTTATTTTCTTATTTCAAATTTTTTTATAAATTTATAATTTTATTTATTTTTTAAATTGACTTATTTTTGTATTCTTAATTTCATAACTTTCAAAGAAACCTCAAATAACTATAGAAAAGAAATAAAAGAATACAAATATTTTATATTTTCTTTCTAATAACTTTTTATTTCTTCTTACTTATTGCTACTTAAAGATAAATGCTTCTATTTATAAAAATAATAAATAAAATAAATAAATAAATTATAATAAAAAAATAAAATATTTATGAGGTCAAATTTTGTTAACACTGGAACGCTCAAAGCAGTTAAAATTATACATTTCAGGTTTTTCATTATATTTTTTTTCATGGCTCTCTGAATAAATCGTTCATGACTTTTACTATTTTTTAAAACCAAATTAAAACTAACCAAAAAAACCTAAAATTTTTTTTTTTTTAAATAATTTGACTATATTTGCTAACATAATTTCATATGCGCTTTTAACCCTTTCGCTACTATACTTTCGATTTATTTGAGACGCTTTTTAGTTGAGTTTGTAATACAAAATACGGGTGTCAAAGTTACCTGAACATGCTGTGCTGGACACCAGTGTCCCTGCAGTAGCGAACGGGTTAAAGAATATTAAGTCGGACATTCCAGTTAAGTGACTTCATTTTTTAAAGAAAAATCCAATTCCAAATCCAGTTCTTTAATATTTTTACACAAATTAGTTCTGCTACGTAACGCAGCCGTAATTCTCTGAAATGTGCTCAAAAATAAAAGACATAAAAATTCTTTAACGACGTTCTTAACTAGTAATCACTTTATTTACAATTTTACAGTTTTCTATTTCTATTTCATATGCACACTTAACCCTTTCGCTACTATATTTTCGAATTTTTGGAGCCGCGTTTTGGTTGAGGTTGTAATAAAAATTACGAGTTTCAAAGTTTCCTCAACATGCCGTGGTGGACCATAAGGCCCCAGCAGCAGTGAAAGGGTTAACGAAGTTTAGATTGCCCGGCATTCCAGTGTCAGTGATTTTATTTTTAAGAAAAATCCAGTTATTCTTTATTATTGCTACAAAAATTAGTTCTGCTACCTAACGCTGCCGTAATTCGTATCTCTGAATTGTGCTCAAAATAAAACACAATTAAGTTCTTCAATGATGTTCTAAACAAGTTGTCACTTTATAAAAAATTTTATACTTGTCTATTTCCATTTCATATGGGCTTTTAACCCTTTCGCTACCTTATTTTTGACTTTTTGGAGACGCTTTTTGGTTAAGTTTTTAATACAGATTACGAATGTCAAAGTTACCTGAACATGGCGTGGTCGGCCATAAGTACCCTACAGTAGCGAAAGGGTTAATCAAGATTAAATTGGTCGAACATTCCAGTTAAGTGACTTGATTTAACTTTAACTTTTTAACTTTTTAAGAAAAATTATAACTTAAATATTGAAACACAAATTTTTTCCGCTACCTAATGCAGGCGTAATTCGTTTCTCTGAATTGTGCTCAAAAATAAAAATCCTTTAAATTCTTCAACGAAGTTCTAAAGCAGCTGTGACTTTATTTACAATTTTCCTAATTTTCACTTCTACGCTTTTTACTCCGCCCTACTCCGTGTTGGACCGCTGCTTGCCAAAACCAAAAACCTTTTAGTTATACTTATTTGCTCATAGCGCAATTCTTTCTCGAACATCCAAGTATTGCCTTCGATTATTCCAAATTTCCATGCTCCCAAAAGTATGCCATGCTAGCAACTCGTTCTGACATAACCCAATTTTCCCTCAAAATTCCACAGTGATGGCGAGCATTATCTTCACAATGTGTATAAATCATTAGAACGCATTATTATAGCCTACTTTTAGGCGTAAAATAAAAAAACAGCTTACGCCAACAGCTGCTGCTGGCGACAGTCGCATGTCGCAGCCATTTGCTGCACTTAACAGCAACACTCAAGTTGCCAGATCATTTCCGTCCAGCAGACAATGCCAGCCAGCCAGCCGCCTGCGCCGTTGTCAAGCTCGAACTCTTACCGCTCCCTCTTTCCCCCCGCAGCACCGCTCACTCACTGTTGGTAGCAGCTGCGTTGCCATTTAAATGCACTTCATTTGTGCCACTCGGCGACCAGTGTTTACCCTCTACTTCCTTCGAGGCAGCAATGCGTTTATGTCCTCTTTGTTTTCTACTTCTTTTTGCAAATTTTTCAATTTGTAACTAATCAGCAAAATGGAAACATTTGTTGCATTTACTTGACAACAACGCGGCACCACTGGCGTAACGCGCCACGCCACTCACGTCGCAACGCCGCTGCCACTGCCACATGCGCCGCCAATGTGCAAATGCCAACGGACCGCAGTCGGTGCGTTTGTCCTCTCGTCCTCGCACTGTCTGTGCCGTAATTCAGAAATTGTTTCGCGCATTGTCATTTTGCAGCGCCAGTGAATTGCACTTAATTCGCGCACCACCCGCTGTCTGTCGTCCCACTTCGTTTACGCGCTCATTTTATTGCGCTGGCAATGCAATGCAAAGTGGAAATGCAAATGCACTGCTGCGGCTGTCAGCGGTTGCGGCGACGCTGCGGCAACATTGCAGCGCGTTGGCAGCTGATGTCATGCGCTGGCAAATGAATTGAAATTATAATTCGCAATGACATTGGCATTTAGGATAATGCGATTGACTAGTCATGTGCGCAGCTGTGTGAGTGAATAATGCGCTGCACGCTCGGCAAGAAGCGACACAAGCAAGCAGCAGGCAGTTCTTTGTTGCTGCCAAAGCGTGTAGCATGAAGTGCAACTCAACTTAAAACACACACACACACAGCCAGTGAAACATTTGCTGGCTTGTGGCATGGCTTCGGTACTTGACGCCTTCATTAAAAACCCATCAATCATGCGTGCCGAAAAGCGGACGTTGCCATCCATCCGGCGGTGGTTCGTTTTGTGGGGCGCGCGCTCTCAGCAAACCCACATAACTCATAATTGATAAATTATCTTTATCTGCCGGCTTAGCTTCAATGTGCGGACAATAACGTGTGCTCGAGCTTCGGTTGATCGAAAAAGGCAATCATTACGCTCGAGCACTGAGCGTTGCATATGCGCCCCAAAGTATGCCACAAAAGTGGTAATCAAATTAATGATCGAACAGTTTAAAGGGTCGGCACGATATAACAGGCAACAAAGCGAAACGGTTTTAAAGAGAATTTTAATATTTCAATATATTTTTTATTTGATGTGAGGAAATCGATTGGTGGCCAGTAAGGAGGGAGAAAAAAATTTGAAAATTTATACAATTTTGTGTAGTTTTATTCGATAAGAATTTAAAGCAATGCCAGGGACATGGCGTTTCTGGTGATAGTATTTATTTTTAATCATTTGTAGGAAATCAATTTGAATGAAGAGGAATAAAAGGAGCCACTTTGATCCTTTGAAGGGGATATAACATATCTCAAAGGTCATAGTGCACTTATTTCCTTTGGAAATATTAAAAATATTAGGTGTACTACAAATAAATGAGTTACTTTTCAATATATAACTTTAGAAATCTATATATCGCATTGCAAAAGCACGTTCGCATCATATTGAATGGCGTTCGAAAGACAAGATTTCGTACTAAGAAAATTTCTCAGACAGCTTTGTGTTTGCTTGATTCAGTTATGGATGTTTGAGTTCGCGTCAAAAATGGAAGAAAAAATAGGCCATATTTCAAAGTTTTTCTTTGATAAAAGCAAAAATTCAATCCTAATAGTTAGAGATGTAAATAGTGTAGGTAGGTAGGTATATAGTGTGTGGCTGCTCCAGGAGGAGCACGCTTAGGCCAGACGGCCTATTGTGATACCACATGAGATCGAGCATCATGTCGCTCACTCGTTAATCCAGTTGTAGCTACATATTTACGAAGCTTAGTAGACGGCGCACAGTGGCTCAATTTGTCATTTCAGGTTGCAAAATTAATAACTCCTGAACGAATAGAGATAATTGGAAAATAATTGGATTTTTTGCTGTTGATTAGAAATTCATCAGGCTATTGTATTTTCAAAAATGAACTAGATCGAGTTACAGTGTGCTACGTAATACTTTGTCAAAGTTCAGCTTATTGTAAATAAGAATAATGCGAGCAACAATGATAAGTTTTAGTTGCAAAATTAATGAAAATGCATTAAAAAAGATGAAAAGTAATAAGAAATTTAAGAAATAAGCTGAAAGAGTCAATTTTAAAGATAAAAATTCATAAATTTTGCTTTCAAAATGAGAACCAGAATTCGAAAAATTTACGTAAAAACTCAATTTTTGTTGGACAATCCTAAGTTCAAAATCAATGCTAAAGCTTCATTTGGACTATATTTGAGAGGTAGCACATTGCGTGGGGTGAAAATACAGTTTTTAATTCTTTTAACACGATCCGAGTTTGCTGGTAAAACTGCTTTCACTATAATGCCTTTAATTTTCTCCTGATCCTTATTTTATGGTCAAAGCTTCTGAAAAGTGGATGGTAGTTATTTTTCCTGTTGCCTCCATAAGCTTCCTTGTTTTAATGAATGACGCACCGTCCTGAGTTGACTTTTTCGGCCTTCCTATTGCCGCCTTTGATGTCGATGGTTGGTCATCGCTTATGCTACATGCATCTCCTGCATCGAAGTAAGTTGTTTTTTCCAACCATACCTCATTATTCTGGACAAAATTTAATTTGGTACGGTTTGCCGCAATCCATTTCAACTTGATAGTGCGATAAGTCCTGGATATCTTCTTTTTAGTCGTAGATATGTTGGCTGCAGGCAAACTTCCTTCGACGTAACCAATTTCTTCAGTGACAGCCAGAACGAACTTCTCCCTTGTCCTCGAAATAGTAAATATTTCAAACAGCTTCGAATTTTTTAAGAACATCTTTGTGCTTCTTCTTCGGTTTAGTTGCAGTGGCGGAGTTGAAGTCTTGTCTAGTTCAAATTAAATTCCAAACTAACTTCACTTACTCCAAACTCCTTTATTTATAAGTAGGATTTGCATATGCATTCAAATAGCAGGTACTAAGCTTCTAGTACTAGCAGGTACCTAAACAGTTGTTAGGTTTTCCCGCGTTGTGGGATTTTTGGGGGTGGGTTTTAGACAGTGCACATAGATATAAGTCTGCTTTTTGTTTTCAATAACTAATTGTTTCATTGGCGCGGTTCAACTAAAATACTACTGGCGACTGACTGAGTTTTGCTCAAATTAAAAAAAAAATATTATGACAGACACAGTGTTAGTATTTTGTTAAAAACAAAAGCATTACATCAAAGGATACATGACAGCTGATTGCCGGAAATGAAAGCCAACTTGTTTTTCGTACATGCGAACTGCGCATCCAGCAAAAGTACTCTTTACTTCGAGCTTACAGCAATATACGCCAAAAAAAAGTCGACTCAATATGGAGTTGCAAGCTTGTATCACATCTTAAATGAAGCCAAAATCCAAATTTGCATGCCCTGGCAACGATTATAATCGCGTGTAATTGATTCACTATCAAAATCTTGACGAACTTGTTCGAACGCACGCACCCGAAAGCACAAAATTGCGCGAGGTGGCCACAGAAAAATCGCCGTAAAATCCAGTCGGGCAAAATCGGGCACCCGATCTCTTCAGGGCAGTACTCACAGAAGACTAGTGAACAATTTTCCCAAAGACGGAACCGTGGCACTTATGGCCTTTTTTTTTAAACTCTATCGAAAGTTCAAAAAGTGTGATAAAAACAGTGCTTCAAGTGAGTGGCTATGAACAGACAACAACAACAACCAACTTTTTTTTTCTATATTTAATTATTTACTACAAATGCCTTCTTTTACGATGCCGGTGCAAAAAGTTTCAATTAATTTGCTCCTTTCCGTATTTTAAAACTTCAGCTTTGCCGAAAAAGTGCAAATTGCTGATATTATTTCACACTCTAAAAATTGCTCAACTTTGACGGGCTCTACAAGCAAAACTATTTGTCCAATTTAGTTAAGGTTTTCGGATTTCTTAAGTCCAAACATTTATCTATCGGACAAGTATAACAGTTTCCCCCAAATCGAACATGACAAAATCGACTTTTGCAACTTACGCCGGCAGAATCAGCCACTGTGCGGCGTATGGTCTTATCAGCTAGATCTTCTAGACTTCGGAAGAAGAAGTTGTCTTCTTCTGGATAGAGCAGGACAGTTACATAGTAAGTGAGGAATGCTTTCTTCTTCCTCCTCGTCCAAAGAGCTGCGACAGAAGTCGTTCGAAAACAGCCCCATCCTTTTTGCGTGGGTGCCGATGAGGCAGTGACCCGTAAGGACACCGATCATGGTTCTGATCTGGGCTCTGTTTAATGAGAGGAGTTCTTTAGAACGACGAAGATTTAATGTAGGCCAAAGTTGGCGCGCAAGGAAGCTTGTGTTTGTCCTCAACCCATCTTAAATTTGTATCATGTATAGAGCTCGCATGGTTACGAAGAAGGACACCGAGTTAAAAGAAGGACACCGAGTGTGGTCTGAACTCTAACTGCTCAGTAGTACCCTGTCTCGCGAGCTCGTCCGCTCTAGAGTTCCCTGGAATATCCCTATGACCTGGAACCCAGCAAAGGCGAATATGAAGCTGCTTGGCAGTCTCGTTGAGAGATTTGCTGCAGCTGAGAACAGTTTTTGATCTTATTTTGACCGCATCCAGAGCTCTAAGAGCTGATAGGCTGTCCGATAGCATCAGGATACCAGTAGCCGATATGCTGTTTACTCTGAGCCAATCGGAGGCTGCGCAAGTTGCTGTGACCACAGCCTGGAAGACACTACAGTAATCTGGCAATCGGAGCTTTAAGTTAAGGTTTAATCCTTCTGAGTAGATACAACAGCCCACCTGACCAAGCAGTTGCGATCCATCCGTATTGTTACGAAAATGAGCTCTCTAAGTTCGTTTTTGGATTATGCTATAAAACAATAACATTACACATAACAATAACACATAACATAACAATTGTGCTATAAAAAAATAAAAAAAACTTCAATTATTCAGCGCAAACGCAGTCAAAAACCAACAATCACTTTATTTACAGATTTACACTTTGCTTGATGTACACTTTTTACTACTTTGCTTATTCAACTAAGACTCGACTCTCTGCGCTGCACACTGCTGCTTTTATACTGGTTTTCTTATCGCGCCGATTTTTCTTGCACATTCTAGTTGTACTCTCTATCTCGATTGTTCTAGCACAGCTCATCACCTTTCGCGAACCATCCTTGCCATAACGGAATTATAGCAAGTTTGGCGTACTCCAAAGTGCATGCCTAAAAGTATGCTTGGAAAAGCATTCATGCATAGCACAGCACAGAGTGACTCATCGTTACAGTATAAATATAAACATCACCGCTGGCCGGGAGCACACCCAGCTCCCATTCGCCTTTATATGGGATAACAACCTGATAGTCCTTATGAAAGAACAGGCTGGGTGTCATGTAGTCAACATTCTGAGAGATGCTTTTGAATAGTGTAAATAGTGTAGAATGAACAGAATAATCATGAGTAAATTTGGTTTCGTCGATTTCTTTCCAGTGATTTTAATGTCAAAGATGCACTACGCTCTTGAAAGCCAATTGACCAAAATGCCAATTAAATCATAGAAATTGTTGGGTCAGATCACTAAGCACTATTTCGATTGTCCAAAAGCCAAACGCTGCACAGAAACCCTTTAAGAATCACCTAAATGGGGCTCATTACAAATTGAAGCTCAATGTGTGGGAATAAACTCAAAAGAAACCTCACTGACCAAGTTTCCATCTTCGAATGCAGCTGAGGCTCTACAAAATATACAAATTTCTAAATTGTATGGTAACTGATGATGAAAATTGGTTCATTAAAAATAACATCAATCAAAGACGGTCTTGGCCGAATTGCATTGAGGCGGCGTAAACGTTGTCCAAATCAGGTTTAACTGTCAGAAAGATTTTGCTGTCTGTTTGGTGGAGTTGGCAGAGAATTATCTGCAATGAGCTGCTCCCCTACGGCCAAACTCGGCTGTGTGTTGTCAGCTAACTTTGACTAATAGGAGAGAAATTGTGTTCCATTGGGACAACGCCCAGCCAAATTGATAGTGATTGGCCAGAAGCTTTGGGAGCTTGATTGGCTTTTAAGTATCCGCCTTATAGCTCACACCTGGCACCTGCTGTCTGTTTATGACAAATGATGTAGTTGGTGAAAAATTTTGTCTCCAAAGAAGTTTGTGAAAATCAACTCTCCCAGTTTTTGCCTATAGGGACAAGAGCTTTTATCAGAGAATTATAATGGAATTACTTTTCAAATGGCAACAAGTTATTGAACAGAGCGATGCATATTTGTTCTATTTAAATCGAATCATTTTAACTGTGCTAAATGAAGCCTTCGATTTCATTTAAAATTTATATTAGTAATAAAAAGCGCGCACAACAGACATCAGACCATAAATTTTATGCAAAATATTTCCCATTAAAAATTGGCAATTTTAAAAGGATCATTAAGTTTTAATTAAAAATTTTCTGATAAATTTTATTAAACCATTTGGAGTTTTAAATACAAAACACATCTCTTTAATCTCAAAGTTCAGCCCCGCCTGCCATTCACTTTTAATTTCAAAAATTCCAATTACACTTATTTACTTGAAACCTGCATATTTTGTGGTCTATTTTTAGGCTGAATTTTAATAACCATTACTGCATTTGGTTTTACTGACTGTTTTGCAATGCCCACATATCAAAATTATAATTTGTGTATTTTTATGTTGAAACGGAAAAACATTCGCTGCTGATTTGTTTTTTTCACAAATTTAAATCTACATTTAAGTTTGTAAGCGCGCGCACTCGATGGAGCAAAAAAACAAAACAGAAAACAACGCAGAAAACATGAAATTAATTTCGAAATATGAGTAAATGCACGTTGCACGATGCCAACAGATACGAGGCGCAAAATGGAACAAAAACTTCTCCGAAAACTACTCGGGCGCACACAGATAAATATGCATATCACACACACACACACGCTCGCACGCACACACACTCACTCGCTCAGCTGCATAAACGAATTGTGTCATAAATGCTATGTGTATGTGAGCACTTAAGTGCAGGCACGCCCACACTTCAGCCCGCGCAGCCAACAAACCTTGCACCAAGTCATAAACACACACACTCACACACATAGCCATATACAGACACGCCAGTATTGCTGGTGTAAGGTTGCAGCCAAGTTGAATAAAATGCAAATGAAAATTTTCAAATTTTATGCTTCGTTAGTGGTGGCGAGAGCAGTGGCGCTACGGCGGCTGGTGCATGTGTGTGTGTGTACGTATGGACGAGCGTAAATTCAAATGAGCGTTGGACGCAGGAGCAGCCAGACGGGGCGCAAAGTTTAAAAAGCAGATTCGTTGCCTTAAGATGCAATTTAGAAGATTTACGCATATTACACACCAACACCAACACCAACACACAGATGCACTCTTAGCGCGCTACACTTGCACATTTATCAAGCGTACATACTACACATACACAGACATAGACACCAGTGCATACATGTAGAGCCATGCATAAGTGAACTGGCTGTGAACATAGGGTTTTCGAAAAATATTCTTATTAGTTTTTTGAGTGTTATTTATTTACTGTCAGAAAACTTGGCTGTAAATCTTAACGATTTTCTTTCATTTCATTGCAGGTAAGCGCGCTCTTTCTCTCTCTATCACACACACATAAGCAGCTTAAGTTGCGTAATTGCAAAAAATGTGACAAACTATGTGCGTAAGTAAAATAAATTGTAAATTATCTGAAAAGGAATCGAAAATTGTGCCTCGAGCTTGCGAACGAAACGAAACGAAGTTAGTTATGTTTATGTATGTGTGTGTGTGAGTGAATTGCCTGATTGCCGAAAATACTATGATAAATGAAAATTAGTTATAACGGCAAAAGTTATGCAGATTTTGATAGTTGCTGAGCAGACAATTTGGTTGCGTTCAAGCGGAGAAAGTTCTAAGAGAAGTTTGTGTTTGAAGTTGTGAGAGAAATTTTGCTTTACATGTTAATGAAGTTTGTTTAAATTATGAAAATGACTCATTAAAGAGAAAGTTTGCATATTAAGAGACAAAAATGATTGCAAGTTTTTCTAACTAAATTTGATAGGTCAGTAGGTTGTTTGGTAGGAAGAAAAACAAAGTTTCCTGGTGCCACTCAGATGCATTTTGGAAGCAATTTTTCTCTGATTGTTCAGAGAATCCGTTAACATAAGAATGCTCTATTAATTCAACTGTCTTAAATAACTTAGACATTTTTAACCCTTTTGACCCCAAAGTTGCCTGAGCAGCTTTACCTATTTGTCATCTTATAGCAAAAGCTACGATTGATTTATGGATTTAATTTAAGTAAGCACCAACAAATTACTATTTTTAGAAGTAAATTCAAAGCAAATTACAAAAATTTTAGTGTTATCCCCGAAAAAATTTCTTATAATTTGTAGCGATACGAGGAAAGTTTGTGTTCTAATTGAAGTCTACGAATTGGACGCGTTTGATATAATTTGATGCGTTTGATGATAATGGTAAAATAAAATCAAAAAGTGATAATTTTGTATTTTTCCATAAATTTTAGATAATTTTCCTGTAGCCAAAAAATTTTGATACAAAATTTATTTAACCCGTTTAAGCTTAAATTGTTCAAAAGTAAACTAGCTCTAGAACTCTAACAAAGAGGCGTGGCGACTTCAAATGTCGTGTGCAAACTTCTTATTTAAGTGTTCCCTGACTTAAGTTTAAAAAAGTAATATTGAGGCACAGGGTAAAATTCGGGGTCGAAAGGGTTAAGAGTTCCCCGGTTTTAGATTACGATTACGATTGGGGTAGCGGGAGTCGAGCACCACCTGCCCGAGACACTGCGTCCAGTGTTGAACTGTTGCGTCACGTCCCTTTATCTTACTGGAGGAGTTCATATCCTCCGATGTTATCCAGGAACTCCTTTAGTTTCCTTAGATCAAATTCAGATAGATCATTTGTCTGTACCAGTTCTCTTCCCAGTACTCGCTTTCTTGCGTGTATGAGGGCGAAACATTCCGTTATGATGTGTACAGAAGTCTCCTCGTCTTCCATACAAAATCTGCATAGTTCATTGTCCATGATTCCCAGTCGCGCTCTATGCATATTTAGCAGACAGTGTCCGCTTAGGATCCCCGTCATGAATCTAAGCTCTGCTCGGCTTAGCTCCAAGAGGTAATTAGATTTCTTTGCAGAGTAAACTGGAAATAAAAACTTGGAACATCGTTGTCCCACTGTGTTCGAGCATTTGTAGTTAGCTCGATTTAGAATTTCCTGTTTTACACAATGTCTGTAATGAGTCTTACTAACACTTATGATTGGTTCAGGTCCGTAGGGTCGTTTTGCCGGCCCCTCCTTTGCCAATCTGTCCGCCTCCTCATTACCATCGTGTCCACAGTGCGCAGGTACCCAGTGTATTATCACCTGTTTGTCCTTGGAAAGGTCTTGGAGCACATCTACTATCTCCCAGACCAGTTTAGAGTCAAATGTCGTCGAGTTCAGAGCTTTGATTGCAGCCTGACTGTCAGACATTATGAATATCCTCTTCCTTTTAAAGTTGAGTGTTAATATTGTCCTGGCACATTCATTAATGACATAGACCTCAGCCTGGAAGACTGTGGTCTTGTCCCCAAGACTGACTGAAAGTTGGGAGCTAGAGCTATAAATTCCCGCTCATGTTTCTTCTTCAGTCTTGGACCCATCAGTGTTAAGATTGATTGGTTAGCTTCAGAACGATTTAAGAAGGGATTCACAATGGGCCACTCACCCTTCCCTATCCAACATAATAAGCAATGTTGATTGCATTAGGTTTTGATTTCAAAAAACTGTAAAATTCATATTGAATTAGTTTTGATTTAGAACACTTTCATTAGGTTCAAAATCAAAGGACCCTGTAAATCAGACTTCTTCACATAATACCTGACCCCTGCTTGATAATTTTAGAGGTTGAACTTTGGATACTCAGTTATTAGTGGGAGTTGGTTTTTTTTAAATAAACCAATAGTTCAAAATTTATAGTTTTATCCGAAATGTCTTGTAGAGCTCGGCCACAACATCAGTCAGACAAAATGAACAGAACAAACAAACTGTTGTACGAGACATTCGAGCTCCAGTTATATTTAATGCTCAGGTTGGTTTCAGTCAACACCGAACATAGAACGCCTTTGCTCTCTTTGGGCATCACAATTGGCGTTTTGAGACTTCTGAATATACTTTCTGAGAAACTATTTGACTGTCTGTCTTACATAACCTAAAACTTCAGACATACTGTTTAAATGATCTCTAAGCTTAAGCATAGAATATTCTTACTTCATGCTCTTTGGTTTAAGTTTTTAGTCTTCTAAGTTGGGTTGTTTTTGAGGACATAAATTTAGTGTTATAGGTGAAACTTTCCACCTTAAGTTGCACTTTTTCAGCAAAGTAATATTTGTATTAAGTTCTTAAGTAAAACTAGTTAAAGTTAAACTAAGTTAAAAAGGAAGAATAACACTTTAAATGCACACATTATTCAGCCACTTGTGTCGCTGCCAATGCCAACAATTATAAGAAAATTGCATCGTCTGAGGCCTTTGAAAGTGCAGCAATAAAGTTTCAGTTGCCACATGTTTGCAGCAAACAAATGTTTCAATAAATTCCAATACATAAATATTGCTTCATTTCGTAGCTGCGCAATGTTTGCCTTTCGTAACTCGCCTTTCATCTTTTCGTGGAAAAATGCAACACTGGCCGCGCAATTACGACAACCAAACGCTCATAAAGTGCAAACTGTGCCACAGCGAAGCCACAAATGTTTTTAATTTTAACGCTTATCGTGAAGCAAGCATCGCATACACACACACACACATACGAGAATGATGGCGCAACAGCCACCGAATTCGAAAACATGCACACAAAGCGAGTTAAAGATAAAATTGCAGCCAACTAGACCAACGAAATAAAGTGAAAATAAACTATGAAAAATTGGACAGCAACATCAAAAGAAAAACGAAAAAAACAAAAGCAACAAATCTCATGAACCGCAACCAACGAACCGAACGAAACCGTTTCGTTGACCGGACCAAAGTGATGCGAAAGAAGGGCGTGAGAATTGTGGTTTGATGGTGGTGAAACAAGGGGAGCATTTTTGTGTGAGAGCGAGGATGGTTGTGGGGGAAGGGGAGGCAGGGCTATTGAGGAAACTTGGGCAAGTGCACTTGTGGATTTTTACTGTTAATCCTCGATACATCGAATACGACGAATGAGAGCGCAAACGGCAACACACACACACACAGCCACAGACACGCGCGCAAATACAGAGTCATACACATGTGTATTTGTGTGTGTGTGTGTGTGTGTATGTGTGGGTAGGCACTCAATGAGCGAACATGAAAACACTATTAGCGTTGATGGCGCTGAAAGTGGGTTAGCGGCAAACATCGGTGAAGGGTTTCAACAGCTGGGTGGACTAAAGACCATTGCCGAAAAACACACACACACACACACATGCAAAGAATATGTTATATAAAAACACTCAGCACACAAGAGCAAACGAAACGTAAAGCTTAATAAAATAGCCGAGCGGCATGTGTGCAGGATTTCGCAGAGATTTGTCAATTAGGCGAGTGACCACCAGGCGGAATGGCGGCACGCGGTTCATAAGCTGCGGCCGAACTACGCCACCGCACAACGTAAAGCGTGCCGCAACGGAACATGACGCAGAATAAGGCAGAGAGGAAAGTAAAATTCGAAAAAAATAAACTAAAATCCCGACCGCAGCGTCTGAAGTATTCTCAGCAAAAGTGCCCAAATGTTGTGGTCAGCGCATTGTCGGCGTTTGCGTAATGATGAGGAAAAAATTCAGCGCCCAAACGATGTCGCTGGCTCCTAAGTTTTACTATGATTGCTGGCACAGTGCATAAAATGTTGACGCTGCCTTCTGACCAGCGGTCAGCGCTGCAACTATTCGGTCGCTGCATGGAATATCATAAATTCTGCCCATTCCGCTCCATTTCAATTTTCGCACTAATGGACTTGCCGCGTACTCGCATCGTAATAATGTTTAGGTTTAATGTTGATTTATGCGTTCGCGCTCAACAAAAAAGCGACACGACAAACATAAAAAACATTCGTGCAACTGCCTTTTAACTTTGAAGTATACCAAGTTCTTTTCGTTTGCTCTATGTGTGAGTATGTTTTATATGTATGTGTGTTGCTGTTCGAAGCACATACAAACAGCCCAAGCATAGTTCCAATTTGAAAAAGTCCTTTTACACTTTCGTTGCCACCTTCGACCCCGTTCGCCCCATTGCAACTTTTCCACTTTGTTTTTCATGGGTTTTTGGTTTTTTCGTTTTTTCTGCTTACCGCTTCAACCCTTCGGCAATGCGAGTAGTTTGGACAAAGCGTAAAGCAAACACTGCGCCCAGTGTGAGCAGAGGTCGACAGCGACAGGCGAAGGTTTGCGAAAATGTGAAACCAAAAACAAATCCAATTACTAACTGGATGATTTGAAAAGGAAACATACCAATTTTACAAGCAAAAATTACTTTTTTCGTCGTTCCCAAATAGCGCGAAACACACTCACTCATATTCGCCATCTCTTTCTGGCCTCATGCCGCCCGCACACGCTAAGCCCGCACTTCAATTTCATTTCTTCATTGGGGATTTTTTCCCTCCGTGTTTTTTTTATTGTGATATTGCTTCTTTTTTTGGCATCGCTAGCGACTTCTTAGCAAATAATCTCTCGAAAATCCTTCAAAGTTCTTTTACAACACACCTGGGGAGGCAACTGATGCTTAGGCGTGCAACGGGTAACGAGGATGAAACAGCACTGAATGCCGTTAGGTAACTGATTGGGCAAATAGCGATAAGTCCAGCGTCCAGCGGCGCCCACTGAGGTAATTTCGGCAAAAGCTGCACAAAACTAGATTCAGAGATGTTTTGTGAAACGGAAATGAGTCAAATAAGAAGTAGAAAGAAAAAAAAGACTTTAAAGATAGGTTTTACCTCATTTTCTAGGATAACAAATAAATAAGTAAATAGTAAAAATTCGTTTAAAACACTAAATACCAAATAAATATATAAACAATATATAAAAAATTATAATTCAATTACCAGAGAAATCTTCTTATTCAATGCATATTTTGTGTAACGTAGATGAATCAAATAGTAGAAAGAAGAAAGTGGTTTCGATTGTGATACCACTTAATTATGCTGAATCGATTTCTGGATCAGAGCATCTTTGATATTGTTATGAAAATGACTTCTCTAAGTTCATTTTGGATTGTGCTTGAAAATAAAACCACTTCAATTATTCAGCGCAAAATGCATTCCAATACCAGCAATCACTTTATTTACAAATCTACACTTTGGTTATCTTTACATTACTACTATTGCATGTTTTCCCTTTGCTTGCTCAAACCTAACTCGACTCTGCGCTACACACTGCTGCCTTTTATACCTGTCTGGCTATCGCACCGGCTTTTCTTGCACATTCCAGTTGGACTCTTTATCTCGATTGTTCTAGCACAGCCCATCACCTTCGCGAACCATCTTTGCCATATCGGAATTATAGCCAACGGGCCGTACTCCAAAGTGCAAGCCTAAAAGTATGCTTGGAAAAGTATTCATGCACAGCACAGCACAGAGTGTCTCATCTTTACAATACTAAAAGACAAAATATTCTCCAAGTCAATAAAAAAAGCTCACTCCAGACCTTTTGAATCAAGTTTAGAGAAGGCTGACGGATGCCAGAGTACATCACAGCCTACAGTTTTCTATAGGGTGTTTTTTTTAGAGGTATAGAACTTCGAATTGAAATAAAACACAAGAAAATCGTTTTAATGTCCATCAATTTGGCTTTATTGGAAGAATAAGTTTATACCATTAATGTTTAAATATGATTTCGGGCATGTGGCCGCCGCGGCTGGCTCGAATAAAGCCAATTCTACAGGTCCAATTTTCAGTTGATGGACAAAGCTCCAATTGCTGTGCACGGTGGCGAATCGATTCATTCGGGTCCTCTTCAACATTTTGCTCTACAGCGGCAATTGTTTCTTCGGTGCGCACTGTTCGACGTCTCTGCGGATGCGTTTTATCACATAGAGTAAACGTAGTGCGAAAACGACCCATGGTTAACCGAATTAATTGCTCTGATGGACCATAAAATGGACGGAGCTTGCGGTAAACTTCGCGAACTGAACCATTATTTTCGAAATAAATTTGCACGATTTGCAAGCGTTGTTCTTTTGTCAACCTGTTCACGATGAAATGGCAAACCAAACTGAACATAAATGACATTAGAGTTGCCAGATTTTTATCTCTATTCGAAAAACAAACCTCTAAAAAAAACACCCTATACTACTTCTCAGCATAGACAGAATGACCAGACTTCATCTGTAGATATGACTTCCAGACTTTTCTTTCAATATGACACCAAGTGTGTAAGTGGGTTGTCTCTCTGCCATAGTAAGTGATCTGAGATGCTAAGAATATAAAGATAACAAGAGCAGTCTTTTTATTTCACAGTTTCTCCCTCTCGCATATGACATCATTTGTTCGGGAATGGTTAGTGAGTTCTACAGAAAATCTAGGATCGGGTATTCTTGAATCAAAAGTAGGCTGCCTCTATATAAGACACACTCAGGACTTCATATGACCAGTTGTGATACCATAAATTTCACCGATTTCAAACAAACGAATACAAACAGCGTTTATCAGTTGGCAGGACTTCTTTTACACTAGAAGGTTTTTACAGTTGCACATTTCTTCTAATTGTCATCTACTTCATGTAGATAGCATGAGAGTGTTTAACCCGCTCGAGCTAGGAATCGAAACCAGAGTGTCTAAGAAGAAGACAGCGCGCTACCCCCAGGACTAATGAGGCCAGCGAGTCGAAAGTACTCATACTTTGTTTTAGTGTCAGTACACGAGAAATAACCCCCATGATCACGAAACAATTTACTATATATGTCTTCTTCTTGACTGGCACGACAGCCCAATTACGAGACTAAGGCCTGGCTATCCGCAACCATCAATGCTGTGCGTGTGAATTTTTCAAGGTTGGAAGGGACCTACAGTTTTATGTCGATTCCGAACGGCGAGTTGGGAGCTTTTTCATAGGCAATTCTTTCTCTCAGAGGTTTGCCATTTCCTGCTGAGAGAACAGCCGCCGAAAGAAAAATTGTTGTTTTTCTTTTTTTTCGGTGTTAGCAGCAACGGAGTCTTGAACCTGGGTTCAAGCGTCGCATTCGCGGCCCAACGCACTAACCACCTGAGCTACGGTGGCTGCTTATATATGTAGGTAACTATATATGTAGGTTCTACAGAGATGCAAATTTATGAGAAAAGATTTTGAAGGAAGAAGCTGTCAAGATATCACATCGAATACACTGAACAAATTTTTTTTAATTTTTTTTCCAAATTGTCAAAGTTCTGACAACAAATTTTGATAGAGAGGGCCAAAAAAATGTACGCGCATTGGCGTTTTGAAAGTTTATGTCTGAATTTTTTTTAGGAGGATCTAAGTTTTCCCCATTTTGCACATTCTTATGCTGAATCAGCATACGAAAACCATGTAACCGTACATTTTAGTTAAATGATGTGTTCAGCAATTTTATGTCAAATACTACAAGGAACATTTGTGTGGAATATCTTAACCCTCTAACTCCCAGTTTTATGGGTCAATTTGGCCCTTTTTTTCTAAAATTCCCAAATTTCTCCTCTGAAACAGGACTTTTAGGGATAAAGTGCATCGCCATACGAAAACCATGTAACCGTACATTTTATCATTGATAGTTAAATAATGTGTTCAGCAATTTAATGTTAAATATTACAAGGAACATTTTTGCGGAATATTTTAACCCTCTAACTCCCATTTTAATGGGTCATTTTGGCCCTTATTTCCTAAAATTCCCAAAATTCTTCGCTGAAACAGGTCTTTTAGGAAGAAATGTACCACGAAAATATTCGACATAAATTTCTACTATAGGTTTCCGACCACACAAAAGCTTTGAATTACATTTAAATGCCAGAAATAAGTCAAAACTGAAACAGTGTTTAAGGATGTTGGGTCATTGTAGTTTAAATATTACAGAAAAATATTTAAATTTTTTACTAACAAAGCTTTCAGAATTTGACAAATTTGTCTAAAGAATAGTTGATCAGAAACGCAAAACCAGTCTTCTGCCTTATCGGCAGATGCTCTAACTTTTGCAAATAGGGGCAAATGTAAATTTTGCTTTGACATTCATTCATTCGTAAACCAATTAGAGGCAAAGAACACTGGCTGACAACTTTTGCGTCACCCTGTATTTCAAACAATAAGCTAATTCAGTAGGCTCGCAGTCTATCTTGCACACTGTTCGAAAATTTCCTACTGGGTGTGTCATTTGTCGCGAGCAAAACAAAGGTCACCGCGCACTGGCTTACGAATAATTTTATTTTTATGACAACGTGCAATATAAAAAAATATCCAACTACATTGTGTAGGTCTACACACAACGAATAAGCGGAAAATGTCTACAACAACAACCGCAACAATTGCAGTAAAGAAAAACTTTGATAAAACGCCGCACAGCGACAGCCCAAAATAAACTTTGCTCTTCGGCCTGAACCTTCAGTGTTCAGCGAAATGAAAATCATTTTCACTAAGTGTTGTATACAACTTTCAACCCATTTCCCCACTTCAACCCCCACCCGGTTGCGCGCCTTTTGCACTGTAAAATGTTTTCAACGCGATACGACAACAATGCCGCTGCTGGCACTTGAAAAAGTTACAAAGCGCCAACAAATGGACCACACGAAACGCACCGAAACTGCAAGAAAACCGAAAGCACCGAAAGCTGAAAGTGGCAGCCGCGGACCCGAGAGAGACGCAACGACGAAAGAATTGTTGCCAAGTGCGGAAATATTTTGCACAATCCAATTTGACAGCCGGATTGTACACACACACATACACATGTAGTCGTATGTTGTTATTTTGTTGAAATTCCATCTTATCGCACATGTCCACCGCTCGCTGTTGGCACTTTTTCGAGCGGCCATTGTGCGCGTTGTTGTTGCCAGCAGCGTTGTGCGTTCGCCGCATTATTCTTATTCCACGCTTTTCGCTCGCTTTCTGCACTTCGGCCGCAGCGTGTGTCGTTTATGGCCGCGACCGACTCGCTGTGTGTGTGTGACTCGCTTGCAATTTACTGCCTACCGTCCGTCCGTCCGACGTCTTTCTGTCGCACTTGCCAGCTGTTTGAATTTTTTGTGCGCTTTATGCTCGTTCACTTTTGTTACACTTTGACTTTATGGGCTTCGAGTACGTTTCGCTTTACTTTTCATTTTAGCGTTTCTTCTCTCTTTGGGTTACAACTTTTTTCTTTATTTGATTGCGCGCTGTCAACGGGCAGCGCTGCAATAAAATTGGCGCCATAACACTTGAGCGCTGCCACTTTTGCTTTCAATCGCCTCGAGGCCGAGAAGTTTTTATCCGAAATTATTTTTCGGGGGTCAATGGAGGATTACGAAACTTGTTTAGTGCTCTTAAACTTAATTTCCCATCCAATGGTTACGGTTGTTGGCGACCATGAAACGACTGACGAAGGGCCGCTGCGCTGTTGTTGTTGTAGTTGTGCAACTATTGAAGTGACCAAACCGTTAGGGTGCAGCGAAGTGGAAAGCACCGTTTAGCAGTGGAAGAAATTGATTTGCAATTAAGATTTGCGACATTTTTGCAACGGACAGTGGCACAGCGGCCATTTTCATGTCATGAGCATGAAAATTAAAAACCCAAATCATTGGAGGAATGAACCTAATTGGGGCCACAGCAATTGATTCGAAAGCTCTAAGAGCTCCGGCAAAATTCATGAATAAATTTAACGATTTGCTGTGAAATAAAAAATTACTTACAAAGCACCTCTGATACTATTTTTATGATTATACTTTTAATGCAGTGACTTGCTGCACATAAATTAACCATTGCCCCAACGCAGCCAGCCAATGCTACAGTGAAAGAAATTAGCCACATTTAAACGCACAACGCATCTACTATACACAACGTTTTGTTAGCATGCGGCACGAATGATCAATATTTAATATGTTCCACGCCACAAAAGCACCAAACTCCATAGCACCGACAGCTGTAACCAAAACGTTGCTGCTGAGTGTGTGTGTCTATGACTCTGTGTGTGCCATTTCGTTTGTTGGTAATGTGCAAAATTAATGCTTTCGCCCGGACTTGCCTCTAATGAGTTTTGCAATTAAACGCAGCGGCCCAAGCACTGCCAAATTTACTGCCAAAAGTGCCAAGTGACCAGCGTCCGAGTGCCCAGCATCAAACACCAAACACCAATGGCCGCTGTGCATATGAAAGCGCTTTGGCTGTCCATTATGTTGGGCGTTTACAAATTAATGCCGACGCAGCTCGAAGCACATATTGTGCTAATATGGCAAGTTGGCAGTTTATGATGTCACTGTCGCCCGGCTGTGCTGGTGGCACTTCCAACACTGACAACATTGGCCAAATTGCATTGAGTGGGTGCGAATCTTAAGTGCATTAAAGCAAGGCTGGCGCTTGAATTAAGGCGGCTGGGTGTACACCAGGGCGTATGAGCAACATAAATTTAGTTTAGATAGATTTGTTTAACTGGCTGGTAGAAAGAAAATTTGCTGAAAATTTTAGTCTTGGACGTTTATAAAATTCAAATTCTGTTTACAATGTTTTGACTTGACATTGTTAAATTTTTTTTTTTTTATAAAGTTTGACTTATTTGGGTTTATATGGAGTAATTTATATTATTTTGTTTTTAATAAAATTATTTTTTATTTATTTCAAAAAATTTCTATCATACAATTATTTAATATTTTCAAAAATGTTATCAAAAAAATTTAATAAAATTTTTTATAAAAAAAAAATTAATACAATTTTTCTTTATAAAAAAAAAATTTAATAAAATTTTTCTTTATAATTTAAATTAATTTAATAATTGAAATAACATTTTATAAAACTGTTTTTTATTTATAAAATTTAAAAAATTTATAAATTTTTTTTTTTAAAAAACCTAATAAAATTTAATAAAATTTTTTTATTTATTTCTACAAATTTCTATCACACATTTATTCAATATTTTCAAAAATGTTATAAATTTTATTAAAAAAAAAACTCAATAATTCCTTTTTTGTTTTGTAGTATTTTTGTAGTATTTGACAAACTAGGCGTATGATGAACATCGAATTAGATTAGCCTAACCAATTTAGTTGAAAGAAGAAAACAATTCTATATAATTGCTTCAGAAACCAATTGTATTTTTTATATTTAATTCCCTTTTTTAAAAGGTTGAAATGAATTTTAAGTTTTTAATAAATCTTTAGAAACAAGATTATAAAAAATTAAAATTTCCTTTCTAAATACAAAGTTAAACTGATTACAAGCAATTTGATAAATTAGTTCATGTTGAATAATTTATATTCAACTCATGCGGAGAGCACCTCCAGTCAATATTCATTATACGCCCAGTAGGCCATTAACGTGTCTTACTGGGCGTATGATGAATATTGAGTTGCTTTGAGCTAAAATAGCTGGGGAAAGAAACGTTTGCTCCACAGCTGACGCCTTGCTTATCTTTTGAACATTCGTCCAAGTGCCTTTTTTAAGTTAATTTACGTTTTGATAAATTAAACAAGATAGATTTTTAGAATTTTTTTATGTAAAGTGTGCTTTCTTACTAAATAACTCAATAATGACTTGCATTCTTACATATTAACTGAACTGGCTATAACAAAGCGTTACGGGGTTACATCCCACCGCGAAAACTCTGTCCAATTGGTTACAGTAAAATATCGTAGCATGTCCTCAAGTCAGAGTCTCTTCTTCTCCATTGACCTCTAAACTCTTTGCGTTTTTGCCAGAGGTTCATCGTCCATACGTCAGACATGGCCAAGCAGGCGTAGCCTGTTGTCTTGAAATAACTCGTACAACTCGTTGTTGTCGTCACTAATACAAATAGGGCTCAAGATTTTGCGACCTTTATTTATTAAATTTTTGTAAATATATTCAAAACAAATTACAAGAACCTTTAAGGCCTACGGGTCGTATGATGAATAGTTACTACCAAGTCGTAAAGTTTTTTTAGCAAATACAAGAAAAATTCGTTTATTTTTTAAATGATTTCAATCCAAAAAATATAAACTTATTAAACCTATTTTCTTACTTTCTGTTACGTAATTTTTCGTAGTCATTAGTTGCATCAATCATAAGTGAATCATCAGTTACGACTTTACAGTCTACTGGGCGTATGATGAACATTAATGTTGAGCTCAAATTCATATAAAGTTAGCACCAAAAAAAAGATATTCGTTTTATTATTTTATTTACAGCTCCTTAATGCATCTCAATCTATGCGTAAAATTTGGCAGAAATCCTTATTAGGTGAATCCTGGGTGGGAGAAATCCTATTGTGACGTCTGCACGTGGTTGCATTAAGTTTGAGGTTAATGGTGCCGCAAATAGTAAAAGTCAACGCTGCCAAAGTTAATTTTATTGGTGGTATTGGTGGTATTCAATTCAAGGAGTCATGTTAATGGGCACTAAAAGGTGAGAAATCTTACAGGACTTGCAGGAAGAAACTTGCGCTACACATTTTTGGTCACCGGCATGTTTTTTTTCAGAAAATTGTATCAGTACTTGGGAAGTATATTCCTCAACAATATCTCCACAATGTATTTTTCCACAATGTCACTGTCATGTCGTTTCAAAAACAGCTTTCTTAAGAATATACTCTCGTACCCCTTAAAACTAAAGTTTGATGGGCTTGGCCACAATCGAGGCAAAAACCACCCTGAACTTGAATGAATAAGTCACTGCTTTCTGGGCGTCCGAACGTTTGATAATTTGAGCATAGTACAACAATATTGTCCTTGGAGTTGCTCTCGCTGTCATTGACCACCAGAACACAAAGTACGACAATCAACTAAATAATTCATAGCAATTCCTAATACTTACATCTTGTCTTATAGGTTTATTTATATTTGCTTAAAATTGTTAAAGTAAATTCCAATTTAAAGAAAATTTCATACCAAAAGCTTCATCAATAATAAGCAGCTTACAACTGTTTTATGTCCTAATGCAACTAGTGATGGAAAATCAAACAAATCATATTCATTTTAGTCATTTGCACTAAAATTTCTACAATGCTAAGCCAATCAGAAATTGTTTTGTCTTTAGACAAAATATTTGCGGTAAATGATGCACAGTATGTGAGCTTATTTTGCCATTTTAATGATATATTTGTGTGAAATTTATGTGACGGCAGCAAAATTTTAATTCAAACATTTTCCAATCCCTACACACATACAAAAATCCTATCAAAACGAGAGCTTAATGTGTGACATGAGGCTAATCAGTGCAAACAGTTTCAATTGTAAATGAATTCAATTAAAATTACAACTTAACAGCAATTGACATTCTGAATGTAACAAACATGTCATTTAATAACATTTACACGATTTTTTGTATAATGTTTTCATGAAATATTTGTTAATTTTTGTAACACAAATCAGCAAAAGCAAACATGAATGGGTTCCTCTGATTTATAGTAAATTTAATTGAATAGCATTTTTCATATAATTGTTAACGAAATTGCAATCAGAGTGCAGCTTTTGAAGCCAAAAATAACCAAATCGTATTCGATTCTTGCCGCTGTTAGAGTTGTGTCCATTGCACAAGTAAGCACACACATACGTACATACATTGATTCGTACGTCGTTTCGATATTTTTGGCTTCTATTCGCACATTTGCACTGATAAGTACAAATCCTTTGCTGATCCAATTTAAGCGGAAAATCTGGGTAAAGTCTCTATTACTAGTGCGGCCTTTTGGCCACTATCAACTAGCCAATGCTAATGCTATAACAATACCAACAACAAAAACAACAGTAACAACAACAAAAACACATTATGAATGCCAACTGTATGTCATACAAATGAATGTGACCGCCATTCAATGAGTAAGTTGAAGTACGTATGTGTGTGTGTGTGGGTGTAACTTCTTTTGGGCTATGCGTGTATGTGTGTGTGTGTGAGTGTGTGTGTGGTTAATGCATTGCGTAAATTTTGTGGTCATAGCTGTTGCTGTGTTTCTATCGACCCAATGCCAGTGCTTCTTCGCTAAGCAGCCAAAATGTCGATTTGCCTCAACGCCAGTTGGCATTCCGCATTCGGCAGTTGGCTCGTTGTGATCCCTGCGATTTATGTTTATTTTTTATGATGCTGGATTTAGTGCGTTTGTAGTGTCATAAATTAGACTTAAGTGCGTTGGCATGTGTGTGTGTATGGGCGCTCGTATGAATGTGTGTGTGCGTGTGATTAAATTCATTTCGTCGCTTTCGGCTGGACAATGCGAAAAGTGTCGTTCGTTGACACAAAATATGCTCTGCTTCTACGCTTTTGTTACCGTTGATGTTGTTTTTGCTGCTGCTGCTGTTTCTTCCGCCCTTATTTGTTGTCATAGTATTTGCATTGTTTAATGTTGTTGTTTTTTGTTGGCGCAAATGCAATTTGTAAACCAATTCATTTTGCGGTTTTAGTGCAAATATTTTACGAGTCGCAAATAAAATTTGAAAGCATTCGGAGTTGATTATGACAGCGCTCGTCTTATGCTTTGCAGCAGTGGTTTGTGTCTCTGGTTATGTATGTGTGTGTCACAATTATGTGTTGGCCCTGAAGAAAAATTAATTAGACGTGACTTAAATGTAATAGCGGCTACCGTTGCTTGCTTAAGTTTTTCTCCGTTCGCTCCTTGCTCCTTGCTTCATGGCAATTACTCTGCTGCTTTTTGTTTGTGTCGGTATTTTGTATTTTTATTTTGCTGACATTTATGACATTGCACCATTCAATCATACTTTGACTTCCTGCTTTTTGTCTTCGCTGCTTCGATTGGCATTTCCCGTTAGCGTTGCGGTTGCGTTTGTTGGCAAATAATTTCACAGCTAATTTATGTCAAGAGAGACGAACACGTTCCCAGCGATTTTGATGTTGTCAACATCGTAAATTTGTAGAGTGTTTCTTTGAGAATAAAAACAAATTTATCTTCTAATGAAAAACAGTGTGCGGGGAAAACTTACTGTCAAGGAGCAAAGAGACTTCGCAATTATGGTCAGGTAGTCGATGTGGAAAACACTGGATTGCATTGAGAGCTTGTTGCCAGCAGTTAGCATGTCGCTTGTTGTTGGAATGCGGCTCGCAATGTGTAATTATTTTTTTACGATTTGATAAAATTAACTTTGGCAGCGTTGACTTTTACTATTTGCGGCACCATTAACCTCAAACTTAATGCAACCACGTACAGACGTCACAATAGGATTTCTCCCACCCAGGATTCACTTAATTAGGATTCCTGTCAAATTTTACGCATAGATTTAGACGCATTAAGGTGCTGCAAATAAAATAATAAAAGGAATATATTTTTTAGTGCTAACTTTATATGAGTTTGAGCTCAACAATAATGTTCATCATACGCCCAGTATGACTTATGATTGATGCAACTTATGACTATGAAAAATTACGTAAAAGAAAGTAAGGAAATAGGTTTAATAAGTTTATATTTGTATTAAAATTATTTAAGATATATATTAATTAATATTTTGCTAAGAAAAATACGTGTTCGTAGTAAAGTGTACAAAAATTTCTGTTGGGCACACTTCACTACTGCACAGTACTGTCAAATACTGTACTTCATTGTCGCGTTGACAGCGAATTCAAATGCTCTATAGTTCTATTCTGCAACAATGCAAGCACTGCATCATTCGAAAACCTTTTCGCTACAGCAGCGACAGTGCTTGTTCTGTTGTGAAGCAGAACATCAAAACAGAAAGCTAGAATGAGGTTAAGTAACGGTAAATCACAGCAAGCACACCGAGTGAAGTAAAACTTCTACTTCACACCGAGTGAAACAGATTTAAATAAATATCGAAAAAAACATGTTTTAAACCTGCGTTTTTTTACATTAACCCATTAAGCCCTGAGCGTTGCGTTTGCGCAACGTTTGGGAATTTCGCTACATTAAGTAATTCATAAAGATATAAGACTTGAAAATGGGTAGAATTGGATTCGAATTGATCGTTTTAGATTCTGCCATACTCAAATTTCAATATCAAAATCCCTTTGTGGGCTGCATTTTGTAATGCTAAACTATTTAAAAATAAGTTTTAAAAATTTTTTTTTTTTTTAACCCTGCTTAGATAAGGTACGTCTGCGAGACGTACGCCTTTTGAATTTTTTGCTCTCTCTCTCTCAATCGCCAAGAGAGAAGATTCTTACTTTCAGTTATCTCAGTCGTTAGCTACGTCTTGTCGGTGGTGGTTGTTTTTCTGCTGTGAGTGCAATTGTTTCTGAGAAATTAACATAGCGTACGTCTGAGAGACGTATCGTTATCTTTTGTGTAAGTATAGACATTTTTGTGTGTTAGCGTGGTTTTCATTTTCTGTTGAATTCCAAGGTGGCTCGTTACTTTTTAAATTAAAATTTGTTAAAAACGATGACTTGTAAGCGTGGCTTAGATGACACACAAATTGGAGCTGTTTTGCAAAATGTTTTTAACGACTCAGAGTCTTCGGAAAATGTCAGCGAACCAGAAAATGAAATACTGGAAGATGATATTCAAAGCGATATGGAAGATGAGCTTGCTGATACCCAAGAGTCTGATGAGAATACAGCGCCACAACCTCAAATTTCAGTTAATTGCACTTCACGTTCCGATAGCCGTATATTTACCGTACCTCAAGCCACTATAAAAAGTAAGAGCAGACATTGCTGGGCTACATTGAAGGGTCAAAACGCTGGCAGAATTTCTTCAATAAACATTGTCCGAACGGCAAGAGGACCAACTCGAGAATGCAAATCGCTGTACAATCCCATTTCGTGCTTTAAAGTTTTTTTTACGGACGAAATAATTTCGGAAATCGTACAATGGACAAATGCTGAAATTTTTATTACTCGACGGGATGATATGACGGCAGCAACATTTCGAGATACAAATGGCCTTGAAATACGCGCCCTTATCGGCATACTAACATTATCAGCAGCATTGAAGGATAACCACTTATCAACCGACGAATTATTTAACACTACTTTCTGTGGAACACGATATACGTCAACCATGAGTCGTGATAGATTCGACTTTCTTATTGTATGCCTTAGAATGGACGATAAGGCATTGCGGCCCGCACTTCGCCCAAATGATGTATTCGTACCCATTAGGAAGATATGGGACCTCTTCATAAAACAATGCCTAACTAGTTACACACCAGGATCTCATACTACAATTGACGAACAGCTGTTGGGATTTCGTGGCCGTTGCCCATTTAAAATATATATTCCAAACAAGCCAAGTAAATATGGAATCAAAATCCCAATGATATGCGACAGTACGACTAAGTATATGTTTAATGCGATGCCATATTTGGGGAAAACGACAAAAAATTGCGACCTTCCATTGGGAGAGTATTATGTCAAGGAACTATCGCGACCTATACATGGTTCGTGTCGAAATATAACCTGCGATAATTGGTTCACTTCTGTTCCTTTAGCAAAAAGCTTACTTAAAGAACCTTACAAGCTCACTCTTGTGGGAACCATAAGATCCAACAAGCGCGAAATTCCGGAACAAATGAAAAACTCACGTGCACGACAAGTTGGAACTACTATGTTTTGCTATGATGGGCCTTTAACTCTCTTATCGTACAAACCTAAGCCATCTAAAATGGTCTATTTGCTGTCTTCCTGTAATGAAATTGGCACGATTGATGACACAACTGGAAAGCCGGATATGATATTGTATTATAATCAAACAAAAGGCGGAGTCGACACATTCGACCAAATGTGTTCGTTGATGTCGTGCTCAAGAAAAACCAACAGGTGGCCCATGGCATTATTTTATGGGATGCTAAACATGGCGTTCATAAACTCCTATGTAATTTATTGCCATAATATGGTTTCTACAAACCAAAAGCCTTTAAGTCGTAAGGAGTATATGAAGGTACTTTCCACGTCTTTGGCAACACCTTGGATGGAAGAAAGACTTGAGATTCCCACTTTGTCGAAAAACTTGCGAAGTAATATAGAAAACGCCATACCTTATGAACTTAACACTGACAGCGGTACCAGTGGAGATCAGCCTGTTACAAAAAAGAGGAAATACTGTGGGTTTTGTCCTTCAAAAATGCGACGTATGTCAAAAATGGCGTGCGTCAAGTGTGGTGTACCTGTGTGTGGAGACCACAAAAATTTAGTTTGTAACTCTTGCATATAATACTATTGGAATATATATTTTTTGGTTTATATAACTTACAACAGATACTGTTACCCAAATGAAGTACAAAGTAAACTTTTTTTTTTAACTTTATTAGACAAATTGGAGTCCTTCAGAGAAGACCAGCTATTTTGTGATGAATTTTTAAAGCAAATGAAATTTTATTTTTATTTTACTAAACACACATTATTTTACTTTAAAAATTATTTAATGTTAACAAAACTTTATTGAATAAATGATCTCAATACAAAAATTATCAATATTCCTTCTAACAACACTTTTAAAAGGATATAAACTAACATACGTCTCTCAGACGTATCGTTATCTTTTCAGTACAAAAAAATAACGTTATCTAACTAGGGTTAAATTTTATGTTTTGTATGTGACTAAGGCCCAAATTGCGTTTGCGCAACGTACCCTCCTGGTTCAGGGGGTGGGGGTATGAATTATTTGCTTCATTTTTTTTCTTGATTAGGTCAATTACTAAGATTGTGTAAAATTTTATGGAAATCGCACAAGCCCTTCTGGGGTCAGGTTTTAATGGGTTAATGTTGTTGTAATGCTTGAAATGCAGCCCAGATTCCATAGAAAATACCAAAAACAAACATCAGCTACTCCGATCGTGCAAAACAAAACACCGAATGCTTGAAAATGTTCTACTTCAGTGCTTCACTTCAGTCTTGTTCTACTTCAGTGTTGTTCTACTTTCATGTTATTCCACTGCAGTATTGTTCTACTTCAGTCTTGTTCTATTTCAGTGTTTTTCTACTTCAATATTGTTCTACTTCAGTGTTGTTCTATACTTCAATGTGTTTGAAGTTTTATTGTCGTTTCGTGCAGTATTCGTATGAATATCAAAAGCTTTCTTCACTCCAGTGCTTGTTTTGTAGTGAAAGTGAAGAAGAGCAACAATATTTGGAAGCACAGTGATGGCTTGCAAGTCATTTTTATATGCTGGCGCCACTCTTTAGTTCGTAGTGAATATTCATCATACGACCCGTTGGCCGTAAAGGTTCTTGTAATTTGTTTTGAATATATTTAAAAAAATTTAATAAATAAAGGTCGCAAAATCTTCGGCCCTATTTGTATTGGTGAAAACAACAACAAGTTGGCAAAATTAATTACAAAAATTAATTAATTGAAAACTTGAAAGAACTCAAACGCTAGAAAAACGTTTCACTTTGTCAGATGCTTAAAAAATGTGCCCTTTTTTTTCATTTGAAACTTGAGAGAACTCAAAAGCAAGCAAACCTTCAACTTGGTGAGACGCTTTAAAGGCTTTTATGTTATAAATTTATATATTAAAACATAAGGATTTGCAGTCAACATTAATTTTGTTGGGCAGCTGCGATCTCATGCAAATCTTCTACACTAAACTGGCATAAAAAAACAACAGAAGTTAGAACTCTATGGAAATCCCAATTTTTCTTTCTTGCTTCATTCACTTGTGATGTTCAGATTTACTAATGTTTGCATGGCTGATAAATAAAATTTACGATTTTACTTTTATTGTTTTCTCTGGTTTCTTATCACTTTTTCCTCTCTTCTTTTTTTTTCTTTTTTTACGCACTTCTCAATTTCCAATATAAAAACCGTTTCTATTACCTTCAAATCACATAAAACATTTCAATAAATTGTCCCTTAATCCACCAGAAAAATAGCAATAATTCACAAACATGCCAAAAGATTTCAAATCAAAATGGAATTTCCATTACAAGACGACTTTTTCAAAGCCATCTCAATCCCCGTTTGGCAAAAAGCCACAAACAAAAATATTCCCCGTAAATTTACATACAAATAAAAGTAACTACAAAAATATATTCGAGTACACACTTCATTGCTCGCACGCACACATACGCACTCTACACACACACATATGTGTACAAAACGTGTGCATTTGTGTTGTGTGGTTCTTCTGGCGCTATCACTGACACAAGTATTTCCAAAAATAAAAATCATCAAAATAGTAAAAAAAAGGTATCTTGTATTTATTGTTATTGATGCTATTTACGAGGTGGCAAACAATACAAATCAACAACAACAATACATACATTTCGGCTACCAGGAGACAGTTGAAGCGAGAGAAAAAGTGGCGCATATTTTGTTAGACGCCAGCGGCCAGCAACTGACAACAGTTGCTCGTTTGTTGGAAATGAAATCGAACAACAAATGAAAATACATGCCACAAAAAAAAATATATGCACATACATATGTATGATACAACAATAACAAGTATGAAGTGTTGGCAAAATGAAGCTGGCCGCTGTTTTGCCGTTTTGTGTGTCACTTATCTGGTCCGGAATACATCACCGCAGAACTTGCAGCCACTCCGTCGTTGCGCACACACAGAAATACACAAACACCCAGACATAAGTGTGTGCTTGTATGCAAACATACATGTGTGTGTAATTCAGTATTTCGGTTCCATTAACATTGGTTGTCTGATCTTTTTCGCAACGTGCCGCTTCGAGGCGAACGCTCGATGTGTTGTTTCGTGCGCTGGGCGCTTCAATTTTGTTTGCTTGTTCATCTGTATTTGTTTAGTAGCTGTTGTGTCCATATGTGTGTGTGTATGTGTGTGTCCGCAGGATAACAATATCCGTTCATAAGTCAGTACAAGTATTGGCATTCTTCCTTCATGCTTCATGCCGGTCCTTCACTCTGACTTTGCTCGCGCACAGTGCTCACTACTTGTCCTTGTTGTTGTTGTTTTTATGGTTGTTGCTGTCAATATTATGCAAAACAATATCAGCTTGAAGTGCTATGTAACTTGTGTTGTTGTTGTTGTCATTGTGGTTGCCCAGTCAAAGGTACTTCATGTGGTCTGTGCAAAGTGCTCGCTGCTTGAGATTTTGCCAAAACTCGAGTGGACTCAGTGTGCGGCAAAAATGCAAATTAAAGTTGCATCTAAAAAGAAACTAAAGTCTTCTACTTTATGTCATTCTCTCTATTCTGCCATTCATTGCTGCTGAAAACAACTCAGCATTTTTATTTGTTAAGTGCAATATGCCATGACACATTTTCAATGTTTCTCATTCAAAGCAACCAACTTCAATTACTGAATCTTTTTGCCATTTTTAATTAAAAAACTTTCACGAAATCAATAAATTTGCTTTAGTTGTGTGACAAGCGTTCATTTTCAATTTCGTTGCTTTCGGTTTTTTTTTTCAATACGCTCTCATCTTTGAACTGTTGTCAATTTTGCTTTTGCTCAACTGTCAGTTGACCAGTCTGCCAATTCTGGCCATCGAGGCACGTCACCGAAAAAAAATTACATTCACATTCAAAGCAAAAGTCAACAACAGTTTGACAGTTGCATATCAAATGTCACACATCAACTACGCTGCCAGTCAGTCAGCCATTCAGTTGCGCAGCTGCACGTTGGCCACTTGCGTTGACAATGACTGGAGTGGTCAGGCACGAACGACATGTCCGGCAGTGGTTCCGAGCGTTTTGCAGCGTTGACTGTATTTGTCTATGTGTCCATGTGTGTGTGTGTGTGCCTGACCCTGGTTTGTGCCAATTGCTTGCTAATTGAATTGATTTGTTGCTTCAGTGATTGTTTTCGTTGCTCACAGTTGTTTTTAGTTCGGTTTGTTTGTTGTTTATTTCGGCAACTTTGATTTATTCTACCAGCCATTAGCCAATTTTTCGTATCGCTGACAAGTCTTGAATTTTTTTTTGTCATTCTCGTAGAGATTGATGTTTGTTTTGAAAATGTTTGAGTTGTGGTGTTTCTTGAAATGCTTCTTTAATAGTTGAGATAATTTCAAGTGAAAGGAAAGGGAAATGGAAATGGTCAGAGAGACTGTTTGACGGTTGGTCGTTTTGGTAGCTCAATTTAATGATCTAAAGTTCTGTTATTTTTTTTTAATTTTTTTTATTTTTTTTAATTTAAAATTTTTTTTTAAATATATATAAATGTTTTTATATTTAATTTTATTTATATTTATTTTTATTATATTTTAAAATGTTTTACCTTTCAACTGGAAACTGTGTCGTGTGCTTAATTTGAATCTCAAGAATTTCTAAATGCTTCGACTGGGGGTCGTTTTGGTTGCTCAATTCCATGATATGAATTTCATCATCTCGTTATTTTTTGTTTTTATTTTCAATTAAATTGTATTCTTTATATTTAAAAATGTTTGACCTTTCAAATGGAAACTGTATCATGTGCTTAATTTGAATTTCAAGAATTTTTACCTTTCAAAAAAATTACAAACATCAACTTGTTGCCTAAATTTCGCTCTAAATTCATTTGCACAATTTCAGTCGACCAGCCAAAGTTTTTCTAAATATCACAGCTTTTCTACAAGCCTATTTTCACAACAACAACAACAACAACAACAAAATCAGCAAGTAAACAGTCAGCAACTTTGATATGTGTCATTCAAATAAACGCAAATAAATTATTTTCAAGGCGGATTTTTTCGACTACTTACAAACAGAATTTACAAAGCTGATGCACTTTCACCGAAACATACATACATACATCCATACATAAATATATAACGTAGTTAGTTCACCCTTTGACACTTTTGTTGTTGCTGCCATCTAATCAGGCATTCAACACAGCCAGGTCGCCACGTTTCCAAGCCGGCAGCATATGTTCGCCGCTGTCTGGTTGCGCGCTCAAAGCAATTTGAAAGCAAATGCGGTTAAAGGATTTTATTCAGCTCACTAAATTGGAAATGAACAATTAGCAGAGGAGCAGCCAAAGCAACCGCAATGCGCCAACGTGTGAGAAAAGTGCAGAGAACAGTAGAGAAAAAATAGAACATGGCAGCGATCGATGTGCTTGGCAGTAGCAAAGTACGAGTAAATGGGTGAGCTCGGAGCTTGGATGGTTAAAATTAGAAATAGCTGCGCTACAAAGTAAATTAAAATAAACAGCAAAAGGAAATCAATAGCTATATGCATACATGAGAGTGTGTGTGTGTTTGTGGGCCCAGCGATGTGCGTAGTGGGACATACGAAAGGATGACAAGAGGAGCAGTTTAAGCGCCGAAGTTGCGGGCTGCTGTTGAAAGCGTTGAGCCGTGAGGTGTTGAAGCCAAATATATGTGGGCCTAAAAGTAGACTACACAACGTAGTTTATGCGCCAATGTGGAAAATGGGTTTCGGTTGAGCTGAGAGCCGTTTAAATATACATTTAATCTGCATAGCATAGGTTTAGGCGCAGTTTTTGGAAGCTTGTTTAGTAAACAAGCAGTCTGGGTACAATTTATGTGTTTTCTGATTAAAATTGACTTTGTTTTGGAGAATTCTTAGGCTCGTTTGTCCGCCATATAAACTATCTTTTTAACTTTAGTTGGAATTATTATGAAAGACTTTAAAATTTGCCATTGGTTAGCATAGTTTTAGGCTTAACGTGTTTGATGGTTAAAAATAATTTAATTAAAGTTTTTTAGAGAAGTTTTAGCACATCTGTCTGTTATAAAGTTTAGTTAGTTAGAGTTTTTATGAAAGGTGCTTAAATTTGCAATTGCGTAGCATAGTTTTGGGCGCAATGTAATTTATAATAAAAACTAACTTTTTTTGAGAATTCTTAGACGCATTTGTCTCTCACATAAACTAGCTTTTTAGTTGGAATCATTATGAAATACGTTAAAATTTGTGTTTCGTTAGCATAGTTTTAGGCTTAATGTGTTTTATGGTTAAAATTTATTTAATTAAAGTTTTTTTTAGAGAAGTTTTAGGTACATCTGTCTGTTATAAAGTTTAGTTAATTCGAATTGTTATGAAACGGGCTTAAATTTGCAACTGTATAGCATAGTTTTAGGCGCAATGTAATTTATAATTAAAATTCACTTTTTTGGAGAATTCTTAGACACATTTGTCTCTCACATAAACTAGTTTTTAGTTGGAATCATTATGAAAGACATTTACATTTGCAACTGCGTAGCATTGTTTTGAATGAGTTTTATGATACAATTTTATGCACCTCACTTTACAAGGATGGACTTAGTCCATTTCCTTATCCTGTTTGATCGTCTGAGACTCTTAATACAATTGAAAATAATTAGACAACAACACCAGCAGCCACTTGCCCTCCTTCACCTTCTCGTCCGCCACCCACTATCTCTGCTATCATAAGTTTTTCTGAGCCTAACGTACAATGAGCTGCCAACTCTGAATGCCTGAGGAATAAACCTTCCGTATGCCATTTTCTTGGCTCCTTTCACATCTGTTTATTGTTCCTTGCACATCTGTGTGTGTTATTTAAACTAACTTTTTAACTTAAATTGGAATTATTATGCTCCAACTTTTGCCATTTGCTGAACTCGAAAATATTTTGCGGCTTGGTCAATTTAGTCGTTTCGCTGCTAACCGTCGTGGAAAAGTAAATATTTGTGCCAAGCAGCTGCATACAAATTTATGCAAATACATTTTGCCAGATATCAACAAACAACAACAACAACCTCAAATAGTCTCAATATAAATTACTTGAGCTTAATTTTGCTGCCATGAAACTCACTTGAAGTAATTACAAGCGCTCAACCGTGCGCTGGCTCACACCGACACCTACAACATTTAAATGAATTGTGTGTGTGTGTGTGTGTGTGTGTGGTATCGCGCATCGCCATCTTTGTGTACATAGGAAAATTCGCGCGCAATATTGCCAACATTGATGTTGTGCTAGTTTCAGCTGCTGTTGTTGTTGTTGTTGTTGTCGGTTGTAACGACAGCAGCTGCAAAAGTGAAATTTAGACAAGTCTGTTGACACTGACTGGCGATGCGATGGGGGCTCAACATAACCAAACAGCGAACAACAATAACAACAACAACAGCAGCTCTACATAGCAGCCGCGAACGCAGCTGCCACACAGCGCGACTGTGATTCCGGTGGAGTGTGGCGCAAAATGGCGAGCAGTGCGGTGCGGCAGAAAGGATGAAAGAATATTTCAGCAACTGCTGCTTGATTGCTTGTCATAATAAATACTCATCATCGGAATTGTGCGCATTGTTTGCTGTCATTTGCGGAGATGAAATGTAATTGTTGCTGCCACTGTTGTTGTTGTTGTTGTTGCTGTGTGGTAACATGCGCAGCTTCGACACTGACTGGCGCTGCGGTTGTGGTGCGCTCAGGACAATTGCGCTTAGCATTGTGCTGCTGCGCTTGGCGTTGTCTCCTTGTTGTTGTTCTTGTTGTTGTTGATGTTATCTTAAACGCATAAACGTCGCTGCTTGTCGATATCAGCTGCCTGTCGCCGTTGCGTTTTGCATTTAATTAAGATTTGACATGACAGACAAACACGCCCATCCACACGCACACGCACGCGCACACATACACACAAGTCGATGTCATAAACTTGCCACAAGCAACACTGGTACGTGTACCATATGCAAATACGCAGCGCACCGATGTTACCATCGCTGTTGTGGTTAAGTTGGCAACACCTCCTGTTGTCGGCAGTTTTGTTCGTACTGTTGTTTGTTGCTGCTCTGTTTGCCCTTCTGTGAGCTGGGAATTATTAAATCGTAAAGAAGGCAGTCGATACCAATGGGGAAAGCGATGAAGTGAATGGCATAGCAAAGGCAAAAACGTTTAAATTAGATTTAAAATAAAACCTATAAATATTTCACGTCGCTGAATTCATGAACCCACTAAAGCCAAATAGATATATTTTAATATCCGTAGAACAGTGTTTGTACGAAAAGGCCATAACTCAAAACTGGTGCTAGAAATTACATTTAACTTGGCAACATTATCAACAAATGCAGAAAATTTACTTATTTTTCGAATTAAGTCGTAATTGCAATGGTTATATGGACTTTCATCTTCCAAGCTGGAAGATGAAAGTCTTTCAAAGATTAAAAATTATGCATAAAACTTTGTTCAAAATTGAAATTGAAATATGGAGCCTATTTTTACAGGTGGTATTTTTCAAGGTCAAGCAAAGTAAGATGTTTAAGAAACTCAGAAAATGTATGCTAAATATTTATAAAAATAATTGTTTAGAATCAGAAACAGTTTGTCAATAAAAGTCTCAGTTCAAACAGATTGTTGCAGCAAAAGAGCACTGAGAAAACGGTTAATAATCCCACTCACTGACATTCGAAATACTACGTTTTGACTTAATTGTTAATAATCAAATGGGCAAAATTGTGTATAAAAGCGGCATACAACTTTTCAAATGTAAAAAACAGAAACAAGCAATTTCACGAAACCCAAATAGAAACGTGCATTCATGAAATGTGACCAGGTTTCCCTGGAGAAACAATTCAGTCATCTTCATCAATCTGTCTTTTCGTCTGTCAACTGAGGAATAACTTGCAACAATTTTAATCAGAATTGATATACAGACATGACGTGAAATATTTACTTGGACTTTTCAAAGTTTATTATATTAAAATATTGATAAAAGGCCGCCATTGGTAAAGATTAGGTGAATGTCCCTGTGATACATTTTCAACCGTTTGAACAGTGAATGCTTAGAGAAAGGGGAAGTGGTTCTACAATTTGACGTGGTTGGCAATCGAGTATTTTTTCTTCACACTTGAATTTTTGGCCAATTAGGAATCGAACCTAGAGGCTCATAAATAACAAACCAGCATAGTGGCTTTTTTTTAATTTTTTTTAATTTAATTTATTGAATTTTTTCCGCAGGGTTCTAAATTAACAAACCAGCACAGTGGCTGCGAAAAAATTTTTTTTTCACTTGAATTTCTGGGCAACTAGGAATCGAACCAAGAGACTCTAAATTGAAAAACCAGTACAGTGGCTACGAAAAAATTATATTTCTTTCACAAAAACCCTTCCTGTGACTTGAATATTTGGTCAACTAGGAATCGAACCTAGAGGCTCTAAATTGCGAAACCAGCACAGTAGCTGCGAAAAAAATTATTTTTTTCCACAAAAACCCTTTCATTACACCTGAATTTTTGTCCAACTAGAAATTGAACCTAGAGCCTCTTAATTGAAAAACCAGCGCAGCGGCTGCGAAAAAAAATTATTATTTTTAATTAAATTTTTTTTTGCGAAAAACAAAAATTTTGTTCACAAAAACTCGTCTTTCACACTTGAAGTTTTGGCCAACACAAATCGAACATAGAGGCTCTAAATGGAAAAATCAGCACATGGCTGCAAAAAAACAATTTTTTACATATTTGAAAATTTTTTTTTTAACAATTTTTTTTTTTTAATTTTTAGATATCGAACCTAGAGCCTCTAAATTGAAAATCCAGCACAGTTGCTGCGAAAAAAAATATTTTTTTTCATAAAAACCCTTCCTTCACACTTGAATTTTTCGCCAACTACAAATCGAACCAGCACAGTGGCTGCGAAAAAAAACTTATTTTTATTTCACAAAAACCCGAATCTATCGTAGACTCATAAAAATAGCGAAACTCACAAATCTCAAATTTTACACATCACCTTAGACAGCAGAATTCAGTTTTAATAGCTCAAACCAAACGCAATCAGTTGCGCCCACTTGAAATTAAATTCATTTATATAAGACTACAACAACACATTCAATCTTAAAAGCAATAACACATAAACCACCCAAAACCAATAACAACCAAAGCCATAAAAACCAACAGCGAAGCGCACCAAATGGCCACAAATGTCAAATTGAAATAACTATTCACCGAACGAAAACCCCTACGAGCTGGCAGCACTATTGCAGTTTTTGGGACTGCAGCCTTGAAGGCAACTGCGAACAATGCCGAATTCGTAGCAACGAAAGTTTGCCATTAAATCATGACAGCAGCGGAATTGATCGCTTCACGTTGTGGGATTTGCTGTCGTTGGCCAATTTCTCGCTTCCAGTGGGCGCTGCCCATTCTTGCGCCGCTTGCAATTGCTGCATTTACTTATGTAGCTGCGCGCTGCCTTTTTGTGTCGCCACAATCCACACAACGCTCTGCTGTCATTTGCCATTATTCTTGTGCAGATTGTGGCGCACGCGATGGCGATGGACGACGGCGACGATGACACCGTCTTGGCTGGGCGCTTAGATGCTTTCACTTAATTGCTTTAAGCCAATGGCATTTCTTGGCATTTGCCGCGTGGCCTAACAACGCATGACAGCTACCCAACTCGACCGACAGCCACTCTCTCTCTGCACGGCTTGGAGCTCTAATTGCTTTTCTTGGTTGTGCTTTTTTTTCAGAGCGTTCTCGCTTTGGTATTTGCTTTTCGCATTTCGGTCAACCGAACTTATTCAGTGCAGTGCGTAAGGACTGCGGCCACATTATCATTAAATAGTTTGATTGGAAATTTATTGTGGCACTGTCGGTGTCGCAGTATTGAATTATTGATGCGACGTTGTTGTAATGATTTTCGGTTAATATGCTGCGACTTGAGTTCGAGTTCGATTATATTCATCTGAATTACAAATTATAATTGAAATGCTGCGCGTGGTGAAGCAGTGGCTTTGGCTGTGGTTATGGTTGCGGTTGCCGTCAACTGTATTGCATTGTGGGCAAATTAAATTACGCAAGAACAACAACAACAACAACTTGATGTAGGCACTTGAAGTATTTATTGAACGTTAATTTTCGAATGTATTTATTTATTTATGCTAAGGAAGCAGTATGGGTGCATGTAAAGACAAATCAGAACAGCTGCTGTGAAGTGGCATTGATGAGGGAAAACATTGGCAGCACAAGTGGCTGCCAACGTTAGAAGCACACACAGTTGGCGTTAAATAATAATGCAGTAAGTTTGTATTGGGAGAGAAACATCTTTGGTTCAAAAACAATACGAAATGGCAAACAATCGATGCTAAGCGTAGATTCAGATTTGATCTTGAAAAAATCAATTGTAAATAGAAATTAACACACATGGACTGTAGACTGGATTTAGTGCACGATTTTTGATTTCGATGCTCCCCAACCTCTCATTTTGTGCAGTTTGGTGAAAAAGTGCACGAGCCAAAAAATTTTGGGGCTAGGGTGGGGCTAAATGGCTTTGCATCGAGTTAAACGTTCACAAAAAAGCTGGGAAATTCGACAAATTGCTCCACAGCTGAACAGAAGTTGCTCTTAGAGGGTTAAAATATATGAGTGACCCCACTAGTTTTCCCTACTGATCATTTCTTTCAAACATATTTATACCCTATCTCCAACCATTGATGGGGCTCCCATACAAAATGGTCGTTTTTATAAAATAGGCTCCCATTGCTCCCAGGTTGCCCCCAGCTGTATCAAATGTATGACTCACACCCATTTATTTTCCCTTCTGAATGTTTCTTCCAAACATACCTACCCGCTAACTCCAAGTCTTAAGGGGGCTGCCATACAAAACTGACCATTTTCTATGGAATTAACTCCCCACTTGCAAATGTAGCAGTTAAGTAAGCAAGAAAACATCGTATCTCAGAAACTTCTAAACCGATTTCAATGATTTATATAGCGATCAGCAAGATTCTTGAGTACAAAAAATACAAAATTAATTATGGTTCAGAAATTCACCACCAGAGGGCATCCCCCATACGATCGGATTTGTGACGTTGTCAACTTTTTGGTTTCTACAAAGCAGAAATCAAAATGCATTGTCGAAATCCCATTAACTTTCCCATTCCAGCGCAAGAAATTTGTTAGAAAGCAATGCAATAAAAGTTATTTACAAAAAAAACCTCAATGTAGTCAAAATTACTACCATGGGCAATCTGGTGTTAAACCATGCTAAAATTTTTTGTGATATGGCAAAATAATAACAATAAGTATTTGTAATTCAAATATGAAAAATAATGTGTGTAATGTGAATCTGTAGCTTCCTACGTTTTATGCTTATTTCAGGAAGCCAGAAATCTCTCTGAGAAACATAGAAATCTCTATGTCGAATGCTTGAAATATGTAACCACCTGGCAAACATGTATGCCAACCTCGAAGTATTCGTGTTTACCAACTGTTTGCCCACACCAAAGTAGGGAAACAAATTCAGTTGAATACGTTAGGATCACCCGCAAGGTTCTTTGATGGGCTTGCAGATGTATCAGATAACTGATCTACACAATTTCCTCGCCAAAACCAAACGGTTCCCAAAAGATCCCGTTTAGATCTACAGGGATCCCAACAGATAAAGGAGGATACCGGTTTTTTCCGAAAAATTAAGGGATTCACAATGGACACAACAGGGTTTCCGAGTGGAAGTGCTTGCCGCACATTCTTCTTCCGTAACCTAACCTAACCTCAGGATCACCTTGTCTGAAGCCTCAAACAATATCGAATGGGTCGAGGAGATCACTTCCAACTTTATCTGAACTTGTTGGTATTGCTTAACCCTTTCACTATTTTGTTGCCAAATGACAACATGCTACCTTGTGGGCGTCTGAACGCTCTGTGGTTTCAAAAATACATTTTTTGTTAGTCCTTAAAATAGTTTCAAGTTTCAGGAAAAATACGAAATTAATAAACTGAATACTTAAGTTTAAAGAAGAAAAGTATACACTTTTTTTAATGGTATATCTTGACATAGTAAAGGAAGAAGAAGCAGACAAATTAGATAACCTTTTGATTTGACGTTTTCCTTCAATTTAGATACTTTTTTTTAAATTTTGGCTGAAGTTAATGAAGAAATATTCAAATTTTCGTTATGGGTAAAAAGTTTTATGTTTAAGTAATTATTACAGCCACAACGATGTGGTTGTTTTCATAGAAAAACACTCTAAAATACAGGGTCCGAGTATAAAAATCAAAAAATTTCTTATGGAATGTTGCTAATCTAACCACGTAGAAGCCTAAAACGTAAAATTTAAAATGTTAACTTTCCCCAATAAAAACCTGTAGCAAAAGGGTTAACGTCGCTCTGTCAGCTGTTTGCCCAAACAAAAAAAAAATTTCAGATGGAAACAAATTTTTGAAAAATATTTGCATTGTTTGAATCACTAAGAACAACATGTCGCGCATGACTAAAGAACTTAAAACGCCTAAAGTGCAAAACGCCCAAACATCAAAAATTCCCAGAATTATTTCCATGCGCGCATTATTTTTTTAACAAATCAATGTCACAGTTTATGAAGCTGTTATTTATTAAAATATACTTGCAATTGAAAGCATTTTAAGCGAAAACCTATGCAAAGCAGGCAAAAGTCTTCTCGCCCCTAATGGCGTCGCAGCGTTCGACAGCTCTCTCGAATAGCCCAAAACAACAAACAGTTCTATGTTCTAGGCGCTCAAATGTTTCATACTCAGCTGCACCTAGGCATACTTAAGACAACACCAACAACAACAAATTCAAAATAAATCTCAAATTTAACCTTGAGCTGACAAGCCGGCAATCATGTAGAGATCTGGCAATACCGCAAAAACCACTCGAACCGCACTACCCAACATTTGCATTAGCCCAGCGCCAGTGTCGGCTCCAATTTCGTGTAGTAGGGATCGAGGGGGCAAGAGAGGGGGGGGGGACGAAAAGTTCATCGAGAGACCGCAAGAAAAGTGAAATTGACATTGACACGACATCAACACTCAGCAGGCCCAATGCCCCAGCCGAGCGTCCCCCCGTTGTGTATTACACAAGCATAGGCACAACAAAAATAATAACAACAACAATAAATAAGTGCCAGCTACAACAACAACAAAAGTGCGACAACAACAAACTAAGCTAACATGAGCGAAAAGCAAAAAGGTTGTTTCTTCAAACAAGGCGAACAAAAAGTGCACAGCAAGAATTGAACAAAAACGCAAACAAGGCAAAAATAGAGCAAGAAGAAGAAAAACATTAAGTAAAAATTGATGTAAATAGCAAGTGGTCCGAATGAGAATGGTGCGGGCGCGGGTAAGGGTGAGGGTGAGGGTGCGGTGACTGTGTAAGTGGTGGCAGCCAGAGGGAACTGCAACTGGGAAGGTGTGCACAACAAATGATGCTCGGCGATAAATTCGTGACTTCAATCGTTTACTTTGGCAGTGCTGGTGATTAATTATGCAGCAATTCGTTGCCCAATCCCCTGTGCCCCCTTTCCAGTGCACACACCACTTGGCTGTGGCGTGTTCAATGCGGCAGCTTTAAGGCGCACAAGCTCCAAAAACAATCAAACGCTACAACAATAACAGCAACAACAGAAACAGCAAACCAGAGCAGCGAGCGTTGACAGTTGCAAATTGTCTGTTAGTGATGCATTGACAAAGAGGCAAATGAGAGGAAAGAAAAAAGAAGAAATAAAACAGAGGAAAGTAAGAACGAGAGACTAAAACGAAACTAAGAGAGAAGAGTGGAAAGGGGTCGGGCAAAAGTTTGCTGCCAATGTTGCGGCTGGTTTTTGCCAAAAATTTCATTCAACCCATAACGACAGCAGCAACAAAAAACAATAGTAGCAATAATGCCAAACTTGCTGCATTGTTGCTACTATTGTCTGTTGTTGTTGCCACTAATCAGCACAAGCCACGTGTTATGGCTGCTACACGTTGCGCAGTTGAGGTGTGTCCGCCAACCATACGTGACAATGCGTGTGTATTAGTGGGTACGCGTGTATGCGTGTTTGTGTGTTTATGTCGAGCTTAGGTTGGCGCGTGCTGACGACACAACAAGGATGCGACCGCTGTTGCATAATTTATAGCATAAAATATTGAAATTAATTTGCGTGCAGCTACCTGTCGACCCTCCTCTCCCCTACCCCAACCACAACCGCATTGTCACCTAAGCTATCACTCAACCCTCGCACACATAACTTTTGTGTTAATTTTGCAACGCATTTTGCACGCAACACTAAAACTTTGTTCGGAGCGACACACTGCCCGCACACCCCCCGGCAACCGTCGAAGTGGAGCAAATTGTATTTTAATTTAATTGGCACCACACAATTTATCGCTACGCGCCACGCAAATTCGAATTTCAGCGTTTTCAATTGATAAACGAGCCACAATGCGGTGGCCGAAGGGGAAAGGATCCGGTTGGGGGATGGGCGAAATTAATGCAAACATTTGATGCAATTGCAAATCGCATTTAAATGCAGCACTTCAATGTTTTTTGCATCGAAGTAAAAGTGATATCGAAAAGGAATTAAATTTCTCTCTCGCTGTATTTTCATTTTTTTTCCAGTTCGAAAATTCATTGAAGCGTCAGGGAAAAAGTATTTAAAATTAATTTTTAGTTATGAAGAGTAATTTACAAAGGGTTCAAAGTGATTTATAAAGGGTGTTTAATGACATTCGAATTAGATTGGATGAATTTAAGGAAGAGGCAAGAAACAGCTCTCAATCGAACATTTGCTAAGTATTCAAGGATCCCATTGTGAGGAAAAAGATATTTTGTAAAAACAAATCCATATTCAATTCTATTAGATTACCTGAATCCAGTTTCTGTTGTTCGAACCTTTCGCTACAGGTTTTTACTAAGAAAAGTTAAAACTTTTAAATTATCGATTTTGTATTTTATATCAACAACATTCCATAGTATTTTTTTTAATTTTTTTTACCGGACCCTGTTTTTCAGAATGTTGTTAAAGTCTATGAAAGTAATAATTTAATAAATAAATAATTATTTTTTTAAATTTTTATTAACGGACGCTGTTTTTTAGAGTGTTGTGAAAGTCTATGAAAGTAAACATATCGTTGTGGCTATAATTATCACTTAAACATAAAATTTATTACGCATAACTAACAATCGAACATTTCTTCATTTACTTCAGCTTTAATTATTTAACAAACGCATCTGAATTGAATGAATGAATAATCATTTAAACATCCAATTTATTACGCTTCACAAACAATCGAATATTTCCTCATTTACTTCAGCTAAAATTATTAAAAAAGCATGTGAATAATTATTATATATATAATTATATATATAAAACTTAATATTTCTTCATTTATTTCGGCCAAAATTATTTTAAAAAAAATTTATCTGAATTTATGTAAAAAGGGAAAATTGAAAATTTCCCTTATTTTGTTTGCTTCTTTTTTCTCTTTGCTATGTAAAGATATAACATTCAAAAAACCTGTTATCTTATTTTTTTATAAATTTAAATATATAGTTTATTCATTTTGTATTAATCCTACAACTTCAAACAATTCTAAGGGCCAATAAAAAACAATTATTTCTGGAACCATATGGCACCAAAATGGCGAAAGTGTTAATGGTGTAAAGTCAGTAACACATCACATTTCATTAACAACTCACTGACCTCTTCAATGCTTTTTTTTACCAAAAATACAACAATATCACAACCAATTCTTACAATTGTCAACAAGTTATAATAAAAACTGTTATAGTAAATTACAGTTTGTTACTACTTTCGACTTTAAGAACTCATCTATAAAAGAACATCGACAGCTTCGTACGTTCGAAGATCCATCGACAGCTTCGTACTTTAGAGGCTTCCCAGGTCCTAGAAAGTAAGCAAAATAAGTTTTTGTTAAAATTAGTAGACCGTAAAGTGATCTTAGAAAAGAGATTAAATGATTTTTATGGATAGTTAGAACTCATCTAAAAAAGAACAGAAAGTAAACAAAGAATTAAAGCAACGAAGAGGGTAAAAGAGTGTAACCAGAAATTTTTCAGAAAGGATTTTGTAAAAACAAATACAAAAAAGAAGCAAAATATATTAATTTTTGTGCTGGTTTTATAGAACTTAGTACAACCTACTTTGCCGAATAAACTGAATTCGATAGCTGACTGTGGTCCCAGTGATGACCTCGCTGATCCATCGACAGCTTCGTACTTTAGGGGTTTCCCAGGTCCTAGAAAGTAAGCAAAATAAGTTTTTGTTAGAATTGGTAGACTGTAAAGTGATCTTGGAAAAGAGATTAGATGATTTTTATGGATAGTTACAACTCATCTAAAAAAGAACAGAAATTAAACAAAGAATTGCAGCAACGAAGAGAGTAAAAGAGTGTAACCAGAAATTTGTCAGAAAGGATTTTGTAAAAACAAATACAAAAAAGAAGCAAAATATATTAATTTTTGTGCTGATTTTATGGAACTTGGTCCAGCCTACTTTGCCGAATAAACTGAATTCGATAGCTGACTGTGGTCCCAGTGATGTACTTGCTGATCCATCGACAGTTTTGTACTTCAGAGTTTTTCCAGGTCCTGGAAAGTAAGCCAAACAAGTTATAAGTTTAAGTTAGAATAAGCAGACTGTAAAGTGATCATAGAAAAGTGATTAGATGAATTTTAGAGAGAGTCAAGAAAAAGCTGTAATTGGGCAGTGGTTAAGCATTCAGGGCTAAGGGCCCTTTTGTTTTTATGGACAACAATAAACAACGACTTAAGGAAGTAAAGAATGAGGGAGTGAAGTCAGAAAATCCGCAAAAAGAAGAAGAAGAAGAAAAAGAAGAATATATTTTAATCTATATGTTGTTCCTATAGCACTAACTCTAATCTACCAAACTGTATCCAATTTTCTAATGTGATCCCAGTGGTGAATTTGCTGATTCATCATTCGCCAACACGTCCACAGTTTCATAGAGCTTAACTAAACAATTTTCTCACATTCTTAGAAGGAAACCAATTCAGTCTTAGAAGGATCAATTCAAGTTAGAATTACTCGATTGAAAACTTTTTTAACTAATATTTTGCACAAAATATTCCTTAAGAAAAACATTTATAAAAGGTGCAAGTAATATAAGCTTTATCCGTTTTCCCAGAGACGAAATTTTCTTCTTACTCCACATGCAATCAGTGCAGCTTAAAAGAATTAAGACAAATTTTTGCCTAACATTATGCACACCCACACACGCACACATACACACACTGTTAACACGACGACAACGACGACAAATCACTCAACCCGTGAAGATAAACATTAACTTTACATTTTACTCGAAGCGATAGCAGACAAACTTCAAGTATAGCAAACGCACACATCAGCTTAAACTTATAATAAACACACAAACAACAACTACGAGAAGCATGAAATGGGAGGCTCGAAGCAAAGCTCGTATAAAATGAAAAGCAAAAGCATTACGGTCAAAGATAGACAGCAACAATGCAAAATAACAACAACAACAACAATGCAAAAAATATTGTAAACCATGCCTCAAGGCTGAATAAAACTGTTTGCAAACACACGAACAACAACAAGTGAAGCCTTTGGTTGTGCACAACACTCACACTCACACTCACACCCACACACACACACACCGAGGCATAAAACAACGTTACACGTGCATAGAGACACAAGTGTACATGCGCCCAAGTCGACAGACAAACACAAATAAACAACGTAAACACCTTAGACAAACTCATAAATAACAAATTTCTTGCGGTTATACACAACAACAAAAACAATGCGAACCACTTGCGCCATAGTCATCAAACCGCATGCGGTGCCACAATTGTGGACGGTTTGCCACAATGGCATCGGCGACAACTGCGGTTGTGGCTGCGTGAATTTTCTTCAATAATTTTTTTTATATTTGAATTTTACGATTTATTTTCACTTTTCATATATTTACGCAGCAGCCTTTCGTCGCAGTGCCGACAGCGGTTGTGACGATGGCTTCGTTGCCACAACTGCACCTTCTGTCTGTCTGAGCCAAAAACCCTAAAGACGATAAAGTGCCCGAGACAGAAAAGCAGCCAAGACGCAAACGGCAGCGAAGCGCATCGAGCTGGTTGTGCAGGTGTGAGCGAACGCCGCCAGTAAAAAAAGTGTGGTTAAGTGCGGGACACTTGTTGGGGCGGAGTAACGGTGACAGGGTCACTGACAGCATCGAAACGAATCAATTCGTTCGACACTGGCTGCGTCTGTGGCAGTGACAGTTGTTCACTTCGTTGGCTCAATGCCACTTTTGCACTCGCTGGCAGAGTTCAGCTGTCTGGCTGACTGACTGACTGACTGACTGGTTGGTTGGCTGGTTGACTGCTCACGTCTGTCCGTTATCGTAACTTGCATATTGACAGCTGAAATTTTTATGCAATTTCATTTATAAAAAATGAAATGAATTCAATTGAATTTTATTTCATTCATTCAATTGAAATTGATTTCATTTGAGTGGGTGACGTTATGTAGGCAGATTTCTCTCTGGGCTCAGCTGAACATCAGAACAGAACAACGAAAACCACAACTACCACAATTTGTGAAAATTAAATGATTGAATGCAAAACATTGCGTTGCTTTAGTACTGAAATAACTTCGGCCAACTATTCTATGGCTCTGGGAGTATATGAAGATGCAGTCTGACGAGTAGCAATGAGCATTATTTTTCTTTTCGCAAAGTCATAAACACAAATCATTTTCAAACCCTCTTGCTACATTTTTTTAAGCTTCTAAACCTATAACTCATAAACTAAAAGAGAGACTGTCTTAAATTCAACTAAATCGACCTTTTCAAAAATGGAAGAAGCTGGTGGTCAGCGCGCTGGCTTCTCATACCGAGGCCCCAGGTTCGAATCCTCGCTATTCATATGAAGCAGATGAGAAAACCAAGATTCGGATTCGGCGTTAAACTTTAGGTCCCCTACCATACGCTTGAAATGTGTTGCATATTTACAGTGTTGCATAGACATTTCAAAAAACAGGTAAAATATGTGGTATCACAATGAGCCTTTCAGGTCTCCGAGTGTGTCCCTTACAGAGGCAGCCATCATAACCTGCCCTAACCTTCCAAAAATGGATCAATCTGGTCGCTATGCTACGAAAGATCTGAGTAAAACTTATATTTGCTTAAGGAGTTTCTATAAACATAACCGTTTTTCTTAATGCCCAGCATCTCTCTTGAGCTTAACTCCTAAACCAGAAGCGATGTAAGGCTCAGATCGAGGCTGCTTTTCCTAGTAGAACCCTTAAGCTGTCCAAAAATGGATCAATACCGCATCTATCCCAACGAAAAACTTAGAAAATGTAAGACAGATTCTTGCAACGATGTTTCTTTTAATACTTCTATGGATCGTAGTTTTTAACCCGTAGTCCTTAAACTTGCATTCTATTTGACAGTAGAACTCTTGAGCTCTACAAAGATAGATCGATCCAGTCGCTATATTGAAGGAAAGCCCAGAAAATTGGCGAGAACATGTTTCCATTAGCCGAATCGAAATGGTTTTTAAAACAAAAGAGATGACTGTCTCAAATTGCTACTCTTTACGTAATCGAACTCTCCTGCTTTCTGAAAGTTCATTGATCTGGTTGCTGTATCTCTCTCGCAGCGGCTCAAGCACATAGGAATGGTACCAAAAGTGCTAATAGAGCGCGTCCAAAAGCAAATTTTTCCAAGATTTTCTGATCCATCTCCTCTATCATCCTTTTTCCTGAGCCTTGAGTACAATGGACCAAAACGGCCTGAGTGCTTGAGGTAATGACCTTACTAAGGTTATTTCCTCGGCTCCCCCTCACAACCATCCATCCATCCAAGCTTTCCTGACAGTCTTTAACCAAAACTCAATCGATAACTTTAAGCACATTGGTTCCATCTCATAATCACTTCCAGCTTAAGGAAGAGCACCTAGTTTCGATAGCTTGAAAAAGGTTTCGATGCAAGTAACAAAGTCCTTATTCAAGACTGCCATCTACAACAATTACTACTCCGTCGATCCCTAAGCAGAACTCCATTTGAAATGACTACATATTCAAATCTAATGTGAGGCGGATCAGTTTTTCTCATAGACCTTAAAAGCAAACAAAATAAACTCCACTAAAAAGCTGCACACAAATAAAAACCTTTACAAAAAGTGCACAAAAAAATGAAATACAAAAATTAAAAATTGCGCACAACACCGTGCGACAAAAATTTAAAAAATTTTTCACACCGGAAAAAATTCATATTTGCGTGAAACTATATAGTAATACTGCGAACTCAGTTTTTCATTTCTACATCGTATGTCCCAAAATCTCCTTGATCACCTGTCAAAATTTCATTAATTTTGCGTCATTGATTTTGAATCTCTTTGTTATTGCAAATACTGATACTCAAATAAATTTGTTCACTACATTAGTCTTGCAGCTTCCGCCTTTTGTTTAATAACTTTCGACCTAATAAAGTTAGAGTAATGCAATTTTGACACGTGATCAAGGAGATTTTGGGTTTTCACATACTTACTTTTCAGGAAAATTCTATATAAATTGTGAAGGATATAAAGGATTAAAATTTTCAAAGGACCTTTATCATATCCTTTTTTTTACAAATAGATATAAAATCAATTTTATTTCAATTCTTGAGCCTTTCCGCTTTTATTTCATATACACATTGCCATATTTTAGCGAGTTTAAGTATTTTTTTATATTTTTTATCCCCTTCAAAATTTGTAAGTCCTTTTAAAAGGCCAAAGGATTTAGAAATGAAAAACTGAGTACGCAGTATTACTATATTTGATCTCTAGTTTTACGCCCATATGGATTTTTTGCGGTGTGAAAAATGCTGTCGCACGGTGTAATACAAACTGATAACAGCACCTAAACAGTTGACAACTATAAAATATGAACCGCCATGAGAACAACAACAACCAATCATCATCATCTCTATCATCATGGAATATCAAATTCAATAGCTACTTCGCTTTAAAATGCTGCAAGTAAAACACTGTTCAACTCGTGTTGACTTGAGTTGTAGAAATTGTTCGAAATTTTATTGTCGACTTTATTGTTGGCATTTACAGCGCCAACAAATTTGTACAACGCGACGCGAATGCTATAAACTTGACTTGACATGAATGTGAATTTAAGCGCAATTACTTTTATTTATTTCATAATCGTATATTTTGTGGCACACGCTCGTTGCCGTTCTGCCTGCGGCGATCACATAATGGCCAACAGCAGCGCGCTTTCTAAGTGCAGCATTTGCCTTTTGGCCACTTAACACTTGCAACAATTGCAGCACTTAAGCCGAAAATAATGTCGCATTAACCGCGACTCATTTCGCTGCGCAACCTAACCACAAACGAACACAAAAACAACAACAATAACAGCAGCCAAAGCAAGTCAGCTGCAAGCAAAGGCAAAGCATTTCTGCTCAATGAAGCATAAGTTGAAATTATTACCGCCGCTCAACGTTTTTATGACTCAGCCGCTGTATGCACGTTGTGACTGCAACAGTCGGGCCCCTTGTCCCCCTCCCCACCCGCACTTCTCTTTCCATCGAACTGTTTCGTTGTGCTCAAATCGTCTGGCAGAATGTGCGCTGTGCGCGACAACGTTGCTGACATAATGAAATTGCTGAGTGCGCCAATGAGTGAGGAATGAGAAAGTGTGAAATGGTTCAAGGGGACAGGGGGCGGGGTTATGGTGGCACGTTGCGTTACATTGTGCTAATGTGTACGCAGTAAAAGACGATGCGAAAATTATGCCAATTGAGGATGTGGAAAATTATACAAAAATTATTGGAAAAGCATTCGGCAGCCAAAGAGCAACAATCTAAAAGCAAAAGACCCGACGTAAGATTGTAGTAACGCGCCGTCAAGTTCCATTGCCAGAAAGCACAAAATGCGAGCAATTTTCATTTTCATTTTCAGTACATTTTCATTTTCGTTACGAGTAAAACGTTTACATTTCCTCTAAATTTTTTTGTGCCTTTGCGTTTTATTTTCGTCACACATTTGCGGCTGCCTTTTGTGCCATTTTGGGCATGTGCGTGTGTGTGTGTGTGAAACACATACACACACGCACACACGTACCAATGGCAATTCGTGCAACACAAAGTCCTAAAGTAAGAGGACTCGTTCCTTGTGCTGCTTTTATTCCTTGTGCCGCATTTACTACGTGCTGTGCGCTGCCGTGTCTACTACACTTTGACTGACTGACTGACTGACTTTTCAACAACAACAACAAAGGGGCAAACAAATTTTGTTGGCATTGGTAGATGGGAGCGAGAAATGTTGAAAATGTATAAACTCACATTAAAACTTACTTGAGCAGAAAATATTACACCAAAGGAGTGTCGAAAGTGGGTTTGTGTGTGTGTGTGTGTGTGAGTGTGCGGAGTAGGGGAAAAATTCACCAAATAAAAAACCAAAGTGGAAATGTGCGACCGCCAATGCTGATGGCTGCTAGCTGAGGCAGGTGTGAAGTGCTGAGGCGTCATGAATTTTTCATTTCCTGCCCATGTGCGAGCAATGCGGGACGCACACATTGCTCGAATATACTTGAACAACTTAAACTGAAAGCTTTAACGGCAACTTAAGGTTTTTTATTAGCCATTTATTGTTAATACAGGCTGGTAATTTAGGCAATTTTCATGTAGAAATTTCACATCTATTCGATTTAGATGCTGTTGCACGTAGCACTGAATGTTGGATATTAGCAGCCAAAACGTTTTTATGTACAACTGAATTAAATTAGATTAGCTACGAGAGCAGAGCAACAACTAACCGAGACACTACGTCCAATGCGGAACAATTGTGTAGAATTTTGTATTCCTTACTGGATGCTCTAACGTTATACAGGTACCTTAACTAACTGTACAACTAAGTGGAAGGAGTCAATCGAGAAAAGGTTTAATTAGCTGGATCTATGAAAAAAATGTCTGAAATTGGAGCTATAAAACTTTAAAAGACAAGTAACAAAAGCCAAAATGAAAGCTGAACATAGGCGATTACTTATTTCAACTCTTGATCGATTCAGAAGTTACATAAATCAACAAGTCAGTGTGCCTTGTCTTCTCGAAAACAAAAGTTGTGATCTAAAGTTAAATTGCACAATTAAGAGAATTTCTCAATTTATCTTTTATTTAGCTATAAATTCAACTCAATTTGTCATAAAAATACTCTCAATTTAGCAAATTGCAATTAGCGCTAAATTGACCATAAATTGAGCTCCATTCGCCATGCAACCCTGCGTCGTCCTGTTATCAATAAGCAAATTCATTCACAACTGACGAAACCCCCACTGCCGCTAATCTCTCTGGTTAGTGTTGCTGACCATAGGTGGATTTTTGACCGAAGCCGAATAATCGGCATAACTAAAATATTAAGCCGAAGACCGAAACCGAAGTCGATTATTCATAAAAATTCTTATAAGAAAGATTTGCGAGCGAAATTAGAAATTGTGTATATGAAGAAAACACGTTTAAAATCGGCGCCGAATATCAAAGCCGAAGACGAATATTCGGTGGGACACTAGTTGTCACATTAAACAGTTCTTGCTTCTGATCAAATTTTCGAGCGAAACGAGAAATTGTGTGTGTGCGTCCGACCGTAGGTGGATTTTTGGCCGAAGCCAAATATTCGGCATAACTAAAATATTAGGCTGAAAACCGAAACCAATTACTAATAAAAATTCTTTTAAGGAAAAAACTGATCAAATTTGCGAGCGAAATGAGAAGTTTTGAACGTAAAGAAAAAAATATTAAAAATCGGCACCGAATATCGAAACCGAAGACGAGTGTTCGGTGCGACACTAGTTGCCACACTAAACAGTTCTTGCTTCAAATGTGATGCACCAGAATGTACAACAACAATTCAATAGATGTAACAACATAGACTGAGGAGCTTACCTGCAGTTGGCCAAAGGACCAAGAAGGATACTTCGCTCGCATTTACTCGGTATATTCGGCATAACATAGCTAATCAAATTTGCGAGCGAAACGAGAAATTTAGTGAGTGTGTGTCCGAACGTAGGTGGATTTTTGGCTGAAGCCGAATATTCGGCATAACTAAAATATTAGGCCGATGACCGAAATCGAAGCCGATTATTCATAAAAATTAGTTTACAAAAAAAAACTGATCAAATTTGTGAGCAAAACGAGAATTTTGTACATGAAGAAAAAATATTTAAAATCGTCGCCGAATATCGAAGCCAAATACAAATATTCGGTGGCACACTAGTTGCCACACTAAACAGTTCTTGCTTCAAATGTGATGCACCAGAATGTACAGCAACAGAAACAACAATAATCGAAAAGATGTAACCATCAACAGAGATCGAGGAGATTACCTGCACTTGGCCAAAGGACCAAGAGGAATACTTCGCTCGCATTTACTCGAGCCGGGTTTTCCGTTCGTAATATTCTTTCCGAATAGAGCAATTCGCTTCTAAAACTTACTTGTACCAAGTACTTTTTTAAAAAAGTTCCTTTTCATACGTCAACTGATGATTTCTGACCTTCAAGGTGCCCACTGAAAGTGCTTTGTTTCACAGCCTTACAACACTTTAATTAAAGCCAAACTAAAACCAACTGTGGCAGCTTATTTCGATGTCAAATCACAACATTTTATTAGGCACTCATTGCTTTTACATTATCAGAGCTGTTCATTATAGTTCTCGGCCAATGTCTGCTCCACCCATGGCCGCAACACCGAAACACTCGCGTATACGCCAGGGAGTTTTGATTCAGGACACAAATCTCCCCACGACACAATGCCAATGACCTTGTCATCTTGCACCAACGGACCGCCGGAGTCGCCACGGCAAGCGTCAGTGCCACCCGATATGAAGCCGGCGCAAATCATATTATCGCTCAACTGATCCGGTAGTAGCTCACTACATTTTTGTTTATTGATCATTGGCACTGACGCGTACCGCAATATGTTCGGGTATTTCTCTGTTTCGGTGT